>LR990369.1:12729759-13329759 GCA_905147345.3 Mythimna impura
CTACGCGTTCTTGAGATAAAGGGTCTTGACAGACAGACAGACGGACGGACAACAAAGTGATTCTATAAGGGTTCTGTTTTTTCCTTTTCAGGTACGGAACCATAAAAAAGGACCCTCGCCATCCAATGCACTATTAACACTCGGTGCCCCTGAGACTTAAAAGTCGTAAAAGTTTTGTTGTAAGCGTGAGCCCATCTCAAAGTAAAGCCATATCGGAGTGATGCTCTCTCCTGGAAACGAGTTGCCATGGTCAACCTGAAATGCTCGAAACAAACTCCGCACGCAGGTTGGGTGCAGCAAAGATAATCTTCACAGATGGGGGTACCTGAATGGTTTCGACCTTCAGTGTTTGTGCAGTGTCTCTCCGCAAATCATATCCCACCTTCCATCCTGCATGACATGCCCTGTTACCTGTTCATGTAGGGATCTTATGACAGCATCAGTGGACGGCATTGCCGTGACCGAATACTGGGCCAGGCAAAGAATTTAATTAGTTTTACCATCGACACGCTAAGAACGTACGACACGCTACGTTTTTATGGAGAAGTGCCAGTCCGGTTAGACATTCGACCATTGAAGCTCTTAGCCCTAATTTGATTTTTCGTAACGAGAAAGATCTTCCCGCTGTCGCTGTTGCTAGTGTAGCCATAATACATAAAAGAAATGTTATATTAGGATACGTCTCAAAATCACAATTTAAAATAAGGTCAGAAATCGACTGTGGTATGTCCTGACTCCGCTGCCACTTCACCATCCACAGCCGATAATCGTTTACAACGACAGAAACTGGAGTAGGTACTTTATTAACTACTAGATTTTGCTCGCAGCTTCATCCTGCGTACACTAAATATAGCCTATGTCACTCAGGAATAAAGCACCTTTCTATCGGAGAAAAATAGACATCATTCAGAATCTCGATTAAATGTGCAAGGCTTCTATAGATGTACTTTTTAATATTTTTAATATACGAGTACATTATGGAGGGCCATTAGTAAAGTTCACGTAAAATAGCAGATTTTCAGAGGTATTTACTATTTACTAGATTAGTTTTACACAAGTTTATGTTTTGATTTTTATAGAAGCCTAGATAATATCCACAAGATATGTGTATCCAAAATATCTGGAGAAAGAAAATGTGCCTCGGATTTGCCGCTCTTAAATTAATTAAATATTGAAAGTGCTTACATTAAATCTATATTGTGACAAAAAATTACACAAAAACATTATGTTTAACCATTTTAATCAGTGGTCCACCTGGGTCCTGGACCCAGCCCAGGGGGGGGGGTCATGACCCCCATGATCCCCCCTGGATCCGCCCTTGTCCGCATTATACGATTTAGCGAATGCCCGTGTTTCATTGCGTCTCCCAAGTACTCACGAACATCACAGTGGCGACGAGGGTTAATTACCTTAGTGAATAGCGCGTGCGTACCTATAAGAACAATAGTCGAAATGTCGATTGGGAAGTTGAGTGAGTTTGAAGTGAAAACGGGACAGTGGTCATCATATGTGGATAGATTGGACATGTATTTTCTCGTAAATAAAGTGGCGGACGAATTGAAGTTGCCTACCTTGATTTCTACAATGGGAGATGAAGCGTACGAGCTACTCGTTAACCTATCGAGTCCAAAGAAACCGTCGGAGTTAAGATACAGCGAAGCGGTTAGTTTGATGCGTCAGCACATACAGCCGACGCCATCTTCGTTAGCCGAACGATATCGTTTCCGACAAAAGAGACAAGGAGCGGACGAAAACGTGGCGACCTACGTCACGGAGTTGAAAAGATTAGCTCGCCATTGTAAATTCGCAGAATATTTAAGCGAGAGCTTGCGTGACCAATTTATATGCGGACTCAGGAGCGACGTCATCAGGCAACGACTGTTTGCGGAGGATGACTAAATAACTTTTATGCAAGCCGTGAAGTTAGCGAACGCTTTGGAGGCGGCAGAAAGAGACGCGGCGGTAGTGGATGTGGAGTCTAAATCAAGTCCTCAGGCGGAAGCGGTGCATTCGATTACATCGAACAAACGGAACAGCAGCGGTGCTAGTCGCGGTGGAAGCGGCGAGGGCAGCATGCGGCCGCGCGGGCGCCCCGGGCCGAGCGGCGCAGGCTGTGGCGGGACGCAGCAACAACTGCACAGCTTCCGGAGCCACTAACCATAGTGTGGCAAGCTGTCGCTATAGGGAGTTCGTGTGCAGCAAATGCCAACAAATGGGGCACTTACGTCGGGTGTGTCCGGAGAATGTTGGTCAGTCGTCACGAGGAAGAACTTCATATCGTCGCGATCGGCGAAGTGGGAATATGTTTTCCGCGGAGGCCGTAAGCGAGGCCGACATGGAGGATATCGAAGAGAGTTTGAACCTTATTGGACTCAACAATTATAAGCCAGTGAGTTTACCTATTTTCGTAGAGGATACCGTATTAAATATGGAAATGGATACAGGAACTGCGATTTCAAGTATAAATAATAACACGTACAAACATTACTTTTCACATCTGTGTCTTAAGAAGGACGATACAATCTTAAAATTTTATGATGGTACTAAAATAAAACCATTAGGTATTATTCGCCCACGGGTTCGATACCAGGGGCAGGAGAAACAACTTGAATTATTTGTGATAAAAAATGGTACTACATCTTTGGTAGGTAGGCAATGGCTAGCGGAGTTACAAATAAAAATACCTACATTTTCATGTAAAAGTATGAGTGACATCAATTGTGTGCAGATTAATGAGGAAATTGTAAATATTCTCAACAGATATAAGGAATTATTCAGCGGTGGACTGGGACGGTACAAGGGCGGCAAGGCCACGCTGCGAGTGCGCCCGGGGGCGACGCCGGTGTTCCAGCGCGCGCGGCCCATACCTTACGCGCTGCGCGAGCGCATCGACGCTGAGCTGGATGCCATGCTGCGCGACGGCGTGATCGAGCCCGTCGACTGCTCCGACTGGGCCTCGCCTTTGGTGCCGGTGACTAAGGCAGACGGTACGTTGCGAATTTGTGCGGACTATAAAGCGACTCTGAATCCCGCCTTGCTGATCGATCGATACCCGCTTCCAAAGATTGAAGATGTGCTCGTAGGCCTGAACGGGGCACAGTTTTTCAGTAAAATTGACC
This sequence comes from Mythimna impura, assembly GCA_905147345.3. Classification (NCBI taxonomy): domain Eukaryota; kingdom Metazoa; phylum Arthropoda; class Insecta; order Lepidoptera; family Noctuidae; genus Mythimna; species Mythimna impura. The sequence continues at coordinate 12,732,879 of LR990369.1, forward strand.
TATCCCGTGCATACAATCAGGTAGAATTAGATGATTCAAAAAGATATACAGTTATCAACACACATCGAGGCCTATTTCAGTATAACAGGTTAGTTTACGGATTGTCGTCAAGCGTGGGTATTTTCCAACGCATAATGTCAAATTTATTAGGTAATATACCGAATGTGCAAGTGTTCCTCGACGATGTAATTATTGGCGGAAAAAATAAAAGCGAGCATTTATATGCACTCGAACAAGTCTTACAGCGACTATCTGAGAGTGGGCTGAAACTAAAGCGGGAAAAATGTGTTTTTTTGGCGGATGAAGTGACATACTTAGGTTACCTATGTTGTTTCAAAAGAAGGGGTCAAGGCAGACAAATCAAAAATTAAAGCTATTAGCAAACTAGAAGCTCCAAATAATATTAGTGAATTACGTTCCTTTATAGGTATGGTAATTTTTTTTTCAAAGTTTGTCCAAAATTTTAGTTCCATGTTAGTACCTTTACACAGATTATTACGAAAAGACGTAGACTGGCACTGGGATGAACAGTGTGAGCGTGCATTTACGCAGATAAAACAAGCTTTAATGAGTACCGAGGTATTAGCGCACTACGACCCAAGCAAACCTCTTATCGTGACGTGTGACGAGAGCGCGCGGGGCGTGGGGGGTGTGCTAGCGCAGCCGGGGCCGACGGGCGAGCGCCCGATCGCTTATGCGTCACGTTCGCTCACCATCGCGGAGAAAAATTACTCGCAAATACATCGCGAAGCACTTGCGATTATATTCTGTGTACGGAAATTTCATCAGTATATTTACGGAAGGAAGTTCATTTTGCGCACTGACCATAAACCCTTAGTATCGATGTTAGGCCCGCAAGCGGGGATACCTACAATGACGGCTAGTAGGATGCAGCGATGGGCAGTGATATTATCGGCTTACAATTACGACATAGAATATATACGCACCAATGAAAATTGCGCTGACGGCTTATCGCGTCTACCGGAAAATAATAGTGTTAAAGATGTTAAGGAAGAATCTATTCCTGAGCAAACATACTTACACTTCGCACAGGACGGGTTGTTGCTTGACTATACCGAAATTAAAAAACGAACGGCGAGAGATCCGTTATTAAGTAGAATTGTAACCTACATAAGAGACGGTTGGCCCGATAGGTGTGAAATCGTGAATTTACAACCGTATTTTAATAGGAAAGCAGAATTGTACGAAGAGTTAGGTTGTGTAATGTGGGGTCATCGGGTAGTAATACCAGAAAAATGCCGGGATAAGATTTTAAAAATCATCCATGAGCCCCACATGGGTATCGTAAAGTCGAAGGCGTTGGCACGCAGTTATGTATGGTGGCCGGGCATCGACGAGGCGGTGGAGCGCGAGTGCCGCTCGTGCACTGTGTGCGCCGCGTACGCGGACGACCCACCGCGTGTGGTTCCTCGCCCCTGGCCCTGGCCTGCCAAGCCGTGGTCCCGGCTACACCTGGACTTTATGGGGCCTATATGCGGGAAAACTTATTTAGTGGTAGTTGATGCAACATCCAAGTGGCTGGAGGTATTTCAAGTTCCCAGTACTGCGGCGAGTCATACGATAGTCAGGTTGCGCGAGCTGTGGAGTAGGTGGGGAGTCCCAAGGCAGGTGGTCACGGACAATGGACCGCCGTTCACTAGTAGTGAATTTGCACAATTCCTCCAAAGTGACGGTATCCAGCATATATGCACAGCACCCTATCATCCATCATCAAATGGGGCCGCGGAAAATGTGGTTAAGACCTTAAAAAGAGTAATCAAAAAAGCATATATAGAAAAAAAAAAATGTAGAACAGGCTTTAAACACATTTTTAATGTATTATAAAAATACGGAACACTGCACTACTGGAATAAGCCCAGCAGTCGCACTTATAGGGAGACGGTTGCGAACAAAGTTAGACGTGCTTAAGCCCAATATGGAAGTTAGAGTACTTAAAGCGCAGCAGGGGCAGGTGGAAAGCGCGGGAGGGACGATAAGAACGGTGGAGGTAGGAGACGATATTTGGTATCGACAATATTTAAAGGGGGAAAAATGGTTGCCCGGTACTATAGTTAATTCGTCAGGGCCTAGCAACTATAAGGTGCTAGACAAGGACGGCAAACAGGTGCACAGACATATCGATCAGCTTAGGCGTAGGACGAGGAGTTCTTTGGTGGTCCCCACAGAGTTGTCACGTTTGCCGGAAGCTCCGGCTTCTGAGGCAGCACCAGTATCGCCCCTCAAGGGAGGGTCGGAGTGGCCGGAGGCCTCGGTGGCGTCGCCGTCTCCTGCACGGGAGGCTACGTTGTCACCGCTTCAGAAAAACGATCAAACCCACCGAGAGGAAATGGCAGAAGAGTTCTCAACACCACCGTCAATGCTTGTACCGCCCCAGTCTCGCCCCGTTAGAAAATGTAAATTGAATGTTAATTATAAGATTTAGTTAAGTGTTAATATAGTGATATCGTAATTAAGATTGGTCAGCTTGTTGTTAATTAGTGGTGGAGGGATGTAATGTAGGTAGATGAATAATAATCTGTACGTTAGGTAGGTTAGGCACCGGCCGCAGCCGGCAGTCCGCATTATACGATTTAGCGAATGCCCGTGTTTCATTGCGTCTCCCAAGTACTCACGAACATCACACAAACAAAAAAAAATGTCAAAAAGTTAAAGTTTTAAAGAATTGAAAAATAAAATAAAAAGAGATACATTATAAGGCCGACTATGCTATGCTATGCTAGGGCGGCAAAAGGCCTTTAGTCTGACATAACGTCAACGTCCCTATTATGCCACCACATAAATTGCCTTTACCCAAATAAGTGCACGAACAATCAATTGTGAAGCGTATAATGAAGAATATTAAAAAAAAAACTTAATGTTGCAGGAAGCATGCGTACCAACGACAACCAGATTTTTACGTCAATTGATATGTGACATTTTGGGTGATGGTGTTACGGAGAAGGGAACCAAGATTAGTAATAATAATTGAGACTGGTTTTTGCCCATGAATTTATTAATACAGACAGATAAATACAATAAATCATTAAACAACTATCATCATTAAATAAAATTGAAGTGTCCGTTTGTAAAATCAAAATAACATTTTTTTATTGAAAATTTCGATACCTATAACAAAAATGCATTTTTTGAAATCTCTGTCTGTCTATTTGTTTTTCCGGCAAATTTCCGAAACGGTTGAATCTATTTTGATGGGTCTACCACTGGCACCTAGCTAATATTATAAGAAGTAATAATTTAACTTAGGCTACTTATATTTTGTAAAAAGAATTAGGATTCTGTGCAAAAACAACTTGAATCAAGAAATCAATTGAAAGAATCATTGTGCTGTTTTATGAGTCGAAGTCGCGAGCAGCTAACCTATGATTAAAAATCAGAAACGTTTATTTCAAATAGATCTAAATGGTCTCAGCCACTTTTGGACTGTCAAAATGTCGGTCAGTCAAAAAAAGTGAAGCTAAATTGCACGTTAGAAAGCGTAAATCTCTATGGAGAAGAACGTGTAAGTAACTCCATGGATACTCTTTAAAATCATATTATGAGTTACATAATCTTGATTAAGTATTTATGTTTGCCTAATGTACTGAACAGCTGATATTTTTTTCGCGATTTCGGCTTTGCTTCCATAATAAAAATTGTTTGTTATCATGAGCGTAATCACGTGTTTAAGTATCGTACACTAATTACCAGTCACCCTATATATGCAGTTAGGTTTAGTATAAATACACATATACCTACCTATCATTGGACTGTAGTATTAAATAATTTTAAATTATTTCAGGCTGAAATGCTACTAAAAGAATCCAAACTTCGAGAAGCGAGTATGCAGCATTGTAACAATAACTACGGCTGGCTTAAATCAAGACCCATTCAAAATGAAGTTACCAAAACTGACAAAGATTTGGAAAGACTGAGACCAATGATTCAAAAGGTACGTAAGTTGTCTCAAGAATCAAGAAGAATCAAAGCATTTATTTCAAATAAACCATTTACACGCACTTTTGAATTGTTAAGAAGTCAGGAAAATGGTGCTAATTGCACATTCTAGGTTCTAGATATCTATGAAGAAAAATGTGCAAGAAACGCCGTGGAAACTCTTTTAAATTATATTATGTATTACAAATAACTCGTTACTTATTATTTTCTTGTCGCTACTATTATGAGAGAACAATGTAAATAAAATAAAAAAAAAACATTTTTTAATCCATAAGTTATTAAAATATCCCATGCTCAAATCACTAGCTAAAAGTTAAGACCTATAGATCAATGTTTGAGACTGTACAGTCAAACGGGGTGAATAGGAACGCAGGGGTAAATAGGAACAAAACTTTATAGGGGTTTTTTCACGTTATTAAGATTGTTTCAATTATTTCTTGCTTTGTAGTACAAAAATAATGGAAGCTTTGCTAGAAACCAATTTTAGGAGAAATTAGTGAAAGACCTAATCAAGGTTTTGTTTCTATTCACCCCTGCGTTCCTATTCACCCCATTTGACAGTACTTTGGTACATAATAATTCCATGCTTTGTCTTTTCCTGACAGATATCATCAGAAAATTGCGCCAAAATCGCTGTCAAACTCGACGCTGTGGCCAACGAAGAAGAATCTTCTACCGCCATTTTAGCCAAATTCAAGAAGCTTCTAGAAGATCAGTATAGCATACAGCTGATGGAGAAGAATGTGGTGAAGGCTAAGGAGAGAAGTTTGAAGAAGAATAGAGTTAATAAGGTGCACCCAGTGCTGGTGCCTGCTGGGAGGCAGCCTACTGTATCTTTTATTTTGTATTTTTAAGAGTGCCCTAGTCGGTCGTTCTTCCATACAAACGTAGTATGTCGATAACTTCATTGTTTGACAGTGTAATTTCAAAATAAAAAATTATATCAATTTGTTTTGTCATTATCTAACAAATAATAATAATAATATTCCACAACTATCACACAACGCCGTCTAGTCCCAAGCTAAGCAAAGCTTGTGTTATGAGTACTAGACAACTGATAAACATACTTATATATTTTTAAATACGTACATATTATTGATAAATTACGCCCAGACACAGAACAAATGATCGTGCTCATCACAGAAACATTTGTCCTGCGTGGGAATCGAACCCACGACCTCCGGCATAGCAGTCAGGGCCACTAACCACTAGACCAATAGGCCAGTAAAACAAAGGTAAGGAAGCAAAATGGTATTTTTTTTTTATTAATTTTGAAGTTATGTGCATCGAAACTTATTTGGCACTAATTTGAGCATCTTTAGGCGAAAATAAATAACTTAAAGCAAGGTTACCGACAGAGCCCGAAGAATCGGAGGCAGTAGGCAGGGTATATTGCTTGCAGAACTGAGTGTCGATGGGGCCGAAAGGTTCTGCCCCCCTAGCCAAGTTTTTTTTTTCCACAACTATCACACAACGCCGTCTAGTCCCAAGCTAAGCAGAGCTTGTGTTGTGTTGAGTTACAACCGTTTCGTGTCGAATTCCGTTCTCCAATCGGTAACGCCTCGGTGTCAGCAATTGTAGAAAACGATAAGTTGGTAGCCATGTTGACGCGCCTGAGTCGGCCGCTCGTTCTACAATGTCGTTCTACAATAACAAAGGATGTAGCGTTGAACATTGTAGAAATGATAACAATTCGTTCGATCATTTTAAACGATGTGAACATGGCTACGAATTTTCTATTCGTTTGTTCTGACCACGTGACTTAACGTTGAGATGATGTCATTCCCATACATTTGATTATGTAGTTTTCGACTAGCGTTAGCGTTAACGATTGCAGATTATTTATTATTATTTATTTATTTATTATATCCTTTATTGTACACCAATACAAACATAAAAGGAAACTAAAACACATACATACAATGGGCGGCCTTATTGCATTCCGCGATCTCTTCCAGGCAACCTGGAATGGACAGTAATTGCCTGGACAAGAAATGGGGCTGTCATTGGTGTGACAAAACCAGTATTAAACATATTATATTATAATAGATACACAGATGTATACATATCAACTTGGCTAGGGGTGCTGGAGTGCCGACTATGTACCTACCGGAAGTCGCAGCGTTGGCGAAATGTTGTTAGCCAAAATATTAGCGACTTAGTGAATGTGTAGCTGACCCAGCAAACGTTGATTTGCCATACAAATTATTTCGACAACGCCCTTATCACCTAGTCACATGAAAAATAACCTCCAACCTATTACCTACCAAAAATACACAAAAAAATTCAAAAAAATCGTCGTTGGAATCCAGATCAGTTAAGCCGTTTTCGAAGAGTTCGACAATAAACACAGTGACACGAGATTGTAGTATAAGTATTTAAAAAATTATATATAACAAATTATATACAACAGATGTGAAGAAGTTAATAGACACAATATTATTCCAGTTTTCTCAGGGGGCCACATGTGCAGAAGCAGTCATTGCCAAACAAGCGTGTCCTTCGACATAGTCTTTAACCTTGTAATACGTTTTTTTGGTTAGGACATGCTTAACGGGGGTTTTGGGTTTTGAACTTTCCCTCGCTAAGTTCAGTCACCGCCTTTGGCAGCTTGTTGAATAAGCGTATGCTGTTTACTAAAAATGACTTGCTGGTCTTAGCTAATCTCCATTTGGTTAATACAATTTCGTGTTTACTACGCGTATTTATGTTATGAAAATCGCTTCTAATTTTTCTTAGACTTACTTTTCTATTAGAAGTAGTTTTGCACGCCGTCAAAGACTACTATAGTATACCATAGAAATATAAAAAACAGGAGAAGTGGCAAGGGGGCGTGTGCATGTCCGCGCGACTTGCGCAAAAACGGCATACACGGGCAAATGGCCGTCAGTTATAAACTTGGGAGATTCGCGATACGTGATCGTAAACAAATTTAAAATGCCGTGTTGTGCAGTGGTTTCGTGCAAGAACCGAAGCGATAAGAGAAGCCTGGGTCATCACGGAATCTCTTACCATATGTAAGTACAACTTTAATACTATATTTATCTTTAAAATCAGTAAAAACAACAAATCTTCTAATATCCCTTGCTGCTACTACGTTATTTTTGTTTTCAAATATCAAGGCGACTGTATTACTCTTACAGTAAATACATTGCTCTTTAACCACTACCAAATTTTAACGCTCAGCAACTGAACAAGCAATGTAAAAATAACATAACGATACTTTATCAATGCGGTGTATTTCATAATACGGCCGCTGTTAGCTGCGGTGAGTTAATGATGTGCCTGTATGATCTACTATTGTAGACTATCGACCATAATATCGATTGGTTGGATATCCGAAGTGAAATAATGTAAATATTTTTATTTATTTTGATTATTTTATAGAGTAGTAAAGAAATATGCAAGCAACTGTCGTAAAGTAAGTTAGTTAAATTGTAAGTTAATAGTCGAAGGACTATTTTTTGGTTTCAGATATCGTATCTTATGCCTTATCTTCGTGTTATTTCCTTAGTTATTTCTGATTTTGATATTTTAACTTCCTTCGTCTTCAAAAGTTTCGAATTCGCTACAATAACGGGCATGATTCAGATTTTAATAACGACTTTTGCTTAAAATAAGGCAACATGTTCTAGCTCTTTATTTGTTTGTAGCAGAAACTTAGGTAAAATGATAACTAAAATGTTATTTTATGTTTTCAGTTTAAGACGCAATTTTAATAAAGCAATAGATTGATGCCACTGGAAGACCACCTAATTGGTTCCCTAAAAAAATATAGTAACATATGCTCAATTCACTTTCAACTAGAAATGCTTTAGTCTCTAAAAAAAAACGCAGTCTTTTTGAATGGGCAATCCTTAAATTAAGACTAGACCTTATTTTTGTAGAAGTGAGTTACAATTTTTTTAGTAACTGAAAGCTTTTTCATGTAATAATTCATAATTATACAAGTTATTAAACTTTTCAGGATTTTAAAGAACCAGGACACGCACTTGGCCGGTATTTAGTATTTGATATTGACGTTCTAAAATGCCGTTCATAATGGCCTAATGCGGGTAAATGGTTAGAGTTTTTGGGTTTTATGAAAGCAAATTTTATTATTCTATTATTAATATACTATTTTCTGGACATATTGATTTTGTTTTTGGGACCCAAAAGAAATAGCACAACAAAAAATGAACAAATCGATAACTTTTCTATTTAGTCAATCACTATCGTAAATGTAAAATAAATTGCTTTTGCATAGCACATCGACATTTAATGTGTGCGTAAGTTGTAGGTGCATGGAAAATACACGCTGTTTTTAGGAACGTAAGGTTTATAATTGACTGTGTAGTATGGATTGATTTATTAATTGCGGATGTGTGCGCGACTGCATAACTATTGCTGCATGTGTAGTAGTGCCGGCGGTAGTAGGGGAAACTGGAGACATCGTGTTCCGGTACATTTTTTACTACTTAACATATCTCCTCCTTTCTTATATCTATGTAGTATACTTACCTACATGCCGTAAAGCAATATGTATCGTGACTCTCCTCAAAACAACCCTCGTGTCTGAAACCTACGCTATTATAATGGCAAATAAATGATTTCTATATTAATTCTATAATTTTTATTTCACTAGTCTTTTTCCGATTTTATCGATAAACGCAGTAGGCATGAGCTTGTGGACGACGAGCAATGGGTAGCTCGCCGTCCGGTCGTCCGGTAACCGTCCGGACCGAGCCCAAGTCGTCGGCAACGCGTAGTGTTCTACGCGCGCGTCATAGAGATGTCAGCATAATTATCGTAGGGCCCAGCAGGGTCGATGTCCACTAGGGCTGCAGGGGAATTTCTGAAAAGGAAACGCGTGGTTCTAGAATGCAAAGAGCAACTGAAAGACACAAGTGTGGTTGTAGTCAGTAAAAGTCTGACACGCCCTCTCACTCCACCCAGGGGCGAGAGAAGTCATTGGATGATTTTTCACTTCAATAAATAAAACCGGCCAAGTGCGAGTCGAACTCGCGCGCGAAGGGTTTCGTACTGTGCGTAGCAAAAATGGTTAAAAAAAACACTTTTATTGTATGAGAGCCCTACTTAAATATTAATTTTATTGTTTTTGGTATTTTTGTTGTAATAAAAATATATCATCTGTGAAAATTTCAACTGTCTAGCTATCGTGATTCATGAGATACAGCTTGGTAACAGACAAACAGACAGACGGATGGATAGCGGAGTCTTAGTAATGGAGTCCCGTTTTTACCCTTTGGATAAGGAAACCAAAAAAAAAAAAATGACCGAGTTTATGGCGTCCATTACACGATAGGTTTTGCTGTCAGTTTTGCCACAGTCAAATATTTTGACTGACGAAAAACCTACCGTGTAATGCGATGACTGACGTTTGCATGACGAAAAACGTATGGCGATAAAATTCCGTCATTCAAGCATCATTCATGATTGATGGTTTTGATTGACGCTTGCATGACCATGTGATGAACGCCTATAACATTGTAGGACGGAAAAAGCCCTTTAATCTGACATAACGTCAACGTCCCTATTATGCCACCGCATAAATTGCCTTTACCCAAATAAGTGCACGATTATTTATCTCAATCAATTGTGAAGCGTTTAATGAAGAATATTTAAAAAAAAAACTTAATGTTGCAGGAAGCATGCGTACCAACGACAACCAGATTTTTACATCAATTGATACGTGACATTTTGGGTGATGGTGTTACGGAGAAGGGAACCAAGATTAATAATAGTAATTGAGACTGGGTTTTTGCCCATGAATTTATTAATGTAGATGACAGATAATTAAAATAAATGATTAAACAACTATTTTAATAACAATATACTATGTAGATAAATAGTAAATTTAAATATTAACTATTTATATTAAATCTAATATATGTCACCGTAAAATTGTAAATACTGTTAGATTATAATCTATCTCGCGAGATTGTAAACTATCGAAAGATTGTGAACCGTATAATTTAACGCATTTTTTTCGATAGATTTAACAGTTTCTATCAAAGTGAAACTGTTAAATCACAATCTATCGCGCGTTAAATTATCCACGGGTAGTGAGAAAGCGAAACCCGGGGCCCTGGGATGAAGGCAAAGAAGGAACAGGAGTGGGTTTTAGTCAGTAAAAGACTGACATTATCTCCCGCCCCGCCTAAAAGCGGGATTTGTCATAAGATGATTTTCCCACCTTAAAAAAAAAGGCTGTCCCTGATTGTTCGGTCTTACAGTAGGCGAAGTCGCGTTGAATTACTCCTTAATATTAATTAATTTACTCCATAAGACTGGCAGTATTGCCACGTTGAATGGCAATGCTAATTTCTTTGGGCTTACTACGAGCCAGCCCTCTGTCACACAAAGTGTCAATCAGTCACTGAGAAACACATTTATCTGTTTAAATAAAATTGAAGTGTCCGTTTGTAAAATCAATATCGATCCTAATAACCTATAACAAAAATGCATTTTTGAAATTTTGATCTGTCTGTTTGTTTTTCCGGCAAATCTCCGAAACGGTTGAACCTATTTTGATGGGTCTATCACTGGCACCTAGCTTATATTATAACAAGTTTTTTAACTTAGGCTAGGTACTTATATTTTGTAAAAAGAATTAGGATTCTGTGCAAAAACAACTTGAATCAAGAAATTGTGATCATTGTGCTGTTTTAAGAGTCGAAGTCGCGCGCAGCTAACCTATGATTAGAAATCAGAAACGTTTATTTCAAATAGATCTAAATGGTCTCAGCTACTTTTGAACTGTCAAAATGTCGGTCAGTCAAAAAAAGTAAAGCTAAATAGCACGTTAGAAAACTTAAATCTCCATGGAGAAGAACGTGCAAGTAACTCCATGGATACTCTTTAAAATCATATTATGAGTTTATTCATTTTATATACATTAAAATCTAATAATAACGTAATTAAAACTAACTTACAAAATAAAAATAAAAGCCATAAAGTACTAAAAAAAGTAAAGGGCCCGAGTGCTCACAAATTATTTAAAGAACTTTCAAAACGCCTTGTTGACACTTCGCATGACCCAAGGGCTGGCTATACTTCGGACAAAGGATAAGCATTGCCATTCAGCGTGGCAATGCCGCCAGTCTTTTGGGTACATTACCAGTCGACAGCGATGTGGAGGAGTTTTTCGACGCTGTACTTTAGATTGCTTTTTTATTATGAGTTACATAATCTTGGTTAAGTACATATATATTCAACTAACATATAACTATCATGGCTTACCATGATAGTTTAATTCACGAATAAACTTATGAAATAATAAAATATCACTTGGTTACATCCTACATACCATCTGCCACCTGCTCCCACATAATATCACTGACAACTTGGACAAGGCCGAGTGTTGAATGATGCGTGCACCGGTTCAACATGGCCGCCACAAGTTGAAGTTTGCCGCCTAAATAAATGACGTTCAGGATTTATGGCGGGAAGATGCGAAGAAAGGTGATGCAGTAAATTTTGGAGTTATTTATTATTAAATAAACGATTATTGGAGTTTTCAGCGGGATTTTTACCAGTGAAGTTTAGTAACTGTTCGCTAATTAATTCCTAGTGAATATTGTGATAGAATAGAAGAGATTAGAATAAAACTTTATTGCACACCAAAAAAATATTACAATTTAGCACAACTTATAAATAACCCCCCTCGCGCTTAAAGGAGTATTATTATTACATAATTGCGCGTTTTTACGTAAAATCACCAAAAAAAGAAATAAAAAAATACTTTTTCTTGATTTTTCTAGGAACAAAGATATAGAGACCAAAATTTTCGGCCGAATAAATTTCGTACACCCGTGTGCACAAACGATAATTAAGCGTTTTTCAAGGTCACTCAAGTTGCACAGACGTATGTACAATCGGCACTCGAGGGGATAAATCTATGGGTATACGTCTTATAGCTGACAACGATAGCTACCAGATAACCTTAGGATGGATCGTAACAACTTAAAATAATACAGGAGGTACCTACCTAGTCAACGGTGTACCTACTGCTTAAAATTACTTTGTTTAATAATGCATCTCAAGTGTTTAAACAACTGGATATTATGTAGAAATGATACCGGCGCGATACCTATCGGTAAAATGGAGCTGAGAATTTTATTATTGTATTGATTACTTCACCGAAGCTTGCTAAGAAGGCTGACTCTATACATTTGCTGCCAATTACTGCAAGAACAATGAGTTACAACCACATTTTAATGGAAAAAAAACTGGGCAAGTGCGAGTCGGACTCGCGCACTGAGGGTTCCGTACAAACTTGAAAGGTAAATTGCGGTTTACGATTTATAAAAAACTACTTACTAGATCTCGTTCAAACCAATTTTCGGTGGAAGTTTGCATGGTAATGTACATCATATATTTTGTTTAGTTTTATCATTCTCTTATTTTAGAAGTTACAGGAGAGGGGGACACATTTTACCACTTTGGAAGTATCTTTCGCGCAAACTATTCAGTTTAGAAAAAAATTATATTAGAAACCTCAATATAATTTTTGAAGACCTATCCATAGATACCCCACACGTATGGGTTTGATGAAAACAAATTTGAGTTTCAGTTCTAAGTATGGGGAACCCCCAAAAGCTATTGTTTTTTTTCTATTTTTGTGTGAAACTCTTAATGCGGTTCACAGAATACATCCACTTACCAAGTTTCAACAGTATAGGTCTTATAGTTTCGGAAAAAAGTGGCTGTGACAGACGGACGGACAGACAGACATGACGAATCTATAAGGGTTCCGTTTTTTGCCATTTGGCTACGGAACCCTAAAAAGTGACTCTTTGAGGCGCGTAGACCGTAGTGTTCCACGCGCGCCTCAAAGAGATGTCAGTAAAACCGTATAGGCCCAGCAGGGTAGGTGACCGCTAGGGTCACAGGAAATTTCTGAAAAGGTCCTTCGACACATGACTGTGGTTTTAGTCCGTAAAAGTCTAAGCCCTCTCGCTTAACCCTAGAGTGGGGGAAGACATTGGATGATTTCCCATCTCAAAAAAAAAAAAAACTGGGCAAGTGCGAGTCGGACTCGCCCACTGAGGGTTCCGTACAAACTTGAAAGGTAAAATGCGGTTTACGATTTATGACGTACTAAAAAAAAACTACTGACCAGATCTCGTTCAAACCAATTTTCGTTGGCAGTTTTTATAGTAATGTACATCATATATTTTTTTTAGTTTTATCATTCTCTTATTTTAGAAGTTAGAGGGGGGGGGACACACATTTTACCACTTTGGAAGTGTCTCTCGCGCAAACTATTCAGTTTTGAAAAAAATGATATTAGAAACCTCAGTATCATTTTTAAAGACCTATCCATAGATACCCCACACGCATGGGTTTGATGAAAAAAAAAATTTTGAGTTTCAGTTCTAAGTATGGGGACCCCCAAAATTTATTGCTTTTTTTCTATTTTTGTATGAAAATCTTAATGCGGTTCACAGAATACATCTACTTACAAAGTTTCAACAGTATAGCTCTTATAGTTTCGGAAAAAAGTGGCTGTGACATACGGACGGACAGACGGACAGACAGACAGACGGACAGACAGACAGACAGACAGACAGACAGACAGACATGACGAATCTATAAGGGTTCCGTTTTTTGCCATTTGGCTACGGAACCCTAAAAACACCTAGTGAGTGGGTAAAATTTGTAAACGACATATCCTTCAATAGTTCCTACATTTTGATACAAGTGGAAAAAGTTTGAACGGGGTTGACCGGTGGCTCGTGGGGGTTGCTTAGCACCCAGCCTGATAAGATAAATACAATAAATTGTGAGATTCAAGATTCAAAGATTCAAAGCATTTTATTTCAAATAAACCATTTACAGGCACTTTTGAAATGTCAAAAAGTCAGTCAGTCAGAAAAAAAAATGATGCTAATTGCACATTTCAAAGCGTAGATCTCTATGGAGAAGAATGTGCAAGAAACTCCACGGACACCCTTTTCAATAATGTTTTTAACGGGGAAGAAAGCGCGCACTTTTCCGCATTAGTGCGATAAAAAGCGTGCCAAAAAGCGGCTGGGATAAGAACGGGTTTCCGAGAGTATTGAAAAATTTATTTATTTATCACTTTCAACAATTATTTGTTAAGATTTATTACTTCATGATAACACAATGTGGCTATCTTTTATGTGTGAAGTCTGATGCAGGCCATTAATCTCTTTTAACAATTTATAATATTGATTTATACTGTAATAAAAATAGTTTACTTCTTTCGTATGGTTATTTTTTAACCGACTTCAAAAAAAGGAGGAGGTTATCAATTCGGTTGTATTTTTTTTTTTTTTTTTTTATCATCATTATTTTTTTTTTTTTTATGTGTGTTAACCTCAGAACTCCGTCGTTTATGGACCGATTTGCAAAATTTTTTTTCCCTTTATAGGATATGCTTCCAGATTGGTCCCATTTTTTTCAAAATCCAGTTCTGATGATGGAATCCATGAGGAATCGAGGGAACTCCTCAAAAATTATAGGCAACCCTATGGTAATTTTAGTATTTTCATCAAGAACTTAAGCATTTACAGTCAAAAAGTAACATTTGATGAAGTGGAACTGATGAAGAAGACCAGAAATGGTCAACGGAACTTCATACTCAAATAGATATCACATTGAAGATATAGTTAAGCGACTATGACAATACAAATAAATGAATGATTCTGAATAGTTACGTTGAAAATGGTATCATCGAAGTGATCTGATGATGATGATGGAGCCGGAAGGTAGGCACTGGAACTCCATAATTAATCAATGTAACCTAGCCGTGTTTGGACTCATTAGAATTGTCATGAGATGCACTTTGGCTATAAGGTACTATCGAACTGATCTGATGATGGAGCCGGAAGGTAGGCACAGGAACTCCGTAATTAATCAATGTATCCTAGCCGTGTTTGGGCTTATTAGAATTGTCGTGAGATGCTCTTTGGCTATAAGGTACTATCGAACTGATCTGATGATGGAGCCGGAAGGAGGAAGGTAGGCACAGCAACTTTATAATAAAACAATGTAACCTAGCAGTATTTGGGTTAATTGGAATTGTCATTAGAAATAGGCACTCTGTTTATAAGTGTATCGCAACTAAAAAGTGTGAAATAAAAACTTTTTAGAAAAAAAAAATAACCGACTTCACTAAAAAAAACACTAAAAGGATCAAAATAACTTTAATTTCGGAAGTCGGTGTTAAATAAGAAACAAACAATACCGAGAAACACCGACATCCGAAATTAAAGTTATTTTGATCCTTTTAGTGTTTTTTTTAGTGAAGTCGGTTATTTTTTTTTTCTAAAAAGTTTTTATTTGTATTCACATCGCATTTCCACTTTAAAAAATACCACTGTAGAGGAGACACGATCACGCTTGCCTTCTAAGTTAAGAAAGCGAGTAGTGTAGAACGATTCCCTTCTATTTTGTTATGTATAGACGCCATCTTTAATGACTTTAAGCCCCGCCCATATTTCGGAGGAAAACGGGCGAGCCCATTTTTGAGAGTGACATTACCTTATAAGGTAACGAAAAGGCTTACTGTGTCATGATTGGGCGAATAGAGGGAGTTCGTGAGGTATATTTGTTATATACCCCGTGTCCCGAAATGACCAGAGGGTATGCGCGGGCGCGGGACGTGAGGGGAGCCACCCCCGCACTCCTCCGTCCGCGACTCGTTTATAATAAGACGTTCGGGGCACGTGGAGTCAGTCTCGTTCCCGCAGCTCTGCCAGCCTAAAGTGCTGTTCGCGAAATAATGTAAATACGTTAGTCGTAAATATATCCTAAGTATCTAGTGAGTTCAGTCAGATTGACATAGCTCTAAGTAAGATGTTTTCGTGTTTGTGATAAATATAGTGAAGTTATAAGTTGTTTGTGTCTCATTTGACTCGTATCGTGTCACTTTGGTAGGGCTAAAGACTCGAAACACTTTGTCAGCCGTCCCTCGCACCTCCAGGTTTCAGTAGCACTCACCACTCAGCCAGTAAGCGACTTAGAACAGGGTCCCGGCATATTGCTACATATATATATACAGTCAATATAGTTACGCTCTAGCCTCGGAGAAGACGGTTGTTAGAACAGATAGCCGTGCTGTCTTTTACAATTTTGGTCCTTCGAACACGGATAGTGGCTGACGAAGTGTAGAGTACCGGCTAGTTCCAGCCCAAGATGAGTCACAAGAGCACAGTGACCACCAGGAGCCAGGCCAGGCGGATGGCGTCAGAAGACAGAAGAAACGCCACCATCACAGACTCGGGCATGCCATGCTCGCCGTCCATCGTGCCGACGATCTCGTCCACGCCCGCGCCGCGCATACCTACGCTGGGTGGTCGTATCATCGACTACAGCTCAGGAAGTACGACCCAGGTATTGCCGCCGGCGCGGGCCGAAACGGGTGAGCGACGGTCGTCAACACGCAGCAGGACGTCAACGAGGCACAGCCGCAGAAGCGCGGAGTGCCTAAGAAAGCGGGCGGAGTATGAGGCTCAGCTCGAGGTGGTGAAGCTGCGGGAACAGCTCATCCACAAGAAGTTAGAGGCCGACCTCGCCGAGATAGACGCCGACGAGGAGATCGAAGATTCGGCCAGCAACGGGTCCGACGATGGGACGACGCGGCGCGTGGCAGAGTGGGTGGACACAACTCCACTGCTCACCGAAAGAGTGTCATGTGCGCCGGTCGTGAGTGCTCCGGGTCTGGATACAGGAGCACAACTCCAAAGTGCGTCGGAGCCGGTACGGGAATATGTGAGTACAAGCCAGAATAATAAGTGTTATATAAATGAAAGTAGGACAGCTAACTTGGGTAGTTACGTACCGCCCGCACCGATCGCGTCGGTGATGGCCACGCCAGCTAGAGATGGGGCTCACCTTCGTCTACCCAGCGACCACGTAGGGAAGGCTACTCCGGTCGCTACAGAGCGGCAGAGGAATTACGGAGTCGTCGACCGCCGAATGAGGCGCGGGTCGCCGGGTTGGAAAAGAGACGAGGTGAGTCAGCTAGCGGACGCGATCGCGCAACTGGCACGCCCAAGGCCGGTACCTAGGCAAGCTTACGAACTACCACACTTTTCTGGTGATCCCGTAGAATGGTTATCCTATAAGAATATGTATTGGGAAACCGCACGTTTGTATGAGTTTAAACCCCATGAAAATATAGCACGGCTTAGAACATCGCTGCAAGGCAACGCAAAGTTGGCCGTCGAGGACTTATTACGCACGTCAAACGACCCGTCAGAAATTATGGCGGCCCTAGACGAAGAGTACGGTCACCCAAACTTATTATTACAATGTGCTATCGATAAGATACGAAAACTGCCTAGAGTTAGCGAGAGCGGTCGCGAGTTGAGACAGATGTCGACTACGCTTAGAAATTGTGTGTCACTACTGAAGAATATACAGGCTGAGGGATATGTAAACAACCCACAATTAGCCAACGAACTGCTGTCCAAACTTACACCCACGCAACGAACGGAATATGGCAAGTATGCGATGAAGTTAGATCAAACTCAGGGCATTGACCTCCGGATATCACCTAATTTAAATGTATTAGCGAACTACTTAGCTCATCAAGCCCACGTCTCGTCATACTACAACCCGTTAGACAGCAGTCCATCAGTCAGCAAGATAACGTCGACTCGCAATAATAAAGTACCTACCGGCTCCGCGCGTATGATAACACATCGTGTTCACGTACATAGTGATAGGTCGAAGTCACGCGAACGTGAACCTAATGTAAAACAAAATAAGTGTGTGTTGTGCCAGCGAGACCATTTAATATCTAAATGCGATAAGTTTCTAAGTGAAAGTGTAAATAAACGTTGGGAACTCATAAAAGAAAATAAACTTTGTTTTAAGTGTTTATCTACGAAACACGCGAAGAAACATTGTAAAGCGCCGCGCTGCAAGAAGTGCGATTATAGTCATCATATTTTGCTTCACTCTGATAAGATTGATAAGGCTGATAACAGCGTAAATAGTGATAGCAAACCGGAACGCGTAACAAATATCAGTGGATTGCACACATCGGCTCTTTTGAAAGTGTTACCAGTATCTATATGTAGCAGGAGCGGTGAAGATATTAGGTGTTACGCGCTGTTGGATGACGGCGCAACAGTGTCGCTGATAGACAGCGAGCTCGCCAAAGACATGGCGGGACCCACAGTGCCGCTGACGCTACGCACGGCGCGTGGTCACTGCGTGACGGATGAAGAGTCACGGGTAGTCAGCTGCAGCATCACTGGACCAAGCGGTGAGACGCAGAAGATCAAATGCCGCACCATCACTAACCTAAACTTACCTCCACAGACTGTCGGTGTTTCGGTGATCCGAGACCACGCCCACCTGCGCGACCTGGGATGCGCAGGGATGAGGGACGCCAGACCGCTGCTGTTGCTGGGCCAGGACAACTGGGAGCTACTGGTCAGCCGGGAGATCCGAAGAGGAAGATCCGGTAAGCCAGTTGCCTCTAACACTAAGTTAGGATGGGTCATTCATGGACCACTTAGTGATACCTACAACAGTGAGGATAGCGTAAACTGTATGGTGGCCTCCCTCCCCGACTTGCACGGGTTAGTTAAGTCGCAGTTCGACCTAGAGTCGTTAGGCGTAGGTCAACAGCTACGTCAGCACGCCGACGTTGCGCGTGCAGTAGAGATTTTAGAATCGACCAGCTGTAGGGCAAGTGGAGGAAAACAATGGCAAGTGGGACTCCTGTGGAAACACGATAAGACACAATTGCCTGACAACTATTATCAGGCGTTGCAACGCTTGGAGGGAATCGAGCGACGCATGCGTCGCGACCAAACGTTCCAGGAGGCCTACTGTAGCCAGGTTAGTCGCCTAATAGAAGAGGGCTATGCCCGCAGGCTAGCGGCACACGAGGTTAGGACGGATAGTGACGCAGTATGGTACCTACCTCATTTTGCGGTGACTAATCCCAATAAACCGGGAAAGGTACGTTTGGTGTTTGACGCAGCGGCGTCATACAAAGGTAGTTGTCTAAATGACAACTTGTTAGCTGGTCCGGACCTACTCAACTCGCTGATAGGGGTTCTGTTGAAATTTAGGATAGGCCCAGTGGCGTTCGCGGGAGACATAGCCGATATGTTTCTCAGAGTTAAGATAAGATCTGAGGATCAGAGTGCACAACGCTTCTTGTGGAGGGGCCCTGCCCGGTCCAAGGAGCCGCCTGACGTGTACATGATGACCTCAATGATTTTCGGTGCTGTCTCGTCTCCGACGTCAGCCATCTATGTGCTCAACAAGAACGCGAGTGAGTACGAGGACGCGAGTCCTAGGGCAGTGAGGGCTATTAAAGCCAATCATTACATGGACGATTATCTAGATAGCGCGTGGTCCGTAGGAGAGGCCCATGAACTCATAGAGTCAGTGACCCAGATACACGCCTCCGGGGGTTTCGTCATACGGGGGTGGGTCACGAACTCTACTGAGTTACGCGACACGCTGCGGCTGGAGATGCCAGACCGGGTAGCGCTAGATAAGGGTGACGTGGAGAGAACCCTGGGCATGATATGGGCCCCAGGGCCGGACTCTCTCGCGTTCGACCTATCGTTCAAAAGATTGCCACCTCAAATAGTTACAGGTAAGGTTGTACCTACAAAGAGACAATTCCTGAGTTTTATTATGTCTATTTTCGATCCGTTAGGCCTTTTGTACCCTTGCATTATACAATCGAGAGTGTTGATGCAACGTGTGTGGGGTACAGGGATAGAGTGGGACGAACCTTTAAAAGAAAAGGAGGCGTCAACATGGTTCGAATGGTTAGGGAACCTCAACTATTTGCAGGATTTTGCTGTGCCAAGATGGTACAATATAAAAGTAAATAGCGACTTAGAGTTGCATGTGTTTGGTGATGCCAGTGAGTTGGCGTACGCCGCAGTGGCGTACCTGGTAGGCACCAATGCGGCCGGGGAAAGGGAGGTCGCCATATTACTAGGAAAGGCTAGAGTGGCGCCTCAGAAAGTAGTTTCCATTCCCAGACTTGAATTGCAGGCCGCGGTATTAGCAAGTAGACTAGGAGAGACTGTGGAAAAAGAATTAGGGTTACCCCTCAGCAGGAAAGTCTACTGGACAGATAGTAAAACTGTTTTAAATTGGATAAACTCTAACGCGTATGAGTTTCAAAAGTTCGTGTCGCATAGGTTAGCCGAAATAGACCGTCTAACCGAAAGAGGCAGCTGGCGCTGGGTCCCTTCTGCGGAGAACCCGGCAGACAAGGCGACCAGGCTGGACTGGCCTAACAATTGTAGAGAATGGTGTACTGGTCCCTCTTTCCTGCGTTTTTCAGAAGCGCAGTGGCCGGTGAGTCAAGGACCCGGACCATCGGCAGCTGAGGAGGGAGAGTCACCGGATGCGGCACGAGAACGAGTCCAGCGGGTGCACGTCATGGCGCCACCGCGAGCGCCGCCGCTGCTGGACCATCAACGGGTGTCGACATGGACGCTAGCCGTGCGCACGTTGGCGCGCGTGCTGGCCTTCATCAGCCGCTGCCGCCGTCGCCGCGAGACGACGCAACTCGTCCCCCAAGACCTACGGGACGCTGAGCTCCTCCTGCTGCGAGAAATGCAAGAGGACTCCTTCGCCGACGAGCTGCGAGACCTTCGTGCGGCGCGGCCCGTGTCGAGAGGCAGCAAGCTGCGTGGCGTCGACCCCATGCTGACGGACGACGGCCTGCTGCGCGTTAGAGGCAGACTGGGAGCGTGTGAAGAGCTCCCCTTTGACGCGCGCCATCCCATACTGCTGGACGGAAGACACTCGCTCACGTCCAAGCTGGTGGGACGCTACCACATCGCAGCACTGCACGCAAACCACGAGACCGTCGTCAACAATGTTCGTGAGCGATTCTGGGTGCTACACTTGCGACCGACGGTGCGCCGGGTGGCAGACAGCTGTCAAGTTTGCCGCCTACGCCGGGCACAGCCGTCGCATCCGAAGATGGCCGACTTGCCGAGCGCGCGCCTCACTAATACCAGGCGTGCCTTCGTCCACGTGGGAGTGGACTACTTTGGGCCAATGGAGGTGACCGTCGGGCGGCGACGAGAGAAACGGTGGGGGGCGCTATTCACATGCCTCGCCACACGCGCCGTGCACCTGGAACTTGCGGCCAGTCTAACTACAGACTCTGCCGTCCTCGCCCTGCGACGCCTGATCGCGCGCCGCGGGCGACCTGCACACCTTTACTCCGACCGGGGTACCAACTTCGTCGGTGCCAACAACGAGCTACGGGCAGCTTTCCGGGCGTTGGATAAACGCCAGCTGCAAGACGACGCTACAACGCGCGGCATCGAGTGGCACTTCAATCCGCCGGCCGCGCCGCACATGGGAGGGTGCTGGGAGCGACTGGTGCGCTCTGTGAAGACCGCACTACGAGCCACGCTGCATGAGAGGGCACCGCGAGAAGAGATCCTGCTTACGCTGCTCGCCGAGGCCGAGCTGGTGATTAACAGCCGGCCACTCTGCTACGTGTCGAGCGACAGCGAGCACCCGGTGGTGCTGACACCCAACCATCTGCTCCTGGGAACCGCATCGGGCGACACTCCGTACGACGACAGCCAGCCCCGAGACGTCGACGCGCGCAGTCAATGGCGTCGAGTCAGCGCATTGGCGGACATGTTTTGGCGGCGCTGGCTGCGAGAGTACCTGCCGACGCTCCAAGTCCGCCAGAAATGGACAGAAGGGGCCTCCAAGATCCAGGAGGGCGACGTTGTAGTTATAGTCGATGAGCTCCGGCCGCGAAATCAATGGACTAAAGGTGTAGTGCACAAGGTGTATCACGGGAAAGACAATGTAATTAGAACCGTAGATGTAAGAACCCAACATGGGGTCCTGCGTCGGCCCGTGGTAAAGGTGATCGTACTCCCTACCAATACAGAGATGTAATCGGTGGAAGCCTCTTACAGGGGGTGGGAAATGTAGAGGAGACACGATCACGCTTGCCTTCTAAGTTAAGAAAGCGAGTAGTGTAGAACGATTCCCTTCTATTTTGTTATGTATAGACGCGATCTTTAATGACTTTAAGCCCCGCCCATATTTCGGAGGAAAACGGGCGAGCCCATTTTTGAGAGTGACATTACCTTATAAGGTAACGAAAAGGCTTACTGTGTCATGATTGGGCGAATAGAGGGAGTTCGTGAGGTATATTTGTTATATACCCCGTGTCCCGAAATGACCAGAGGGTATGCGCGGGCGCGGGACGTGAGGGGAGCCACCCCCGCACTCCCCCGTCCGCGACTCGTTTATAATAAGACGTTCGGGGCACGTGGAGTCAGTCTCGTTCCCGCAGCTCTGCCAGCCTAAAGTGCTGTTCGCGAAATAATGTAAATACGTTAGTCGTAAATATATCCTAAGTATCTAGTGAGTTCAGTCAGATTGACATAGCTCTAAGTAAGATGTTTTCGTGTTTGTGATAAATATAGTGAAGTTATAAGTTGTTTGTGTCTCATTTGACTCGTATCGTGTCACTTTGGTAGGGCTAAAGACTCGAAACACTTTGTCAGCCGTCCCTCGCACCTCCAGGTTTCAGTAGCACTCACCACTCAGCCAGTAAGCGACTTAGAACAGGGTCCCGGCATATTGCTACATATATATATACAGTCAATATAGTTACGCTCTAGCCTCGGAGAAGACGGTTGTTAGAACAGATAGCCGTGCTGTCTTTTACAACCACCTAGTTACGTTTCGTGACATTTGCCAAAAACAGAGTAGTGATATTTCTCCAATGATAAATAAATGATATTTATTTTGTAAATAGGTAAAACACTTTTAGACGTCAATTTTTTTTTTCGTCATTTTTAAACTAGATGAGGCCGGTGTTTCCTAGCTGACTACCCTGAGAAGAAACACCGAAACAAACTCAGGGGTCAAAGTCTCTTTTAAAGTCCATACAGTAAATATGTAATGGTCAAATCACATGAGAACCATGCAGATTTGTCTGAAATGGTCTTTTGAAGAAAGAACCATACAGATTTGAGTGGACCTGTCCAGTCAGTGCAAGCATTTGTCAGTATTCGTAAAGCTCAACTCAGGACTACTGAGGAGCTCAACGACTTGACGAACAATACCAAGGAAAGGACATTTGGGTAGGCCGCAGAAAATACTCAAATTGCCAGACATACATTAAAATTACTGAAAAGGAAAAAAAAACAATCAACATAGTCCTCACGTTCACAATAATAAAAGGAAATTGAATACAGTTTACAAAATGTAATACTTTAGCAAAGTAAACATTTTTGTCAAAAATTATTAGAAAAAAAAAGTCAAATTGCAAAATAAAAATAATCTACAATATCGAATTGTAATAAGTAATAAAAAGCACAATTAAAAATAAAAACAAAAGAAAAAATAATAATAATAAGACAACAGTTGCAGTGCGTACTGGAGCAGGTCAATCCCAAGCCTTTTGGTCCTCAACATAGTCCTTTATAGTGTAAAAAGCCTTTTGGCAAAGTTTTCGCTTTACAAATAATTTGAATTTATTAAGGCTTAGTTGTTGAATATAACTAGGAAGTTTATTATAGAAGTGTATACATTGGCATCTAAATGAGCCCCCTATTTTTTTCAGCCTGGTTGTAGGAACCACAAATTTGTGTTTGTTCCTAGTATTAAAATTATGAACATCACTGTATTTTTTAAACATGTTTATATTTTTATGTGCATACAAAATGTTCTCGTAAATATATTGTGAAGGTACAGTCATTATATTGATTTCTTTAAATTTATCTCTGAGGGAGTATCTGGGACTTAATTTATAAATAGAACGAATAGCCCTTTTTTGCAATACAAGAATTGACTGTATTTCGGCGGCATTTCCCCACAGTAGAATACCGTACGACATGACACTATGGAAATAGCTAAAGTAAACTAAACGGGCAGTCTCTACATCAGTTAAATTTCGAATCTGTCTAACAGCGTATGCTGCAGAGCTAAGTTTTTTTGATAGTTTGTCTATATGTGGGCCCCACTGCAGCTTAGCATCTAGAGTTATGCCCAAGAACACTGTATTATCTTCAGGACTCAACTCTCAATAATAGTTTATTCTCCGCTTTCCGTGAACCAAGATATCTGAAACAGTGGTTTCTGTAAACAAAGGTTACGGAAAGAAGTGCTATCTATGAGCAGAGAGCTCTGTCAACAGTCCTTGCTATGGACCAAGATATCTACCTACATAGGTACAATGTTTTCTATCAACAAAGTTTTCGGCGAAACGTGCTGTCTAGGAATAGAGATTTCTATGAGCGTTGCTTTCTGTAGGTAGTCGTATTGTACAAGCGTATTTCTATATTAGGTTTCACGATCAGCTTTTTTGATGAATTGAAACAATTATGAACTCTGTCGCTGTCGTGTCGGAAAAAGGTAAGTTTTAAATAAAGATTAGATCCTACTTAGGTCAGGAACCTGTTACAAACATATAAACACAAATACTTATTATGTAATTTACAATGTTGTATATAATTATGTATATTGTTATCATATCTATGGTCAACCGTCAAGATGACATATCCAAATTTTCCGTATTTTTCAATTTAAATCAATTTTCTTTGTAAAAACTCATCGAAAGAGCTTTGACATTTCAAAATGTGTTCGATGTGGGATTTGATGCATGTGGAATCCTGGAGGAGCGATGGCCTGATGCGTAAGCGAGCGACGTGACCCTCCGCCGCGCCGCTCCTTTGATGACTACCATTCCACGAAAGTAGCAGATTCTGGACTAATTGTGCTCCATTGGTATAATTGCTGCAAGGCGTTCCGATGTGAGGATAAAAATAAATAAATAAATAATTGATTTGGATATTTTATTTTATTTTTGAAGTTACTTCTTTTGGCGCGATAGAGAAAAATGATGAGAGTGAATTTTTACGATGCGCGCGCACACCGACACCTAAATTCTACATCGTGTCGTCGTTCGTTCTAGGTGGCATGCATGAAAATTGATAACTATGTTCAAGTTGTATATTCTAGTATTTTTATATTTAGAACACGTGTTTCGTAAGAGTACAATTAAACAGTGTGAATAAATAAATATTATTTTGGTGTTTTTATTAAATCAATTTCTTAAACGACGGTGATACTTACTAATAATTTATTATTTATTAGTACGAGATATATATATTGAATATTAGTGATAAAACTGATTTGAATAAACTGTTTTGAGTGCATTTATAGATTTGAGGTTAATTGTCGGTATGTATAATTTATTTACATCGTTAATTAAAAATTATTACATTATTATCTAAAAAATATTTTTTTCTTCGTTTTGTTTTATTTCTGGTATATTAACAAATTTTTGATTAATTTTAATATTTATCGTTAATCACTACTGCATTTTAGTTATTTTTTTCCATACGCCAAAGAAGTATAACTTCTAACGCGTGTACATAATTACACACACTCTTTTTTTGTTGTCTATGTGCTCTGCTGACAACAGAAAAAAGGTGCGAAATATTTCCCGCCTTTATTTCGCAACTGTCAACGTGACAGCGCGGGAACGCACATTTGCATGCGCGTCCTTGCATCACCAAATTCGTTCGGATATTTCAATACAATACGATGCATTAATAAATAATGATTAATCGATTCGCTGCATGAGTACTGATTTAATTAGTAAAACGTATCGATTTGTACATTGAGTGTGATTTTATTGATTGCATAATATGTGACAAGTGTTTTTTTTATTATGTTATTAGTAATTTAATTGTCTTTTTTTTTAAAGGTATATTTTTATTGTATTTTGCTATTCGGCTACTTCTGGTGAAACTGGATGTCAACCCAAATTGGTCTGAAAAAGCCTGTGCTGATTAATTTGATGTAGCATATACAATAAAAACGTATTAACATTTTGATATAGTTCGTGAATTTATGTCAAAGGAAAAATTGCACTTAAATGATAGCTTAAAAGAGAATTCATAAATAAAGAAAAACAAAATTTATAAAAAATATATTTATTTACAATTTTTTACATGTTTTTTTACAAAAATATAATTACAAATGCAGACAAGCATTTTCTTACGAAGACGGAAGATGAAATGCGTCTATTTACATTTATTTTTAAAACAATATGGCAGTGCGTCATTTAGGTACGACGAAATATTGCAGAATAACCCAATTTAATACTACAAAAAGATTATTTAAGGCTGAAATGGCCAATGATAATTGATTTTTCTCGTGAATATTGTCACTAAGGGAAAACATTTCATTAAGGTGGGATTCACCAGAAAAATTAAGAGAATATTACTGTCAATATCTGATTCATAATATACACAACATATTGACGAATCGATACTTTAAATTTTCCCAAAGTTAATAACACTATCATCAATTCTAGTGGCCATTTCGCTTTAAAAATTCAAAATGTATGTTAACACCAAATATGTTTAAGTAGTACAAGGTTTATACGAAGACGCTTCAAACTATTTCAAGAAGAGACATCCCTAACAGTTTTTGACAGATGTCAGTGTCAGATTTTGACATAAGCACAGATTAAAAAAGTGCGTTCGGATACTCTCTAAAAAGAAAATGGCGTCTTCATATCAATGGGTAAAGCTGTCATAATGTAGTGCCGGAAAAGTGTAGGGTCCTTATGGGGTAATCACCAGCAGTAGGGGTAGTTGGGGCAGAGTGCGGGGGGGAAGTCTGCGGGGTACCTCGGGGCAGCGGGGACGGGCCTGCAGACAAAAACGAATATTATAGACAAAAATAAAGGGTAGTATTTAACTGTTCCTGAATTTATCCGCGTTTTCTATTACAAAATATACCTTTGTTCCACCAAAAATACTAATTGTGCACTAAAATATTCTCTTCTGGGTGATAAAAAAAAAATAAACTCGAAGGGGATGGCGGTGTCTGTGTTAGCTTGCTTCGCTCGCTCACTAGACCCCGCCATTCCCTTCTAACCTAACCTGTCCGTATCAGGGTGCCCCAAAAACAATTGTAAAAAATAATAATTAGTATTTTTAGTAAAGAATAAGATTTTTGATGCACAGTTAAAAATATCCCGAAAATTAGGTACGCAATAATCCTGCGCAATCTGAGTTACGCTGGCTGCAATCTTTCTACAACATACCCAGGGTGAGCAGGAGCGATGGCGGGGTTGTATCCCCACTGGGGAATGGGCATGCCATCGGGGGTGTGTCTGGCAAGTGCGTCGGCGTCACAGTAAGGGTAGTTGGGGCACACGGCGGGGTGTACGCCGGCGGGGTACTCCCGGGCGAGGGCTACGGCCGCCAGAGCGAAGAACATCAACTAGGGACAAAGAAAAAAGTAATGAATACCTACACGGTTTATTGTAGCCAAATCTATGGCGTCACATAAGAACTAAACTATGGAATCCTACATTGCGCAATTAAAGTTCTCCGCGCGATTTGAACATCACCACACCAGACATAACACCCGTCTGGTCGGAGGATCCTCCCTTTCAAAGGAGGTATTTGGGAGTTTAAAAATAGAACTACATTGCGCAAATGTAGGCCACGTACGTCGATCTGGTCGCGTCGGTCTCCATACATTTTATATAGAAACTAGACTTGCAGAGCTACATTAGATCCACGCCACGCGAGGCTACACAACGCGCCATTACGTAAAAATCAGCACACTGAATAAGCACCTCCACACAGTAGGCATCACAGACAGTCCCCTGTGCAGAGCATGTTTGGAGGGGGAGGAGACAATTGCACATGTGCTCCTGGACTGCACAGGTGTCACTGAAATACGCACACGAACCTTAAGATCCCCGTACTCCCTTATTGATGTCCTGAAAAACCTAAGAGGATCTGTTTTTGGAGAGAGGTGGGCTGGTTGGAATAAGCCCACCTAAGGTTATGGCCGCCATGGCCCACGTACAATGGTCCACATAGGACTAAGTGCGGAAACCAAACATAAATAGATAGATAGATAGACGTAAAAATCAGGCGTGGTCCACATGTGCGTCGGTCTAGTGTAGTTCTTGCTTCAACCTTGTTCCTTGTTATTTTTTTGATAAAATTATGCTTGTGTTCGCCGATGGGATAGGCTTTACTCTACTCTAAGTAGCCCATTATGTTCAACTGCTGGGCGATGGCCTCTTTCTCCCTTTCCCTACCCGCCATAGGGCCGAAGACAGAAGTGTGCGCACGTCTATCCTCGGCCTATGGCGGTCAGTCCCTTGTATAAGATCCTCCAGCTCATCTCTCCACCTTCGCCTTGAGTTTAATGATGTGCTAGAGGTATAAATATTCAGCTGAATCGTCGGCTATAGTGAGGTCAAATAAGGGTTGACTTAACCATCACTGTTTTGACGAAAAAAAAACTTGTCTTTGGAAAACGCAGTATCGCTAATGGTATCAATCATCAATCATTGGGCCTCATCAGAAGGCTTAAAGAGGA
Source organism: Mythimna impura (assembly GCA_905147345.3). Lineage (NCBI taxonomy): Eukaryota > Metazoa > Arthropoda > Insecta > Lepidoptera > Noctuidae > Mythimna > Mythimna impura. The sequence continues at coordinate 12,761,205 of LR990369.1, forward strand.
GGAGGAGAGGGCTGTGCTCGGAGTTTCCTTGCGTGATCCGTTCAGAAATGAAGATATCCACAGGAGAATTAAGGTTGCCGACATAGCACGAAGAATCGCCAAACTTAAGTGGCAGTGGGCAGGGCACATTGTTTGCAGAACAGATGGCCCATGGGGCCGGAATGTTCTGGAGTGGTAACCAGGTACCGGAAAACGGCAGCGTTGGGAGGCATCCCACTAAGTGGACCGAAGATCTGGTGAGGGTTGCGGGAATCCGATGGATGCGAGACGCACATTAAAAAAACTGGGCAAGTGCGAGTCGGACTCGCGCACTGAGGGTTCCGTACTTTGAAAGGTAAACTGCGGTTTACGATTTATGACGTATTAAAAAAAAACTACTTACTAGATCTCGTTCAAACCAATTTTCGGTGAAAGTTTGCATGGTAATGTACATCATATATTTTTTTTAGTTTTATCATTCTCTTATTTTAGAAGTTACAGGGAGGGGGACACACATTTTACTACTTTGGAAGTGTCTCTCGCGGAAAGTATTCAGTTTAGAAAAGAAATATAGTAGAAACCTCAATATCATTTTTGAAGACCTATCCATAGATACCCAACACGTATGGGTTTGATGAAATTTTTTTTGACTTTGAAATTTTCAGTTCTAAGTATGGGGAATCCCCAAAATTTATTGTTTTTTTTTTTTCTATTTTTGTGTGAAAATCTTAATGCGGTTCACAGAATACATCTACTTACCAAGTTTCAACAGTTTAGTTCTTATAGTTTCGGAAAAAAGTAGTTGTGACATACGGACGGACAGACAGACAGACATGACGAATCCATAAGGGTTCCGTTTTTTGCCATTTGGCTCCGGAACCCTAAAAAGGCATCTCTCTCAGCAGAAGTGCTTACAAGGTTGTAAATACTTCTAGAAACATAAACGAAGCATTCAATTAGTTAATCAATAGTCCCTTATTATATCCTATTGTCGATTAGTACACTATCTGCCAAAATAAGCAGGCCGTAACGTGCTATGTAGGTAACATTGCAACGCAGTGTAATTTAGGCAACGCTGTTACACTGCATGTACAGTTTATCGCAACTGTAGAGTAATCAATTTTCGATATAAATGCGCGCTTGACACGAAAAGGTGATTGATTTTTATAGCTGGGTTAATTAATTTTTTTAGTTTTATTTTTAATTGGTAGGTGAATGCAGTATTTTCGGTCAATAGTCTAATTATTCGTTATCTAGGCGGGTATTTCACGCAATATGGTATAAAAAGCTAATTTTATCATTTATGGTACAGTCAAAAACTGAAAAATGTTTGTTTTGAAAAATTATTGTTTTTAAGAACTAAAACAAAAATGTATTTTTTTATTTTTTTTATACTTACCTACCTTTACTAATATTATAAAGATGTAAAATTTGTATGTTTGCATGTAGGGAATGCACTGAGTGTTATCTTCAGGCATAATTAGTTCTTCTGTACGTTTGTTTGTCACCTAACTCCTAAACAGCTTGACTGATTTAGATGAAATTTTGTGTGTATATTTGATTAGGTCCCTGAATGATTTGAAAATACAATTGGACCCGGTAGGTGGCGCTGTAGTCGGAATTTAAATTTTTATTGACGTTAAGCCAGCTTTCGGGCTGGACAACGTCTACCGGGACCACTTTATCTATATATAGGGTGACTGGCAATTAGTGTACGATACTTAAACACGTGGTTGTGCTCATGATAACAAACAATTTTTATTATGGAAGCAATGCCGAAATCGTGAAAAAAATATCAGCTGCTCAGTACATTAGGCAAACATAAATGTACTGAACAGCTGATTTTTTTTCGCGATTTCAGGTTTGTTCCCATCATCGATATATATGTAGAATATAAGTCGATGGTTCCCATAGTAAAAGTTGTTGGTTATCATGAGCACAGTCACGTGTTTAAGTATTGTACACTAATTACCAGTCACCCTATATATATAAAAGGAGAATCTGATTGACTGACATATCAAAGCACAGTCTAAACTACTGGGAATAGAAGCGTGAAATTTTGCATAAGGTTTCCTTTTATGACATAGGCGAGCACTAAGAGAGGATTATCCAAAATTTACCCCCTAAGGGGATGAAACGGGGGTCCAAAGTTTGTATGGAGAAACATACTTTCACGCGGGCGAAGTCGCTGGCAGAACTAGTTAAATAATAAAAGACTGCCCCCCTAGCCAAGTCACAAACGATAAACGTAAACTCTCAGTAGTCTTTAATAGATTTTCAACTTTATGTTATTGGATATAAAGTTGAAAATCTATTGAAGATTACATATTGTTTTCGTTCGTTCCGGTCGCTAACGCTCAGTAGTCTTTAATAGATTTTCAACTTTATGCCCTTAGGTATAAAGTCTATTGGAGATTACTAAGCGTTCACGTTTATCGTTTGCAACTTGGCTAGGGGGGCTGCTATTTACCTTCCTCCAGTTAGACTGGAAACCGACCCTTACATAGGAAAATGCCTTTCATTCTGAATCTCTGAAAGTCTTAAGCTTCGACGTCGAGTTCTGCCCTGCTTATTGCAAATGCAGTACTTGCAAAATGACGCGATTCGGAGATAAACGCACGCGGGAAACATGTTTTTTGATATCTAAACAACAAGTCTTTGTTATATAATTTTAAAAGTGTACCAAAAGAATAAGAAAATTATATTTTTATGTATACATTAGCCCCTTGAGATGTCATTTTTGTCAAAGAAGTGAAAATCCCAAAGATGTCGATTACTGCATTTACAATTAGCATGGCAAAGTTGCTAGCCTGTCGGTTTTCTATCGTTTACATTTCGGGGAGTGTGCACTGGAATTGCACAATTTAATTCCATCAAGTCCGTACCATCATCGGACCACTAGACGTACGTCGTTGCGCCATCGGTACATGGTGGACATCCCACCCATACGTACAAAGCGTTTTGGGACTACATTCATTATGCGTACAGCTAAGGAGTGGAATTCCCTGCCGGAGTCTGAGTTTCCTGATAGCTACAACCTAGGGGTCTTTAATTCAAGAATGAATAGGTTACTTCTAGGCAGGCGTGCTCCATCATGCAAAAGTAGCTTATAAGCAATATTGTGTATACATGATTTTACTTTGTTGCTCAATAAATATTATTATTATTATTATTATCATCGGCCACATCGTCGCTTTCTATCAGGCTATTCAAACGTGAGCTTTAATAATAATAATAAAAAAATGCAGATACTGAAATTCCTCTCCCAAATAGTAATTTACCGTTCACCATTCTTACTAAGACACTATATCAATCCTGCCAACGACTCACCTCAAGTAGGCGTTATCACAGATTACTCAGTATTACAATACAATTATGCATGAATGCAGTAAATATTCAAATTGAATGACATTACTGTGCAGATTAAATGGTTTCAGTCGATCTAACTATTGTTTATTAATGCAATAATTCACTTCTCATTTTGAGATTCGATTTTGAGTGACTGGGTTGGGTATTTGGGTCGGGTGGTATGCCATTTTTGGTTTTGATTTGAAAATAGATTATCATTGAGTCTGTTTGGTTTAAATTTGAATTCCAGTATGAGTAATTTGTATATTAAGAGAGGGCTTAACTTATTGACTCATCAGCGCTCAGACCCTTGGACCCATGAAGAGGACTTCTGACCGAAAAGTGTCGTATATTGACGTTTCCGAGGTCGGTTATGCGATACCACGCAGCTCAACACGACGCCGACATTACTGGTATAATAATAATTATTGATTAAGATTATTTTATGTATTTTTTTCTATGGGCCTCTGATGCCTGAAAATAAAATGTTTATTGTTATTCCGTTTATTCATTTGTATATACATAATCAGCCTTTTAATGTTCCCACTGCTGGGACTCAGACCTTCTCTCTAGGAGAGAGATTGGGCCGTAATCCGCCACGCTGGCCCAGTGCGGGTTGGTGGATGTCACATGTCTTCGATCTTTTTTTGTTCTAGGACATGCCGGTTTCCTCACGATGTTTTCCTTCACCGTTTTGAGAGCAATGGTGATGAAATAAATTACACAAAGTAATGCACCTGGCTGGGTTTGAACCCACGACCTACAACTCGTAAGTCGGTGCCGTTACCACTCGGCCACCACTGCTCCCATTTTGTTGTATATACATATAAATTAAATTTTGAAATATTTCAATAAAAAATAAAAAAAAAACATTTAAAAATATAAAATTATTATGAAAACTGAATTTTTCACTGGTTTTGTTTTAAAGAGGAAGACGAAAAAAATGAAAAGAGGTTTCATGCGAGTAAAGCAATGTATTTTAAAGATTGTTAGTATTGTTACTTTGTCCCATGTTTTTTAGGGTTCCGTACATCAAAAGGAAAAAAACGGAACACTTATAGGATCACTTTGTTGTCCGTCCGTCTGTCTGTCTGTCAAGACCCTTTATCTTGGGAACGCGAAGATATTGAGTTGAAATTAGAACCATATACTCAAGTCTGCGGTCCCTTGAAGCTGTGAAAAAATCAGACTTCTGTGTTATCGGAAAAAAAAGATACGGCCGTTTATGTCGCAAAAAACGTGCATATTTCGACACTCTCAAGGGAATCATAATTCATAGGGTACTTCCCGTTGACCTAGAATCCTGAAATTTGGCATAAAGCAGGGTTTCATAGCAAGAGTATAGGAAAAAAATCTGAAAACTGTAAATTTACGTTACGGAAAAATCTTCCTAACTCGATTTGGGAATTGAACTGTTTTCATAGGTAAGTTTGTACGGAACCCTCGGTGCGCGAGTCTGATTCGCACTTGCCCGGTTTTATTAATAGAACTAAGACCAAAACAAAGATCGTTGACGTGGGCTGAACATGTCTGCCACATGCCGATCGAGCGGTGGGCTGGTACAACATACAATTGGTGCCTTGAATTGGTGTGAGACGGGGTCGCGGCAGACAACGAAGGAGACGGTGGGAGGACTTGGATGTCTTCCTAATCAATGAAAAAAATTGGGAGGTACTCCCACGTCCCATTTGTTTTTAGGGTTCCGTACCTCAAAAGGAAAAAACGGAACCCTTATAGGATCACTTTGTTGTCCGTCCGTCTGTCTGTCAAGACCCTTTATCTCGGGAACGCGTCGACGTATCGAGTTGAAATTAAAACCATAATTATACTTAGGTCTGCGGTTCCTTGAAGCTGTGAAAAAATCAAACTTCTAAGTTAACGGAAAAAAAAGGTAATTATGGCCGTTTATGTCGTAAAAAACCTATTTTTCGATCCAAAACTCTAAAGTACTTCCCGTTGATGCATAATCCTGAAATTTTGCATAAAGCTAGGACTTATAACACAAGCATAGGAATAAATATGAAAACAGAAAATTTGTTGTTAGGTCACAATTTTTTTTAATTTTTTTTGCGATTTTAAAAAACTTCGAGACTCTAATCAGGAATTGAACTCTTTACATAGGTAAGTTCGTACGGAACCCTCAAGGCGCGAGTTCGACTCGCACTTGCCCAGTTTTTTTTGGAAGAGGACCTATTCTCAGAGCTATCAAATATACATAAAATAGCTTAATATATATTTAATTACATTCTGTTAGCAGCTTCGCCAGCATGTAAGTATTTTTTTTTTCAGTGCGGTAAGCATCTAATGACATCCCCCGCTCTTGGTCGGAGCGGGGGACAGTGTCAGACTTTTACTGACTAAAAACCCACTCCTGTAAGGCTCTAGACAGACGGACCGCATTTCAACTGCAAACCAACCGCAAATTGCAGTTCAAGTGCAGTTTGAATGCAGTTGACACGACTGCAATAGAACTGCAATCGAACTGCAGGGTTGGTTTGCAGTTCTATTGCAGTCGTGTCAACTGCATTCAAACTGCATCCGAACTGCACCATACCCACCCGCCCGCACTACTTTAACGCTCCGCCCCCCCGCGCATAGAATCAGTAGTAGAAACAAGGTTACAGTGAGCACACTCGGGCGGGTGGGTATGGTGCAGTTTGAACGCAGTTGACACGACTGCAAACCAACCGTGCAGTTCGATTGCAGTCGGTGTGCAGTTCACACGATTGCACGCCGACTGCAATTGAACTGCAATCGGACTGCACGTTTGGTTTGCAGTTCTATTGCAGTCGTGTCAACTGCATTCAAACTGCATCCGAACTGCTATTTGCGGTTGGATTGCAGTTGAAATGCGGTCAGTCTGTCTAGAGCCTTACTTTATTGCCTTCGTCCCAGGGCCTCGGGTTTCACTTTCACACTACCCGTGGATCGTCTGCATGTAAATAGAAAACATATAGCTTTTATCACTCTGCGATAAATTACCATTCAACTGGTGAAAGACTTTTCAGAATCGGTTCAGTAGTTTCAGAGATTAGCCCCTACATACAAACTTACTAATTTTTTTCAAGTATAGAATACACATACGACATAATCTGCCAGACAGCTCAACACCTAATAATTAAAATAATTGACAGATAAACATGTATATCACCGTGGCAACCTCTAATTATTGCCACCGGACAAATTACCACTTAAATTATGATTGATATAATCACATACATAATTAATACATTCTGATATAATGAACACATACACTTGTCAGTATAATGTTACCTTGCACCCACTAACTACATCTAAATGTGTTATGGAGATTTGTTTTGTATTGTAATTGGCATCTCGATTCATAGTGATTAAAAACAACTAGTACAATTTAAAGCTTGTTTTGAAGGTGAAAATTGTACGTCAGCCAAGGGATTTTTCTTTTGCATAATAATAGCATAATCAGCCTTTTAATGTTCCCACTGCTGGGACTCAACCCTCCTCTCTAGGAGAGGGAATGGGCCATAATCCACCGCGCGAGCCTAGTGCGGGTTGGTGAATGTCACATGTCTTCGAATTTTTGGTTCTAGGACATGCCGGAAACCGGCATGATCGTTCACGCTCACGATGTTTTCCTTCACCGTTTTGAGAGCAGTGGTGATGAAATAAATTACACAAAGTAATGCGCCTGGCTGGGTTTGAACCCGCGACCTACAACTCGTAAGTCGGGGCCGCTACCACTCACCGAGGCAGGCCGAGTGGTAAAAAATGTATGCCTCTATAAATTACTTACTTTGTTTTCTCTTAATCTTAAATTTGGCATCTCGATTCATAGTGATTAAAAACAACTAGTACAATTTAAAGCTTGTTTTGAAGGTGAAAATTGTACGTCAGCCAAGGGATTTTTCTTTTGCATAATAATAGCATAATCAGCCTTTTAATGTTCCCACTGCTGGGACTCAACCCTCCTCTCTAGGAGAGGGAATGGGCCATAATCCACCGCGCGAGCCTAGTGCGGGTTGGTGAATGTCACATGTCTTCGAATTTTTGGTTCTAGGACATGCCGGAAACCGGCATGATCGTTCACGCTCACGATGTTTTCCTTCACCGTTTTGAGAGCAGTGGTGATGAAATAAATTACACAAAGTAATGCGCCTGGCTGGGTTTGAACCCGCGACCTACAACTCGTAAGTCGGGGCCGCTACCACTCACCGAGGCAGGCCGAGTGGTAAAAAATATATGCCTCTATAAATTACTTACTTTGTTTTCTCTTAATCTTAAATTAAGAGTAAATAAAGTAACTACTGAACTGATTTTGATAAAATTTGGTACGCAGTAAGCTTGGACCCCAATAAAAGACAGGCTACTTTTTATCTGGCTTCGACTTCGCGTCCGTAATAACCCACATTTACACGGACAAAGCTGCTGGTATAAGTTAGTTTTAAATAAACGATTTACAGGCATTTTTGAATTGTCAAGAACTCAGAAAAATTATGCTAATTACACATTCCAAAGCTATGGAGAAGAATATGCAAGAAACTTCATGGACGCTCTTTGAAATCATGTTACATAATTACAAATATCTCGGTTGTACATATTTCTGTCGCTTCTAACTTCTATTATGTTACTAGCTTTTGACCGCGGCTTAGCTCCCGTCAACTGACTACTATATTCTACTCTACCCTACTCTACCATACTCTACCCTACTCTACCCTACTCTACCTTACTCTACCTACTCTACCCTAGTCAACCCTACTCTACGGGATAAAAAGTATCCTATGTCCATCTCCTGGTTCTAAGCTACCTCCCCATCAATTTTCAACCAAAACAGTTCAGCCGTTCTTGAGTTTAAAGATAAGTACCAGTTGTCAAATATTTTAATATCTAATTGATTATGTGTGAATTTATTCATAGATCAATCACAATTTAGTCAATAACATGTCGTTTTAAAGATCAACGCTGACAGTTGCATGTATTGTTACTTTGATCGACTATGCTATGGGTTTTTTTTTTTGAGATAGGAAATAATTCAATGACTTCTCGCGGTCCAGGGTGGGGCAAGAGGACGTGTCAGACTTTTACTGACTAAAACTCACTCTTATGTTCCTTCTTTGCTTTCGTTTCAGGGCCCCGGGGTTCACTTTCGCAAAACCCATGACCCCAGTAGGCTTCGATCCTGCTGAGACATATCCTTGAGGCGCGCGTGGAACACTACGCGCCGTCGTCGACTCGGGCTAGGTCCGGACAGTTACCGGACGGCTAGCTACCCATTGCTCGCCGTTCGCAAGCCCATCGACTATGCTATGGGCTTTATTTTAAAATGGGAAATAATCTAATCATTAGAAACCCAGTTATTAGATTCTAATGACTTCTCACGCACTGGGGTAGAGCGAAAGGACGTACCAAACTTTTACTGACTAAAACGACACCTGTGTCCTTCAATTGCCCTTTGCATTCTAGGGGACCATGGGTTTTCTTTTCAGAATTTCCCCGTGAATTATACTGAGTAAGGCTACATTTATACTGGAGGCGGAGCGTGTAACGTTTTTATTAGAATTCGAAATGAGTCCTTTGGCTTTTTTTTTACTAACAACACTTGACCTTTTAAGCTTTTCATGACCGTATCGAATTTTTAGCTCAATAAACGGGAAAAAAATAAATTATAAATGTATGTAATTATTAATTAATTTTATAAGTGATGTAAAAAAATTCCTGGTTTGTATATTGTCTGATTTTATTGATTACTAGCTGACCCGGCCAACTTCGTACCACCTAACAGTCAATGAATGTAGTATATCTTTCGATATAGTCAAACGATTGCGATGAAACAAAACCTAAGTAATATATCAAGTTACACACAATTTTAATGTATAAAAGTTATCTACGTCGATTTCGTACATTTTACGTGATGCGCGCACAACTAAAAACTTCTACAGATTTATAAGGTATATGTATAGATTTATTTTAAATTGTTTTTTCATACAACTGATTTTTGTTTGAATTAATCAAATTAAAAAAAAAAACCATAAATATTGTCATTGTTTTCACTATCAAAAATGCTGCCAGCGTTTTGGGCACTTTTCCCATTGACATCGATGTGGACGAATTTTTTGATGCCCTATGAGTTCTTTTTCTACCCGTTTGTGCATATTATTATTTTCAGTTTGTTTAAATACATAAGTTATGATATTTAAGATGATGCAAGAGCAGTGGTGGCCGAGTGGTAACGGCCCCGATTTACGAGTTGTAGGTCGCGGGTTCAAACCCAGCCAGGCACATTACTTTGTGTAATTTATTTCATCACCACTGCTCTCAAAACGGTGAAGGAAAACATCGCGAGGAAACCGGCATGTCCTAGAACCAAAAATTCCAAGACATGTGACATTCACCAACCCGCACTGGGTCCGCGTGGTGGATTACGGCCCATTCCATTCATTGAGGAGGCCTGAGTCCCAGCAGTGGGAACATTAAAAGGCTGATTATGCTTATGCTATTTAAGATGATAATAGTTAATAAAAATTACTTAATATGAGTAAAAAATGTTCTATCAAATTTATAATATAATATTATATTTAAGGATGAAACGAAACTGAAAAATGACCTACAATATTTTTATCACTTCACCAAGACTTTGTAACAAAATAAAATATATTATTATCTAATTTAATTAAATAATCCACTTACCAATTTTCCGTACATGTTGCTGCTTGGTATGTGTATCCTCTCGACAGAATTGTGAGACTGATACCTTTACTTGGTAGCGAGCGGCTTATATAGTGCGCAGGAGTCGGCTGCGAGTACGGCGCCTATTGTAATGCTTCTCGAAGCTGTGAGGGGTTGCTCGATAGATCGATAATCCTTGCGAATAAATTGACAACCAAAAAAAAATCCTAAAAAACAGATCAGATTTTTTTGTTGTTAGGTGAGAAAATCATCTAATGACAAATCGCGCTCTTAGGCGGAGCGAGAGATAGTGTCAGACTTTTACTGGCTAAAAACCCACTCCTGTTCCTTCTTTGCCTTCGTCCCAGGGCCCCGAGTTTCACTTTCACACTTTACTAATCTAAGGCCACAGGGATTTTCTGGAAAAGAAACTCGTGGTCCTAAAACGCAAAGGGCAACTGAAGAACACAGGTGTGGTTTTAGTCAGTAAAAGTCTGACACGCCCTCCCGCCCACGCCAGATTTGGGAGAAGAGGAATTGTAATTCCCTGCCGGAGTCTGTGTTTCCTGATAGCTACAGCCTAGGGGTCTTTAAGTCAAGAGTGAATAGGTTACTTCTAGGCAAGCGTGCTCCATCGTCGACCACAGCATCGCTTACCATCACGTGAGATAGTGGTTATACGCGAGCCTATCAATAATAAAAAAAAAACTGGGCAAATGCGAGTCGGACTCGCGCCCTGAGGGTTTCGTACAAACTTACCTATGTAGAGAGTTCAATTCGTGATTGGAGTCTCGAAGTTTTTTCCAAATTGCGTAACAACAAATGACGTAACAACAAATTTTCTGTTTTCAGATTTATTCCTATACTTGTGCTATAAGACCTTGCTTTATGGAAAATTTCAGGATTTTGGGTCAACGGGAAGTACTCTAGAATTTTGGTTCCCTTGAGTGTCAAAATATGCGTTTTTTCTTTATTCTTTATTGTACACAAAATTTTATACAGACATTATAAATAGGACAGTTGGTGTACATAAACAGCCGTATCTTTTTTTTCCGTTAACTTAGAAATTTGATTTTTTCACAGCTTCAAGGGACCGCAGACCTAAGTTTAAGGTTTTAATTTAAACTCGATACGTCCACGCGTTCCTGAGATAACGGTCTTGACAGACGGATGGACGGACGGACAACGAAGTGATCCTATAAGGGTTCCGTTTTTTCCTTTTGAGGTACGGAATCCTAAAAAGTGGCTAATGGGTGATCCAGATTTGGTTAAGTCCAATCTAGATAGCCTGGAGTACAGGCGTAGGGTCGCCAGCCTTTCGGTATTTTACAGGATGCATTTTGGAGAGTGTGCGCGGGAATTACATGACTTGATTCCGTCATCACCTTTCACGTATAGTGAGTATCCGCCCTTACATTGTTGATATCTCTACGGTCCGGACTAAGTGTTTCGCCTCGTCGTTTACACCACTTACATCGAAGGTCTGGGACAATTTTCCTGCTAAGGTCTTCCCGCCCGATTATAGTTTAGGTGTCTTCAAGGCTAGAGTGAATAGGCTCTTATTAAACTAGTGCGCCTCACCATCAACGATTGCATCACTGCTTACCTTTGTGGGATCGTAGTCAAGCACTATGGTTTATACCAATTTTAAGAAAAACCCGACTTATCTAGGGCCACGAGGATTTTCTGAAAAGGAAACACAAAGGGTAACTGAAAGACACAAGTGGTTGTAGTCAGTAAAAGTCTGACACGCTCTTTCGCACCACCTTAGGGCGTGAAAAGTCATTAGATGATTTCCCAATAAAAAAAAAAATAGTTAACCTATTTCTGAAAAGTTCAGTTATTTCCTGATAGGCATAATATGTGCTACCTTCACTGGTTCTTAGAATTTAAAAACAATAATTGTAAAAATAAAAAAAATACAGATGTATGTACAGGTTAATTAAAAAAAAAACAAAATATTTTATTTATTTATTGGTTAACTAGCTTCTGCCAGCGGCTTCGCTCCCGTAAAAGTGTGTTTAAAAGTTGAATTTCCAAAAAGGGATTCTTAGTGCTCGCCTACGCGTCATGAAAGGAAGCCTTGTGCAAAATTTCACGCTCCTAGTCTCAGTAGTTTCGGCTGTGCGTTGATATGTCAGTCAGTCAGTCAGTTTCTCCTTTTATATATATAGATGAACACACATAGAATAAATATACAAAGATGCTGCTAATTTCAAAAGAAATTTCTTCGAAAGTCGAGTAGACGCAGTGTGTATCATCCATCATCTTCCTGCCCTTGTCCCGTGTTATTTGGGATCAGCAAATCATGATATTTTCTTCCATTCCGTCCTGTCATCCGTCATGCTATCACTAACTCCCTTTCCTTTCATATCACTCTCCTTTCTCATTCACTCACTCACACACTCACTCTTCAAAGATTCAAAGCATTTTATATCAAATAAACCATTTACAGACACTTTTGAAATGTCAAGAAGTCAGTCGGTCAAAAAAAAAATGATACTAATTGCACATTCCAAAGCGTAGATCTCTTTTCAATCATACCTATTATGTTATTACAAATATTTCTGTTATATGTTTCTTGTCGCTATCATGTGAGAACAATGTAAATAAAGTAAAAATAAAAACTAAATAAAGATATTTAAATAGCACCTGGCAGCTAAGAGATGCTTGAGTGATTCTTTCTTCTCTTCACATATATATGTATAAATGAAGACATTAATATGTATGTATTACTTTATTATTTTTAAAATCATTCTGTGTATAGTGTCTAGGCCTTAGTAGCCAGAAAATAAAGAATTATTATTATTATATTATCTCAGGACTCTGGGGGGACCTTGGGAAGGCGTACGAGGGGCCGAAGCCAACTTGAAGGAGCTACGAAGGCTCCAAGACACTTTTCATAGAACATGGTACCAACCAACGATTATCCCTGTACGCGCTATACTAGTGCAGCGAAGGACAACCCCCGGTTGTTGGGAAACTATTGCGACACATGGAAAGCTGAGATATAGGGTTATGGTTTTTGGGAGGTTCTAGTGGACTTTTTTTATTTTAGTTTGGAAATCAACTAATGACTTCTCGCGCTCTGGACGGAGCGGGAGGGCGTGTCAGACTTTCACTGACTAAAACCACACCTGTGTCCTTCAGTTGCCCTTTGCGTTCTAGGACTACGGGTTTCCTTTTCAGAAATTCTCCGCGGTCTTAGCTAGCGGGCATCGGCCCTGCTGGGCCCCTACGGTTTGCTGACATCTCCTTGAGGAGCGCGTGGATCACTACGCGCTATTGACAACTGTGCTCGGTCCGATCAATTACCGGACGGCCAGACGGCAAGTTACCCATTGCTCGACGTCCGCAAGCCCGCATCTACCGTGGCTATGGTAGTCACGGCTGGGGCGTGAGGACATTCGTTCCCTCACGCGTGCGGCCTCCTCCTTCGCTAGCATTACTGCTTCGCAGAAGGAGGCCACCGCCTGCCATCCCTCCTCGCTTCGGACCATAGCCTGAACCAGGGCCCAACGCGAGAGGTCGCTGCCGCCGATTGCCTCCACGAGGACACGACGGTGCTCCGCCCGAGCGGGGCATACCACCATCGTATGCTCCACCGTGTCCTCCGTGCGGTCCACACAATAATAATAAATAGATTTTTATTTCGCATAGGCCTACACAGGCTCTTAAAAACGTTAGAACCATTGACAGAATATAAGTCGATGGTTAGAACCATCCATAGGAAATTACTAATTGGAACCGTGCTAGAGCACGGTTCCAATTAGTAATTTCCTATGGAGAAGAACCGTCACGAAACTCCAAAGTCCAGCAATGGGACTAAACGCCACCACTGCGTGTGGGATTATTGACGCCGACTAGATTACGTGTTTAATAATAGTCAAATAAGTTTTGTTTTTATAATATGTATTAGTTTATTATTGTTTAAGATTATTGTATGTATTTTGTCTATGGGCCTCTGATGCCTGAAAATAAAATGATTATTATTATTATTATTAAACAGTATCCAGGTCATGGTCTATCCATGCGCCAAATTCCGTCCAAATCGGTTTAGCCGACCAAAATCCAATCATACAGACTTTCATATTATAATTGAAATGTTACAGACAGTCCTTGTGTTTAAAATGAGAACAAAAAACGCGAAAACATACTGAAAAAACTTTTTCTTTTATTATAGTCGTTGCCCATTATTCAGAATTGAGTAATTCTGAATAATGGGCAACGACTAAAAAAAAACCAACTAACATACAGGAGACTTTTTTTTTTGGGTGGGAAAATCATTTAGTGACATCCCCCGCTTTTGGGCGGAGCGGGAGATAGTGTCAGACTTTTACTGACTAAAAACCCACACCTGTTCCTTCTTTACCATTTTTCCAGGGCCCCGGGATCTCTTTCGCATCACCCATGGCCCCAGTAGGCTTCGACCCTGCTGGACCCCTACGGTTGCTGACATCTCCTTGAGGCGCGCATGGAGCAGTACGCGCCGTCGACGATTTGGGCACGGTCCGGACGGTTACCGGAATATCGGACGGTGAGCCACCCATTGCTCGCCGTCAAGATACAGGAGTTTTTATCTTTTGTAAAAGTTTAATTTTGTTTCTTGTGTTAGATTTTTAATTATTTTTTAATAATAATATGATAAAGAGGTTTTTTTTAGGTGGGAAAATCATCTAATGACAAATCTCGCCCTTGGGCGGAGCGGGAGATAGTGTCAGACTTTTACTGACTAAAAACCCACTCCTGTTCCTTCGTTGCCTTCGTCCCAGGGCCCCGGGTTTCGTTTTCACACTACCCATGGCATGATAAAGAGGTGAAGTTTGTATTTTTGTTTGTAGGAGGTAATCTCTGAAAGTACTGGTCCGATTGCAAATTTTTTTTCACCGATAGAAAGGTGCTTTATTCCTGAGTGACATAGGCTATATTTTATGTATGCGGGCGAAGCCGCGGGCAAAAGCTAGTTTTTTAACCTTTCGAATACACAATAGAAAGACAATGAGAGAGCTTGGGGTTTAATGAATTAATAATTTTGTTTTTAACCGACTTCAAAAAAGGAGGAGGTTATTCAATTCGGTTGTATTTTTTTTTATCATTTTTTTTATGTTTGTTACCTCAGAACTCCGTCGTTTATGGACCGATTTGCAAAATTTCTCATTTTTTTCAAAATCCAGTTCTGATGATGGGATCCATGAGGAATCGAGGGAACTCCACAAATATTATAGGCAACCATATAGTGATTTTGGTATTTTCATCGAGAACTTAAGCATTTACAGTCAAAAAGTAACATTTGATGAAGTGGAACTGATGAAGAAGACCAGAAATGGTCAACTGAACTTCATACTCACATTGATATCACAATGAAGATAGTTAAGCGACTATGACAATACAAATAAATGATTGGTTCTGAATAGTTACGTTGAAAATGGTATCATCGAAGTGATCTGATGATGATGATGATGGAGCCGGAAGGTAGGCACTGGAACTCCGTAATTAATCAATGTAACCTAGCCGTGTTTGAACTTATTAGAATCGTAATGAGATGCACTTTGGCTATAAGCTACTATCGAACTGATCTGATGATGGAGCCGGAAGGTGGAAGGTAGACACAGGAACTTTCTAATAAAACAATGTAACCTTGCAGTCTTTGGGTTAATTGGAATCGTCATGAGAAATAGGCACTCTGTTTATAAGTGGTTCGCAACTAAAAAGTGTAAAATAAAAACTTTTTACAAAAAAAAAATAACCGACTTCACTAAAAAAACACTAAAAGGATCAAAATAACTTTAATTTCGGAAGTGGGTGTTAAATAAGAAACAAACAATACCGAGAAACACCGACTTCCGAAATTAAAGTTATTTTGATCCTAAAAGGATGTTGTGTTTTTTTTTAGTGAAGTCGGTTATTTATTTTTGTGAAAAGTTTTTATTTTCAATTTTGCTCGCCTTCACGGCAAAACATAGCACCTATATAATTAATCTAAGACCTTTATGTAAATACCAATGTTTCACAAATAAAATTCTGATACTGATTCTGACCTCATAACTATATTAAGTTTCAAAACGCTACCTACTTTGTGTTCAAATCCATTTACCTCTACCTAATTATTTCTGAGATATACACAAGAAAATCTACTAGCTATCGACTTACTTACCTACTATGTTTCATCTAAAGAAAACATCGTCAAACACTTTTTTTTTGGGTTGGTAAATCATCCAGTGACAATACCCGCTCTTGAGCGGAGCGGCAGGGTATGTCAGACTTTTACTGACTAAAAACCTACTCCTGTTCCTTCCTTGCCTTCGTTTCAGGGCCCCGGGTTTCACTTTCACACTACCCGTGGCCCCAGTAGGCTTCGACCCTGTTGGGCCGCTATGGTTTGCTGACATCTCATTGAGGCGCGCGTAGAACAATACGCGCCGTCGACGACTTGAGCTCGGTCCGGACGGTTACCGGACGGTCGGCAAGCCCGCGCCTACGGTGGCCGGAAATCGGGATCGGGATCCCGGTGACTGGGGCGTGAGGGCCGCTACCTCACGCGTGCGCATGCGGATATCTCTTTTGCTAAGCATTACTGCTTCGCAGAAGGAAGCGACCGCCTGCCACTCCTCCTCACTCCGGACCATGGCCTGTACCAAGGCCCGGCGCGAGAGATTGTTGCCGCCGACCGCCGACACGATGGTGCTCTGCCCAAGCGGGGCACACATCTACCGTATGCTCCACCGTGTCCTCCGGGCGGTCTACACAGTGGTGACATTCGGACGATTCTTCCGCACGAGTCCGGTGCAGGAACCTCCTAAACTGACCTTGTCCGGTGAGAAGCCGCGTCATGCGGAAGGTGAGGATGCCGTGAGGTCTTTCCAGTCACGCCTCAAAAGAGGGGACTTACCGTCATAATTAAGGCGTGCCCAGCACTCAGTTGCGACAGTCGCTGTCGCCATTCCACCATGAGGACCCGCCGGAACTCTATCCGCCATGCCGTGACTTGTTGCGGCAGCGGAGTTTCGCCCCGGCGTTGCATCTCCACGCAAAAATCGCTGGGGTTTAATAAACTAATGACTTTTCGCGCTCTGGGTGGAGTAAGGAGTTTCACTTTTACTGACTAATACTCACAGCGTTCCTTCAGTTGCCTTGCAAGGGCCACAATAACTTTTGGGGGACTAACTTACTGGGGATTGGAAAAAGGCTTAGTAAATTGATTGTTGACACAGATATTTTAGGAATTCAGAAATCATTTTGCAAGAGAAAGCGGCTATTTTCAGGTTATGACTTAATTAACAGTATTTTTGTTGATCAATGTTAATTAAATGAATTATTTCTGACACTGTTGATGTCCATTTGTTTAGTGTTTCACGCAACTTTGATTGGTGCTGGCGCAATATCTCAGACCTTACCTACTTCACTGCTTGCAATAATGCGTGAAAATTACACTTAGGTTCTCAATGTAATTCGCGTTTGAATTATATTCCAGAAAGGCATAGAAAGGATATTCTTAGATGAGAAAGAAGCTATACATACATAATCACCCTTATAATGTCCCCACATTTGGACTCAGGCCTCCTCTCTAGGAGAGGGATTAGGCCGTAATCCACCACGCGGGCCCAGTGCGGGTTCGTGGATGTCACATGTCTTCGAATTTTTGATTCTAAAACATGCCAGTTTCCTCACGATGTTTTCTTTCACCGTTTTGAGAGCAGTGGTGATGAAATAAATTAGATAAAGTAATTCGCCTGGCTGGGTTTGAACCCGCGACCTACAAGTCGTAAGTCGGGGCCGTTACTATTCGCCACCACCAGAATCAGAATTATTTATTTGCCAGCAATGTAGGTAAAATTTTAAGATGGTACAGAGATGGGTGTTTCTGCTGCATTCTGCCTTACGGCATGCAAAATCATTATTTTATACCAATTATGGAAACCTATCCAGTAACCTTCTGAGACTGGACAAAGACTTCTGAATAGACACTTCTTCATAAGGAATATCACGGGTAGTCCTCTCTGCAGAGCATGCATGGAGTTGAAGGTCGTTGAACAGACCCGCACGTGCTCCTCGAGCGACAGCCGTCAGTGAAATAAGAACAGAACCTAGGGAGCACCGAATTCACTCATGGATGCCCTGAGCAAACTGAAAGAACTCATCTGCTTTTGGAGAGAGATGGGCTGTTTGGAATGAAGGCCGTAATGGCCTACGCACAATGGTCCATTGAAGATTAAGTGCGGAAACCAGTTCACAAAGAAGATAAGCAGTAGGCTAGGATTTAGGGGGGATGAGATTTTAATACAGATTTTTTTCTTTTCAGAGAATAATTTGAGATAATTATTTATTTTATTATATTCAAAGGGTAAGGAAGGTTCTATGCTCGGAGTTTCCTTGAGAGATCGCATCAGGAATGAAGATATCCGCAAAAGAACCAAAGTTACCGACATAGCTCGAAGAATCGCCAAACATAAGTGGCAGTGAGCAGGGAACAGATGGTCGATGGGCCAAAAGGTTCTGGAGTGGTGACCGCGTACCAGAAGACGCATCGTTGCAAGGCCTCCTACAAGGTAGACCGACGATCTGGTGAGGGTCGCGGGAATCCGATGAACGCGAGACGCACAGGACCGGTCATTGTAGCGACATGGACGTCTTTCGGCTGAAATTATGATGAAGGATAAACGGTCACGTTATTCACATTTTTTGAACTTTTTTTTTTCTGGCATTATCACGAGGTGGAAGGCTCGTGAACCTACAAGGCAAGTGACATTTAACTTCAATATCTTTATGTGGATCATAAGTTAACATTGCGATGGGTTTTAGTCAGTAAAAGTCTGTATACCTTTCGATCCACCCTCCTTTCCGGCCTGCCGCCGTGGGATCTGGAGGCAACAGTCCTTGCACATATAAATCATGCATTTGCGCATGGAGATGCAACGACAGGTCCAAACTCCGCTGCGGAGACAAGTCGTGGCATGGCGGACAAAGTTCCGGCGCGATCTCATGGCGACAGCGAGTCGCACCCAGCGGTGGGCACGGCACAATCAAGGCTGTAACTCCCCTCATAGAAGAGTGGCTTTAGTGTCGGGACTGCCTCACCTTCCGTATGACGTAGGACCTTACTGGACATGGTAAGTTCGAAACGTTCCTGCACAGGATTTAGGTTGAAGAAACACCTGGGAGTCACCATTGCGCAGACCGCGCGGAGGCTACGGTGGAGCATACTCAAAACAAAAGCTGGTGGGTTTAAAATGGCCAACTTTACTTACGATGTTTGATCTAGCGGTAAGTGAAAGATATAAGTTTTTTTAAAGATCTCTTGATTAATAGATCGATTCCCGAACATGCCATATTTTATTACGAAGTATTAAGTCATTGTCCTTCACGCAACAAGCAAGGTCAGGCTTTTAAATAGAACTTGACGAACTTGGGTGTGTGTTACACAAGGATATCAGGTGTCCTGACCAATCATCTAGCCTAGGTACAGGATCTAGGCTAATATCTTTTTAATCGACTTCAAAAAGAAGGAGGTTATTTGTGTTCGGCTGAATGTATGTAGCGAGAGGGGACTTTTACTGACTTAAACCCGCCTGTGTTCCTTCTGCTGTCTTTTGCGTTCCAGAGTCAATAATCTCTCAGCTCTGGCAGGGTTCGTCCCGAGGGAAACTGCAATTAGTTCCACACTTTCGTGAAACATAAACTTTCGCATTTTAGCTTAGGCACTTTCAACTTTCTTTTTTTTTTCTTTTGAATATGTTTGTCAAAAGACTAAGAGCTAGCGCGTACTATTGACTTTTGTCACCGTCACTTTTTGTTTACTGTCACCGTGCTTATGAACCCATCATGTGATGCGCACACTTGAACACATAACAGTTGGGTAAAAAATTACAAAAAAATTATGTCCCCTGACAAAAGTCACCAATGCCCAATGAGTAGTGGTTGGCGTAGGTAGTGCCATTAGGGGACAACGAAATTGAATGTTATATGGATATGCCCCGAAATACCTAGGATCCTCGGGAATAATAATAAGCATATAGCACAATTAGCCTTATAACATTCCCACTGCTGGGACTCAGGCCTCCTCTCTGGGAGAGGGAATGGGCCGTAACCCACCACGCGGGCCCATTGCGGGTTGGAAGATGTTGGAGGTTGAATCGCATTATCGCATTATCGCCTTGAAAAAGCCACCATGTTATTACCACCAAGTGACAGCTGTCAACTGTCAACTGATCGGTCATACTGAGCACATTAGTTTACACAGCCAACTGACGTCACGACCAGAGTAAATATGGCATCCACTGCTCTCTACATTTTCGTCAAATAAGCGCGAAATTTGAAAATGTAAATTTTAAATGCATTTTTAGGGTACTTAGCGACTGAATAAAAATTGTGTTTTTTTTAGTGTTTTATTAGCACTATAGAATCTAATTGAGACACTTTTAAAAAATGAGTGTAATATCCTATACTAATAAGTAAATAACTGCCGTTCACTCTCAATAAGGTTCAGCTGAAAACCAGCGTCAGGCAACTACCACTAAACACCATGTAGTGGTCTGGCATTTTTGATGAACTGGACCTATTTGGCGCAACCGTGAGACTCACATTGTGTCAGTGTCTTTTTTTTTTTTCTTGATTTTCGTTTTTACAGTGTGTGTATCCATGCGTGCCAAATAAAATATTTTTCTTTCTTTCTTTCTTTCTTTTCTTTACATATCTTCGATTTTTTTTTTTGCAGTGGTTGCCGAGTGGTAACGGCTCCGACTTACGAGTTGTAGGCCACGGGTTCAATTCCAGCCAGGCGCATTACTTTGTGTAATTTATTTCACCGCCACTGCTCAAAACGGTGAAGGAAAACATCGTGAGGAAACCGGCATGTCCTAGAACCAAAAATTCGAAGACATGTGACATCCACCAACCCGCACTAGGCCCGCGTGGTGGATTACGGCCCATTCCCTCTCCTAGAGAGGAGGCATGAGTCCTAGCAGTGGGAACATTATAAGGCCGACTATGCTATGCTTCGAATTTTTAGTTTCCTCATGATGTTTTCATTCACCGTTTTTGAGAGCAGTAATGTAATGCGCCTGGCTGGGTTAGAACTGGGCCACCACTGCACCACCGCCGAGCTCTTGTCACCGCCGGGGTATCAGCTGTTTTAGAACTCAACGGCTTGGCATGTGACGCTGGAAAGAGGCCAGACGGGATGACCTTAATGCCCTGGAAGTTTGGTAGGCCTTTGTTGTGGGATGCAACATGTTTCGACACCCTTGCGCCATCCCATCTTCTGAGTACGGCAGGCTGTGCTGGGGCGGCAACAAACGGCGTAAATATAATAGCCTTATCGGAAGTTATATGTTTGAGCAGTTTTGGGTTGAAACACTAGGGCCATGGGGTCCGAGCGCTCATCGAGTTTTGCGTGATATCAGCAAACAGCTGGTCGACTCTTCGCGTGACATCCAACGTGGCAATGCTGCCAGCGTTCTGGGGCCCAAGTCTGCTATTTTTATAAGTTTGTCATTCCAACACGATTCCATTGTCATTTTGCTAAAAAAGTTCGTAATCTACTAGTTCATAATGATCGATCATTGATCGGTCAATGGTCTTGTAATAGAGTTGTGGTAGAATGACAATATCGAGCTTATTAGAAGCAATGACTGCACAATGACGTTCTAATGGTAGTTCACTGATCAAAGGAACTGTCAAAATTTTAGCAGATTACCGCATATGTTATACATTCATTTGTCATTATTTACGAGATTACCATTCTATGCCACTTCTTTCAATGGAGTGTCAGTGGTTGACCATTGGAAAGTCATAATGACGCCATTACATTAGTAGATTACCAAACTTGTCAAAATCAACAATTATGAAATCATTGATAGACCATTCTGACACTATTGTAATAGCAGACTTGAGGCCCTGGGCACTCCTCCCATTGACACCGATGTGGATGAATTTTTTGATGCCCAATAAGTTCTTTTTAACCCGTTTGTAAATATTATTATTTTTAGTTTGTATTATACCTTTTAAGTTATAATATTTATTAGATTAGAAATGTATAAGTAGCTGCACCTTTAACCCATTATTAAAAGGATATTTATTGGTAACGATCCATCGTCAAAGACATTCATGTAGGTATGCAGGCTCATAGAGCGGAAATTCAACCGGAATTGTCTTAATGACTGCCTCAAACCAAGTGTCCACGTCGCTACAGTGATTATAAGCTTTTGTCCGTGATTAACTGCCAATTGGCTCACATAAAGAATCCATAAAATCCTATAATTTTCGCTTCAGATCATCGTTGTGCATATTTTATTGTCACAATAAGTTTGCCCTTTAAAAGATGCCATATTTGGCACCGTCCGTAATAACTGGACGAATTCGACTACCAATTACTGTAGGTTTGTCAGAGGATATTCAACTTTGTGTAGAACCCTTTAGGGTTGGATTTACTTTGGGTGGTGTATGGTAGGAAATGGTAGATTTTTGTTGTTTTTTTTTTACATTTTGTGGAGTAGATAGATGATACTGATAGTTGATATCGATGTTAATTTAAATGCTGGATATTTATTATTTGTTTTTGGGCTGGTTTTGAAGACTTAATGACTTAAAATTAAATGTGAACTTTTTTTTAGGTGGGAAATCATCTAATGACCACTTCTGCCTTTGGGCGGGGCGAGAGGGCGTGTAAGACTTTTACTGACTAAAACCAACTCGTTTGTTCTTGGCTTCGACCCTGCTGGGCCCCTACGATCCCGGCGGCTGGGGCGTGAGGGCCGTTCCCTCTCTCGCGCGGCCGCCTCCTTTGCTAACATTACTGCTTCGCAGAAGGAGGCAACTGCCTGCCACTCCTCCTCGATCCGGATCATGGCCTGTACCAAGGCCCGGCGCGAAATTTAATGTGACCTGGCGATTTGGAGACATGCTCAGTTAAACTTTTTGCTGATGATGTACTGGATAGAAAGAAATAAAGAAAGAAAGAAAAACATTTTATTTCATCAATCAATCGAAATATTTAATTACTAGAATATGATACATAAGGTATTACAGTTTCAGCATATCCTGTCATAACATGGCGTGCAAATATATACACAGTCAGTGATTTCAATTACTATAACTTGCCAATTACAGATTCTATTGATTTGTCTTCTAAGTAGTCTTTAGTAAGCCGTATAAGAGATGTATAACGGTTCATATGTAAATTCTAAGTTGTATAGAGGCTGTATAAGCGATAGTAATACATTGAAAAGTATTCTTTACTTGTAAACTATTGTAGTAACAGATTAAAAGTATTTTTAACCGACTCCAAAAAAAGGAGGAAGTTATCAATTCGGTTGTATGTTCTTTTTTTAATTTTTAATTTTTTATGTGTTACCTCAGAACTCCGTTGTTTATGGACCGATTTGCAAAATTTTATTTTACTCTTAGAGGATATGCTTTCCGATTAGTGCCATTTTTTTTTAATAGATATCCAAGAAAACAAACAATACCGAGAAACACCGACTTCCGAAATTAAAGTTATTTTGATTCTTTTAGTGTTTTTTTTTACTGAAGTCGGTTATTTTTTTTTTTTGTAAAATGTTTTTTATGTTTATAGATAAACTTAGCAAAACCTAAAGAGCTTATATTGCTTTTAACATTACCGATACCAACTATGTGTAGCAAATAAATACATTCATTCATACAATAAATTCATTTTTACTTCGAAGATTTTTTGATTGCATTATTAATTCGTCGTCAACCAATTAACAAAATTAATGAGTAGCAACCTCCGTACGTGCTTCCAACGTCATCAGATAATCCCAACCTACACATATACATACTTACGAGTACATACATCTTTATATTATAGGGTTGCCAGGTCGTCAGGGGTCTCACCATGACATGTTAAAATACCCTATATGGCTCTATCCCTTCAAACAGTTCAGATTAGGCACTCAAATGAGAACTCCTGGTAGTGCCACAGGATGTGGACGCTCCGGCCGTTAGGTTACCACCCGGACCAGAAGTCGTCGACGGCGCGTATTGTTCCATGCGCGCCTCAAAGAGATGTCAGCCAAACCGTAGGGCCGCGGGGAATTTCTGAAAAAGGAACTCGCGGTTCTAGAACTTAAAGATCATAACTTAAGGATCATTTGGTTCCCTTCAAAATGGTTGAGTGGTGCTAATATTAGCGTCATGTTCGTGAACGGGCGCTGGTCACAACACAGGTGTTGGTCTACTAAGACCTATGACGACATACTGGTCCTGGCGCAGGGGAGTCGCACCGGGCGGCGGCCTAATTAGCGACGCGTGGGGTTGCGACAATCGTGGAGGGGATACGGCAGTTTGGACTCGAGGTGGCACTGCACAAGTCCGAGGCCACGTGCTTTCATGGCAAGTCATTAAATGATTTCCCACCTTAAAAAAGTCACTTTGGTTTCCCTTTATAATCTGAATATCACTCATTCTAATGTTTTTGTAGGATTTAGCATTAAATGTATCAATTCAGCCTTCTCGTTAAGTTTCGCTGAGATGTTCAAAACTTTTAGGTGATCAATAATTTACAAAAATATTAACAAGTTCAAAGTCCCCAATTCCCCAATTTTTAATCCAAAACCTCGGCTAAATTGACGGGTAATTTGGCTTTTCCGCTTTAGGATTCTCACAACCCTACACAAATAACAGATAATGACATACATACATTTATACATGTGATTCTCAATTATAATGTGAAGCGGCCCCGCCCGGCGCCGGTATGCGGAAACCGCGTGTAATGGAGGATTGCTACGCTATGGCAATGTCGAAATTGAGAGAGCTACGAAGATATGGATATCCACAAATTCTGAAGAGAATGCATCCGGTGCTTCCCCACACATCTTCTTATTCATCTTCCCCAGACATCTATCGCGCCACATTATGAACTACACCACGAAATCCTGCATCGCGCAATTAAAATTCTCCGTGCGATTTGAACATATACAACAGCCCGAAATCATTTTACGGGCAGTTGCCCACACCAATCTGGTCGGAGGATCCTCCCTTTTCAATGGAGGTTTTTTTTTATGTGGGAAAATTATCTAATGACAAATCTCGCTCTTGGGTGGAGCGTGAGATAGTGTCAGACTTTTACTGACTAAAAACCCACTCCTGTTCCTTCGTTGCCTTCGTCCCAGGGCCCCGAGTTTCGTTTTTACACTACCCATGGCCCCAGTAGGCTTCGACCCTGTTGGGCCCCTACGATTTGCTGACATCTCCCTGAGGCGCGCGTGGAATAATACGCGCCGTCGACGACTTGGGCTCGGTCCTGACGGTTACCGGACGGTCGGACGGCGGGCTACCCATTGCTCCAACACACGTCCGGTCTGAGGATCCTCCTTTCTATGGAGGTTTGCGGGACTTTACTCTCTGTTCTTGGTTTTTACTTGGTCCTTACCGGCCACGCCTGTGGTGGCCGAGGGTAGACCTGCGTCCCCCGACGGTCTTCATTTCTGCCATATCAAATCGTGCACACTTTACTTCAAACATCCATGACATATAAAGAGTACTTTTTGCGATGCACTTTAAGATCACAAGTAACAAGTATTCAATATACAACAAAAAACATTGATCACATATTAATTTATGTATTTTAATCACCTTGAATTAGCTTTTATTTGTGATTCTGTTTTTAGAGAACTCCAAGTATGAGGTGCTTACTTGTTTAGTTTTTATTTACCTAATTATGATCACAAGCACGATGGGGGAGTTTTATTTCCACGATGTGATCATTAGTTAGATTAGCGCAGTGGTTGAGTACATATACATATATGGCTGCTGCACTGCGTATCGTGGATTCGATTCCTGCACGGAACATACGCATCGACGAGACTCCTAAGCGTTTCTCGCGGTCCTGTCAGTAGCGAATACCGCTTAGGAGTCTCGTCGATGCGTATGTTTGTGTGAGTGAGCCGTTTCGAACATTTGTAGGTAGTTTCCGTACTGTTCCATATCTTATCTATACTGTGCTATAGATAGTTGTTCCGGGTCTAGGGTGTCTTGATTATATGAGTTTATAGGTTTGTGAACGCACTCACGACACAGGAGTAATTCCTAGTGTAGGGAGATGTTTTTTTTATTCTTATTTATTGTGCGTTCGGCTTTCTTTTTCTTCTAAGGAGTAGAATTCCCTGCTGGGGTCTGTGATTCCTGATAGCTACAACCTAGGGGTCTTTAAGTCAAGAGTGGAGTAAAAGTCTGACACTCCCTACCGGTCAACCTAGAGCAGAAGTTATTTAATAAATTTCCCACGTAAAAAAGTGGCCCCAGATTTTTTTGCTCCTGAGCCGTGGGTGACCTAAATACAAATATAAAAATATTTATTTCAACTATAACATTGTAAGCATAAATAGCATAGCATAGTCGGCCTTATAATGTTCCCACTGTTGGGACTCAGGCCTCCTCTCTAGGAGAGGGAATGGGCCGTAATCCACCACGCGGGCCCAGTGCGGGTTGGTGGATGTCACATGTCTTCGAATTTTTGGTTCTAGGACATGCCGGTAAGCATAAATAAATTGAGGCAACCCTAGTAAGTTACAGTAGTATTTGTGTTGGAGCTGTCGCGCACTTCCCTTATTAGCTAGCTGACAATGTTCGTATCATCTTCTCTCTTCTTCTTCTTAATAAAAATGAATAGCTGTTCGTTAGTCTCACTAAATCTCGAGAACGGCTGGACCGATTTGCTAATTTTGATCTTGAAATATTTTTTTTATTTTAGTCTAGGGAAGGTGTAAACGGTGAAAAAATATGAAAAAAATTCACCAAAAAAAATCGTATACAACGCCATCTCTAATTAAAATGACATTTTAAAATGATATTACATAAGCAAAAAAAAAGAAGAGAGCAAAATAATAAAAATATAAAATATAAAAAGAATAGCATTATTTAATTAAACAGCTCTTGGTATGTAAGGTTTGCTACGTCACTGCGTGTGGTCCATGCTTTACTAGACAACATAACAACACACAATTATAAGAATGCAACCTCGAAAGGCTAGCATGATAATAACAACGATCGTTTAGACAAGTCGCCACCAGACTGCAGCACCCACATTTGTTGGGACATTCAAATTAAATTTATTGGCCCGCATTCTGGCTTGGCCTCCGGTTGGAGCGAGGCGATAGCGAGAGCGAAGATATTTTTACTTTATCGCATCTGATGAACTGTACCAAAGCAAATGATGATGAGGAAATATATTTTTAACCGACTTCAAAAAGGAGGAGGTTATATGTTCGGTTGAATGTATGTTTTTTATTTATTTTTTTATGTATGTTCACCGATTTCTCGGTCAGTTGTGGACCGATTTTGATTTTTTTTTTTTGATTGAAAGGTTATGCTTCCGAATTGGTCCCATAGACATATTGTTATGATCTGATCATGAACTCCTCATAGGATCACAGCAGAACCGTCGTAACAAGTAAAATTGCTTTGTTTATACGTGTAATCGATGACTGACTGAAAGTAGAGGGGGAATATATCGAACTGATCTGATGATGAAGCCTGAAGTTAGGCACCGGAACTCTGTAATAAATTAATGTAATCTAACCGTGTTTGGGATTATTAGAATTGTCATGAGATGCACTCTGGCTATAAGGTATTTAAGTTTGGCTGAGGGGTACTTTTTAGTGGTGGTACCATAACTAAAAAGTGTAAAATAAAAACTTTTTACAAAAAAAATACAACCGACTTCAAAGTAAAAAAAAAACACTGAAAAGTGCAAAATAACTTTAATTTCGGAAGTCGGTGTTAAATAACGAAGAGACAAAACTATTATAGAATCACCGACTTCCGAAATTAAAGTTATTTTGCACTTTTCAGTGTTTTTTTTTTTACTTTGAAGTCGGTTGTATTTTTTTTGTAAAAAGTTTTTATATGTATTTCATCATCATCTTCCTGCTCTTATCTCGTGTTGTTTGAGATCGGCGGAACGTGTTTGTTTCTTTCATTTTGTCCTGTCACCCGTCACGCTATCACTAACTTCCTTTTCTTTCATATCACTTCTCACACAACTCATCTGTCTTTTCTTTAGCTTTCCTCTCCCTTTCCATCCATCCACATTTATACTCATAACTCTCTGAGTAACATGCGTTTCATCCCTCCTCTTCACATTACCATAATAAGATAAACAATTCGGATATTTCATATAATTAAAACCTTTAATTCATTGTAAAAGAACAGAAATCAGAAACGTTTATTTCAAATAGACGAATTACAGGCACTTTTAAATTGTTAACATGTCGGTCAGTCAAAAAAAAAAAATTGCACGTTCCAAAGCGTAGATCATCTCCGTTCACGAGCATGACGCGTGCATCAGCCCCACTCAGCTCAACCATTTTGAAGGGAACCGAATGACCCAATAACACGTGCCACCATCAGCGAGACACTTGAGTGAGCATGACAAACTATCAACTGCCATGCTCGTAATGTCAAACAAGTTGTAACCTAATAAAAATGCTCCATGGTACTTCACATTCCCAAAACTTGAAAAAATAGGGCTTCTACATTATATAATGGGTTAGGTTTAAGAAACAATTACTTATAAGTTCCTATCTTTAAAATATCTGTAACAACTGTTGGTGAACCGTAATTATATAAATAAAAAATAATGCTATTTTTTCCAAATAATAATAAATAATCATAAGCTCTATTGAACATCTCTCGTAAAACCATTTTATCTCTCCCCAAAAAAATATTATCGCTACAACTGAGCCACAGCCCTAAAAATCTTGCAATAAAATCATATACAACACAAGACTTGCCTTCCTGTAGGCTAACGTCAAAAGTAATATTCCCTTTGCCAATAACAATTGGATTGTTATTAAGTTTATTTATTTTACAGTACCTCGTTATTTGACCAAGTCGTATAAATATGCCCTTTGCTTCAAGGCGTATAGTCCCTTGAGCATCTGCCCCCCTAGCCAAGTTACAACCGTTTCGTTTCGATTCTCTTTTCGTTGATCGCCTAGAGTCGGCCACGCCTCCCATTCCTTTGTTCTGACCACGTGACTGAGCGTTGAGATGACGTCAGAATAAAGGAATCGGAGGCGTGGCCTACTCGAGGCGATCGACGAAAAGAGAATCGAAACGAAACGGTTGTAACTTGGCTAGGGAGGCTGGCAGGAGTTAAATGCACACATATTGCCGCCTGCGTCTTCATAGAGCCCCGCTGAAATTTAAATCCATTTTCTTTGCGAAGTATTGATTGACTTACATTTACTATGTACATTTTGAAGAACACTTAACCAGCATTTTTTTTTTATGTAAACATATTTCTAAAGATCAAAGCCGTTTGAAAGGAGAAAGGAAAACAAGCGAAAAAATATCATGTTTTAATTTTTTTTTTTTGGTAAAAGTTTTAGTCATACGAAAAAATCATAATTATATTAATATTATTATTTACGAATCTATAATAAGCATATATTTTTTTCAAACCGTTATCGAGGAGTTGACTTCGGAAAATCACTGTTTTATGGAACTGCTTGGGAGCTAGGGCCTTAAGTATATCGGATAAATGTGCCCTTTATATTAAAAATGGCAGCCAAGTAGCCCGGTGAAAGCTTACTGCAATGTTTTGTATTTTATGTGGGTAGTATTTCCTTGTTATGTCTTCATTATTACATTCTCAAGTGAATTCCGTCGTCTGACACAGAGTCTGATTTTTGTCTCTGCATGTACGATGAGATTCTTATAGTTAAAGCTAAGATAAAAATCCGTCAAGTGTGTTGGACTCGCACACGATGGGTTCCTTACCATCATCATCATCATCATCATTTCAGCCGAAAGACAGCTGGACATAGGCCTCCCCCAAGTGTCGCCACAATGAACGGTCCTGTGCGTCTCGCATCCATCGGACTTCCGCAACCGTTACCAAGTCATCGGTCCACCTTGTAGGAGGCCTTCCAACGCTACGTCTTCCGGTACTTGGTCGCCATTCCAGAACCTTTCGGCCCCAACGGCCATCCGTACCAAAGTACAAGATTTTCGGAGTGAGAGGTCGAGCAATGGGTAGCTCGCCCTCCGGCTGTCCGGTAATCGATGTCAGCAAACCGTTGGGGCCCAGCAGAGCTGATCCCCTCTAGGACAGCGGGGATTTTTTGAAAAGGTATCCCGTAGTCCTAGAACGCAAAGGGCAACTGAAGGACACAGGTGTGGTTTTAGTCAGTAAAAGTCCGACACACCCTCCCACTCCACCCAGACAGGGAGAAATCATTGGATGATTTTCCACCTTAAAATGAGTGAGGCCACCAGGTTAACGAGACAGAATCAATTACATTAGCATTAGCATTATCAGCCTTTTTAATGTTCCCACTGCTGGGACTCAGGCCTCCTCTCTAGGAGAGGGAATGGACCGTAATCCACCACGCGGGCCCAGTGCGGGTTTGTGAATGTCACATGTCTTCGAATTCTTGGTTCTAGGACATGCCGGTTTCCTTACGATGTTTTCCTTCACCGTTTTGAGAGCAGTGGAACAGAATCAATAAATTCATCATAATGGATCACAATAGCATAGTCAGCCTTATAATGTTTCCACTGTTGGGATTTAAGTCTCCTCTCCAAGAGAGGGGAACCCGGGCGTTTCTTCCGCACGAATTCGGTGCAGGAACCTCCACCGCACTTGCCATGTCCGGTGAGAACCACCATTATGCTGAAGGTGAGGACTCCGTGACGTGTTTCCAGCCATTCCTCAAACAGGGGACTTACCGTCATAATTATGGCGTACCCAGCAACGGGTTGCGACAGTCGCTGCCGTCATTTCACCATGAGTAATGGACCTGGCTGGGTTTGAACCCGCGACCTACAACTCATAAGTCAGGGCCACTGGCCCACCACTGCACTTGTGTATCAGCTAGTCGTTATTTACCTGCTCACCCTGTAAATATTAAATACTGATAACACATTTTGACAGTAACTGTCAATAATTAAGGCTAATACACGATACCTATTAACGCCTATAAATAATTCAATTATTCAAATGTTATACAGAAGTGATTATCTTGGTACTTTATGTAATGAAGGCCGCATTTTTTTTTAAAAAAAAATTACTCTAGTTGTTTTATCTGGCGTCTCTTGGAATGTTTATTGTCTTGTGCAGCCTTTTCTAGGAGTATCATGATGACGTCTGGTTGGGTTTGAACCCGCGATCTACAACTCGTAAGTCGGGGCCGTTACCACTCGGCCACCACTGCTCTAATAGTTAAGTGGTGATGAAATAAATTACTATTACTATTACTGCTCTCACTGGTGAAGGAAAACGTCGTGAGGAAACCGGCATGTCCTAGAACCAAAAATTCAAAGACATGTAACATTCACCAATCCGCACTGGGCCCGCGTGGTGGATTACGGCCCATTCCATCTCTTAGAGAGAGGCGGCCTGAGTCCCAGCAGTGGGAACATTAAAAGGCTGATTATGCTATGCTTATGCTATCAAGATGACGGGATCAAGTCCCCAACTTAGAGGTGTGCCCAGCTTGGGCAGAGCACCGCCATGTCCTCGTGGGGGCGATCGGCGGCAGCGACCTATCGCATCAGGCCCTGGTACAGGCCATGGTCTGGAGCGAGGAGGAATGGCAGGCAGTCGCCTGCTTCTGCGGAGCAGTAAAGCTAGGGAAGGAGGTAGTGGCGTAACTATACCATCTGAGGCCCGTGGTAAAATCATTGGATCAGGAAAATCGTCAAGTTTGTAATTTAATTTGGTTAAATAACTGAAGTACAGACATAAAATATTCTCTATTATTAACAAATCGGTAAGATCTCTAATACACGAGAACTTATATTTCGTCTCTGAAAGTGGGCTTCCCAGTGTGTAATAAGGTGGTAAGACTGGCAAAATACCATGGGAAATTGATCCTTTTCTTACGAATGCGTTTAATAAATCTAAATAATTTACTTGAATTTGTATATTTACTTCTTCAGAGCTCAAGGCCTCGTGGACCGGGGGCCCCACCAGGCCAGAGGCCCGTGGCATTTTGCCAGCCTTGCCACCCTATAGTTCCGCCACTGAAAGGAGGCAGCCGCACGCATGATTGAACGGCCCGATTTCCAGCCACCAAGCCAATGGATAGCTCGCCGTCCGTCTGTCCGGACGATGGCCCCAGAAGGCTTCGGCCCTGATGACTTGCTACTTCTGCTCACGCTTATAGAGAAAAAAAGCATGATATTATGTGTTAAAGAGCACACACAAGCACAAACACCATACTTCACACTTCCACACACACGTGCGCACATTACGTGCACGCTCACATAGTTTTAGTTGTTACATACAATAATGTAATCAAGATATGGGAGAGCGGCCTCTCCTGGCACAGGTGTTTTCACACTTCAAAGGAGAGGCCAACCTCAATATTGTTGAACCAACCTTGTTATCGAATAAAACATTTTTCATTTTTTTTTTCAAAGAGGATAAAGGCTAACAGAAAAAAATTACTTGTAACCTTTAAAAAATATTCACCAGGTCGTTTTATTCACTTAATTTTATCATTGCACTGTATATCTTCAATGTGACACCAAAGTTATTTATGACTGAAAACAAGAAATTATCATAAATTAATGAAAATTTATGTAGGTGATAAAAGTGAATATGTTATAATAACTCATTTTTGTTAAGTGCTATCAGTAATACGTAAGTAAGTATTAAATGGAGGTAGTTTGTATATTAGCTTTTTTTGATAACATGGGATCGGGGGTAGATCGACGGCCCATGATGAGGACGGCGAGCAACGGGTAGCTCGCCGTCTGGGAAGAAACAACCCCAGTAGTCCTTTCCGATCTACAGCATCTACAGCAACCTTCTGCGACTAGACAGAGGCAGCCTGCGTCTGGTGGCGGGATCCATCACCGGACACTGTTCCCTGAACAAACACTTTTTCACAATGAATATCACAGATAGCCCTTTGTGCAGAGGATGCATGGAGTCAGAAGAAACTGTTGCGCATGTGCTCCTCGAGTGCACAGCCGTCAGCGAGATAAGAACTCGGACCTTGGGAGCACCGAATTCACTGATGGACGCCCTGAGCAAACTGAAGAGACTCATCTGTTTCTGGAATGAGGTGGTCTGGTTGGAGTAAAGACCGCCATGGCCCCATTGTGCGTGGGCCTCCGATAAGGACTAAGTGCGGAAATCAGACCACAAAGATAAGATAAGATAAGGCTACTGTAATTCTTTCAATCAAATAGTCCCACAGCCCTATCAGGCATCATCCGTCAATACTGCTGATAGCTCTATGGGGCGCGCGTAGAACACAACGTCGTCGACCTGGGGTTCGGTCCTTCCCGGACGGTGAGCGACCTATTGGTCACCGTCATGGCCGGGAATCGCCTCGTGACTACCGATAAACAAATTTAAAACTATAGCTCCTTGCCTATAAATATTTGTGATTGCAGTTGACGCCTACACATATGTAGCAAGTTTTTTTTTTATAAAAACACCAATTATTGCTTGCTTTAGTGTAGCGATTGTTAATTAATGATTTCTTGTTCTTGAGTGATTTATTACACCTGTCTGTACTTTGGTATCTAATTACTTTACTTTGAAGTAGAATTAATGTTATGTACATACATATATGTGTGTCCTTAAGTGTGAAATATGCAATTAATGCTACATTTTTTGACATTGAATAATAATAATAATGACCGGTACCTTGGAAAACGCGTAAAGCCATTAGTAACGGTTTTTTTTAAATTAATATAAACTAGTGCTTGACTGCGATCCCACCTGAAGGTAAACAGGGATGCAATCGTTGATGGTGAGGCACACCAGTTTATTAAGAGCCTCTTCACTCTTTAGCCTGTCTATGTCTGAGTATGGTTTCCGCACTTCCTATGCGGACCATTGTACGTGGGCCATGGCGGCCATAACCTTAGGTGGGCTTATTCCAACCAGCCCACCTCTCTCCAAAAATCTCATCTCTCATCCAATGACATCTCTTGCTCTAGGGCGGAGCGTGAAGGCGTGTCAGACTTTTACTGACTAAAAACCCACTTCTGCTCCTTCTTTGCCTTCGTCGCAGGGCCCCGAGTTTCACTTTTGCACTACCCGTGGATATTATAAATGACATAGAATGACATATAAAAACACATTAAAACCATTGCATTAAAAATAATAAAATTATAGTATACAACTATATGTGAAAATAAAATTATAAATATGATTCTTAAACGCTTTTTAAACCTGCTATTTTTATATATATATATTTTATATACATTTTTATTATCACCATCTAACAAAAAAATTTAAGCCCAAATATCGCTGAAGCCCACGAATACAGACTTCACCGACATGTGAACGTTGAGGCAATCCATCTGTTAGACATGCTTGCAATTGAAACTTTTTGAGTCAGTATGAAATTAAGATAAATTATACCAACATTATATATGTATAACCAGGGGCGCCGACTCCGTGGGTGCTCGGGGGCTCGAGCACCCATGAGAAATAAATAGTGGGTGCTGAGCACCCCTGAGAATAGACATCAAGAAACAGATCAGTAATCGCCTTTTAGGTTACGTATAAATTATATATTTCTTGATAATAAAAACTAGTTTAATTTTTATATAATGGTTTCATTTTATATTTTTATCAAACATAATTAGTCATTAAGTACGCAGTATGTAAGTAGGACATTTATTTATTTGTCGGTCGATCAGTGTGTATTTCTCTTCTCACACTTCACCACTTTTTCGAGTATGAGCACCCATGAGGTTTTCTAAAAGTCGGCGGCCCTGTGTATATCACAATAACGTATTGTTTACATCAATATCAGGCTCTAAGAAAGTGACCACTAGAACTACGTGAAAAGTTAGTTTCACTTTAATCACTTAATACAACTAAATCAGAACATGTAAATAAAAAATATCAAGATACTTATTACAATTTACACACTCGCTCATCCAATTGAAACCGGTAACAAAACCTGCATTCTTCCATCCATACATTTCCATACATTACATATTATCATACACGCCTTGTCAGTTAAAGCTTAATGTCAAGGGCTTTTGTTACGAGTTCGGTTTTTAAATATTTCGAATAAGTGCAGCTGCATACTGAGCGACTAATCGTCAACTGTAGGTCACCGGCCATAGGTAGTGGCCGCTGCAGGCAACAGGTTTTATCTAAAAACATGAAATAAAGTCGTGTTAGTTATACCATTTATAACTAAAGAACGGCTGAACCGATTTTAATGATCTTTGCTTTGTTGGATTCGTCTCCGCCCCGAATAACAGAATAACAGAATAACTATTAAAATATCTAACACAAACTTATTAGTGGCTGTCCGTCGCTCAGTCCATTTAGAGTAACCGCTAACAGTCGCCCAGTTTACGGTCACCATTACAGCAAAAAGTCACCTGATATCGTAATCTTATTGTACTTATACTTCTTATCTCAATAAAAGTTTATAATTCATTTATTTCGAGTCACATGATTCATTTTAGACACAAAGGTACATCACAAATAAATTAAATTGTGTAAAATTGCAAAAAATTGAAAACATTAACAAAAATTGTATTAAATTATAATATTAATATTTAATTGTATTAAAATTATAATAAAAGGGGAGGAGGTCGCTGTCGACTGTGTTCATACTAGTACAGTCACCAACGTTATCTCTTAAGCAGTTAGCTATCAATTGTCTGTGAAAAAATTTAGATTAAGAGAAATATGAGAAACTGAAAATGTTGAATAAATTATTATTATTCTTATTATAGGGAGAAGACTTCTTTAGTTATATATTGAGAACTGAATTCCATTACCATTAATGTTTTATCTAAATGGTTTTGTGAAAATAAAGCTCGTGGCGTTCAAACCGGAATTTGCAAGGAAGTCATCACAATAAACCAGGCATCACTAAGGGCCGAAATTGCGTTACGCGGTCGCCTGCGACGGGCACCCGTAGCGTGACGTCGCGCGTGTGCCGTGTACGACGGTCCCCGTCACGGAAACAGGTTTATTACCTGCGCAGTGTCGCTAGTTCAACTTCAACGATGTGCATGTAGTCGCTTCGACGGAAAACTTTAATGTATTATTACGTAGCAAAACGGACGTGTGGCGCGGCTCCACGCGTCGGGGGCCCGCGCGGCGAGCCGCGACGGAGCACTTTTGTATGGGACCGCGCGGGCGACCGCGTAACGCAGTTTCGGCCCTAAGGGTACTGCCTTCTCCAAGCAAATCTGCAGTTTTATCCTCAGTATTAAATGCTACTAATGATGCAGTCGCTGCACGTTCTTTACAATTAAAACACCCGCATGGGAACTCCTCTCTCAATAACTTGCTTATCGTCGCGAAGTCCATATCGTAATTATACGTATATTTGTAGTAGTGTCTTGCCGCTCCATGTAAGTAGCCTCCTAGTATGAGAGCATAATCACTCTCCGACCATTCGTTTGACCTGGCGGTCTGCCTAAAATCGGCGATAAATTCCTCGAAGCACACTTCGTCTGTGCCCGAGAACATCATCTCTCTTTTTATACAAATTACTATTCAACTAATATATAAAATCACTCAGCTTTCATATATCTCCAGGCGTATATTCTTCGCCTGCTGTGCTAGCTTACTCGTCGTATTAATTCGCTTTGGCTGCGAGGGATTCCGTGTAGCCAAACTAGTTGTCTTTCTGGATCTGTCAGACTTCTATGTCTGGAAATATAAACTTTTTTCAACGACGGCCCTCCACCATTTGTAGGGGTGGACAGCTCAAATATTTTAAATAAAGATGATAATGCTGTTTTATATTCTACCATGATGATGGAAGAACCACATACTGATGAGCAGAATGATGACGAGATGACATTGGAGTGTACGGATGAAGCCAAAAACCCGGGTGTGTCCATTCCAATCATTTGTTCTCCAAATTTATTTCCAGGAAACCAAGATTCGTTTTTTTTAGAATCGCAATGTGATCAGGATGAACAAACGAACAAAGATCAAATTGACAATGATCACGATTTAGAAATTAATTCATTAACGCTCAGGCGGTAGCCGGCGCCCGCAAGCCATTGTCTTACTATTGTGTCTCTAATTACGCACGTCAAAAGGTTAATTATGAAATTAATAATAATGAAACTGGACAGAGTTTTTTCCAGAGTGAAGTGGAAGATATGGTCCCGAGTTCAAGGGATGAGGTCCATTCTCTGTTGGCGCCACGCGCCGTCACCGAAGAAAGAAGACAAGAAAACTGTGCGTTCAATATTTTTTTCTTTTCATCTGTTTTTTTTTTATTATTCGATTAGGTAAATATGATCCAGGTGACGTTTTAGCTTGCAGCAGTTAAATATATTTTTGGAAACTGTGGACCTTTCTAATGAGGGGGAGTGGCGTATCAATAAATGCTGATACCGACTTTGCAGATAAGGCATAGCCTTCGCAAAGGGTGTCTAGTTGACACCATTGGTTTAGCTGATGATTGAAGTCCCACAGTTCAGTCAATATGGACTGATAGATTATATTAGACTACATGAATTTCTTTAGAAGGTTTTGTCACTGGAACATATTCAATTTATAGCGATGATAGGAACTTGCACAGTGCTGTCTTTTTCTTCTCTGACACGATGAGCGTCCGATGAGGTTAAAGTCATAACCGTAAGAGTTGTAGTTTATATCATGTTAGATCCCTTCTGGATAGATGTCAATTATGACAATTAGGGTGCAGCACCGTGGCTTTTTTGGAGGTTTTGCCGCGGTGGGGTCTAAGCATGACAACGTTGAATAGTGAGCGCCAAGTTAGCGCATAGTAGAATTGTAAATAGATTTTGAATTTTACTTATCGTTCGTCATGTCTTAGGTTCGCTCATAAAGAGACGACCACCACTATGTAAATTACTTTCCTCCACAGGTAGGGACATCTGTATTAGGTAATAGGCAGGATATACATAAACCTTAAAAGTTTTTTTTTTTAATAGAATTGCTTTGCGATCCTCAGCATTTCTATTCGTAGGGGCGTAGCTCATGTGGCAACCGAGTAGGTTTCACTACTAATTACTAACATGCAAAACTGGCATGTTAGACTTTCAAGGTTTACGTAATAAAAAAGTTTAGTGAGGACTGACGTTCGAATGAAGAAGAAAAGGAGACGTCAAGGAACGTCCACATATATATTTGATAATATATGAAAAATATGGAATGAAAGAGCTATAAACTAAATAATATCCACTCGAAAAACATAAAGCCTTTCATTTGAGCTCTCCCCATCCCTACAGTAGTGTATTGTCTTGCTTATTGGAGTATTTTACGGGTCACCAACACCACGACATGTATGCATTCGCACGCCACAACTGCTTCGGTCGACTGCCGGATAGCGACTGACAGATGTCAAATAGATGTCACTGGCACTTGAGACTGGGGGCAATCGGCGACGTTGAACTCTCGTGCTAGGCCCTGGTACAGCTTAGGCCATGTTTCGGACTAAGGAGGAATGGCAGGCGGCCGCCTCCTTCTTCGAAGCGATTTCTAGCCAACGTAGGTATCGGCTTGCGGAAGACGAGCAATGGGTGGCTCGCCGTCTGGCCGTCCGGTAATTGTCCGGACCGAGACCGAGTCGTCAACAGTGAGTAGTGTTCCACGCGCACCTCAAAGAGATGTCAGTAAAACCATAGGGGCCTAGCAGGGCTGAAGCCTACTGGGGTTATGGGTTGACTTGCTGGAACGCAAGGCAAAGAACGTTATTTGATACATGTGGAATTTGTCACTGCAGTCCTCAGCTCCATAACACCCTCGCCAAGGCTCGGGTGAATGCCGCCTCGGTCATAATGACAAACTTTCTCCACTTGTATTAATATGTACCTACTATTTTTTAAACTTATGAACCAGCATTAATTTTTTTAAAACTTGACATTTTCCATAGACATTGTTTGAAAAGTTACTCTGAACTTTGATGCAGTTTCTTTATACATCTGTGTAGTGAGATTAAAAAAAAAACTTTATTTCAGACCGTGGTCCTTATTATGTTAGTAATCACACACCTTAAAAACTATGTTAATAAAAGATAAAATAACAGAGATTTTAATTTAATTGAAATATCTTTTGCGTAAACCTGAAGACATGTACGTATACATGCACCCAGTGTGCCAACATGGCGCAACACGGTTTATCACTAATGACCCTCAGAATGCTGTTGCCGCTCCCACGCACCCTGCGCATCATGGACGCTACCCGCTTTCTTACGAGTATGATGACTTTGAAACCATCAATATGTGCGTCGGCAAACATTCCTGATGCACTGCAGTAACGTGGGAGCCCCAACAACATCCTGAAGGCATCGTTATACTGAACTTTGAAAATAAAGAATAAGGCAATCACTCATTATCGCTCAGTCTTGCAACAGTTGCCGCAAATAGTCGCCCAGTTTGCCACCACCTTTACAGTAAGAAGTCGGCTGACATTGTAAGAGCAATCGTATTGTATTTCTTATCTTAATAAAAGTTTATAAAGATATCTTGAGATTCACTTTAAGTGATGCTGAGTTCTGAATCCCATCACCATTAATAATAGGAATAATGGAAAAGGTCGTGTGGAGTTTTTTTTTAGTTAAATATAAACAAGTGCTTGACTGCGATCCCACCTGATGATAAGCTGTGATGCAATCGTTGATGGTGAATCGCACTAGTTTCAATCATCAATCATCAATCATTTCAGCCGATAGACGTCCACTGCTGGACATAGGCCTCCCCCAAATGTCGCCACAATGAACGGTCCTATGCGTCTCGCATCCATCGGATTCCCGCAACCTTCACTAGGTCATCGGTCCAACTTGTACGCGGTCACCACTCCAGAACCTTTCGGCCCCAACGGCCATCTGTACTGCGAGCAATGTGCCCTGCCCATTGCCACTTAAGTTTGGCGATTCTTCGTGCTATGTTCTTCGCACTAGTTTATTAAGAGCCTATTCACTCTAGCCTTGAAGACACCTAAATTATAATCTGGCAGGAAGACCGCTGCTTGAAAATTGTTCCAATCCTTCGATGTACGCGGTATAAACGTCGAGGCAAAACGCTTAGTCCGGACCGTAGTGGTGTTTACAACGTAAGAGTGGACACTCGCTGTACGTCGGGTTGTCTGATGGTAGAAAAGTGATGGTGGAATCAAGTCATGTAATTCTCGCGAACACTCTCCAAAATGCATCCTGTAAAATACTGAAAGGCTGGCTACCCTACGACTGTTGTCCAGGCTTTGTAGATTGGTGTTAACTAAATCTGGATCAGCAATTAGCCTCTTCGCACGCCTTTCCACTGAGCCTACTCGTAAAGCTTCCAGATGGCAATTTTCAGCACCAGCCCAAATGTGCGTGTTTTAATTAAGTTCGAATTATTTGTTAACAACTTTAAAGTTTTTTTTTTCTAGATGTGGGAAATCATCAAATACTTCTCTCGCTCTGGGGTGGAGTGAGCATGTCTGACTTACTGACTAAAACTCATCTGTGTATCTTTAGTTGCCCTTTGCATTCCAGGGTTACGGTAACTTTTTAGAACGTTTCCTCAGCTCTGGCAGGCATCGACCCTACTAAAGGGGCTAAAGGGGCCCGACCTTTCATTTTCCCGTCACCCACCCGAAACCTCTCCTTCGGCGGCGGCTGGGGCGTAAGGATATCCATTTCCTCACGGTTTCGAAGGAGGTTCTACTTTCTCTCGCTCTGGACGAAGGCTTGAACCATGGTTGGACGCGAGAGGTTGCCTTCGGCACTCGACGAGCATACGGCGTCCTCCAGGCGATCCGCATAGTGACACTGTGGCATTTCTTCCGTCTGTAACCGAAACAGGAACCTCCCCATTAAATTCCCGAATTGAGTTACGAAGATTTTTCCGTTTCGTAAAAAGAGATTATTTTTTGTGTCGCAACGACTTTACAGTTTTCAGATTTTTTCCTATATAGTACTTGTGCTATGAAATCTTGCTTTATGCCAAATTTCAAGATTCTAGGTCAACTGGAAGTATTGAATTTTACAATTTTTTGAGGTACGGAACCCTGAAAACAATAAAATTGTGTTTTATTTCATAAAATGTAACATTTGCAACGTCTGATCGATGAGCATTGCACACTCTTTCATAACCCCGTCCAATTATTCCTTACATTACAGTTAATTAATAAAGTAAACAAGTTAATTAGCTTTGTTTACGTTTTCAGGGTTTCGTATATGGAAAGAAGCAACTACGTTGAGCTCCTTAGTAGTCCTGAGTTGAGCTTTGCGAATACTGACAAATGCTTACACTGACTGGACAGGTCCACTCAAATCTGTATGGTTCTTTCTTCAAAAGACCATCTCAGACAAATCAGCATGGTTCTCATGTGATTTGACCATTACATATTTACTGTATGGTCTTTAAAGGGACTTTGACCCCCGAGTTTGTTTCGGTGTTTCTTCTCAGGGTAGTCAGCTAGGATACACCGGCCTCATCTAGTTTAAAATGACGAATAAAGAAAAAAATTATGTGTAAAAGTGTTAAACCTATTTGCAAAATAAATATCATTATTAAGTAAATAATCAAATTTTTTTTTCTAGTTGGAAATTCATCCAATAACATCTCGCCCTTGGTCGGAGTGGGAGGGCGTGTCAGAGTTTTACTGACTAAAACTATCTCATATGTCCCTTCGTTGCCTGGCATTCAAGGCTCCGGGTTTTCCTTTCAGAAGCGAACTCATATGGCCCGAGTAGGCTTCGACCCCGCTGGGCTCCTACGGTTTGCTGACATCTCCTTGAGGCGCGAGTGAAACACTACGCGCCGTCGACGACTTGGGCTCGGTCCGGACGGTTACCAGACGGTCGGACGGCGAGCTAGCCATTGCTCGCCGTCCGCAATGGGTAGCTCGCCGTCTACCGTATGCTCCACCGTGTCCTCCGGGCGGATAATAATCACATGGAACTCTCTTAATGTCTGTAGTACGTGAATTCAATTAGAATTATAATTTTGAAAGTCTGAGCCTGCAGTTGCATCCCACACGGGTCTTGAACACATTATAAACTCTAGCTCTCACAAAGGATAGATTGTTAAAAATAATTACTAGTTACTATCTTTGTGTAGGTACTATCTAGTGTTTAAAATATAGATAAAAAAATAAGGTTTTGATTTGTTGATTAAGTGTTTTGTTTTCAAAGTCGAAGACCTTTAGAACTTTAATACCAAAAAAATTGTCGATAATGGTGTGTTGACAAATATCTCTGTATGTTACTATGTACATAACAAATATTTGCATGCTAATACTTAGCAAAACATGTTTGCTCCTAATTGTTTTCCTTTACCATCTTGTATACCGTATTTTTAGCAAATAAATATATTATTATTATTTCTATATTCATTTATCTCAGGACCCTGAGGTCCTGGACCTTTGGAAGGCGTACGAGGAGCCGAAACCAACTCGCAGAGGCCCTTTTAGACGCTTTAATGGGAAGTGGTACAAACCGGTGATTATCCCTGTACGTACTATGCTAGTTGCATCCAAGGACAACCCCCGGTTGGTGGGAAACTATTGCGACATTTGGAAAACTAAGATATAAGGCTATGGTTTATGGAGTCTTAAGTGGACTGTTTACCAGGAACTATGTTAAGACTATGGCCCCTGCTTAAACAATGTTATTAATATCCATCGACAAAAGGCAGGGGGTGACTTGCACACTCAATAAATGGGCCCCCATAAACGGTCGCTAGCACGAAGTGACGTAGCAACAAGAGGGCAACATATCCTGAGGTGCTTAAGGAGTGGAGAGGTATACCACGGCTATCAGGACAATCCCGGAAGTACGGTCAAGATCCCTACCAGCACCTTACTGGATTATACATCCTTCTCCCGAGCACGTTTGCTCTTGCGAATCTCCACTCAAGCCAGCCAATAAAGGCAAGAGAGAGGTGGGAGCTCTGTTCCTCGTCAGTGTTCACTACGGCCGGCCAATAAAGGCAAGCCGGAGATGAAGAACAAGAATTTTCCCGGGAGATCGGGTCCGTGGGGTCGCTAATGCCCAACAGTTCGCCACAAAACTGCACTGCGGATTGTATCTCTCTTAGTCTGGCCCCTCACCCTAGGCATATTACGGCAAAGCAAACTTTACCGATACAGACCTGGGGTATATTGGAGCACGCAAGCCCCACCACGACGTCAACGTAGAGATACGGCGATGGGGATATTATTATTATTATTATCAATCTTTGTAACTTTATGAGAGAAAAAAATATAATTAAGTATCACATCACATTTGACTGGCCTGTTGGTCTAGCGGTTAGTGGCTCTGACTGCTATTGCTATGCCAGAGGTCGTGGGTTCGATTCCCACCCAGGACAAATGTTTGTGTGATGAGCACGATCATTTGTTCTGTGCCTGGGTGAAATTTAAATATATTACGTATGTATTTAGAAATATATAAGTATGTTTATCAGTTGTCTAGTACTCATAACACAAGCTTTGATTAGCTTGGGACTAGACGGCGTTGTGTGATAGTTGTGGAATATTATTATTATTATTAATATAAAGGTGAAAGCTAGTGTGTGTGTGTGTGTTTGATACTTCTTAACGCTCGAACGGCTGATCGGATTTCGATGAAACTTGGATACATAGGATACTGTCTACCCCGGGATTATGCTCCTTTGGGACAATTGTCTACTTTCATACGGGTTAAGCTGCTGAAAGCAGCTAGTGATCCATAATTCAGATAATATTTTATTCTTTTTTAGGGTTCCGTACCTCAAAAGGAAAATACGGAACCGTTATAGAATCACTTTGTTGTCCGTCTGTCTGTCTGTCAAGACCCTTTATCTCGGGAATGCGTGGAGGTACCGAATTGAAATTAAAACTATATACTCAAATCTGCGGTCCCTTGAAGCTGTAAAAAAATCAAAATAACGAAAATATATACGGCCGTTTATGTCGCAAAAAACGAATATTTCGACACTCTCAAAGGAATCAAAATTCAGAGGGTACTTTCCGTTGACTCATAATTCTGAAATTTGGCTTGAAGCAAGGTCTCATATCAAAATCTTCGTAACTCAATTCGGGAATTGAACTGTTTTCATAGGTAAGTTTGTACGGAACC
Organism: Mythimna impura; assembly: GCA_905147345.3. Taxonomy (NCBI): domain Eukaryota; kingdom Metazoa; phylum Arthropoda; class Insecta; order Lepidoptera; family Noctuidae; genus Mythimna; species Mythimna impura. The sequence goes on from LR990369.1 coordinate 12,805,166, forward strand.
CTCAGTGCGCGAGTCTGTCTCGCACTTGCCCGTTTTTTAATTGTGGAATCATCCAATGACTTCTCCCGCTTTGGGCGGAGCGTCAGGGCGTGTGGGCGATCGGTGGCGGCGATCTCTCGCGCCGGGCCTTGGCACGTGTGCGTACGCGCAGCGGAATGTTGTTGAATTTAAAGATTTTAATTATGCAGATATTTAGTGTATGACGTCGTATAATTGTGTATGGTAAAAAAAAAATTGTGCACGCAACCATTGTGAAGAAATTCACCAAAAACTGATTCCGCTGGGCGAACGTTGTCCTGGCGGAACTTTTTTTAATCCATAGACTTTAGAAGAAAAGAGATGTGTCCAAAAATTAGTGTGTATTTGTGTGTAATTGTGTATGTATGAATAAAACTAGTGCATGCATAAACTTCGGAGAAATTCAAGTTTCCGCTACGCGAACGTTTGGCCATTAGCTAGTTTTCATATAAAGCGCTTACATAGAGAGCTGTAGATTTTTACATACGTTGTTTTGAATTTGTTTATATTTGTTTAAAAAACAGATTTAGAAAAAATCGTAGGGCTTAAAAGATAAAAATATAAACGTAAAATACGTTTATTAGGTCTTAGTTCTTAAAGTATGCACTTTGGGGTCTAGATTTTCACGTTTATACAAACCTTGTAAGTGTCTGCAACATTTTGCCAAGTATCAATGATGTTCCGTTAGTAACTAAAGAGTTATAGGACAAATTTACCATGAACAGATCACTGTTTACAAAGCAGTCAAATATCACGACGTTCTGAAGGAATTGCATGGTAATATGTATGTCAATAATTAGTGTATTCATTCAACTATTCTTATGCAAAATTTCATGTCATTAAATTCAGTAATTAAAGAAAAACAATTATAATACTGACGAAGCATCGAAAACCTACATAACCCGACCAAGTTCGGATGGCTACCAAAAAGCGGCCGTGCCATATATCTAAGACACGTTCTTAACCTTCCAATATAGTATTTATTAATATGGTACAGTTGCGTACACTAGCGTTAGGAAAAAATAAAACAATTGCATTTCTTGAATGAAAAATATTTTTTTAATAATAACGCCACTATCTACGATAAAAACAAATCTTCAATTAACAAGTACTTCTCTATTTAAATATCCAAAGGGGAACGCTCGTGCATGCCTAGTCTATTGGTTAAATAGTGTAATAAGCTACAATATGATAAATATTTACCTAAACAGTAGTACATACTTACATGTGGTAAATATTTAATTTCCCTAAGGGGTCTATAGTTAGAATCCTGATCCGTGAAATCTTCAATAGAAATTAGCTGTATGAATTTTATTTGTCTTAAATAATATATTTAGATTATATCTCAAGTCTCAAGCGCATACTTAAATAAAGTACCTACGTAAATAGTACCTACTTTCTCTTTTTTTTTTTCTCTTTTTCTTTTTCATAGTCAAATACATTTAAAAAAGTAGGTGTACAAAAATAAATGACCTATAAATTATATCGAAACAACAATTGTGTTATCACCTATACCAATTCGTGTGCGTACGCGCAGCGGAATGTTGTTGAATTTAAAGATTTTAATTATGCAGATATTTAGTGTATGACGTCGTATAATTGTGTATGGTAAAAAAAAATTGTGCACGCAACCATTGTGGAGAAATTCACCAAAAACTGATTCCGCTGGGCGAACGTTGTCCTGGCGGAACTTTTTTTAATCCATAAAATTTAGAAGAAAAGAGATGTGTCCAAAAATTAGTGTGTATTTGTGTGTAATTGTGTATGTATGAATAAAACTAGTGCATGCATAAACTTCGGAGAAATTCAAGTTTCCGCTACGCGAACGTTTGGCCATTAGCTAGTTTTCATATAAAGCGCTTACATAGAGAGCTGTAGATTTTTACATACGTTGTTTTGAATTTGTTTATATTTGTTTAAAAAACAGATTTAGAAAAAATCGTAGGGCTTAAAAGATAAAAATATAAACGTAAAATACGTTTATTAGGTCTTAGTTCTTAAAGTATGCACTTTGGGGTCTAGATTTTCACGTTTATACAAACCTTGTAAGGGCTATGTTCACCGAAACAAATTTAAACGTTGATTTCGTAATCGGCCTGTTAATATTTAAACAATGGTTAAACAAGGAGCGGTTTTTTACTGTTCACCATCACCTTTCGGCGTTCGGTTACTTAACCGAGACATAACGGAGCGTTTTTGCATGAATGAGCGAGCAATGCAACACAACCAAATAAAATGTAAGGTTACATCTTGAAATCTCGTTCACGCTTACAACTTTTTAATATGGCCAGATAATAGTCTATGCCATAAAATGTGAAAGTTGCTGTTCATTGTTTCTTTGGCTTTACGAGAAACACATTTTGCGTTGGAAGGTTTATTAGTGCGCTCTTTCTTGTCTGTCAGTGTAATTCATTTTGATTCTCTCGTGAAGTTTCGTGGTATTTTGGTTGTAATTATAATCAAAAGTGTTAAGTGATCGACATGGAAGATATGAAAAAATTAATTTATCTTTCAGGTGAATGTGAATAATGAAAAAGAGTCAGCGAGTAGTATTGTAGGTAGAGGCACTTACTTATCAGTGTTAAATTCTAATTTATCTACAATGAATCCCAAAATATGTATAGCACTGCACTTGGATAATCGAAATCTGGCTTTAAATGAAATTTCGTCGTATTCTTCGTAAAAGTTATGACGATTTTGAAAAATCCTAGGTCTTCTCGTCATCGTTTCTAACTCATCCAAATAATCTAACATATTGAGATTGTATTCACCATCCATTATAAAATTAATAGCCATTATTTTTCACAGATAAATAGATATGTCGTTGGTAAATCGAACAATATAACCTACAAAAGTTCTGTCAAATTATTGTAACCAACGTTTAAACAATGTCTTGAAGCTCGGTTATGATAATCATCTGATTAACGTCAATAACCGACGTTTTGGCTGTGGTGAACAGGAAATATTGCTTAAACAGCCGTTTTAATATTTAAACAGTCGATTTAGTGTTGGTGAACACCGGCCTAAGTGTCTGCAACATGTTGCCAAGTATCAATGATGTTCCGTTAGTAACTAAAGAGTTATAGGACAAATTTACCATGAACAGATCACTGTTTACAAAGCAGTCAAATATCACGACGTTCTGAAGGAATTGCATGGTAATATGTATGTCAATAATTAGTGTATTCATTCAACTATTCTTATGCAAAATTTCATGTCATTAAATTCAGTAATTAAAGAAAAACAATTATAATACTGACGAAGCATCAAAAACCTACATAACACGACCAAGTTCGGATGGCTACCAAAAAGCGGCCGTGCCATATATCTAAGAAACGTTCTTAACCTTCCAATATAGTATTTATTAATATGGTACAGTTGCGTACACAAGCGTTAGGAAAAAATAAAACAATTGCATTTCTTGAATGAAAAATATTTTTTTAATAATAACGCCACTCACTATCTACGATAAAAACAAATCTTCAATTAACAAGTACTTCTCTATTTAAATATCCGCGTACAAAAAAATTTTTAATTACATTATAATACTTAATTATCTATACTATTATACTATATACTATATACTATATATTATATATAATATTATAAAGCTGCAGAGTTTGTTTGTTTGTTTGTTTGAACGCGCTAATCTTTGGAACTACTGGTCCGATTTAAATGTTTCTTTCAGTGTTGGGTAGTCCATTTATTGAGGAAGGCTATAGGCTATGTTTTTTTTTTTCAAAATTAGGGATCCGTAATAAAATTGGTATTTTTAACCGACTTCAAAAAAAAGGAGGAGGTTATCAATTCGGTTGTATTTTTTTTTTTTTTTTTTTATCATCATTTTTTTTTTTTTTTTTTATGTGTGTTACCTCAGAACTCCGTCGTTTATGGACCGATTTGCAAAATTTTTTTTTCACTTTATAGGATATGCTTCCAGATTGGTCCCATTTTTTTCAAAATCCAGTTCTGATGATGGAATCCATGAGGTATCGAGGGAACTCCTCAAAAATTATAGGCAACCCTATGGTAATTTTAGTATTTTCATCAAGAACTTAAGCATTTACAGTCAAAAAGTAACATTTGATGAAGTGGAACTGATGAAGAAGACCAGAAATGGTCAACGGAACTTCATACTCAAATAGATATCACAATGAAGATATAGTTAAGCGACTATGACAATACAAATAAATGAATGATTCTGAATAGTTACGTTGAAAATGGTATTTTATTTTATTTTATTTTATTATTTTATTTTATTACTATTCGGAAAACTTACAGCTACTTGTTACAGTAAAAACTTAGAATAGGTAAAAAACGGCCATTTACAAGTTTTCACTTATACTAATGAGAGTAACTAAAACTAAGACGACAACAGCATAGAGTGAACACGAGAGCGCTGATACCATACAAAAAAAAAAAAAACTAAAATACAAATAATTGTTCAATGTGTAACAAAAAAGCGATCTGCTAAAGTTTTCTTTACTTTTTTAACATTGGTAGTAAACAAATCTAGGTCGACATCCTGACACACCGTATTAAAAGTACGACAAGCTCTTATTAAATATGAGTTCTTACGATAGTTTGTTGAAACTATAGGAACATGAAGGAGACGCGATTTGCGGCGAAGCGCACAAGTATTAGGTACCCGAAGTCCAACCTTGCTTACCAACTCAGAGATGTCAGTAGATCCATTCATGACGCTAAATAAGAAAGCGAGATCTGCAATTTTCCTACGTTCATGTAGGGGCAGAATATGAAACTTTTTACACCGACTCACATAATTAGGAAGAAAGGTGTTTGAGCGATATTGAGCGTATCTTAAAAATCTCTTCTGTATGCTTTCAAGGCGATTGATATAAATATTATAATTGGGATTCCAAATTTGAGAAGCATATTCAAGGTGGCTACGGACAAACGCACAGTAAAGAATTTTCATTGTCTTGATATTCTTAAAATCAGTAGAAATCCTCAAGATAAAACCTAGGGCTTTAGAAGCTTTATTAACTACTTTATTTATATGCTCATCAAACAGAAGCTTAGAGTCAAAAGTTACACCAAGATCCCTTATGACATTGACTCTGGCTATTGAGGTGTTCGATAGCTTATAATCATATTTAATAGGGTTTGGTTTGCGTGAAAAAGTACATACATAGCATTTCGAAACATTTAAATCTAATCTATTGCTAGCACAATAAACGAGAAACCGGTCCAAATCCTCCTGTAAAAGGTATGCGTCCTCAATACTTGATATTTGACCAAGAATCTTCATATCATCCGCATAGAGCAAAATTTTCGAATGTAAGAAACAAGAAGCAATGTCATTTATAAAAATATTAAATAAAAGAGGTCCCAATAAGGATCCTTGGGGAACTCCTGATGGGATGTACATCACTCTTGACGTGAACCCATTCAGAACCACCGTCTGACACCTGTTTTCCACGTATGACGAGAACCATCTGAATAAATTACCTCTTACTCCAGCCAGTAGTAATTTACGCAAAAGAAGCGCATGATCGATGCGATCAAAACATTTACTGTAGTCAGTGTATACAACGTCGACCTGAGCCCTCCTGGACATGTGCTCCATCAAATAGTCACTACAGACAGCAAGATTGGATGTAGTAGAACGACCTTTTAAAAAGCCATGTTGATGTTCAGAAAAAGTTAGTTTGAGTGATGAGGACAGTTGTTTATGTACAATCTTCTCCAAGACTTTAGCGAACACACAAAGTTTTGAAATTGGTCTGTAGTTATCTATACTGTCCTTGGGTCCTTTTTTATGAATCGGCGTTATATACGCTGACTTCCAGATAATCGGCACCACTCCTAATTCGAATGACCGTTTATACAGTATTGTCAGCGGAACCGATAGACACTTAGCACATTTAAATATAAAGATTGGAGAAATGTTATCAGGGCCTGCAGATTTATTCAGGTCCAATTGTTTCAGCAACCTAAATACTTCCTCCTCCCGTATGTCAATAGTACATATGTCTGATGTAGTCTGACACTCAGGTTCATCAATTCCAAAAGTGGTCGAAGTCTCATCGACTTCGCTTCGTTCTTGGAAGTTAGAAAAGAAATAGTCACCAAACATATTACAAATTTCATCCCCGTTGTTGGATGAAATGTCACCGAATTTAAGAACAGAAGGGTAACAGTTGGTTTGCTGCTTAGATTTAACGTATCGCCAGAAAGCCCTGGGATTTTTAGAAATTGCTAATTCAATGTTTGCAATATATTCATCAAACATTTCCTTCTCCATGTCTTTAGCGCGCTTACGTAAAGTATTAAAAGACAGATGATCTGAGAGATTTCCGTACCTTTTAAATTTAGCATGAAATTTAGCCTTTTCCTTAACTAATTTAATGAGAGGACTTTTATACCAAGGAGGATACTTGCCACGCGGAACAACAGTTTTAGTAGGAATATACTTAGTGTGAAGCACGTTGATAATTTCGTAGAAAAAGTTGACAGCTTCCTCGAAAGACCTATTGTTTAACTCTAATGGCCAGTCTCTTGCCATGATTTCTTCAGTTATGGCGTCATAATCCCCTAGAGCGTACAAGAACTTGACTCGAGGCCGAGCATGCAGCTGATGAAGTTGAACAAATTCCGCGGATATACAAAGTGCCTTATGGTGCAAGTCCTCTTCTACTAAGGGACTCTGACTGCAGGAGACAGTGACTTCATTATTCGACAACACGAGGTCGAGAATTCTATCATTCACATTATGATGAAAATTGTACTGCAACAAATTGCAAGCAGTAAGAGTATCACAGAAGGAAGTCTGTACTGATCCGTGCAAGTTACTAGGACATAGATAATCACTATCCGCCGCTAGTTGCCAGTCAATGTTCGGCTGATTAAAGTCACCAAGAATCAAGAACTTATCTGCGGGCTGTTCAAGAACAATTTGAGCTAAGTTGTTAGCGAAGTTAAGCAATTGTAGCGTCAACGAGTTGCCAGACTGCTGATTACATATGTAGACAACACAAATGTGCATTTTATAGGTTACTCTAGGTTTCCTTTGATGTAACGTTAAAGTAACCCATAAATCCTCGGCGGACGAGCACCATTCATTGCGGACATCAGCGACAAGTTCACGCCGTACAGCTATTAAAACTCCCCCCCCCATAGATTGTTTTGTTTGCGAGTAATTACGGTCACGTCTCCATACAAAATATCGGTCATCAAACAATTCACTATCCGAAATGCCATCAATAAGCCATGTTTCTGACAGGCAAACGACATCAAACGAATTCATACATAAATTTCTATAGAAAACAGATGTTTTTGTCCGTAGCCCACGAACATTTTGATAGTATATACTAATAGGCGCCATCATAAATTAAATATAACACTAATATTATAATAAGTAAAATATGAATTATATCGCTAAAATTATCACTCAAGTAAAAAAAAAATAGCAATAAAAGTCGGTGCAAATACAAAGTGAGGTAGTTGTAAGCAAAAAAAGCGTCAGCTAAATTGACTAAAGCAAAGTCAGCGCCTTCATAAGTTAAATGTAAAACTAATATAATAATAATTAAAATATGAATTATATCTCTAAAATGATGTCCCAAGTAAAAACCAATACCAATAAAAATCGGTGCAATGTGAGGTAGTTCTAAGCAAAACAAAGCGTCAGCTAAATTGACTAAAACAAAATCGGTAAAACATGCGTAATATTTTATGTTCAAGTTCAATAAATAGTTGGCTTTCAAATGGTAGTCAATACAAAAAATAAGTTTCAAGTGGAAGCAGATTCCGCCTTCTTTAGCACAAACATAAAGTTCCAAATAGCTAAAACCAAAGCTTAATGAGTCGAATGAATAGGTAACACAGAGCGATAAGCGAACAAAAGGCAAGCGAGAATGGAATGCGCACAAAAAACGAATACCTGTGTTTCTCAAACTTAAATATAATGAGTCGACGATCAACATTAGTGTGTCAGGAAAACGAGCTGTGTGATGATGTCTAAAAAAACTTTTTTAAATCCTGTTCACTTCTAATGTGGTGCTTCGGTGACGCCTGGTTTTTACGAATAAGGATTTTACAGCCTGTTACCCAAACATACTCATAGCCTTTTTCCTTTGCAAAAATCTTTGTTTTATTGAGTAAAGCTTTGTTATCCAATGTCAGGTGGTCGTTGACAAATATTCTATGGTCACCATGGAGTCCCAAATCCGCCGCTTTCAAGATTTTATGTTTTCTAGCCGCCGCAACAAAATCATTTTTGAGATAGCTGTTGAGCACCGAGCAAATTATTGTTTTGTTTTGACTGTCGTTTCGCATGGGAATCCTCGCAATATAATTTATACATTCCTTTGGGATTGGGCATTTGATAATATTCCCTATTTTATTCATGACTTCAAACAAGTTCTCAGAGTTCGATGCAGGAACGCCCTTGATCTCGATATTATAAATTCTAGCAAGAAAGGCTGATGGAGAGCAGGCCAAACACATAAGAAGCTTGGACGCTGTTGCGCTACTCTGAAACCTTCTTCAAAAAACCCTGCCACAATACCGTATATAAGCAACAACATTCAATATCTACTACCAAAACTTTAGAGGTATGAAAACTAAATTGAAAATGATTGAATTATCCACACGATTGCGTGACTATGATGTTATTATCGGCACAGAGACTTGGTTAGATGAGAGTATAAGTGATGGCGAAATATTTGACTCCAGGTATAATGTTTATCGTAGAGACAGAGTAACAACCGCGAATAGCGGCAAAAGAGGAGGAGGTGTATTGATTGCTGTATTGAAGTCAATAGACTCGGCCCGGATGTCGCAGTGGGAAACTGATATTGAAAACCTATGGGTCAGGCTCAGGACTGTCAAGGGGAAAAAATGCCATAACCTAAATATCTGCGCGGTTTATCTTCCCCCTCCTGTAGAGCATCGTACACTTGACTCGTTTCTTGACAGGGTCTCTTCTGTTGTAGATACCACTGCCGACGAGACCCTATTAGTTGGAGATTTTAATCTTAGTTTTATTAACTGGGAAATAGATAAAACCTATTCTCATACTTCCAGTAACACACCTTACAACTATGCTAACGCATTGGGTTACTCTCTGATAGACTTTATGTCATTATGTAACATGGAGCAAATAAACTCTGTCAAGAATTGTTATCACAAAACCCTAGATCTAATATTTTGTAACTTCTATGGGGGAATTGTTAGTGTATGCAGCAGCCCCCTGTCAACAGTGGATACCTATCACCCACCTCTCGAAATACTAATAAAAAATATGTCCCCAGCATTATTAAAGAGTAAGATTCCTATTAGATACAACTTTAGAAAAGGCAATTATTCGTTAATCAATGCCAAGATTGGTGAAATAGACTGGACCCACATTTTCTCAGACTTGCAGGATGTCGATGCTATGGTGACATATCTATATAATCACCTTATTCAGGTTGTTGAAGAGCATGTTCCAAAGTCAAAAAAACCGAGCGATAAATATCCCCCCTGGTTCTCTAAACCTCTCATTAGACTCCTAAATGAAAAAGAAAAACTTAGAACACGTTATAAAAAATATAGAAACCCAAGGGACCATTTTGAATATAGACTATTGGAGGGGAGATCTAAAACTATGATGCACACCTGTTACAAAAACTATATGAGCGCCACTGAAAGGAACATTAGACAAAATCCGAAACTCTTTTGGTCTTTCGTCAAGACGAAAAACTCCAAATCTAACGACATTCCCTTGGAGATGTGTCTAGGGAATGAAACAGTATCTACTGGTGATGAGGTCTGTAACCTTTTTGCTACGCATTTCTCCTCTAACTTTACTCCTTCCATTGGCTCACATGATGTAGCTCAAACAGGGCCCAAGTATCATCAACATGCATTAGGCAAGGCAGTATTTAAGGAAAGTGATGTCCTAAAAGCACTTAAAAAACTTAACATTTGCAAAGGGCCGGGGCCTGACGGTTTACCGCCAGTATTTGTAAAAAGGTGTACTAGTTTGTCCTTACCGCTTAAATTAATATTTAATCATTCTATCGCGACATCACGTTTCCGACTGAATGGAAAATGGCAAATGTCGTACCGATCTTTAAAAAAGGAGATTCTAATAACGTGCAGAACTATCGTCCTATTTCACTTCTTTCAGTCTTCGCTAAACTTTTTGAATCCCTGCTGTGTCCTTTACTTACATCACACATTAATCCCCAGTTAGTACCTCAACAACATGGCTTCTGTGTTCGTAAATCTACGACAACTAACTTGGTCCACTATGTCAATGAAGTGAGTAAATTGATGGACTCCCGTGCCCAGGTAGACTCAATTTACACCGATTTCAGCAGTGCATTCGATAAGGTGGATCATAAAATTCTCTTAAAGAAACTTGAAGCATTTGGCATATTTGGTCAGTTGCTTATGTGGTTTAAATCATATCTCACAGAGAGAAAACAAAGAGTGGTTGTAAAGGGCTATGAGTCACGGGTTTACATATCTACATCTGGAGTCCCCCAAGGTTCCCACTTAGGCCCCATTCTTTTTCTAATGTTTGTCAATGACATAGTCCTCTCAGTAAAATACAGTAATTGCTCTATTTTCGCTGATGATTTGAAGATCTATAAAGAAATAAACTCATCCGTTGACGTCCAATTACTCCAGGCCGATCTCGATGCGGTTTATGATTGGTGTTTAATAAACCGCATGTCCCTCAATGTGAAAAAGTGCTACCACATAACATTTACCAAAAAACGGAAACCGTTGCCTACATCTTACTCAATTAATGGGGTAACACTACAAACAGTGGACACGATCCGTGACCTGGGAGTCCAGCTTGACTCTAAACTCACCTTCATCAACCACATTGATAACATCACTGTCAAAGCTGCAAAAATGACTGGTTTTGTAAAAAGAATATGTCGGGATTTCCAATCCATCTCTACCCTAAAGGTACTCTTCAATACTTTTGTGAGAAGTATATTGGACTATGCATCTCCAGTATGGAACCCTACTTACCGTGTTCACGTAAACAGGATTGAACGTATCCAAAGAAGCTTCACCAGATATCTTCGTTTTAGAAGTTCTGACTGTCCACGAGATTCTACCTATGATCAAAGGCTTAGTCATTTTAAGATATGTTCCCTTGAACACCGGAGAAACGTAACTGACCAAATCCTGCTTTATAAAATCATTAATGGTATCCTTAATGTTCCCGATCTCTTGGCGGAATTGAGTATAGCTGTACCACGATCTAAAACAATAAGACCTAGTCGCGAGACCTCAACCTTTGCCACTACTGCAAGTCGTACTAACCTTGGTAGCACTGCACCCTTGAATCGTCTAATGGGAAATTACAATAAAATCGCTACACGATCCAATAGCATTGACATCTTCTCTAACTCCTTTCAAACATTCCGTATGAAGCTTTTAACCAGCTTGGAACCTCAGGGTGACACGAACAATCATATAATATAAGTAGATAATGTAGGTATTCTTTATATTTTTTTATTCTCTTTCCACTGTATTAAATTTTTCTGTTTTCTCATTGAATTCGGATAATAGCTCACTTGTGTCTTGTATATATTTAAGTTTGTACTTGTTGTAATTTAATTGTTAAGTTTTTCTTTTTGTCAGTACTGTGCACCTCTGTAAGTGACGAATTCACTATGCCTAAAAATGTTTGTTTTTCTTTTTCTTTTGTGTGTTTTAGTGAGTAAGTCGTTGAGGTGCCTACTCAATAAATAAATAAATAAATTATTGATCCTGGATCTCTGCTCACTGTCACGACACTGAAGCTCCAGACTCCTACAGCGATTTTGTAGAATCGCAATGTCATCTTTGGTCTTCTTCAGGTCATCTATATCCTGTTCCAATACCAAAACTTTACTGGTCAGGTCCTTGACCGAGCCATGTACAAATTCGAGAGACTCCTTCATCCCCTCGATGGAATTCATGACAACAGACAATGCCGATCTCATAGATTTTAATTCCGCTAGCTCTTTGTTGATAAGCTTTAAATCCTACATTAACACCGGTAGTGACTCCATTTGAACAGACAGTCTCTTCAATTCGGAGAGTACACCCTCCATATCCGACACCGTGGCTGTTGAAGCGTTGACCCGGGGACTCATTGCCAGAGCCTTGCAGGAATTGCACTTCCATGTTAACTTCCTATCGCCAAGCTTTCTCCATCCAGTTTCAGTTATACCAGCGCACGGAAAGTCAAACTGACCCAGACAAACGGTACATTTGACCCCGTCATTGACTTGCTCGTCGCACCTCTTGCACTTGAACATTGCGTTAGAGATGGAAAAAAAAAAAAAAAAAACTGATGAAAAAACTTTGAGAAACGTTGCCGAGCGATTAGAACCAATACGGGTATCGAGCGTATGCGTGCGTACGGTTCACTGTCTACCGTCAGACTGGTATCATCGAAGTGATCTGATGATGATGATGGAGCCGGAAGGTAGGCACTGGAACTCCGTAATTAATCAATGTAACCTAGCCGTGTTTGGACTTATTACAATTGTCATGGTTAGCACTTTGGCTATAAGGTACTATCGAACTGATCTGATGATGGAGCCGGAAGGTAGGCACAGGAACTCCGTAATTAATCAATGTATCCTAGCCGTGTTTGGGCTTATTATAATTGTCGTGAGATGCTCTTTGGCTATAAGGTACTATCGAACTGATCTGATGATGGAGCCGGAAGGAGGAAGGTAGACACAGGAACTTTATAATAAAACAATGTAACCTAGCAGTATTTGGGTTAATTGGAATTGTCATGAGAAATAGGCACTCTGTTTATAAGTGTATCGCAACTAAAAAGTGTGAAATAAAAACTTTTTAGAAAAAAAAAATAACCGACTTCACTAAAAAAAAAACACTAAAAGGATCAAAATAACTTTAATTTCGGAAGTCGGTGTTAAATAAGAAACAAACAATACCGAGAAACACCGACTTCCGAAATTAAAGTTATTTTGATCCTTTTAGTGTTTTTTTTTAGTGAAGTCGGTTATTTTTTTTTTTCTAAAAAGTTTTTGTAACACAAGGTGTAAAATCGAAAACCTATTTTTGCGTGCGCTGCAAAAACTATTGACAATAGAACAAAATGATGTACTACGGGTTTATAGATCCCATTAAGACCTATAAAAAAGTCCGCAAGAACATATATCTACCTATCATGGTTTAATCACAATAACCGATTTTGTGTTCAAAATAATTATTAAATCGTCTGAAGAAAAAAAAACTACGTTAAATATGTACATCGTAATATTAATCTTTATCGAAATTAAGCATTATGTTATCAAGAGTATTTATGTAGAAGTAAAATACTTTTTGTTTCATCTCAATCGGATATTTCGTTTAAAAGTTATCACGTGTGTAAGATGTTAAGAGTTGGTACCTATTAATGAGTTATGGGCCATAGAGTTTTTTATCAACATAAAATCCTGTAATAATCTTTTTCGAAATATATTTGTTGATGAGATCAAGAAGATGCAGTCCATTATCCACAGGAATTTCTTAATTCTTTAAACCCGAGTGGCCTCCCCCCACATTCTCTCAAGTCAAAAATTGGTGCCCCAATTATTTTACTTAGAAATCTTAAGCCACCAAATTTATGTAACGGGACTCGACTTCAGGTTAAATTTCTTCGCAATAACGTGATCGTTGCAACAGTTTTGACTGGTCCAGCGGTTGGTCAAACAGTACTTATACCTCGGATCCCAATGATTCCAAATGATTTGCCTTTTCATTTTAAAAGAGTCCAATTCCCAATTAAATTATCTTTTGCCGTAACGATAAATAAATCACAGGGGCAAACATTTAAATATGTAGGATTAGATTTACGGCAAGACTGTTCTTCGCACGGCCAACTATATGTCGCGTTGTCAAGATCAGGTTGCGGAAACAATCAATATATTCTTCTGCCACAAGAAAATAAAACGAAAAATATAATTTACTCAGAAGTACTTTAAAATAATATTTTAACCCGGTTTAAAGTGGACGGACACTCCCGCCTATAGTCGTAATTCTTATGTGTCTGGCTGAATGTCGAACAGATAGACAGCTATTGCCTGCGACTTATACAATTTAACTTAATTTATATTTTTCTTAATATTATAAAGCTGAAAAGTTTGATTGTTTGTTATGAACGCGGTAATCTCGGGAAATACTGATCTGATATGAAAACTGTTTAAATATTCAATAGTCCATTTATTGAGGGAGGCTATAATTATTTATCTCGGTATTTCCACGGAAACGAGAAAAACGCGGGTGAAACCACGGGGCACAGCTAGTGTAATTATAATAACGTTAACAAACGCTTGCAATGACAGCAATAGACTTAAATGTGTTTTAACTAAAATAGATTATGAACTAGCTTTTGCCCGCGACTTCGTTCGCGTGGATGACGAAACTTAGGGTAGGTAAGTATATTTCGAGCTTCAATAAAAATTAAAATCACATCACATAACTAACCTATTCAGTTGTTTAGATTTGATCAACATTAAAAAAGTGCTTATAAACTAAAACATTGGTATAAAAAAGGTATTTTCAAGAAAATATTCTTAAATGAGTAGCAAATACTGTAAATAACCTCAACATTTCTAAGTAGGTATACCTAATATTTTCTAGTTTCAATAATAAAATCACAGATTAACAATCACAGATCACATAACTAGACTATTTAGTTGTTTAGGTTTGAGAGTATGCCTAATATAAAAATAAATCAACATTTAAAAAGTAAAGGATTAAGCGTACCGAACTTCGAACAAAATAATTCTGCATATTTTGGTGGGGTGCGGGGGAACACACTCACATACATAAGAAAAAAAAATCGATTCAAGAAGTAGTTTTTTTTAAGTTATTAGATTGTTTGATCCACTACAGTTCCAAAGGGGAACGCTCGTGCATGCCTAGTCTATTGGTTAAATAGTGTAATAAGCTACAATATGATAAATATTTACCTAAACAGTAGTACCTACATACTTACATGTGGTAAATATTTAATTTACCTAAGGGGTCTATAGTTAGAATCCTGATCCGTGAAATCTTCAATAGAAATTAGCTGTATGAATTTTATTTGTCTTAAATAATATATTAAGATTATATCTCAAGTCTCAAGCGCATACTTAAATAAAGTACCTACGTAAATAGTACCTACTTTCTGTCATAGTCAAATACATTTAAAAAAGTAGGTGTACAAAAATAAATGACCTATAAATTATATCGAAACAACAATTGTGTTATCACCTATACCAATTCAATACCGGTATTATACTGTAAATTTTGGGATGTTACCTAAATATATTGCACGGCCGCTTTTTTGTAGCCATCCGAACTTGGTCGGGTTATGTAGGTTTTCGATGCTTCGTCAGTGTTATAATTGTTTTTCTTTAATTACTGAATTTAATGACATGAAATTTTGCATAAGAATAGTTGAATGAATACACTAATTATTGACATACATATTACCATGCAATTCCTTCAGAACGTCGTGATATTCGACTGCTTTGTAAACAGTGATCTGTTCATGGTAAATTTGTCCTATAACTCTTTAGTTACTAACGGAACATCATTGATACTTGGCAACATGTTGCAGACACTTACAAGGTTTGTATAAACGTGAAAATCTAGACCCCAAAGTGCATACTTTAAGAACTAAGACCTAATAAGCGTATTTTACGTTTATATTTTTATCTTTTAAGCCCTACGATTTTTTCTATATCTGTTTTTTAAACAAATATAAACAAATTTAAAACAACGTATGTAAAATTCTACAGCTCTCTATGTAAGCGCTTTATATGAAAACTAGCTAATGGCCAAACGTTCGCGTAGCGGAAACTTGAATTTCTCCGAAGTTTATGCATGCACTAGTTTTATTCATACATACATAATTACACACAAATACACACTAATTTTTGGACACATCTCTTTTCTTCTAAAGTCTATGGATTAAAAAAAGTTCCGCCAGGACAACGTTCGCCCAGCGGAATCAGTTTTTGGTGAATTTCTCCACAATGGTTGCGTGCACAAATTTTTTTTACCATACACAATTATACGACGTCATACACTAAATATCTGCATAATTAAAATCTTTAAATTCAACAACATTCCGCTGCGCGTACGCACACCCTTGGCACAGGGCATGGTCCGAAGCGAGGAGGAGTGGCAGGCGGTCGCCTCCTTCTGCAAAGCAGTAATGCTAGCAAAGGAGGAGGCCGACCGTGCGAGGCAACGGGTCTCTCGCCCCAGCTGCCGGGATTCCGATCCCGATTACCGGCCACCGTAGGCGCGGGCTTGCGGACAGCGAACAATGGGTAGCTCACTGTCCGACCGTCCGGACCAACCAAGCCGAGCGCGTATTGTTCCACGCGCGCCTCAGTGAGATGTCAGCAAATCGTAGGGGCCCAGTAGGGTAATCGTAGCGGCTTCAGAAGCCTACTGGGGCCACGGATAGTGTGAAAGTGAAACCCGGGGCCTTGGGACGAAGGCAGAGAAGGAACAGGAGTGGGTTTTTAGTCAGTAAAATTCTGACACTATCTCGCGCTCCGCCCAAGAGTGGGATTTGTCATTAGATGATTTTCCCACCAAAGAAAAGGGTGTGTCAGACTTTTACTGTCTAAAACCAAAGCTGTGTCCTTCAGTTGCCATTTGCGTTCTAGGACTACGGGTTTTCTCTTCAGAAATTCCCCGCGGTCCTAGCTAGCGGGCATCAGCCCAGCTGAGTCCCTACGGTTTGTTGACATCTCTTTGAGGAGCGCGTGGATCACTACGCGGTGTTGACGAAGGGTAGATCATGTACAGGAATCAGGAATAGGGTAAAGTATTATTTTTATACCACAAGGTATGTGGGGAAATTATTATGTAGAATAATTTTCGAATATTTTGTTTTTAACATCGAGATATAAGTACTAAGTACTTATATCTCGATGGTTTTTAATGATATTACTTAGTGCTTTACTGCGATCTCACCTGATGGTAAGCAGTGATGCAATTGCTGATGGTGAAGCGCACTATACTTTATTAAGAGCATATTCACACTAGCCTTGAAGACAGCTAAATTACAATCGTACGGTAAAACCGCTGTAGGCAAATTCGTACCCTTATTGCAAAAACCAACTATCTGCAATTTTTACCCAAATTAAAGTTAAATGCATTCATCTATTCGTCTCATCAAGATGAATCTACCAGGTAGAACCGGTTATTAGTTACGACACTTATTTACAAAAATAGCTTCGGCAAAAAGTAAATAACCTACAAATTTGATTGAATATAAGAGCAGGTAATAACATAATAATAGGTATTTACCTATGAAATTGTAGTTTTTTAAAACGGGTTGCTTTGAAGTGTTATATCTTTGGATTGACTTGGAATTATAAGTTCAAATAAACTTTATATTAAATGTACGTTATTCTTTTTTCGAAATTAGGTATTTATTGGTTTCTTTGTGTTTTGTATTTTCTGTAATATCCCTGTATTTATAACCATTTTTGAGACCTATTAAAATGATACAAAAATGTTGGTGCATTTAGTTGGTTTTTGCAATAAGGGTACGAGTTGTTTCAATATATGCGGGTGGAGTCGCTGGCGGAAACTAGTATTGAAATAAAACATCAAAAATAAATTTTCATATGCACATATATTCGTTACAATAATAATATTTTAATAATGTAATATAATTATAATAATTATCTCTTATAACACTATTAAAGCTGGCACATATTCTTTTGTTTTATCGCAACGCTAATTTCATGATTATCAAATTAAGAATAAATTAGTATTATTTTAATAATTCCTAATAACAACAATAAAGGTCTATTGACACTATTCAAAGTTTTAAAATAAAATATATGGGCTTTGTAGGGGTTTTGTATATATTCATAATTTTTTACTTTTTAATATTCATAAAATATTAAAATTTCATAAATAATTTAACGAAAAAAATTGTTACAATTCAATTAATATCATAAAAGCATTCGAAATAAATTACATCATAAAAGAGCTTTGCATTGATTTTCTTTTAATTTTACTGATTTAAGATTTAAAGAAACGGTTAAGTGCGAATCAGACTCGTTAACGAAGGGTTCCGTACCGTGTACCGTGCAATTTAACTACACTTTTTTTTTGACTGACCGACATTTTGACTATTCAAAAGTGCCTGTAATTGGTCTATTTGAAATAAACGTTTCTGATTTCTGATTATTTTGAGATTTCGTGATTCACAAGTACACCGGTAAATGCCCCATAGGTTTTGTAAAGTAATAAAAAATACGGCTTTGCGAACCCTTGGTAAGCGCATCATACTCACACTCCGGTTTTTATAATTTCTTGTTATACTTTGATATTAGCACTATACTCATGGAATACCATTTTTATAATAGAGTCAAAAACAAAGAAAACGCCGAAAAATAACGCTTCTTATATATTTTCCTTTTATTTTTTATTATGTTTCGTTATAGCGGCAGTAGAAATACACATTCTGTAAAAATTTCAACTGTTTACCTATTATGGTTCACGAGATACAGCCTGTTGATAAACACACGGACATTAGCGGCTTAGTTTTTTTAGGGTTCCATTTGCTATTATTCGGGTACGAAACCCTAAAAATAGGGTTAATGTTGAATTTAAATAGAATTCAATATCAGATTAACAAATCTAGAAAATATAACAATAATATCTAAATAATAATAATAATAAACTATCTATTTTGTATATTTGAACTATGCATTAAGCTTCTTATTTTATCCGATATCATAATTCGATAATTTCGTATAACTATACTATCTATGTATAATGTATTGATTTTTAAATAATATTTTACTCTAAACGAGGCATGCGTTAAGTCAAAAAAGTAAGAATAACAAGATAAACGTGCCTTCAGAAAAGTCTAGGATGATTCTCTGCTGCAATATTTTTTTTTTTTTGGTATTTTTTCAGGTCGATAATATGTCACTGTCGCAGGTCTACTGGAAGAAATTACAGCATCTCACGTACCGAAAGACGTAGCGTTGGAAGGCCTCCTACAAGGTAGGCCGATAACCTGGTAAGGGTTTCGGGAATCCGATGGATGCGAGATGCACAAGGACCGTTCATTGCTGACACTTGGGGGAGGCCTATGTCCAACAGTGGACATCTTTCGGCTGAAATGATGATGATGATGATGAGGCAGCATGTTTGTTCTCTTTCTTTTTAATACTTTTCTTTTTTTTCTTCTTTGTGGTTGTTATTTTCGATTTTAAGTGTTTGTGTGTTCATATTTTTTTTTTACAAGGTTTGAAAGGGTTCTGTTTCTGATATTTGTCGAACTCTGATATAATTAGACGAATAAATATTCAACAGCGTATTTTTTGATAAGCGATTAATTTATATCGGTTCGATAATTTATTTCTAAAATGTGGGTGAAAAGAGACAGAATCAATACAGTGCCTCGTTCAAAGTAATTTATTTTAAAAATCAGTACTATTTTTAATAATACAGCAATAACATATAATATACATTTTCAAAGTGGGGCTATTTAAGGACTCGGGTCTTAAAGTGAATACTACATTTATCGCTAGATGGCGCAAAACTTTTTTTTTTAGTTTATTTTTTTTTAGAGTAAGGGTGCATGTATTTCTTAAAAAATGGTTGCCTCAAAATTCACCTAATTCTTACTGTTTATAGTGCTTAAGTATATAGCGCTAAACTAGTTATGACATAAATAATCTCAGACTGAAAATAAAATAAACTAAATATATGTTCAGCGCCATCTTTTGACAACTTAGCCACGCTCGATCCATAGCTTGCATCTTTCAATAGAAAAGGTCTGTTTTAAGGTGAGGATAGTTAATTTATAAGGTGGTAGTGTTAAATTAACTAGCGAACCAGCAGAGGTGATGACGTGAAAAAAAAATGTTTTTTTTTTAGTTTCAGAATAAAAATAAGAAATTTTATTTGATTAAACATGTGTAGGTATGTGTCACTGGAAAATTAGAGACTGTATGCTTGTAATAATTCTGTTATATTATAATTTTCGATATATTTTGAAAAAATCACTTTTTAAAGGATATCACAAGTTTTTATTAAAAAAAATTGTTTACAATTTCTCACGATATTATACAATCTTACGGCGTTTGCAATTTTCTGGTGATATTTACATAAATAAAGAATTAAAGGAATAGTTGCTCAAAACGTCTGCCATTTCTCATGGCGTGCAAATATCTTAGGGACAATATTTATTGTGACTGAATCAATGATTTTTTTATTTAAAAAAAAAAACCGTTATTTTTTTCACAGTTATTATAAAACTTGAAATAAAAATCAATCATCGGCTTGAGCGAATTGGCTGAGTGTTTTTTATTGTAAGGTTTGTATGAAAAAAAAAGGTTATTATTATCTTCATTAGTAATCTCCAGAAAAGGGAAGCCGGGCGGGTCACTGCTAGCCACAAGAGTCCTTAAACAACCCAATATTGTTACATCTCCCTTTTCAAAACAATGCGAACATTTATTTGTTTTATTTTAGTACTTTTTTAGTATATATTATATTATATTTATAATAATTTAATAAGTATCAAACGTTATGATTTTGTTTAGATAATATCGTATGGTTTTGCAAAGAGAGACTTGATCTTATAAGAGTAAGGATCCAATAAAGGATAGTGTGACCGATAAGTTTGAAACAACAGCCATTTTTTTTTTATATTATTATTGATAGGCTCGCGCTTGACCACTATCTCACCTGATGGTAAGCGATGATGTGGCCGACGATGGAGCATGCTTTCCTAGAAACAACTTATTCACTCTTGGCTTAAGGACTCTATACCTTATTCAGGGAGCCGTGAGATAAAAGGTAAGCAAACCATTTATACTCTACTAAATTATATACAACAGATACTGCAAACATTTTACATAAAAATGTGACGTTTTGTCATCGGACGGGTTATAATCCGCCATTTTATTCACTATCGATCTATTTATTGATACGAGATATTTTCGTTGAATTCTTGTTATTCGCCGAAGAAAAAGCGTGCAAAGAAAACGCCAATGCATTCAACAGAAAAGAAGACTGTTATTAATGTATTCAAACACGTTGAAGGTACCTAAACTTACATTGTTTTCTTTGTTTACATTTTGTCTCAAACCAGATGAATAGGGTATAAATTGTAGCTATCGGAAAACACAGACACCAGCAAGGAATTTTACTTCTTAGCTGTACACACAGCTGTAAGTATGTGGTGTGATACCGCTGTACCTCGTATAGTATGAAAAGCCGTTGGCTCTAAGCTTGATCTCTTTCGGGACGTATCGGATTGCCGTCCTATCGGTCTATGCGAGTATAGTAAATTTTGATACAAGTGCAGAAAGTTTGTCATTGCGAGTGTGTTATGGAGCTGAGGCCTGCAGTGATAAATTTGCACGTCTATCAAAAGACTTTTTTCAATACACTTACAAAATGAATAAAAGGGGGTCGACGCGCGCCCAGCCTGATACGATAAATGTAATAAAATTGTGGCGAGGGAGAGCACGCGCACTTTTCTGCACTAGTGCGGAAAACAGTCTATTGCGTGCCTAAAAGCGGTGGGATAAGAGCGGGTTTTCGAGTAAGTGTATTGAAAAAGGATTAGAGAGTGAACCTGTGATTGCGCACACGCCTAAGCACTATAATATCTCCTGCGTATCTCGATAATCTCCATTGTGATGATCACTAGGATGACATTTCGGTTGGAAAGATTATCATGTTAAAAGTCTGGCTAAAATATTTAATAAAAAAATATTAACAGACTGTTGCTTCAAACTTTTTTGTGCTTTAACAATAGCTAGAAACAGTACAACAAAATAATATACTCAATACAAAGAATTATAGTGATGTGCGTTTGGAATTAGTGTTTTATTTGTGTTTGTGGACACAACCACGATGTAGGCATAATTCCTTGATTGGGGCAAAGTTTTGAACGCGCGAAAACAAACCTAGACCATGTTTACAGCCCATTCCGTCTCTTAGTGAAAGAGGCCAGAATCCCAGCAGTGGGAACATTATAAGGCTGATAATGCTATACTATGCTAAAGATGTATGTCTACAAATAACTGCTCCATACACCCCTACTTTTAATTAGTATAAAAAAATGGCTCTATCCGTACCCGTTACTGATCACATTTGTGTAATCAAAAGTAAAAAAAAACTGGGCAAGTGCGAGTCGGACTCGCGCACTGAGGGTTCCGTACAAACTTGAAAGGTAAATTGCGGTTTACGATTTATGACGTATTAAAAAAAAACTACTTACTAGATCTCGTTCAAACCAATTTTCGGTGGAAGTTTATAAGGTAATGTACATCATATATTTTTTTTAGTTTTATCATTCTCTTATTTTAGAAGTTACGGGGGGGGGACATTTTACCACTTTGGAAGTGTCTCTCGCGCAAACTATTCAGTATATAAAAAAATGATATTAGAAACCTCAATATCATTTTTGAAGACCTATTCATAGATACCTCACACGTATGGGTTCGATGAAAAAAAAATTTTTGAGTTTCAGTTCTAAGTATGGGGAACCCCCAAAATTTATTGTTTTTTGTTCTATTTTTGTGAAAATCTTAATACAGTTCACAGAATACATCTACTTACCAAGTTTCAACAGTATAGCTCTTATAGTTTCGGAAAAAAGTGGCTGTGACATACGGACGGACAGACAGACACATGAAGAATCTATAAGGGTTCCGTTTTTGCCATTTGGCTACGGAACCCTAAAAACGAAATCCCAAAATTGTCCATAAAAAATTGTCATAATTGATAAATTCATAATTGAATCAATCATTCATAACAATTGCTCCTAGAAAACACTACGCGCAGTCTTTTTCCATTGTGTTTCATTCATAATCAATAAATAGCCTGTACAATATTTCCATAAATTGAGTGACATTTTGGGATTTAAACAACCGCCAATAACTTTGCTGTCTAAGAATATTATTTATTGAGACTTTACTTAAATAATAACAAGACCTTTTCTAATAAGCCCTTTAAGTATTTTTGTACTAATTAAAAATTAGTGGTGTATACTTGAATTTTAAGAAAAATTTTAATCTATTGCTACTAACTCAAGTATCAACGTTGTGTGTTTTAGGTTCATTTTTGAGTAACCATTTGTATAAAAAGAGCTCAAAAAAGCATGCCATAGAGTTTGATCTTTGTTTTGTATGGCATAGAGATTTTATTAGTATACAGCATAAGTATAGGCAGCATTTTAATGTTCCCACTGCTGGGACTCAGGCCTCCTCTCTAGGGGAGGGAGTAAAGATTGTTATACTAAAATTGATTTATTTACTAAAAAAAAATAAGTGTGGCACTCGGGGACTGCCGCGGTAAAGCTATTGCATAGAATTTTGTATCAACTTATGCAATTATAATTATTTATTTATTTTATTTATGCAGTATTTCTTTTTCTTTGATATTAATTCAAGTTACACTTTTTGAGCGTGGTGACCGATAAGAAAACAAATTTTTTTCTTTCTTGTTTACTTCATAAATTGCTACAAGTATGTTCAGTTGTTATCATAGAACATTACTATAATCTATTATAATACAAAAAGACTATTTTGTTTGACCGAGATTTGAACTCGAGGCACGATGATAACATAGGTAGAACGCTGTACCAATGCGCCACACAGGTCGTTAACGACTTTTCTAAAATAGGTGTTCGGTCTCTGTCGGCCTCCAAGCCACACCTCCGTGCCCGTCGGAGTGGGGAGCGTGAGGTATATTTTTCGTTACGGAATTTCTGGATTCGGTCCCCGCGCTCAAGGCCCGCGATAGAAGCTATGCAATAGCTTAAAAATAATTCTAAAGTAGCGACATCTATGACGCCACTTAGGAACTAAAACTACAAAATCCTGCATCGTGGTATTAGATTTCTCTGAGTGATTACAACATATAAAACAGTCCGAAATCAACTATCGAGACCAGACAATACACTCGTCTGGGACCCAAGTCTGCTATTTTTATAAATTCGTCATTCCAACACGATCCCATTGTCATTTTGCTAAAAGTTCGTAATCTGCTAATTCAGAATGATCGATCATTGATCGGTCAATGGTTTCGTACTAGAGTTGTGGTAGAATGACAATATTGAACTTATTAAAAGCAATGACTGCACAATGACGTTCTAATGGTAGGTCACTGATCAAAGGAACTGTCAAAATTTTTGCAGATTACCGCATACGTCAGACATTCATTTGTTTATGTACGAGATTACCATTCTATGCCACTTCTTTCAATGGAGTGTCAGTGGTTGACCATTGGCAAGTCATAATGACGCCATTATATTAGCAGATTACCAAACTTGTCAAAATCAACAATTATGAAATCAATGATAGACCATTCTGACACTATTGTAATAGCAGACTTTGAGGCCCTGGTCGGAGTATCCTCCGTTTTCAACGAAGATACAAGAGGCAGACATCACACATCACTATAACCTTTCAAAATTAAACTCGAATAACTCACAACTTTATACCGCGTGTAGTGAAGGGATATGCTACACATTAATACTAAAAGCACCAACACAGACACAGACAGACAGTGGTACATCAAATTATACACATATTTACAATAAAGTGAAAGCTATGGGCTCGAACTTGTATACTCGCTAGATGGCGCTGTACTCAAAATGTTTAGTGTACTCTAAGTGAAGGGAATGATATTTGCTAAAATCGGACATACCACTTTATTGAGCTTGTTTCGGTGTTTATTCTCATCTCAGGGTAGTCAGCTAGGAAACACCGGCCTTACCTAGTTTAAAATGACGAAAACAAAAATTGACGTGCAAAAGTGTTTTTTTTTAAACCTATTTGCAAAATAAATATCATTTATCATTTAGTGAAGGCGTGGTGGGAATATCTCGCTATCTCTTTTGAGCACACGTAACCTAATGGCAGTGACGTCACATTTCATTATGTGCATCCTTCTACTGTTATTTGACAGTTTCCCCCTCCAACAAAACTGTTTCTAACTTGAATAATATTGAACAAGAAAATTGATTTCTATTTGCTATTTCGGTTAAAGTTACTGATACAAACAATAAAAAAATCAGTTAAGAACCCAATTCTTGAACTGTGAAAAATAATAAACTAAAAATATTGAATTCAGCGCCATCTAGTGACAACCTGCCAACGCTCGGGCCCGTAGCTTTAGTTTGATCGCGACCAACACGATGTATCCGTAATTAATTTGAAAACAAATGAAGAGCTCGTGGCTAATATTTTTTCTTTAACAATTTAATATATTTATTTGATCAAATAACTTCAAATTACACACAAGAGCTAAAAAATCTCGAGTTAAAGGTAGTAAGGGTCGCCGCACATGGGCCACCGGTCACAACCACAAAACGCCGCCGTCGGCATATTTTTTTTTGTAGGATTTATACATTTTATATGGACTCGCCGCACACGGTTGACGCCGAAAGCCGCTACAAAACGCCGCTGCTCGCTTCTTGCAGCCCGCACTGGCCACTAAACGCCAATACAAAACGCTTTGACACGCCACTCGCGCATTTTAACCTTCTTCGACCGAGTCCATTATACTACTACGCACATGGGTTAAAAAAAGTAGCAGCCACTGGCCACAGGTGGCTTGTGGCCGCTTCTAGCTTGTCGTGGCGGCGTTTGTGGCTGTGGCATGTGGCCCGTGTGCGGCGACACTAAGGTGATATAATAATAGCCACATCAGTCGATTTCCATGTTAAGAGGGTCATTCCCGACCGGTCTATCGCTAACGTGAGCTTGGATTATCTAACACAATCCAATACAATGTTTGATGAAGAGGCAACATGAAAAAAAGAGATAGTACCTGGACGCTCTGTTGGCTCGAATATTTCACAAAATTTGTTTCACGAAATACGTGTTTTTTTTTTCAAACTTACATTTTTTACTTGCTCAATCAATTTTAAGTAAACTAGTGGCAACACATCAACAATTTCTTTTCGCTCAATTTTTTACTTTAACCAAACTATCTTGATACTTGAAGGTATTATTTTTTCCAGCATTGATTGAGTGAAGTTTGTGTATTTGGTATCAGTGATTACTGATTAAAGTGCAATACGTTGGTTTATTAGAGGAGGATATATTTTCTTTACTTTTTTAATTTATGAGTACATTATGAAGGGCCAAAGTTCATGTAAAATCCAAATGATGATGATGATAATGATGTGATTTTCCAAAGTCGTTACTGAATTATTTTTAAACCAATTTTATTTGATTTCAATAGAAACCTATTTAATATCCACAAGATTATCTGTGTTCCAAACTAAGCACAAAACATTCTAAGAACACATCATGTTGATCGCGATCCAAAATAAAACGTTCCGGTTTGCGATGGCGCTATATTTATACTAATTAAATAGATCTATCTGTTTCCTATAAATGGATAAAATCTCCTATAGAAAAATATTTACAAAAATGCTGGCATAGGAATAAGGACGTATCCATTTCTTCTTGGCACAACATTGATATAATTTATTTTTATAATAGTTTTTCAAATAATTTAAATTTCTCCAAAGTTGTTTCTTTTTTCAACTAAATTGTGCTAATTTAACTAACTTAAATGTATAGTCAGACAAATTAAATGTAAATCACATTTGACAACAAAAAAAATAATTTGTCTGACTGTACCTAAACATAAAATAATATTATGCCAAAATGTACGCTGAAGTTACTTAATAAATTAAATTATATTAATATTGTAGTGGAGTTATCATTAATAGTAATTTTTTTGAGTAATAACTGAAACTTTGAATACCATATTTACGACAAAGCTTACATTTTCACGACACAAAATTTACATTTAACACGACACCATTTTTCATTTAAAATGAATAAATTGTTATGTCAGTACAAGTTTCACATTTAAAAGCCTTAAAATATTATATCTTAAATTAAAACAACACATTGATAATGTCTTAAATATTTTTTAAACATTTTATAACAGTTAACATTTCATAATTATAAACACAATCATTCGCTTACAACTTATTTTACAATTACATTTAAATTTACATTTAATACGGAAAATTACACATTTTTTTTAATACATGGACGTATAACAAAATGCACGAAACTCAATCATTTAATAAATAAACATAATTATATTTTATACCTAGATTATAAAAAGTAAGTCACTCCATGACTTTTGAACAAATTTTATTTAAAATCATTTATTTTAAAACATTTTTAATAATAATATACTCTTTGGAAATACATCCTCGATACTCGTATAATAATTTTCAAATTTAATACGTTAATACCATTTTCGTTTTGTTTTTTCAAATCGATATCTTTACCTACTTCTTTTAATTAATTTTATTGGCTCATTTCATTTGAATTAAGATGACACTGAGAGATGTTTGTATGTTAAGTCTTTGGTCTCGTAACTTTGGCATGTTTTTTTTTTGCTAGTATTGCCAATATTAATTATATAATTTTATTTTGTATTCTTTACAAACTTGTAAGTCTTATTCTTGATGCAAGATTGACTTTAAATGTAGCGAGATTCAAAAGTATTTTGTTTAATATGTATTCAAAATAAAATTGATGCGTGCAAAAAAGTAAAAGAATCTATTTTATTTTCAGCACAAGATATTTATTAAAATTTAATAATTTATGGACTTTAAATGTAAATAATATAATATGTTTTAAATATAAATATATTTATAATTGTATATATTTATGTCTAATTTAGCAAAAATGGACGTTAGGGTTTTTGCTACAGCATTTCTTACGAATAGAAAGAAGATGC
This sequence comes from Mythimna impura, assembly GCA_905147345.3. NCBI lineage: Eukaryota > Metazoa > Arthropoda > Insecta > Lepidoptera > Noctuidae > Mythimna > Mythimna impura. The sequence continues at coordinate 12,832,934 of LR990369.1, forward strand.
TGAGTTCAAGAGATCAGAAATCGTAAAGAGGGATTGTGAATTTCAAATACTTCACAGACGCTATCGCCCAGTTTCTGGAACGAAAATCAACGCTAAGTTAATCTGACAAATTTTATCAAACGAACATTACCTGCAGTAATTGGTCGAATGAGATTTCATAAGCCAATTGCATAACTTGACTTGCGTTTAATTTGTAAAGCGTTTGTATTTCTTTCCAAAATTTGGGCCTAAATTTAGGACAGGAAAAGCTTAAGATGCATAGACCTTGAAAGAAGAAAAGTGAGAGGAAAGAAAATATTGACTTACAGATACAACGACTTTAAGAAGGCATAACACGGTACACTTCTGTCGTTCAATTTTGTTGATCAACTAAAAAAAATCAGCTTTCATTGTATAACTTTTTTTTTGTTAATTGATATAAACTAGTGCTTGACTGCGATCCCACTAGATGGTAAGTAGTGATGCAATCGTTGATGGTGAGGAGCCTAGGTATTCACTCCAGCTTTGAAGACACTTAAATTATAATCGGACGGGAAGACCGCAACAGGAAAATTGTTCCAGTCCTTCGATGTACGCGGTTTAAAAGACGAGGCGAAACGCTTGGTCCTGACCGTAGAGGTTAAGTACAATTACATTTGATTGAAGTTTAAGGTTGTCTGGCAAGGGATTACCACCACACTAAAAGTCTGGTAATACTACACAATATAAAAAAATGGAGTTTTGTAATTTCGATTTTATATAACGAATATAACATATTTAGAATGATATTACACACCTTTGTTACCTTTAACGATTACCAGCCAAATCCACCATAACTGAAACAGTAGGGCATCGTTCCTACCTTTTTTTTAAGGGTAGAAATCATCCAATGACTTCTCGCGCTCTGGGTGGAGCGGGAGGGCGTGTCAGAATTTTACTGACTAAAACCACACCTGTGTCCTTCAATTACCCTTTGCGTTCTAGGACTACGGGTTTCCTTTTCTAAGGATGAAATTCCCCGCGGTCCTAGCTAGCGGCCATTGGCCCTGCTGGGCCCCTACGGTTTGATGACATCTCTTTGAGGAGCGCGTGGGTCACTACGCGCTGTTGACGACTGGGCTCGGTCCAGTTAATTACCGGACGGCCGGACGGCGAGCTACCCATTGCTCGACGTCTACAAGCCCGCGTCTACCGTGGCTGGTAGTCGGGGTCGGAATTACGGCGGCTGGGGCGTGAGGACCTTCGTTCGCTCACGCGTGCGGCCTCCTCCTTCGCTAGCATTACTGCTTCGCAAAAGGAGGCGACCGCCTGCCATTCCTCCTCGCTCCGAGGGCATCGTTGGTGACATGGCACTGACAAACCATGGGCTCTTAGGCTATATATACTCAACCCGTTCCGATCTTTGGTCAATCGTATACAAAGATAAAGTATTTATTCACATAGTGTACCATGATCAACTTCTCTACTTCAACCTCTCTATCTTAGAACCATAATTACACCTGTGTGAGAAAAGGATAGTGCTATTAGTCCTGAATAGCTCCATCTCTTTCTCACACCGGATTGATAATGATTTTAAGACATTATGTAGTTTCTAAGTTTGGTTCAGAATTTTATAGGCCGATTGTACCAGCAAAAAAGATTGAAGGTGATTCAAAGCTATGAAATATATTTATGCTACCATATTGAACACGTGAATAGTCTCTTCATTATTTAATCGATATTATTATTCTCGAACGACGAGTGTTGGTCGGTAAAATGAAGTATAATCGATAGATACCGATTACATTGCGCTGGTCCGTTTTTTGTGGCAGGATTTTTGGGTTTGTAATTAGGAATAAGCATGTTTTTAAACATACATAATTGATTAGATATTTTAAATAGAGAACGACTAAACATTCGGCTTCGGTCGGTTTCGGCCTAAAAACTATTCGGCTAGAGTTCCGGTTTCGGCCAAAAAGAGGTCGATAAAATCTAGCGTCTTTAAGCTGACGGTTGTGATAGATACCTAAAAACTGACCGACTCGATCGTTTAAGTATGTAATATTTTTGTAATCGTCGATTTATCGATTATTTGGTGTATTATATAAGTTGTAACCTTTTTTTTTTGCCGTAGACAGGCTCTTGCTTGATCACTGTCTCACCTGATGGAAAGCGATGATGTGGTCGACTGGTCAGGTCCACACAAATCTGTGTAGTTATTTCCTAAAAAGACCATCTGAGACACTAATTTGCATGGTTCTCATATGATTTGATCATTACATGATTACTGTATGGACTTTAAAAGAGACTTGAACCCTGAAGTTGTTTCGATGTTTCTTCTCAGGGTAGTCATAAACTAGGAAACACCGGCCTCATCGAGTTTAAACTAACTAAATTAAAAGTGTGTTTTATAACCTATTTGCAAAATAAATATAATTTATCATTAAGCATAACTATATCGAAAAGTCAGGAATAACTTTATTGAAAGAATATTCTTATTTTTTGCCAGTTTTTCTGTTACTACGTCAGTCTCGGTTATAGTGATGGCCGAAACTGAAAGACGAGCCGGATATTCGGTTACGGTTTCGGCTTCAAATTGTGTTACAGGCGACCACTTACTTTAATTATAGGGTATGTTGCTCAAAATGTTATCAATTCCGTGTATGAAAATACGAAGGTTTGCTATCATAATGTAGATATAATCAATATTTCAATTGTTGTATCAAATCTTTTTCAGAAAATACGTGATTATTTGACCTTATTATTATTACTATATAGTTTTGATAATTATTTTTATGTAAACTACGATTTATCAATCAGTGTTTTTGTAAACCAACAAATTGGTTAAATCAACCGTTTGATTGATCAATCAACATAGTGTTGCGAAATATTTAGTAATTACATACATGTACGTTTACTTTGTTGGTTGATAGATCAAACGATTGACTTTTATGAGAGATCGATTCTTTCTGTAAATTAGGGAAATTAATAGGTTAAAATTATAAAAAGAAGAAAGTCAGGAGAATTGATTGATATCACTTTTGATATCAATCCTAAAACTTCACAAAGATAGACCAATATAATTAAGCGGTATCCAAAAAAAAATATTCCTCTGACTTTACATGTACTGAAATACCTATAACCAATTTTTTACATAAAATAATATATTTACATTACAAGTGTTTTATTTTTCTGTACAAAGAAAATATTAAATATTTAAAATTAAATTAATGATTTCTTAAATAAAAATTAATATAATATCAGACATAATTATGTGAACAGTTTCAAACCTGATAATGAACCAAACGATTGATCAATCATTAAGTTGTAGTGGAAGTGTGAGTTAGCAGTGCGTGAACAGTTTGAAGAATCCCCGCCCCTTCTCAGGAGCCGGCCCCATCAGCATCGGTACTTGGTTCTTGTGAGTTATAGTTATCTGAAAGTGAAAGTTTTTTATTAATACTAATAATTTTACTTGATATTTAATAATTTACTAGCTTCTGCCAGCGGCTTCGCCCGCATGAATGTAGGTTTCACCTCCAACCCCCATTTTACCCCCTTAGGGAAGGAGTTTCGTAAAATCCGCAAAGCCGCTTTTTAGCAAATGTCTACCCACTATAAGGAACCTATCTGCCAAATTTTAAGTTTGTAGGTGTTATAGTTTCTGACATTTCGTGATTAATCAGTGAATGGTTTTTAGCTTTTTTTTTTAATATGGTGTGACGTATGGGCTTTGTGTAATTTATTTCATCACCACTGCTCTCAAAACGGTAAAGGAAAGCATCGTGAGGAAACCGGCATGTCCTAGAACCAAAAATTCGAAGACGTGTGACTTTCACCAACACGCACTGGGCCCGCGTGGTGGATTACGGCCCATTCCCTCTCCTAGAGAGAGGAGGCCTGAGTCCCAGCAGTGGGAACATTAAAAAAAAGGCTGATTATGCTATATATATATGTGACGTATGGGTAAATGTACAATTCACGACGTTTCCACAGATTACTTGTGTACATTATTGACTAGGTAGGTAAGTACAATTACACTTAAATACCATATAAGTTTAAGTATAATCATATTCTATATTGTTATAACCGCGCACAAACTATCAATAATTTTATTCTTAAAATTGCTTTAGCTATCCTACAGCTTTGTTGACATTTCTTTGAGATGCGCGAGGAACACTATGTGCCGTCGACGACTCGGACTCGTTCTTTATCAGACGACTGGACGGCGAGGTACCCATAGCTCGTCGGCCACAAGCCCACGCCTATGGTGACCGGCGATCACCATGCGACTCCCGAAGAGAACACCTTGTTCATTAAAAGCCGGTTGTAGTCACAAAGTATTTTGTAAGTACTGGCCCGGGTGTATGTCGACTTTGTAGCCGCATAACTGCGATTTTAATTTTATAAAAAAAAATATATATACAAGAATTTTGTTTTTGTCAGACCCTTTTAAAAAACAAGGTTTATTATTTTATGTAACTTTTAAATATTTCCGTGACGTAATCTCGTAGATGTATACGTTTGAAATCGTAATTTAGGGTCATATTCGTGATTTTTTTTTTATCCAGCCAACTAATTTATGTCATGTTTTAATTTTTACCGAGCGTTTGGTCATATGGTCAATTTTAATAAAATAATGTTTCATGGTGTTCTCTTTTATATTTGTGGATTACTAGAGGTTTAAACAGTTAAAAAACAGGGCAAGTGCGAGTCGGACTCGCGCACTGAGAGTTCCGCACAAACTTACCTATGAAAACGGTTCGATTTCGGAATTGAATTACGAAGATAAAAAGTTTTTTTTTTGTGATGTAACTACAAATTTACAGTTTTCAGATTTATTCTTATATCTATACTATAAGAGCTTGCTTGATGCCAAATTTTAAAATTCTATGTCAACGGGAAGTACCCTATGAATTTTAATTCCTTTAAGAGTGTTGAAATGTAGGTACGTTTTTTGCGACATAAACGACCGTATCTTTTTTTTCCGTTAACTTAGAAGTTTGATTTTTTCACAGTTTCAAGGGACCAGACTTAAGTATACGGTTTTAATTTTAACTCGATACCTCCACGCGTTTCTCAGATAAAGGGTCTTGACAGACAGACATATAGAATGACAGACAGACATGACAGAAAGACAGACAGAGAGACAAACGGACAACAAAATGATCCTATAAGGGTTCCGTTTTTTTCCTTTTGAGGTACGAAACCCTAAAAATCAGTGCAACTTCGCCTTAAGTTTAAATAAATAGGTCGAAGTTACCTTGCACGGCGGCTGCATCCATGGTTCCCCATCTATCTGCATGGGGAATGTTTTCTTAGTCGTCAACGTGATGGAACTGCACTGCGCTAGCCGTCTGCCTGATGCACGGAGACCTGGGAAATTATACTAATTAGAATTTGAATAACAGAGAAAAATCTTCATTGTTCGTCATCATCATCAACATTCCAGCTGAAAGACGTGCACTATGATACATAGGCCTCTCTCAAGTGTCGCCTGTGCGTCTCGCATCCGTCGGATTTCCGCGACCTTTACCAGGTCATCGCTCCAACTTGTGGAAACCGTTCAATACAGCGTCTTCCGGGGCGCGGTCGCCACTCCAAAACCTTTCGGCCCCAACTACCATCTGTTCTGCGAGCAATGTGCCCTGCCCACTGCCACTTAAGTATGTCAATTCTTCACTACCAATGTACGCAGCCGTACCATATAACACGCTGTATTACAAGTTGGCGCGCTGTATTGAAAAAAGTCGCTTTAATAATATAATATCATCATCCATCATCATCATCATTTCAGCCGAAAGACGTCCACTGTTGGACATAGACCTCCCCCAAGCGTCGCCACAACGACTGATCCTGTGCGTCTCGCATCCACCGCACTCCCGCGACCCTCACCAGGTCGTCGGTCCACCTTGTGGTCGCGGCGCCAACGCTGCGTTTCCCGGTGCGCGGTCGCCACTCTAGAACCTTTCGGCCCCATCGACCATCCGTTCTACGAGCAATGTGCCCTGCCCACTGCCACTTTAGTTTGGCGATTCTTCGTGCTATGTCGGCAACCTTGGTTCTCCTGCGGATATCTTCATTCTTTATGCGATCACGCAAGGAAACTCCGAGCATAGCCCTTTCCATTGCCCTTTGGGTGACTGTAAGACTTCTGATGAGGCCCATTGTAAGCGACCATGTTTCAAAGCCATATGTCATCACTGGCAACACGCACTGGTCATTCATAATATAATAACTATTCAAGATTTTTGTTTTTACCAGACCCTATTAAAAAACAAGCTTTATTATTTAATGTAACATTCAAATAATTCCGTGACGTAATCTCGTAGATGTATACGTTTGAAATCGTAAGTTAGGGTCGGGTCGTTAGGGCGTAGTTAGGGTGGGTTGGGGTAGGTTCGTGATTTTTTTAATCCAGCTAACTAATTTATATCATGTTTTAATTTTTACCCAGCGGATGGTCATATGGTTTTTTTTTTAATAGCCTATACTGTCCCACTGCTGGACAAAGGCCTCCCCAACTTCTTCCAGGTATTCTTTTCTTGGGCCACCTCGAACCAGTCTTTGCGGTAGGCATCTAGGTCGTCTCGCCACCTCTTCCCAGGTCGAGCTCGGCAGCGTCGTCCATCTTGAGGTACCCACTTTGTGGAGACTCTTGCCCATCGGTCTGAGTGCATGCGGCTGGTGTGACCCGCCCAATCCCTTTTTAGCCTGGCAGCCTTTTAATATGGTTAATTTTAATAAAAACAATTTTTCATGGTGTTCTTGTACTCGTATTTATATTTGTGAATTTCCAGAGGTTCAAAAAAGTTATTAGTGCAACATCGCCTTAAATAAAAAAGAATTAAAAAAGATATGATTACCAGTTCTAACTTGTCCCATGTGCAGACAGTTCTCCAAGCCTATTACTTCAATAAGTTTGTCTCCAATGTCTGAAAACAAAACAGTTGAAATCATTAATACGACATTCATTTAAACCTACCATCGGACAACCCGACGTACGGCGAGTATCCACCCTGACGTTGTTGAAACTTCAACGGTCCGGACTAAGCGTTTCGCTTCGTCGTTTATACCGCGTACATCGAAGGACCGGAACAATTTGCCTGCTGCGATCTTCCCGTCCAACTATAATTTAAGTGTCTTCAAGGCTAGAGTGAATAGGCTCTTGATAAAGTGCGCCTCACCATCAATGATTGCATCACTGCTTACCATCAGGTGGGATCGCAGTCAAGCGCTGGTTTATATCAATTAAAAAAAAAAAACGATTTATTATTTAGGTTAAGAACAACAAAGACTAGGCTTTTTTTAACCGACTTCAAAAAGGAGGAGGTTATATGTTCGGTTGAATGTATGTTTTTTATTTTTATTTTTTATGTATGTTCACCGATTTCTCGGTCAATTTTGGACCGATTTTAAAATTATTTTTTTTGATTGGAAGGTCGTACTTCCGAGTTGGTCCCATAGAAATATTGTCATGATCTGATCATGAACTTTGAAGATATGGAACAGAACTCCTCATAGGAACACAGCAAAACCGTTGTAAAAAGTAAAATTGCTTTGTTTATACGTGTAGTCGATGACTGACTGAAAGTAGAGGGGGAATATATCGAACTGATCTGATGATGAAGCCTGAAGTTAGGCACCAGAACTCTGTAATAAATTAATGTAATCTAACCGTGTTTGGGATTATTAGAATTGTCATGAGATGCACTCTGGATAGAAGGTATTTAAGTTTGGCTGAGGGGTACTTTTTAGTGGTGGTACCATAACTAAAAAGTGTAAAATAAAAAACTTTTCACAAAAAAAATACAACCGACTTCAGAGTAAAAAAAAACACTGAAAAGTGCAAAATAACTTTAATTTCGGAAGTCGGTGTTAAATAACGAAGAGACAAAACTATTATAGAAACACCGACTTCCGAAATTAAAGTTATTTTGCACTTTTCAGTGTTTTTTTTTACTCTGAAGTCGGTTGTATTTTTTTTGTGAAAAGTTTTTTTTTAGGTGGAAAATCATCCAATTACTCCCGTCCTAGGGCGGGGCGAGAGGGCGTGTTAGACTTTTACTGACTAAAACCCACTCCTGTTCCTTCTTTGCCTTCGTTCCAGGGCCCCGGAGTTCTCTTTTGTACAACCCATGGCCCCAGTAGGCTTCGACCCTGCTGGGCCCCTACGGCTGACATCTCCTTGAGGCGCACGTGAAACAGTACGCGTTGTCGATGACTCGGGCTCGGTCCGGACGGTTATCGGACAGCTGGACGGCGAACTACCTACTGCTCGCCGTCCGCAAGCCCACTACTAAGTCTAGGCTGTTGTATTGTTCGAAAGAGTCAACTTCAACTCTTCATTTAATGGCATTTTTAGAGGAGATAACACGATTTTGCCGATAACTCGTACGAACTATTAATAAACCGTCAAACTGTGGAGAATATTTAGCGAGTCATCATCATCATCATCATTTCAGCCGAAAGAAATCCACTGTTGGACATAGGCCTCCCCCAAGTGTCGCCACAATGAACGGTCCTGTGCGTCTCGCATCCATCGGATTCCCGCAACCATCACTAGGTCTTCGGTCCACCTTTTAACCTTTTAGGAGGTGAGTATTAACAATAAATCAAAAACCGGCCGGTTCCGTACTATTATCTACAAAAACGGCAAAAAAATCATGTCTATTGTATGGGAGCCCCCTTAAATACCCCTCAAAACGGTGAAGGAAAACATCGTGAGGAAACCAGCATGTCCTAGAACCAAAAATTCGAAGACATGTGACATTCACCAACCCGCACTGGGCCCGCGTGGTGGATTACGGCCCATTCCCTCTCCTAGATAGAGGAGGCCTGAGTCCCAGCAGTGGGAACATCAAAAGGCTGATTATGCTATGCTATGCCCCTTAAATATTTATTTTATTCTGTTTTTGAGTATTTGTTGTTATAGCACGGTGGTCAACGATCCTACCTTTTCAACGCAGGTTTGCAGGACTTCACCTACACCCTGTTAAACCTCCAAAATTGTATAAATATGCGCCTGACGTAAAAAAATTCTCGGTCTAGCTTACCTTGCTGTGCGTTAGGAAAGCGCCCTCTACGATGCGCGGTAGAGGAACCCCACAAGTTGGAACCCCCGTGCGCATACGGGATGTTCAGTAGAGCCACGCCTTGGAGCGCGGGGCCCTTGTTCAGCTCTAGCGAGGCGCCATCACACTGGAATCATAAGATAATGATTATGATACAAAAACTTGTGTTAGAAGGAGTTGTGTGCTTAATATTACTTACTTATTGTCACTTGATGCAAACCTTTAGCTTCAGATACATTAAGGGACAAAATGTCCCCCAACAATTTAACACATTGACTAGACGCAGGACACGTAATTGGACAATTGACAATTGTGATTTGACTGACCTGTTGGTCTAGTGGTTATTGGCCCTGACTGCTATGCCGGAGGCCGTGGGTTCGATTCCCACTCAGAACAAATGTTTGTGTGATAAGCACAATCATTTGTTCTGTGTCGGGGTGTATTTTACCTATAATATGTATGTATTTAGAAATATATAATTATGTTTATCAGTTGTCTAGTACTCATAACACAAGCTCTGCTTAGCTTGGGACTAGACGGCATTGTGTGATAGTTGTGGAAAAAAAAATTGACAGCGTTGCGCATCGTATTGCGGGACATTTGGTCCCCTAATGTATCTGGGGCTTTATCCAACAACATGTGCTGCGTCACGTGAATGTGTTGTAAAATGTTGCGGGAGAAGTGGTGGGAGCGGAGCTCCCGCCTTAGCCTTCATGGTTATTTTTTTTGTAAACACCCAGAAAGTGACTTACATAGAAGATAACTAGTGGCTGACTTAGTAATTTAGGAGGCAATGTAGATTTTTAGAGGGGAATAATGCAATTTCTATTTTTTTGATACTTATTTTTTCATTATTTACCTATCTACTTTGTGCTCAAATAATAGAAGCGACAAGAAATATGTAACCCAGATTTATGTAACTCATAATATGACTTTGTAGCGCGTAGGCACAATAACCATAGTTAGTCTTAGGCACATTAGGTTAAGTTACTGTTTAAGTTAAGCACACTGGAGTCAGTCAGTCGTCTAATAAACCTCAAACCAAGAACACGCGTATCATTTTGCCGCCCTTCTGCCAACACACACACACCCACCTTATCGGCAAAGTGGTGACCCGACGTTTGCGCGCGCGCCTCTTAATACTGTCACATACCGTAACCGTACTTTAACCGCGCGCAATGAACGACCCGCGATACCAAGTCACTGCTCAACCACAGCCTGCAGCCATGTCTACAGCCGCACCACCAACCCTTTTTTTTTTTTTTTTGTTGCCGGGGTGGAAAATCCTCATGGATGTCCTTCACCTGGGGGCAGGCGAAGGGTTCTGTCAGACTCTTACTGACTAAAAACCACCTCGGTGTTCCCTCCCACACTTGGACCGGGGATCGTGGGAGCTGATACGCCATCCATGATCCCCGGCTAGTGCCGGCCCGCCTACGCGGGCCACCTCAAGCCGGGGGGAGTATGAGGTGTCCTCCCCCCGCGACGTCCAATAGGGGCGCGCGTGGAATACAACGCGCTGCTGCCTCGGGTCTTGCTGGATGGGGGACGGCGGACGACCCCGAGTCCGCCGTCCCTCCGGACCTCTTTATGGGGGCTGGAAGAGGGCGTTGTCTGCCCTCCACCGACGCCCGGTTCGCCTGCTGCGGCACGGGAGAGTGGCCGCGGCCTCCCTCTCCCTCTCCGCAGCCTCCTTCTGCGAAATTACGGCTTCACAGAAGGAGATCACCGCATCCCACGACTCGGCGCCCCCGACCATCGAACGAACGACGGCCGGCAGCGACAGGTCGGGGCCCACTACAGATACAAGGGCACGGCGCTGCTCCTCCCATGCGGCACACTCTGCCAGTGTGTGTTGCGCCGTGTCCTCCCGACAGTCGGTGCAGTGATGGCACCGAGCGTCCGGCTCCCTGTTTATGCGACACAAGTACTTCCCGAAGCAGCCATGCCCCGAGAGCACCTGCGGCACCACCAACCCTAGAGCAGCCACAGCAGATGACGGCAGTTACCATCACACCGAGAATACCGGACTTCTGGCGAGACCGGCCGAGACTCTGGTTCCACCAATTCAGCGCCATCGTGGACCCTCAAAAGGCAAGTGATCTTCACAAAAGTCAACTTTTAATAGCTAGGCTAAAACAGAGCGAATTAAGTGACATTAGTGACATTTTAGAAAACATGCCCGAATCAAATAAATTCGAAACGCTGAAAAATAGACTAATTTCCGTTTACGAAGAGTCGGAAACTAAACAATTAAACCAACTCTTAAACGAGATAGAGCTCGGGGATCAAAAGCCGACACAGCTACTTAGACGAATGCAAAATCTAGGAAAAAAACCGAATTCCAGACGAAACTTTAAAATTATTGTGGGCCGGGCGCCTACCACATTCCGTTAGAGCCGTCTTAACGGCATGCGACACAGGCGAAGTAAAATTAGATAGTTTAGCCAAAATCACTGATAAAATCATGGAAAATACCAAACCGTCTGAGATAGCTCCCGTTTCGAAGCCCTCTCAGAGTTCAGAAAATAATACTTGCGAAATTTTAAACGAACTAAACAAAATGAAAGCGGAAATTTCGGCATTAAATAACAAACTAAGCGACAGCAATAGAAATAATCACCACGAACCGCGAGGACGAGCCCGACATGCCTCCGGCCCATCTCGATCGCGTTCCAGAAGTCGCGAAATTGCACAAAAAAACAGAGAAAAGTTTTTAAACCAGTCTGCGAAACCTGGCGACTCAAATTTTCTGTGTTTTTATCACTACATCTACGGCAATAATGCGCGCAAATGCGGAGATCTCACTAATTGCCGCAAACATTCTACACAAAATTCGGGAAACTAATTCAGACACCGGCACGAATAAACAACGTCGCCGGTGTCGAACATTCATATCGTTTGTGCGTAACAGACATTACAACAGGTGTGCGATATTTAATCGACACAGGTGCTGACGTCTCCGTATTAGCCGCAAATAAGCAAAACGCCTGTAGGACGTCAGACTATATATTATATGCAGCAAACGGCACAAAAATAAAGACATACGGTGAAAAAACCATTACGGTTAATTTAGGGTTACGCCGTACATTCAGATGGAAATTTATATTAGCCGACGTACATACTTCGATTATAGGCGCTGATTTCCTAGCCGCAAACAAACTCATGGTAGATTTACATGGTAGGAAATTAGTCGACAAAATCACATTGTTATCGCGCAACACAAACGTCATAACCTCTGACGAACCGAGTAGCCGTTCAATAGATATCAATGACGAATACCATCTTACCTTACAGAAGTTTCCTAGCATCACCAAACTAGAAAATTTTATGATAGACCCCAAACATGACGTACAACACCACATTTATACCACCGGTCCCCCGGTTCATGAAAAAGTACGTCCGCTCAATCCGAAGAAATACAAAATAGTGAAAGCTGAATTCGAACGAATGATGCAATTAGGTATTTGTAGACCTTCTAATAGCCCTTGGGCTAACCCACTCGTATGTGTTACTAAAAAAGATGGGGAAATAAGACCATGCGGAGATTATCGTAGACTCAACGCGCAAACTATACCTGACCGTTACCCATTACCGCGACTACTTGATTTCACTTACCTACTCAGAGGGAAAACCATATTTTCTAAAATTGACGTGCGAAAAGCCTATTTTAATATTCGCATGGCACACGAAGACATTCCTAAGACTGCAGTCATAACTCCATTCGGTTTATTCGAATTTACCAGAATGAACTTTGGATTACGTAACGCAGCACAAGACTTCCAAAGATTAATAAATACAGCACTGGAAGGTCTGGATTTCGCATTTCCGTATTTAGATGACATCATTATCAGATCAGAATCAAAACCTATGCATTTACAACATCTAAAAACAATATTAAATCGCTTAAATAACTATGGTTTAACAATCAACACAAATAAGTGTGAATTTGGCAAATCCGAACTAGATTTTCTCGGTTACCATATCGATTCGCAGGGCGTAAAACCGAGTGCGGAAAAAACCCAACTTATTAAAAACTATCCGCAACCAAAAACCATTGAGGAACTTCGACGTTTTCTCGGCATGATGAATTTCTACAGGCAAAGCATTCCAAAAGCCGCAGAGACTCAAGCACCACTTAACGCGTACTTACAGAACTCAAAAAAACGCGACAAAACTGAGATTATATGGAACGAAAGCGCATTAAAAGCGTTCAGTCAATGTAAACAACTTATCAACAATGCAGTCATGCTAGCCCACCCGGACGCAACCGCACCCTTAGTATTAATGACAGACGCTTCTGGTAGTTGCGTAGGCGCAGCTTTAAATCAGAAAGTCGACGGAAAATTACAATCCCTCGGATTTTATTCAAAAAAGCTGACGGATACCCAAGCAAGATACAGTACCTACGACAGGGAACTTCTAGCTATATACATGTCAATTAAACATTTCCGTCATATGATAGAAGGTAGAGAACTAACCGTGTTAACAGATCATAAACCATTGACTTTCGCACTAACAAAAAAAGTTTCACCTTCAGATTCACCACGGCGTTTGAGGCAATTAGATTTCATCTCTCAATTTTGCGATAATATTAAATATATAGAAGGCGATAAAAATACAGTAGCCGACGCATTATCTAGAATTGAAAAGATTACTATGCCATCTTTATTCGATTACCAAAAATTATCCGAGTTACAAAAAAGCGATTCTGAATTAGAAAGTCTACGCAAACGTGACAATCTTCGATTTAAACTAATTACTATGCCTAACACCGAGATAAAAATAGCATGCGAAACCTCTACGAACGATATACGTCCTTATCTACCTAAGCAATTCCGAGAACTCGCGATCAAAACACTGCACAATGTGAGTCATCCCGGTGTCGCGACTACGAAACGTTTAGTTAAATCTAGATATTTTTGGAGTAATATGAATACCGATGTCAAAAACTTCGTTAAAACGTGTATTCCATGTCAAAAAAGTAAAATTCAACGCCACACAGTAACTCCGTTAGGCGAATTTAACACAGGAAATCGTTTCGAACAAATTCATATCGACATCATTGGCCCCTTGCCCCCTGTTGAGGATTTCAAATATTGCGTCACTATTATAGACAGGGTGACGAAATGGCCTGAAGTTATACCAGTAAAGGAATTAACAGCTGAAACAGTTGCTATGGTGTTCGTTGAACATTGGATCGCTCGCTTCGGTTGTCCAGTAAGAATAACTTCAGACCAAGGTCGTCAATTTGAATCTGATTTGTTTCGACAATTATTGAAAATACTCGGTATCGAACGCATCCGTACGACAGCGTACAATCCAAAAGCAAACGGTATGGTCGAACGACTACATCGCACTTTAAAAGCCGCTATTATGGCAAAATGCTTAGAAAACAAATCATGGATACATGAATTGCCTATAATACTCTTAGGTTTACGTACAGCGATTAAAATAGACTTAGGATATAGCCCATCACAATTTTTGTATGGTAGTAGTATTAGACTTCCAGGCGATCTATTCCAATCTAAACCTAAACCCAATATTAACGATCGCGAATTTATAAAACAATTGACGCAATCTTTGTCATCGGTCCCAAATCTTAGTATTTCAAGCTCACATAGCAACACGAACAATAACGTATTCATTCACAAAGATTTATCAGCTTGCTCTCATGTGTTTATGAGAAACGAGGCCAGGCGAGCCTTAGTACCACCGTATGAGGGCCCGTTCAAAGTCTTATCGCGCCATAATAAATTCTATACGTTAGACTGTAATGGTAAACAAACCACGGTGTCACTTGATCGCTTGAAACCAGCCTATTTATTAAGGTATGATGATGTGTTGGTCCCACGCCCGGAGAGAACAGCGACCACTTATAACGACGCGCCACATCCGCCGAGCGATAAGACGCCACTCAACACCGTACCACAGCCGCCAAGCGATACGACGTCATCCGACACCGCAAAGCCCGCCTCTCAGCAAGTTACAAGATCAGGCCGCATCGTTAAGAAGACCGTGAGGTTCGACATGTGAACTGTTATTTCGTCGTCAACTACAGCCCACATCGGTACTTCGCTGCCACACGACAACAAGCACGCATCACCCAAGTCAAAGCACCTTGACTCTACAATATGGGTCAACCAGCCAGCAAAATGACCATCGTAGCACAAAACAGCGCAGCTGCGAGCAACAAAGCCAGGATTGAGGACGAGAACCTCAGCAGCACCTTCAAGATGTCCTTGGCCGCAGTCGTCGTAGTCAGCACAGCCGTAACCCTCTGCATACTCTACGTGGGGTGGCGATACTGCAAACGTCGCATCGAAACCGCCGTAGAGACAAGAATCAGCCGCGCTATCACACAGCATGCCAACAACATCGCACCGCCCATCATGCAGACAAACCTACCGAGCGTCAACCTTAAACCGACATAATAGTGTGGCATAAACAGTGAGAAGTGAGAAGTGCGCGCTAAAAGTGTCCGACAACCGTAGCGTTAAGTACTTTTATTTCCGTAGTTATAGTATTGTACTTATAGTTATAATGTCATATTGGGGTTAGTAACAATAAAATTAAGCTTCAACTAAGGGGGAGGACTGTAGCGCGTAGGCACAATAACCATAGTTAGTCTTAGGCACATTAGGTTAAGTTACTGTTTAAGTTAAGCACACTGGAGTCAGTCAGTCGTCTAATAAACCTCAAACCAAGAACACGCGTATCATTTTGCCGCCCTTCTGCCAACACACACACACCCACCTTATCGGCAAAACTTAAAAGAGTGTCCATGGAGTATCTTGCACGTTCTTCTCCAAAGAAATCTACGCTTTGGAAAGTGCAAATGCATGCTATATTTAGCTAAATTTTCTTAATTTTTCTTCTAGCTTCACTTTTTTGACTGACTGAGTTCTTGACATTTCAAAAGTGCCTGTGGTTTATTTGAAACTAGCTGCTGGCAGAAGCTAGTTTCAAATAAACAACAGGCACTTTGGCTTCACCCGCGTCAAGTCGATTTCTCCATACAAACATTTGGCTCCCGTTTCATCCCACTCGACATACATTTTCACTGTTTTTAACCGACTTCAAAAAAAAGGAGGAGGTTAAGAATTCGGTTGTATTTTTTTTTTTTTTTTTTAATCATCATTTTTTTTTTTTTTTTATGTTTGTTACCTCAGAACTCCGTCGTTTATGGACCGATTTGCAAAATTTTTTTTTTCCTTTATAGGATATGCTTCCAGATTGGTCCCATTTTTTTCAAAATCCAGTTCTGATGATGGAATCCATGAGGAATCGAGGGAACTCCTCAAAAATTATAGGCAACCCTATGGTAATTTTAGTATTTTCATCAAGAACTTAAGCATTTACAGTCAAAAAGTAACATTTGATGAAGTGGAACTGATGAAGAAGACCAGAAATGGTCAACGGAACTTCATACTCAAATAGATATCACAATGAAGATATAGTTAAGCGACTATGACAATACAAATAAATGAATGATTCTGAATAGTTACGTTGAAAATGGTATCATCGAAGTGATCTGATGATGATGATGGAGCCGGAAGGTAGGCACTGGAACTCCGTAATTAATCAATGTAACCTAGCCGTGTTTGGACTTATTAGAATTGTCATGGTTAGCACTTTGGCTATAAGGTACTATCGAACTGATCTGATGATGGAGCCGGAAGGTAGGCACAGGAACTCCGTAATTAATCAATGTATCCTAGCCGTGTTTGGGCTTATTAGAATTGTCATGAGATGCTCTTTGGCTATAAGGTACTATCGAACTGATCTGATGATGGAGCCGGAAGGAGGAAGGTAGACACAGGAACTTTATAATAAAACAATGTAACCTAGCAGTATTTGGGTTAATTGGAATTGTCATGAGAAATAGGCACTCTGTTTATAAGTGTATCGCAACTAAAAAGTGTGAAATAAAAACTATTTAGAAAAAAAAAATAACCGACTTCACTAAAAAAAACACTAAAAGGATCAAAATAACTTTAATTTCGGAAGTCGGTGTTAAATAAGAAACAAACAATACCGAGAAACACCGACTTCCGAAATTAAAGTTATTTTGATCCTTTTAGTGTTTTTTTTAGTGAAGTCGGTTATTTTTTTTTTTTTAAAAAGTTTTTTTCATACAACCGCTCTTACGCGATTATGACGTTCTTACACATCTATCTATTTAGGTATGGTTTCCGCACTTGTCCTATGTGGACCATTGTACGTCCACATATGACTAAGTATGTTATTACACCTTTTTCATTAGATATTTTGGAAACACAGTATCTTGTGGATATTATCTAGGCTTCTATTAAAATTAATTTATAAATTTGTGTAAAACTAATCCAGTAAAGACCTCTGAAAATTTGCTATTTTTGCATGAACTTTGACACTTTATAATTTACTCAAAAATTAAAAAAAAAACAAAAAGCAATAGAAGCCTTGCAAAAATCAAGATTCTGAATGACGACAATCATTTTTAAACACATTTTTATGGGTTTAAAAAAAACGCATTTCCCGGAACAAGTTTTGTGAAATATTTGAGTAAATTACGGAATTACCGAAAGTTTTCAGGCGATATCTCTCTTTATTCGCTTTGCCTTTTCGTCAAACATCGCGTTGGATTGCGTTAGATGAAACAAAAAGATTTTAAACCATGCTCGATGTTGACGATAGACGAGTGCGAAAGGACCCTCTTAAGAGGTGAATTTTCGAAAAAACCTCTCTTAGTGCTCGCCTACGTCATAAAAGGAAATCTTGTGCAAAATTTCACGCTCCCAGTCCCAGTAGTTTCGGCTGCGCCTTGATATGTCAGTCAGTTTTTCCTTTTATATGTATAGAGAGAAACGTTTCTGATTTCGGATTTTTTAATCAGACTAAATTATTTTTTATTTTTTAATTAAACAGCTAGTCAGCTAGGCTAGGTAGGTAAATAGACTCACCACAATATCGATATGCTCGTGCAGATTCTTGCAGCTAGCCGCGAACTGCTCGGAGGTGGCGAACTCGAAGTACCACAGCTTGTTCTTCATCCGCGAGCTGAACTTGTCAGGGTTACGCTCCCGCTCCGTGTGGAACTTCACGCAGATTGCAGCATCCTGGAATAGTCAGCAGTGATACAGGTAAACAGTGAGTTATCCGAATGATTACTATCTGCGTATCTTTTTTCCTTCTCAATGGCATTAGCCAATCAAAAGTTAAGACACGTCTTCGTATGAATAGTTAATTTATTTACCATTAGAATTTAGATGTACATATTTTAACGTTTTTGTAGTATTTGGCAGCAAATGTATCAAGTCTAGTCTCAAGTCACTACATTAAAATTGTTAACTCCATTGTACCGAGATCACGCCTGTTTCAATGATTCCACATATTGTCTAGTTGCGCAGACACTTGAGATACAAAACTACACCAATTTCATATCACAATATCCATTAGGAATCAATTTGAGAATAATTAAAACAACCACTGAACTTTACTCGAAAAAATCCCTCCAAAAACCATCTAAAGGTTGTCTGTGAAAAATCGCTTTTAAGCTAAGCGTCCACTGCGTCGGGATCAGAGCGTATGGAGCGGACGGATTCGTTGCTTTGTATTGATTTGTATGGTACAGCGTACACTGGATCGGAAATTGCCGATGCAAAATCCGAATGCAGAAGACGCACCCTATCGGCATTTTGTAAATACCGACGGTTCGTACGCTGCGTACGCTCCGATTCCGACGCGGTGGACGCTAAGCTATTGCGATAAGGACGTCCATTGTTAGGTTAAGAACTAACGAAGCGGTTTTCACCCGCACGAACAGCTGTTCTATTTCTAAACTCACGAGATCAGAGTTTTGTGCGGTTACGCAGCCGCTGCGGTTGCAATAATCACTCGTAAACTTTGCGGACGATCGCAAGACGGGTGGTTAATTATCAGTTAAGCTCCATACAGTTATGCTTACGTCACAGAAGTACTAAAAAAAGAAGGCGTAAAAAGTACATTTTTTTATGACTTGTTTTTAAAAGGCTTTTTTTATAATGTTCAATACTCACCACGCCGACAGAGAAGTAGTTATTGATGATGTTGTAGGGGACCACGGTAGGATGCGGCGCCGAGTCGGGCATCTGAGGCTGTTCGCACTGGAACAAAACATACTGAGGTTGGAGCATTCATGTGACTTAACTTGACTTAAAACGTATAGTCCCTTTGTACATCTGGCCAGAGTTAAATGCACACATACTCGTACATCCGCCTGCGCCCGCATAGAGCCCTGCTGACCTTTGAAACCATTTTCTTTCCGAAATATTGATTGATTTACATATGCTATATACATTCTGAAGAACATGTAACCAGCAATTTTTTTGTGTAAATATATATTTCGAAAAAACAAAGTCGTTTGAAAGAAGTAGGGAAAACAAGCGAAAAAATATCATGTTGTTAAATATTTTTTTTAGACAAAAGTATTAATCGCACGAAAAAATCATATGATGATAATGTAGTACATGAATCTATGATAAACATATATTTTTTTCAAACCTATTAACCTAGCCGTTTTCAGAAAGCTACTGTTTTATGGCACCGCTCGGGAGCTAGGGATTAAGATTCCATGTCCCCTAGCTGCGGCAGAGGGCGTCCACAGTAGTCACCAACCCCACCGGTCTTGAGCTTTACGCTTCACCTCGCTCCATGTCAGTCCGATGGCCGTCGCTTCTGCCAACACGGTGCGTCGCTCGGTTTGCCGAGGATGGCCACGTTTCCTTTTCCCTTGTGGATTCCAGTCCAATGTCTGTTTAGGTGTCTTCGGAATCCCTCCTAAGCGTGTGACCAACGCATCTCTACATACGACGTTTGAACTGGTGGCATTTCTCCAACACCTCTACGTTAGAGATGGTCTCAGAGCATCATGTACAAGGGTTACAAACCTATACAGGTAGGCTTTAATAATTCTATAGTCTGGTGTGAAAGAGAATGGGAAGCGGTCGCCTTCTTCTGCGAAGCAGTAATACTAGTGAAGGAGATAGCTGTAACCGTGAGGAAACGGATATCCTCACGTCCCAGCCGCTGCTGAAGGAGACACCTTGGGCGTCGGGGGTCGCAATGTGATTTCCGGCCACCGTAGGCGCAAGTTTACGGACGACGAGCAATGTATAGCTCACCAGACGGTGAGCTATACATTGCTCGTCATCGTACTTTTACATGGATGTACATTCGTACATCGTACGGTGCGCGTGGAACTTGGTTCTTACCGGACAGGTGGACACCTGTCCGGTAAGAACCAAGTTCCACGCGCACCTCAAAGAAATGTCAATAAAACCGCTAGATGGCTACTCCGCTAGATGGCGCTATCTAGCTAACATCAAAACAAAACTGCTCCGTGTTTACAATTGTTTTAAAAATATCTACAATTCATTATAATATGTGTTAGGAGACTTATAAATCTGTCAAAAATAGTCCAATGAAAGAGTGTGAACGTTATCCAAGTGTTAAATACAATTTAACTTAAAATAGCTGAACAATAACAACGAAACATTCAAAATCAACTATAAACTTTAAAAGTGAAAAATAAAGTGACAATTTATTATAATAGAATCCATTAATCAAACTAAATACCAAGTGACAATTAAAAAACCAAAAACGGTGTTTAAATCATAAACAAAGAACTTGTTATAGTGTACGTCAAGTGGAAAAAAATCCTGAGCAATGAGTAATACCAACCGATTTGCAAAATTCAAATAGCAAAATCTGTGAATATAGATGCTTTATTTCAACACACTTAGAAGCGTACTCCGTGGCGTAGTGGTATTACCTGCAGCAACAGAGTGACTTTGGTTCTCAGATACCCTGGTTCAAATCCCAGTGAATCAGAAAGTCTTTTTGTGTTTTTGTGTCTTTCTATATTTTCTTCGTCGGACTGTTTACATGCGACATTATCTAAATAGCAATGGATTCTAATATTACGTATAGAAAACCATATACGAATACCACTGGATCCGTGGATGACTTATCTGTTTTGACAAATGACGATGAAAGAACAATCCTGGACACGACAATGCTGAGCATACCCGATAGTTTGCACGAAACTACTACTGACAAAGACTTTGTTAATGAATTGAAAGAAGAGATTCAGTTACTCACATCGCAATTAATGAGCGCGCATAAGGAAATAGAAAACCTACATTGTGAAAACTTCCGACTAAAGTCAGATCTACAAAAATCTCTAAAGAATTTAGAAACCTACAAAAAGATCTGCACAACACCACAAAGGAAATGTAAGATACCAACATCGGTACGTAAGAACTCAAAAGCTCAAAAAACACCGCCGATGGACATCAATAAAGATGCCAGTGTAAGGAGCGACTTACAGGTAAAACCTAAAGTAGACATGCTTGATAAACAAACTCAAACACACAATCCGACTATTGACACATTGCTACGAGTTAACCAGAAGGCGCAACAAAATTCACAACAATGCAATTTTGCTACCAAAAAATCCTCAGGCGCTTTAATACCACCAACACAGAAAAATAAGATGTGTATCATCAGTAGCGACTGTACAAGGGGTACCCTACCTCTGATAGAAGAAACTTTTTCCAAACACTTTGATTTATGTCATTATTTACTACCAAACTGTACCACAAAAGAACTCGTATGCAATCTATATATATAAAAATGAAACCCGTTTTCCTTGGTCACGGCATTACGCGTGAATGGCTGGACCGATTTCACTAATTCTTTTTTTGTTGTATTTGTTATTATTATGAGAAGGTTCTTACGGAAAAAAAATATTAAGAAAATCTCTCAGAAATATTGAAAAATATACATTTAATTTTGCATATTTAAAAAAACGCGCGTAACGAATGTCAATGTCATTGACAGCCATAGACTATATTGAAAGAGCATTGTTTGTCCTAAGATAGGTCAGCTATACAAAATAAAGTAGTGCATCATTGCTACGCTAAGGCGGTACGAAGTTCGCCGGGTCAGCTAGTATAGAATACAAATTAAAAGATTTCACTATGAAAGATTATTGCTTGATTTTCATTGGAAAACACGATCTTAAAAATGACAACTATATGTATAGATATATTGGATAGTTTAAAGAACTCGCTGAATAACGCTACCCATACAAATAATATTATCTGTTCTCCAACGTACATAAAAGGCGCTATGATTCACAATTATAAAGTCGAGCTTTTCAACAACCTGCTCTATCTGGATGTGAAAAACAACGAGTATGCATATTTTTTTGATAGCAACAGGTCTCTGACTCATGATATGTTTTCCTATAACACAGGGAAAATAAATAAATCTGGATGGAGACATATTTATAATCAAATAATGACCAACATAATGATTGATTATGACTTGTTTTATTCTCAAGATATTTTGCATGATGAATTGCTGAACCAAAGGCTTCCTAGCGAAAATGAGAACGCAACACCATCAACTAGTAGCAATGAGTTTTTTCTATTATAAACATATGTACATCATGCATCAAAATATAGCTGGACTTCTAAACAAGACTGACTTACTTGTTATCCATATCCAGGAGCTGCTGAATAAGCAAATAGACGTTGACGTAATATGCGTCACGGAACATTTTGTAATTTCTGGACAAGAGGGACTAATCAACATTCCGAATTACAAGCTTGCCGCGGCATATACAAGAAAAGAACAAAAGCGAGGAGGCTCTTGTATTCTAGTCAAAACTTGTTACGAATTTAACGTATTGACAGATATAGAAAAAATGTCTATTACAGGTGTTATAGAATGCTGTGCAATAGAGTTAACCAAACAAAATTTAGTCATTATATGTTTATATAGGCCGCCAACGATGTCAAATTTCAATTTATTCTGTGATAGCTTAGAGACTTTATTAAAAAAAATATGTACTAAAAGGAATAGAAAGGTATTGCTGTGTGGGGATTTCAACATAGATATTTTGAAACAAAATAGATACACTTTGGACTTTGAAATCTTACTTCTCAATCACAATCTCAAGTTAGAAATTAGACAACCAACTAGACCAAGGAGCTTATCTTGTCTTGATAATTTTGCGCACAACTGTCGTAATAAGTGTTATAGCGAAGTAATTGACTTTGCTCTATCGGACCACTCAGCTCAATTACTAAAAATGCACGTGAATAAAACTTGTATACTTGATTCATGGCGAATAAAAAAAGGGACATGTCTAAAGTAAATTTGACCAAGTTTAAGAAACACCTAAAAAGTTTATCTTTTTTAGAGGTGTACGATTCTGACAATCCTAATGAGGCATATGACATTTTTTTTGAGCAATTTCATTTAATATATGATTTATGTTTTCCAGTTAAACTAATTAAGATAAAATCCTCTAGAAATATAAAGTGGGTATCTAAAGGTATAAGAATTTGTAGTAAAAAACAAAGACAGTTACTATGGAAATATAGGCAAACACCTTCAGAACAAACTAAAAAAGCATTCCAACAATATTCTAAAACATTTAAAAAAATCATTAAACTCACCCAAAAAGCACAAAACAACCACATTATAAAAAATGCTCAGAGCAAATCTAAAGCCTCTTGGCAAATAATTAAAGGTAGTAATCGAACTGCAGAACCTATATTACAACTTAGAAAGGAAAACACTATTGTCAATAATCCTAAGGAAATGGCTAAATGTTTCAATAACTTTTTTATTGATCAAATTCAAAACTTAACTAATGACAATACCACAAACCAAATTATTGGCATAGAAAACAACCCACATTCAATATTTGTGGCCCCAGTTCTACCAGAGGATATCGTGAGAGCTATCAAAACATTAAAAAATAAAAAAAGTGTCGGATACGATGGAGTAGCGACCAATGTGGTAAAATTCGTTGCAGATGTAATAGCTTCTCCCTTAAGTCATATTATGAATCTGTGCATAAGCCATGGCACATTTCCAGATAGCCTAAAAACTACAATTGTTATACCAATTCATAAAAAAGACAGTAAAGAAGAAATGTCAAATTATAGACCGGTAGCTCTTACTTCCGTATTTTCTAAAATACTCGAAAAACTGATTTATGAATCTGTAACTTCTTTCTTAACTAAATATAACATCCTTTGTAATGAGCAAAAAGGTTTCAGAAAAAATAAAAACATAAACATGGCTATTTACGACTTGCTACATAACATAATGTTGAATATCGACAATAAAACACCAGTTTGTGCAATATATACTGACATGACTAAAGCCTTTGACTACGTTAAACATGACATTCTTCTGCACAAACTTGACAGGTACGGTATTAGAGGAAACGTCTTGAGACTCATTGAATCTTTTCTAAGCAAACGCAAACAACAGACAGAAATCACTAGGATATGTCCCAAAAGTAAGATTCAATATAAATATTTATCGGAAAGCAGGGAAGTCAAATTCGGAGTACCGCAAGGCACTGTGGTCGGACCCTTAATATTTTTGCTTTACATAAATGACTTGCCTAGACAAATTCAACACCCAATGGTATTATTTGCTGATGACAGCACGGCTATAGTTAAATGTACAGAAAATGCGGATTATGAAACTGATATTAATGACACATTAAAAAATATAATAAATTGGCTTTCTATCAATAACTTAATTATTAATTTGAAAAAAAAACAAAGTTAATGCACTTTTACCAGCGTCTACGACCGGACGCTTTGACAATAGCATACAATGGACAAAGAGTAGACAATACAAATGTTGCAAAATTTTTAGGTATAATAATTGACAATCAACTGACATGGAAACCACAAGCCGAAGAGATCTGCAAGAAATTAAGCAAATCTGCATACATTTTATATAATTTGACAAAAAAAGTTAACACTGATACGATTATCATAGCTTATCATGGTCTCGTTGTTTCTGTTTTAAGATACGGAGTAGTTTTTTGGGGTAATTGCAGTGAGAGAGAAAGGATTTTCAGAGCCCAAAAATATTGTATTAGATCAATGACCGGAATAAATTCAACAGACAGCTGCGTTCCTATGTTTAAATCCCTTAAATTACTAACCTTTCCGTCACTCTATATTTTGGAAATGGCACTGTTTGTGAAGGGTAATCAAAAGGAGACAATTTTTTTTTGTTTGGGGAATAGGCCCACCACAAATTGTGGCGTATAGCAATGAAATGCACGTTAGTTTATTCCTTATAATCTCTAGATTACATTGGTAATATTAGCAAAACTTTATGTAACTGGAGTACCGTGAAATACGACAGTCAAAACATGACTCTCATAATAACCTAAAATCTCACAAGAGCGATTGTCTAATGAGTGGATAGGTCTCCTTGGTATTTTAAGTTAAAATAGTGCACTGTTCAATAATATACAGTATAAAACAAAGTCACGTCTGTACTACGTGACAGACTTTGATGTGATTTACACGATTTGATAGACTTATTCATGAAAATGCGTAGATGTATTCATTTCGAAATAGCGCGGCTTTTGCCGGCCATTGACTGTATATATAAAATAATAAGGTGATGTGTTTTATGCTGGTTGTGTAAGGAGAAAACAAAACCACATTATAGGTACATCACAAGTATTTATTACTGTTCATCATCATCATTTTCAAAGTCATCTCTTAAAAGCAGTATTTCATCTAAAAAAGATGCAGGTGGCTCAACCTCACCTTGATGCCGCGCCTTAGATAAAAACCACACTGTACACATCACATATGCACAGCAGCCAACAGTGCGTCTGCCCACTAAACAATTACAACAGTATCCAGCAAGAGCAGTATTCAACATTCCGTTGAAATCGTGCTGCACAATTGATACAACGGCTTTGTGGATTATGCATGTATCTACAGATGCCATTTTCATAAAATCTTTCGAACAAAAATACGAAAAGAACAGAAGAAACATGCAACAATCTAGTAATCGGAAACAATAATAATGTTGTCTTGTCTGTCAGTGTCAAACTGATTGAAACTGGACCACAGAGCATCTGCAACGGGCTATTAATTACGTTTCGTTCCACGGTGATTTTTAAAGTACGTTACTTGATATTTGTGTTAACCGTTAATAACAGCATTAAAAACAAGTTCGCTGTACCAATTAATTATTATCTCTTGAAACGCATTTAAATCCGATGTCACCGCTGCGCACTGTAGTAACATATTTTTTTTCACGTTAAAATAAACTTGAAAACGCTCCTAAACAAGCATTTTTTGCCGTAACACTTTTTTACTATTATTTCATTATTCCGGTTAGATTTCTATATAATTTTTGGTCTGTTAATTATAATAAGATGATCGCTTTTTCCATGTGTAATATGATTAATAAACGTAACCGTTTAATAGTGGAACCAAAAAAAATTGTCTCCTTTATTTTGTTCAAATATTGATCACTCAACAAGGCCAACATTAATAAGATCTCAATACAAAAATCTTTTACATACAGGCAAATTTAAAACAGCACTGCTGAAAAAGAATATTATGCATATGGGACCAGTGGTATACAATAAAATACCTGATGATATTAAAAATTGCACAATACAAATATTAAAAAAAAAATTAAATAAATTGCTAATTGAAAAATGTTATTATACAATAGATGAATTTTTGAATGACAAATCCATATGATTATTTATAAACAACGATTTTATTATATTTTATTCAGATTTTGATTGTATTATTTGACTAATTATTAAATTATTTCTGACATTGTTTACCACTGAATGAATTTACAAATTGAATGGTTTATAATTTTATTGTCTAGTTTAATCATTTGAAAATAAGTCAAATATTTGTTTTTTTTTTTTTTTTTAATTATTTCTTAATTTAATTCTAATATAAAAATTTTGCATGCCTCACGGTAGAATGTATTGGATCCTTCTCTTACTTAACACCATATTTTTAACCGACTTCAAAAAAAGGAGGAGGTTATCAATTCGGTTGTTTTTTTTTTTTTTTTTTTTTTTTATCATTATTTTTTTTTTTATGTTTGTTACCTCAGAACTCCGTCGTTTATGGACCGATTTGCAAAATTTTTTTTTCCCTATACAGGATATGCTTCCAGATTGGTCCCATTTTTTTCAAAATCCAGTTCTGATGATGGAATCCATGAGGAATCGAGGGAACTCCTCAAAAATTATAGGCAACCCTATGGTAATTTTAGTATTTTCATCAAGAACTTAAGCATTTACAGTCAAAAAGTAACATTTGATGAAGTGGAACTGATGAAGAAGACCAGAAATGGTCAACGGAACTTCATACTCAAATAGATATCACAATGAAGATATACATAGTTAAGCGACTATGACAATGCAAATAAATGAATGATTCTGAATAGTTACGTTGAAAATGGTATCATCGAAGTGATCTGATGATGATGATGGAGCCGGAAGGTAGGCACTGGAACTCCGTAATTAATCAATGTAACCTAGCCGTGTTTGGACTTATTAGAATTGTCATGAGATGCATTTTGGCTATGAGGTACTATCGAACTGATCTGATGATGGAGCCGGAAGGTAGGCACAGGAACTCCGTAATTAATCAATGTATCCTAGCCGTGTTTGGGCTTATTAGAGTTGTCGTGAGATGCTCTTTGGCTATAAGGTACTATCGAACTGATCTGATGATGGAGCCGGAAGGAGGAAGGTAGACACAGGAACTTTATAATAAAACTATGTAACCTAGCAGTATTTGGGTTAATTGGAATTGTCATGAGAAATAGGCACTCTGTTTATAAGTGTATCGCAACTAAAAAGTGTGAAATAAAAACTTTTTATAAAAAAAAAATAACCGACTTCACTAAAAAAAACACTAAAAGGATCAAAATAACTTTAATTTCGGAAGTCGGTGTTTCTCGGTATTATTTGTTTCTTATTTAACACCGACTTCCGAAATTAAAGTTATTTTGACCCTTTTAGTGTTTTTTTTAGTGAAGTCGGTTATTTTTTTTTTTTATAAAAAGTTTTTTTGTACCTGCATTCATAGCAAATAAATTATTTCATTTCATTTCATTTCAAACCACTTTGGCTGATGTCTGCTAGGACTGCGGGAACGTTTCAAAGAGTGACTAGGGCCCTAAAACGCAAAGAGGTCAGTAACAGAAGTTCCGAACTTAGGCCCTCACGAGCTCTTAACACGATCCATTTTACGACCTAAATTGAACTGATAAAGGGATGGAGCTATATGAGTATACCTGCATCCCTCTTTCTCGCTCGTATGCATTGGTTTGCATTTTAACATGTCTTTGAATGATCAGGTGAGGGTCGCGGGAATCCGATGGATGCGAGAAAAGAAAAGAAAGAAAGAAAACATGTTTATTCTGCCCAAATAGATGCACAATAAAAAACTTTTTACAAAAAAATACAACCGACTTCAAAGTAAAAAAAAAAACTGAAAAGTGCAAAATAACTTTAATTTCGGAAGTCGGTGTTTATATAATAGTTTTGTCTCTTCGTTATTTAACACCGACTTCCGAAATTAAAGTTATTTTGCACTTTTCAGTGTTTTTAGGGTTCCGTAGCCAAATGGCAAAAAACGGAACCCTTATAGATTCGTCATGTCTGTCTGTCTGTCTGTCTGTCTGTCTGTCTGTCTGTCTGTCTGTCTGTCCGTCTGTCCGTCCGTATGTCACAGCCACTTTTTTCCGAAACTATAAGAGCTATACTGTTGAAACTTTGTAAGTAGATGTATTCTGTGAACCGCATTAAGATTTTCATACAAAAATAGAAAAAAAGCAATAAATTTTGGGGGTCCCCATACTTAGAACTGAAACTCAAAATTTTTTTTTTCATCAAACCCATGCGTGTGGGGTATCTATGGATAGGTCTTCAAAAATGATACTGAGGTTTCTAATATCATTTTTTTCTAAACTGAATAGTTTGCGCGAGAGACACTTCCAAAGTGGTAAAATGTGTGTCCCCCCCCCCTCTAACTTCTAAAATAAGAGAATGATAAAACTAAAAAAAATATATGATGTACATTACTATAAAAACTGCCAACGAAAATTGGTTTGAACGAGATCTGGTCAGTAGTTTTTTTTTAGTACGTCATAAATCGTAAACCGCATTTTACCTTTCATTCAATCAACTCAAATATAAAAAAAAAAACATTTAATTTCATAAACATAAACCTTATAATTATGTACATACACTGTGAACCATTATTATGTTACTTGCTGCTACGGAACCCTCCATGGGCGAGTCCGACTCGCACTTGGCCGGTTTTTTTTTTACTTTGAAGTCGGTTGTATTTTTTTGTAAAAAGTTTTTTATTTTACACTTTTTAGTTATGGTACCACCACTAAAAAGTACCCCTCAGCCAACCTTAAATACCTTATAGCCAGAGTGCATCTCATGACAATTCTAATAATCCCAAACACGGTTAGATTACATTAATTTATTACAGAGTTCCGGTGCCTAACTTCAGGCTTCTTCATCAGATCAGTTCGATATATTCCCCCTCTACTTTCAGTCAGTCATCGACTACACGTATAAACAAAGCAATTTTACTTGTTACGACGGTTCTGCTGTGATCCTATGAGGAGTTCTGTTCCATATCTTCGAAGTTCATGATCAGATCATAACAATATTTCTATGGGACCAATTCGGAAGCATAGTCTTTCAATCAAAAAACAAATTTTTAAAATCGGTCCACAATTGACCGAGAAATCGGTGAACATACATAAAAAATAAAAATAAAAAACATACATTCAACCGAACATATAACCTCCTCCTTTTTGAAGTCGGTTAATAAAATACAGCAATCTGTCGGGCCATGTGTGAACCGAGTATAACTGTGCTGCACCATAGACACTAGACAAAACACAGTTGTCTCATGTCTACAGCTTAGTCTGTGGTTGTCTATTGTCTATTGCACCGACCGACAGAGACTAACATAACATAATATAAACAATAATATAAGAAAAACAAATACAATATATAAATCCAAGTTCTGAGTCGCATCTAGGCAAAAATAGGTTGATGCTCAGCTTATACCGTGACGTTGGGCAAATCCAGCAATCTACGATGCTGATTTTCAGCAACCACCGTACGCAAAGGATCGGTCAACAGTGGAAGTCTTTCGGCTGAAATGATGCTGATGATGATAGTAAGGTCCTAGTTGGGTAGTCAACGTGAAGAAGCAAAACTGTGGTAACTCACATCTGCGGAAGAATTCTCGACGGTGATGTGCCATCGGTCCATCATGACGGTGCTGGCGCGCGCTATCTTGTCCAGGATCTTGTGGATGGACTCGCCTTCGTATCTGCAACGTAAGTTGAAAATGAATGTACAATGCGTTCCAAATAAGAATAGGATCGATTTTTATGCCATGTTGTGACGTCATAGCTGTCAAATCAAAGAAATTGTGTAGGGTAAGCAAAACAAGATATTTTTAAAATTTTAATTTATTTACGGTTTATGCACGAAAAAAGTTTAATCAGAATGGCGTTCTTCAATTTTGCTCATCTCAGCGTAACTGCGTAAAGTGTCTGAGTAGTGGTAAATGGAAGAAAAAGGCGAATAGTACCTAACGATGAAAAAAGAAAGAAAACAGTTTTTTTTTTAAACTAATTATTACTTAAACAATATATTTAGCTAATTTAGATTAAACAATAACGTTTTTAATTCAACTAGATTTAACTAAGACTCAGTAATACAAAGCAAAAAAAAATCGTTATACGCAAATAAGTTTTTTTTTGCAAACTGTACTTTTCAATCAAAATTTGACAGATTGACGTTATTCGCTTTCCTATTCATATTTGGAACGCATTGTATGAATCTTGAAGAAGGCTGTATTACTTAAAGGAAAAACCAACACCTGATTGAAAATGGTAAAAGCAAGTGAGACAGTCCAGGTATTTTAGACTAGCTAGTGGTAGAGGAAAAAAACATGTTTTTTTTTTTTTTTTGCCGTTTTTTGACGGTACGGAACCCTTCGTGCGCGAGTCCGACTCGCACTTGGCTGGTTTTTAGGGTTCCGTACCTCAAAAGGAAAAAACGGAGCCCTTATAGGATCACTTTGTTGTCCGTCCGTTTGTCTGTCTGTCTGTCAAGACCCTTTAGCTCAGGAACGCGTGGAGGTATCGAGTTGAAATTAAAACCATATACTCAAATCTGCGGTCCCTTGAAGCTGTGAAAAATCAAACTTTTAAGTTAACGAAAAAAAAATCTGAAAACTGTACTGTGTGAAATTTGTAGTTACGTCATAAAAAAAAATCGATTCGGAAAAATCTTCGTAAGTCAGTTCGGGAATTGAACTGTTTTCATAGGCAAATTTGTACGGAACCCTCAGTGCGCGAGTCCGACTCGCATTTGGCCGGTTTTTCTATTCTAGTTATGCTTACCCGCCGCCCCACCGCAGACATCTGGCCAAGTCGTTGCCAGTCCCCAGAGGTATTACTCCAACAGCTGGCTGCGTGTCCATTTGAACCTTATCTGGAAGCATTTTCATAAAAATTAAAAAAAAATTCGGATAAGGTTGGACATTAGGGTTAAAATTGGTAAGACAGACTCCAACATAACCTTCTTTCCAGCTGCGACAGGAGACGCCCTGGGCGTCGGAAATCCCGTAGGCACGGGTTTATGGACGAAGAGCAATGGGTTGCTCGCCGCCCGCTCTTCCTATAAGGGCCGAGTCTGAACCGTCGACGGCGCGTACTGTTCCACGCGCGCAACAAATAGATGTCAGCAAACCGTAGAGGCACAGCAGGACCGATGTCTGCTAGGGCCATGGGAAAACGTATGAAAGGGATACTCGTGTTCCTAGAACGCAAAAGGCAACTGAAGGAACATATGTGGTTTCCCTCCCATGCCACCCCAAAGTGGGAGAAGTCATGAGATAATTTCGCACCTCAGAAAAAAAAAAATCTTCCTTGCCCCCGAGAGAGAGAGAGACATCTTTATGGATACCCTCTAGGATTTGCTCACGGAAATAACATACATAACATAACATGCATAACATAACAGCCTTTTAATGTTACTACTATTGGGACTCAGGCGTCCTCTCTAGGAGAGGAAATGGGCCATAATCCACCACGCGGGCCCAGTGCGGGTTGGTGAATGTCATATGTCTTCGAATTTTTGGTTCTAGGACATGCCGGTTTCCTCACGATGTTTTCCTTCACCGTTTTGAAAGCAGTGGTGATGAAATAAATTACACAAAGTAATGCGCCTGGTTGGGTTTGAACCCGCGACCTACAACACGTAAGTCGGGGCCGTTACCACTCGGCCACCACTGCTCATAGTGCAGCTGCTAGGATTTGCTCACGGAAATAATGGGAGATAACCAAAAATCCCTTACCCATGGTCTCAAGCACCCATCCGACAGTACCGTCTCCTCCACAGCATATCACCCGGTAGTTCTTCACGTCTTTGAACATCTGCAGTCCTGAAGAATAAAATACATCACATAGCTTAAATCATCATCATCATCATTTCAGCCGAAAGACTTCCACTGTTGGACATAGGCCTCCCCCAAGTGTTACCATAACGACGGTCTTGTTCATCTCGCATCCATCGGATTCCCGCGACCCTCACCAGGTCGTCGGTCCATCTCGTAGGAGGCCTTCTTTCGCTGCGTCTTCTGGTATGTGGTCGCCACTCTAGAACCTTTCGTCCCCATCGTAGATCTGTTCTGCGAGCAATATGCCCTGCCCACTGCCTTAAGTTTGGCAATTCTTAAATAAATCTATTGTATAAATAAGCTAAGTGGCTGTAGTGAAAAAAATTACAGGATTTTTCCTTCTGTAAAATTTTCACACTAATCAACGTAATAACAGCAGTAGCATAATCAGTCTTACAATGTTCCCACTGCTAGGACTCAGGACTCCTCTCTAGGAAAGGGAATGGGCCGTAAACCACCACGTGAGCTCAGTGCGGGTTGGCGAATGTCACATATCTTCCAATTTATTAGATTGGCTCTAGGACATGCCGGTTTTCTCACGATGCTTTCCTTTACCGTTTTAAGAGCAGTGATGATGCAATAAATTACACATAGGTATATGCCTGGCCAGCAATGGCAGTAGGCCCAGAAGGAGATGGCGTGAAGAGTTGAACTCCTTACTTTAAGGATTGGCCAGAAGTAGCTAAGGACGGAGAGGAATGGAAGAGAGGTGTTTGCCCTGCAGTGGGACACAATACAGGCTCGATAAAATAATGGAGTAGTGGTGGCCTAGTAGAAACAGCTTGGATAATATCTTACGAGTTGTAGGTCGTGCATTCAAACCCAGCCAGGCGCATTACCTTGTGTAATTTATTTCATCACCACTGTTCTCAAAACGGTGAAGGAAAACATTGTGAGGAAACCGGCATGTCCTAGAACCAAAAAATTCGATGACATGTGACATCTACCAATCCGCACTGGGCCCGCCTAGTGGATTACGGATTACTCTTCTAGAGAGGAGGTCTGAGCAGTGGGAACATTCTAAGGGTGATTATGCTATGCTTATGCTAATAATAATATGCGCTTGGCTGAGTTTAAACCAGAAACGTAGGTACTAGAACAGCAACAACCACTGGACCAACACTGCTCTATACAACCAACGTTACAGACTAAATAGTTTAGTAGTCAACAACTCACCCTGCGTCGGCCCTCCACCTTTCGCAATATCATGCACCTGGCGCGGATTCAGGATGTACTGCAGTTTCCTCAAGACCCTGGACCCTTGCCTGCCTCCAGACTTCGGGTTGATGAACACGAGCAGCGGGCAGGACCCATCCGGAGGCGTTATTTGAAAGGAAATGGGCGGTGCTCGGGTTTCGCGTTTGTCTATTTCATCTTTTTTCTCCTCTGAGGTCGCTGCTATTGAAATTGGGAGGGATATTGAGGTGGGGAGGGATTGCTGGAAAGAAAAGTAAGAATTTATAAGTTGGGTCGTGATGCCGGTCATTACAAAGCGGGTTCTAACTTTCCTTTAGCGTATGAAGTCAGCTATTTAATTTTGAAATTCATTCTGACAATTGGGTACATACTTGAATCAATATTTTTATTGTTTGTATAAAAAAATAATTGAAATAAATTTTCAATTTCATTCAATATTAATCAAGTTAGGAACTTTTCAAATCTGGTGGAAGGGGAAACTGTCAAAAAATTGTATAAGTATGCACATATTGAAATGTGACGTCATCACCATAAGGTTTCCTGCCCCTCTAGCCAAGTTGCAAACGATAAACGTGAACGCTTAGTAATCTCCAATAGATTTTCAACTTTATACCTAAGAGCATAAAGTTGAAAATCTATTAAAGACTACTGAGCGTTAGCGACCGGAACGAACGAAAACACTATGTAATCTTCAAGAGATTTTCAACTTTATATTCAATAACATAAAGTTGAAAATCTATTAAAGACTACTGAGAGTTTACGTTTATCGTTTGTGACTTGGCTAGAGGGGCAGGAAACCTTATGGTGATGACGTCACATTTCAATATGTGCATACTTATACAATTTTTTGACAGTTTCCCCTTCCACCAGATTTGAAAAGTTCCTAACTTGATTAATATTGAATGAAATTGAAAATTTATTTTAATTATTTTTTTATACAAACAATAAAAATATTGATTCAAGTATGTACCCAATTGTCAGAATGAAGTTCAAAATGATGAGGCTGTGCTCAAAAAAGATAGCGAGATATTTCCACCCTTCCCACCACGCTCATTTTTAATCAAACCAATATTTGGAATGCGAATGCTTGCAGCCGGAGTCTGTGTTTCCTGGTAACTACAACCTAGGGGGGTTGTAGCTATCAGGAAACACAGACTCCGGCAGGGTATTCCACTCCTTAGCTGTACGCACAATGAATGTATACTCAAAACGCTTTGTACGTATGGGTAGGATGTCCACCATGTGCCAGTGGCGCAACGCCGTACGTCTTCTAGTGGTCCGATGATGGAACGGATTTGTTGGAATTAAATTTTGCAATTCCAGCGCACACTCTCCGAAATGTAAACGATAGAAAACTGACAGGCCAGCTACTCGGCGTCAGTGCTCATGACTTTGGAGTTTTCATGCGACAATCTTCTTGGCTCGCTTCTCAATACATTTAGTATTTATAGGATGTCTACCATGTACCGGTGGCGCAACGCCGTGCGTCTAGTGGTCCGATGATGGAAAGCCTACCTGATCATGCTGCGGTCGATGCGGTAAGGAGCGCTGCCTGTCCAGCACGAGGGGCCGGATGGCCGTGGGCGGCAGGATGTGGCGCGCGTGGCGGCCCAGCGAGCACGCGCCGCCCGCGCTCCCCACGCAGCGGTTGTGGAGCTGCAGCAGGGTGGAAGGAAAGCTCTCAAATGTTACCTGATCATGCTGCGGTCGATGCGGTAAGGAGCGCTGCCTGTCCAGCACGAGGGGCCGGATGGCCGTGGGCGGCAGGATGTGGCGCGCGTGGCGGCCCAGCGAGCACGCGCCGCCCGCGCTCCCCACGCAGCGGTTGTGGAGCTGCAGCAGGGTGGAAGGAAAGCTCTCAAATGTTACCTGATCATGCTGCGGTCGATGCGGTAAGGAGCGCTGCCTGTCCAGCACGAGGGGCCGGATGGCCGTGGGCGGCAGGATGTGGCGCGCGTGGCGGCCCAGCGAGCACGCGCCGCCCGCGCTCCCCACGCAGCGGTTGTGGAGCTGCAGCAGGGTGGAAGGAAAGCTCTCAAATGTTACCTGATCATGCTGCGGTCGATGCGGTAAGGAGCGCTGCCTGTCCAGCACGAGGGGCCGGATGGCCGTGGGCGGCAGGATGTGGCGCGCGTGGCGGCCCAGCGAGCACGCGCCGCCCGCGCTCCCCACGCAGCGGTTGTGGAGCTGCAGCAGGGTGGAAGGAAAGCTCTCAGATGTTACCTGATCATGCTGCGGTCGATGCGGTAAGGAGCGCTGCCTGTCCAGCACGAGGGGCCGGATGGCCGTGGGCGGCAGGATGTGGCGCGCGTGGCGGCCCAGCGAGCACGCGCCGCCCGCGCTCCCCACGCAGCGGTTGTGGAGCTGCAGCAGGGTGGAAGGTTCTACATCATTGGCTTACATTTTTGTTCACAGCGTTGCTTTCAGGTGAAGCAAGGATGACATCTGTGTTTGCGGACACGCTTAAGTTCACGTCATAATATTAAATAGGCCAAATATAAATGCTAAATTAAACTTTGTAAGAAAAGATTTCCTCTTGACTCGATAGATGGCATTAGTCGAACTAAATTCGTGCTATGGTTTCGTTACCTCGGTAATAGTTAATAAATATCTACGTTCTGAGTATGTGGTGTAGTTTTATGGCAATAAACAAACTTCCCGACTCGTCGACAAACGGGGCGAAAACATTTTCGATGGTCAATGAGGATCAGTCATGATTTTTGTGGAGTATGCAGGCATAAAGCGTCAAAAAAACTGTAAATACTGTGAAGAAATTATTTAAATCGGACCAAAAATGACGTAGATACAGCAATTTTAGTGTATTAGTTCCAGAAACGCGCCCGAGAATGAAGTGTCTCGCTGTGACGTCATCTGTCATGATCGGTCTACACCGGCAAATGAATACGATCAAGCCGTTCGTCGCACGGATCATGACAGAAGACGTCATCGTAAACAGTCCAGCGAGAGCGCGTTTCCAAGTAGCAGTCCAGAAAAACTTTAATAAATCCGCTATTTCCTGACGGATTTTATTAATTTAAAAAATTAATTGCTAAGTAAATTATTAGACATACGATGTACTTAGTAAAAATCGGATTTGCTATTATGTGATTGATCCTCATTAGCATATCTCCTGCTTACCCGGTAAATCTCCATTGAGTTTAGCCACCTTTATCATAATCTAATCGGAAGAATAATTTATTTTTATTTATTAATAGTACTTACAGTGATATGGCACCATCGACAGTGCAGTCCAGTAATTCCGTTATAGCCTTTGATCTTTTTCCGACACCGTGCGCACTTCCCGTGGCAGTTACCTGAAAATTAAAAAAAAAAATCGCAAAATTTGACGCTGGTTTTCAATTGAACCGTATAGCATAGCATAGTCGGCCTTATAATGTTCCCACTGTTGGGACTCCGGCCTCCTCTCTAGGAGAGGTAATGCCATAATCCATCACGCGGACCCAGTGCGTGTTGGTGAATGTCACGTGTCTTCGAATTTTTAGTTCTAGGACATGCCGGTTTCCTCACGATGTTTTCCTTCACCGTTTTGAGAGCAGTGGATATGAAATAATTACATAAAGTAATGCGCCTGGCTGAACTGAACCTTACTTATGTTCAATTGAAAACGAGCGTCAGGTAACTATTATGTCTTTGTCAGGCATTTTGCTGAACTGTACCTATTTGACGCAGCCATACTCATTCGCATACTCCACCTGTTAACGCCTAGCATGTGTGCGCTCACCAACATCTCACGCACACACGCATACGACACGAAACCATAACAGCCGCGAGCGACGAAGTCAACTCACTCGCCCATAGATCGTTGAACCGCCATAAGCTTACCTACATATTTTAATTTTTCTATTTTTGTAACCTTCTTTTGGTCATTATACCAGTTGTTTCAAAAAATCAGTTTTTATTCTTTCTTCCACCCCGTCATAAACCACGTGAAGCTCAGTACCGGCGTCTACATTTGGTCCTTTCGAGCCGTATTGACCTGCGAACCCAGATTATTGAATAACCCACAGAACACGCAAGAAGAACAAAGGAAATACTGCGTTGACGTGGATGGCGGCCGTCACGTGGAAGATTCATACTACGGGTTCAACATTCAACGAGTCATACAATATCAAACGATTCTTCTAGAAGGAATCCAATCATTATAGAAGAATTTCGTGAACATCGAGTTATTTGAAGTTGGGAGCTGAAGACAAAGAGAACTGCACCTACAACAAAGGTCACACGTGAGTCCTGAGGGTAGCGTTACTGTAAGTTCGTTCCAATTTGTCCATTTGCCCCGTAAATCTTCTAAATTTCCCTCACAAATCCTTCATTTTGTGAGCCTTAAATCATAATCACAAGTCCTTTATTTTGTGATTCTTATATTCTTTATCCCCGTTAAAAACGGTCACTAATCCTTTATTTAGTGTTGTTAAATATCATAAAACATTCGCAAATCCTTCATTTTGTGATCCATTTCATAGACCTAAAGATAAGTCATTTATTGCATTGCGCAATAAACATTCCAACCTACCTATACTTACATAAAAAACAGATTATAAAATCGCTCAGTAAAATCTTACTTAAAAATTAAAAGATATGCTTATAACTTATTCCTAATCTAACGTAAATTTCATTTCAGAGGTTCCAGGTATTCCAGATTCCATTGGTGTGTATAGGAACTGTATTATATCGCGTATTTAACTATTGTTATTTCGTATGTTCTAGTGCATTCGATTGACCGCGCCCGTGCTGACAGCGGGGCCGGACCGGCTAGCCGCGCGATTGCTTTTTCTTCGCACCACCCGCTGCTTGCTTTTTGCACATTTTACGCGAACCCTCACTTCGCTTAATTATGCTGATTTAAGTAATCATTCCATTTTTCTTATCTTAAAATTAATTGCATTGCAATCAGTGTTTGTGATTCTTTCTAGCAACTCATTTCATCGCGTTGTTTGGTATAATAAACTTAATATATTCTTATTTTGACTTAGCTTGCATTTGAATTCAATAGTCACTTTAGACATAGATTTCATTTCTTACATAAATAGACTTGCTTTTTTTACTTGCTTCACCATGGAAGCTAAAACTTTAATTAAAAGGCGTGCATCATATAAAGCTAAGCTTACGCTATTTGAAAATTATTTGCAAACCGTCGAGAGTTGTGACAGCTTGAGTAGATTGCAAATAAATGAATTAAACATCCGTTTATCTAAAATTGAAGAAATCTATACCGACTTTGATTCAATTCAGTGTGATATAGAAAATTCTATGGAAATTCCAGACGAGCAGTACAAAGAACGTGAGGCCTTCGAGACTAAGTACTTCGGGACGATCGCGCGCGCTCGTGATCTGCTGGCTCCAGCAGCCGGCGTAGCGGGCAGCGACCGCTCGGGGACAGGTTCTTGTTGTACCGCGCTTGAAGGTGGGCCAAAACTTGCACTTCCTACTATCCATTTACCTAGCTTTTCGGGTCAGTATCATGACTGGCTGGAATTCCGTGACACATTTAGTAGTCTTATACACTTAGACAAATCGATTCCAAACATTAACAAATTTCATTATTTACGTGCCGCGTTGAAAGACAGTGCCGCTGTAGTAATTCAGTCTTTAGATTTTTCAAGTGATAATTACGAAGTAGCTTGGGAACTTCTTTGCGATCGCTATAATAATAAAAGGTCATTAGTAAACAATCACATTCAAGCTATTTTTAACTTGGAACAATTAGCGAAGGAATCATCTAAATCATTACGCAACATAATCGATACAGTCAATAGGAACCTCAGAGCACTCAAAAAACTTAGCCTCCCTACTGAGCACTGGGATGTACTCCTAATTCAAATCATTTCAAACAAACTTGACACAGACACAAGCGTTAAGTGGGAATCATATCGTAATAAGTTGAAAGAGTTGCCTACACTTAAAATATTTAATGACTTTCTAAAAGATCGTGCTGACTTTTTGGAAACAATGGATAATGCCCATAAAAAGCGTAGGTCAAGTGACACTACACATGTTCGTCACAAAACATATGTGGCTAATTCATCTTCTCCCCCAGCTCGCAAATACGCTTGTCCATATTGCAAAGGCACTCATGCACTTTATGTTTGTCAAAAATTCAAACCATTATCCTTAGAAACCAGACTTGACAAAGTTAAGATACTTAAATTATGTTTAAATTGTTTACGTCAAGGTCATGCTGATGATGCATGCAAGTTAGGGCCATGTCGCTCGTGCGGCCTGCGGCGCAACAGCTTGTTACACGAGCATGAAGCTCCTGCGCCGTCTGCGCCTGTACCTTCAACAAGTAACGTCATGTTACACGCTTTGCCACAGCCTGACGTTGACGGTCAACGTCCTAGTCCTCCTCAAGACATTGTTTTGTCAACGATTCAAAATAATTGTGTTCTACTGTCCACGGCCTTAATCCATGTGACAGACGTCAATGGTGATTGCCATAAAATACGTGCTATGCTCGACAGTGGAAGTACTTCAAGTTTTCTAACTGAAAGCTTATGTGCTAAACTTAACTTACCTACTTCTTCTACTTCAACCGTAGTCGAAGGGTTAAATTCCCAAATATCATGCTTAACAAAGCGTTGTGAAGTACTCATATCGTCATTATTTAACAATTACAGCGAGAGCGTCTCCTGTCTTGTCGTTCCGCGCATCACTCAGTTATTGCCAACTACAAAGGTTGACTACACAAAATTAAATATACCGCCACATATTACGTTGGCAGACCCTAAATTCCACATACCTGCTCCAGTCGATATGCTTCTTGGAGCTGATATATTTTGGACAATACTCGGTTCTCAAAATATATCATTGGGTAAGAATAAACCAACATTAAATAAATCTAAACTGGGTTTCTTAATATCAGGCCCAGTGCCAACACAACATACAACATTCATTAATACAGTCCACTGCAATCATCTTATTTTACAAAATAATGACGATCAATTACATAAACAATTATCTAAATTTTTTGAATTGGAAACAGTCGCTACACGTAAACAAATATCTAAGGAAGAGCTTGAATGTGAACAAAGCTTTATACATAATACCATTCGGTTGCCTGATGGGCGATTTGAAGTGACGATTCCACTAAAAGATTCGCCTGATAAGCTAGGCGATTCCTACGAACAAGCTTTGTCCAGATTCTTGTCCTTAGAACGTAGATTCAAACGTGAACCACATTTTAAAGAGCAGTATTGCAATTTTATTAAAGAGTACATTTCGTTAAAACATATGTCATTAAATGAAAATCCTGAAAATGATACTCACACTTATATTTTACCACACCACGGTGTCTTACGCGACTCAAGCTTATCGACAAAATTACGGGTCGTATACGACGCGTCCGCGGTGACGACCTCTGGTGTCTCATTCAATCAACTTCAAATGGTAGGTGCGACAGTCCAAGATGACCTTATCAGTATCTTAATTAGAATGCGCCAGCATAGGTATCTCGTTACTGCAGATGTTGAGAAAATGTACAGGATGGTGAATGTCAAAACATCACAACAAACGCTTCAGCAAATCTTATGGCGATTCGAACCTCATGAACAATTGAGGCAGTATAAGCTACACACGGTTACGTACGGGACGGCGTCGGCTCCTTATCTCGCGACAAGGTGCTTGACGCAGCTTGGTAACGAATGTCCTGACCAAACAGTCTCGGAAGTCATCTTACATGACTTCTATGTCGACGATTTAATTACAGGCGCCGCTACTGAATCGGAACTTATAGACACATGTAAGGGTGTGATTGCACAGTTAGAGAGCGGTAAATTTCATCTACGTAAATTTCATTCAAATAGTGCTCACGTTGTCACTGAAATCGTCGGTGAAAATAGTAGCGACGAGTTACTAAACCTATGTAATAACGAATATTCCAAAACGTTAGGACTACTTTGGTCGTCTAAAGAAGATAATTTATTATTTTCAGTCAATATTGACGAAGATAAAATTCTTACTAAACGTACGATATTATCGCTAATGTCACAAATATTTGACCCATTAGGTCTAATAAGCCCATGTATACTCCTAGCTAAAGTTATCTTACAAAACCTATGGTCTTCACAGATAACGTGGGATGAATCTGTGCCATCAGATATAGTAAACATGTGGTCTAAATTTATATCGTCACTTATGCATATAAATAATATTCGAATTCCTAGATATATTTTCTGCGATTGTCCCTCATTAATCGAACTTCATGTATTTAGTGACGCAAGCACACAAGCTTATGCCGCGTGCGTATATATAAAAGGTGTCAATAAAAATAATCGTGTGTCTGTTCATTTAGTGATGGCAAAAAGCAGAGTGGCTCCCTTGAAGCCCATGACCGTGCCTCGGCTGGAGCTATGTGGGGCTCTCCTCGCCGTCCGCCTGGCAGATAAAGTAAAGTCATCACTTAGATTAAATATAAGCAAATGTACCTACTGGTGTGACTCCACAATTGTCCTCGGTTGGATACATTCACCTAAATCACACTTGCTTAAACCATTTGTGTTTAACAGAATCAGTGAAATATCTGAGAAAACTGAATCATGCAGATGGCGCTATGTGCCCACTAAAAGTAACCCAGCTGATATTGGGTCACGTGGGACAGATGCCAAACAGTTACAAAATTGTAGCTTATGGTGGTCAGGGCCACCATTTCTTCTACATGAAGAACAGTCATGGCCTAAACAACCGTCACACCTACAAGAGCCTGAATTACCAGAGTTCAAGGCTATATGTTATCTGACTGCTGACTGTTCCGATTATGTTGCTTACTACTCTGACTTCATAAAGAGTTTCTCCAGTTTTAGTAAACTACAACGTGTGATTGTATACGTGCATCGGTTCATTCACAATTGTTTACACCCACTAAATAAACGCAATGGTTTCATAAAAATTCATGAATTAAATTCATCTTTAATCTCATTGTGTAGATTTGTGCAACTTGAAGTTTTCAGCTTAGAATATAACTTATTAAAAAATAATAAACAATTAACAGTTAAAAATAAATTACTTCAATTAACTCCATTTTATAACGAAAGTGACGCATTATTACGAGTAGGTGGTCGACTCAATAATTCACCTTATGATTTTGATACAAAACACCCTATTCTGCTCGATTCACGGCATCATTTTGCCACATTAATATTTAGGCATTATCATATAATTTTGTTGCATGCACCACCGCAATTATTACTTTTTACACTTCGTCACAAATTCTGGTTTATTAATGGTCGAAACCTTGCCAGACAGATTGTTCATAAATGCATTAAATGCTGTCGTTTTGCAGGAAAGAGTATTCAACCCATCATGGGGAACCTTCCTTCCAGTCGCCTGCATACGGATTATGTGTTTGCCAACACAGCAGTCGACTACGCCGGTCCTGTCATGATACTGAACCGAAAGGGCAGAGGAAGCAGACTCATAAAGTCTTATCTCTGTATATTTATTTGTCTGGCCATTAAAGCGGTTCATATAGAACTTGTCACCGATTTGAGTAGCACAACCTTTTTAGCTGCACTAGACCGGTTCATTGCCCGCAGAGGACGACCGCGAACCATTTATTCTGATAATGGTACTTGTTTTGTCGGTGCATGTAATGAGTTGGCTAGATTTTTAAAGTCAAATTCTGATGAAATTAGCTCTCAAGCATCTAATTCACATATAAATTTCAAATTTTCACCAGCATATAGTCCACATTTTAATGGATTAGCTGAGGGTTCCATAAAATCTGTAAAATACCATTTAAAGAGGGTTTTAGGTTTAGCTCACTTAACATATGAAGAGATGAATACAGTTCTTGTACAGATCGAGGGTCTTTTGAATTCTAGGCCTCTTACTCCGTTATCATCAGATCCTTCTGATCTCACAGCGCTCACCCCATCACATTTTTTAATTGGACGAACGCTAACAGCTTTACCTTCTCCTCAGGACACAGAACCTTCGGACGTGATACCAACTCTCTCACGATATATGAGAATCCAGCAATTAAAAGCCCATTTCTGGAAACGATACTACATAGAATACATTACAGAACTTCAAAAACGACAGAAATGGCGCCAGCAAGGAAAGGAACTCCAGCTCGGAGAAATGGTGCTGGTGAGAGATGACCGGTTGCCTCCCACTCGGTGGCTGCTAGGGCGCGTGGTGCGCCTGTACCCCGGCTCCGACGGCGTGACCCGCGTGGCCGACGTGTTCACCAATTCGGGCACTCTTCGACGAGCCTTCAACCGACTGTGCCCGCTACCAGTCATGGACCAGAACTGCGTTCCTGGGGCGGCAACATGTTAACGCCTAGCATGTGTGCGCTCACCAACATCTCACGCACACACGCATACGACACGAAACCATAACAGCCGCGAGCGACGAAGTCAACTCACTCGCCCATAGATCGTTGAACCGCCATAAGCTTACCTACATATTTTAATTTTTCTATTTTTGTAACCTTCTTTTGGTCATTATACCAGTTGTTTCAAAAAATCAGTTTTTATTCTTTCTTCCACCCCGTCATAAACCACGTGAAGCTCAGTACCGGCGTCTACACCACCTAACGCTGGTTTTCAACTGGACCATACTTATGTTCTGTTAAAAACCAGCGTCACGCAACTACTATGGTCGTTGTCTGGCATTTTACTGAACTGGACTTATTTGGCGCTGCCGTGCCACACACAATATTATTGTTTTTTTTTTTCACACTTTGTGTATGACTGAGTGCCAAATAAACAATGTGTTCTTTTACAACCTGTTTACGGGTCCACTGACTGATGGATACAACGTTTGATATCCAATTCTAGTTGTAGAGTTCGCAAAATTACTAAGGAAAGTAAACTATTAAGGACGCCGTGAGACACGGAAGATCAGTTCGTATCTGCTCGTAGTTATTCGTGACTTGTCGGCCGCGCCATGCTCAGTGACAGCAGGTGATTGGTCAATGAGCGCGAGTAGCGTCCTTCCTCCCGCACCTCACTGTCGACGCGTGTCGTTATACTCATAGCTGATAAGATAAGATAAGATAAGTCTTTATTTGCCTTAAACATGGTATAAAGTTGTTACAGTCAGGTATTAATCTATAGTCCACATGTTTAGCTATTTGTATCAATTGCATGCAAAATTTTAATTATTAGTTATTGAGTATTCAATGTCATAATATAAAGTCAATACAATAATATAATAGTTTTATCTCAGCATTATCCGTAATAATCACAAAAGTCCAGAAATTTAAAGTTTGTGGTTAAAAAATATCTTTAAGGTCATAAAACATATGTTCTTTCAGCCATTTCAATAGTCTGTTTTTAAATGAGTTTACATTATATAACAATTTTATTTCTATTGGAATTTTGTTATAAATTCGAATA
The DNA here is from genome assembly GCA_905147345.3 of Mythimna impura. Classification (NCBI taxonomy): domain Eukaryota; kingdom Metazoa; phylum Arthropoda; class Insecta; order Lepidoptera; family Noctuidae; genus Mythimna; species Mythimna impura. Next base: position 12,877,877 of record LR990369.1, read on the forward strand.
CACAGTCATGACTAGGAAACTTTTCGCATACTTGGCCGATTTAGGAGTATCCTGCAGTGCAAGTCTGCATGGGTCTCTATTTCGAGAGTTCATTTGATAGGCTTTTTTGAACAATCCCTTATTATTATAAACATAATTACAGATTTCGTAAATGTATAGTGACGGAAGTGGTAATATACCCAGCTTTTTAAAGAAAGGCTTACATGACTCATCGGGACGGATACCACAAATGGCTCTGATGCATTTCTTTTGTGCAATAAATGCTCTGTGCCTATCCGTGCTGTTACCCCAAAAAATAAGTCCGTATCGTAAGATAGATTCTATATAAGCGTGATATGTTGTAATTGCTGTTTTTTTATTTGTAATATTCTTTATTTGTCTGAGAGCATAAACAAACTTGTTAATCCTCCCGCACAAATTATCCAGATGTTCTTTCCAATTCAAATCTTGATCTATGAGTACTCCCAAAAATTTAGTTTGTTGAACTTCTTTTAGCCTGTTGATATTAAGTTTAATTGTGTTTAGATTTATTGAACTGCATATAATTAGATTTATCTAGATTAATTTTTAATTTATTTGTCTGTAACCATTTTATAACGTCGTCGATAGTATTATTAATGTCCATTTCATGATCAGATTTAGTTTTATACTTTTTATCAGATGTCACGATAATCGAGATGTCATCAGCAAATAATACACATTTATGATTAGTCACTAGCGGTAAGTCGTTTATGTATATTAGAAACAATAAGGGTCCTAATATACTTCCCTGGGGGACGCCGCAATTATTAATTCTATAGTCAGATGAATACGAGGTTAATAAATTTTCATTTACTCTATTAATAACAACGTATTGTTTTCGGTTGCTTAAGTAAGACGCGATCCACTGCAGTGCTAGACCTCTTATTCCACTTTTTTCTAATTTTCTCAATAATATATTATGCGCTACAAAGTCGAAAGCTTGTGAGAGGTCAAAGAATAGACCTGTCGTTAAGAAATTTTTATTTAGGAAATCATGAATATGCCTTAAAAGATTAGCAATTGCTAGTGTGGTTGACTTGTTCTTTTGAAACCCATACTGTTCTTTTGTTATGATGTTGTATTTGCTACAGTAGTCAGAAAGTCTCTTGTGCATACATTTTTCAAATAATTTAGATAATATGGGTATAAGGGTTATTGGGCGATAGTTTTTAACATCATTTTTATCGTTTTTTTTGTAAAGAGGTTTAACGACAGATAATTTTAGGGCATCGGGAAAAGTTCCTGATGAAAATGACAGATTAATTAAATACGTCAATATAGGAATTAGTTCTGCACTGCAACTTTTAATTACTTTTGTACTAATTCCATCGTAACCTTCTGAGTTTGTGTTATTTAAAGCTATTATTTCTTTTTTTATCTCGTCTTCAGTCATAGGGCTAAGAAACATGGAATTGGGTATAGTCAGGGTTTTATTAGGCTTGTCATTATCATATAAATTATTAAATGTCATAGTGCTAGTCGAATCAATAAAATAATCATTAAAAGCATTTGCTATGTCAGAGGGATTAGTCAGTATTCTCTTATCTAATTCTAGTTGAGAAATATCGTTGTCACATTTTGTATTTCCAATTTCACGGTTAATGACTGACCACGTTGCTCTGCATTTGTTTTGGCTGTTATTAATGTAATTAATGTTTGAATTTATTTTGGATCTAAAGATACATTTTCTCAGTATTGATGAATATTTTTTATATTTTAGTTTGTACGTTAGGGTTTTATTTTTATAATAGAGATACCGTAAACATCGTTTAGTTTTGCAACTGTTTCTGAGACCCCTGCTTATCCATTTTTGTTTATTAGAATTACAGTTGTTTATTTTAATCTTAATCTTTGGGAAACATAAGTTATACAATAAACATAAAAAGTCGTGAAATTTATTGAATGCATTATTTAAATCAGGTTCAAGATGTATCTCTGACCACGTTAAACTTGCAAGACATTTTTTAAATTTCCTTATATTTTCATTACAATAGTCTTTTTTATAAATAAAGTATGATTTGGCCTTAAAACTTTGTTCTTTTACCGGGAAATCCAAGAATTGAGCTGTGTCGTGGTCTGATAAGTATAGGGGTAAAACCTCAGTAGAAGATTGTTTAATGTTACTCAGTATATGGTCTATACAAGAGTCCTTACGTGTGGGAACTTTAACGTGCATCTGCAAATTATAGTTATTACATAGATCCTTTAAGTAGTTGGTGACTTTTCCTTGTTTAAAGGTATTTATATTGAAATCACCGGCAATAACTATCTTTGTACTTGACCCATATTTTATAACCGTTTCGCACATGAGTTGATCAAGTTTATCTAAAAATATGTTAGGATCAGACTTAGGAGTTCTATAAAGACATACAATTAGCAATTTGTGTAATGGAACTTCAATACCACAGGCTTCAAATGATTTTCGGGTTGAGTACTTTTTAATGTGGGAAAGCTCGTTATAAATAATACCCTGTTTAGCGAGTATACAGGTCCCCCCTCTCTGTGTGTCTCTACTAAATGCTGCTGCTACGACATAGTTATTTATTTTTAAATATTTTTCATTTCCAGCACGCATAAAGGTTTCAGACAAACATAATATGTCTGGTTCTTTATTTATGTCTCGTAACTCTAACAATGTTAGTTCCAAAATTTCCTTTTTTGATAGAATACTAGCGATATTTTGGTGCAAAATCTTAAAAGTTTTAGGTCCTCTTATTACAGTGTTGTTGTTCACGAAAAAACCGTTTATGATCTATAGTTTTAAAATAGTATGGAATAGTACCTTTTTTTGCGCGAGCAGAATTATAAATATCAGGACCACTTGAGGCATGCCGTTCCATTTGATGACGTGTAAAATAATAAGGGATTGTACCTTTCGAAGGTAATACATGTTTTTTATCAGGTTTTACACAGTTAGTTTGATTACGCAGTATTATTTTCTTCAATGCTTTAACATTTAAGTACTTTTTATCGTAATCGTAACAGTCAATAGCATAGTTTATAGATTTACACGCATTGTCTACTTTGTATTCACAATCAATGTAGTTGCAACAATTGTATTCACTGCAAATATTACGTATAGTTTGTTTTAAATCATTTATATTTATGTACATATTCTTTAATGGACTCAAAACAATTACATAGTTATTACTGAATATGTCGAGAAGTTGGCGTAATTGCACAGACAAAATTTTTGTATCATAGTCATTTTCACCCACACAAATGATAAGTTTATCGCCACTTGATGTTACAATATTTTGACAATTCTTAATGATGTCACTAGTAAGCGCGTGTGGTTTAGTTTCAGCCATCACAGTATATTTTGTATATGGTGTATCCGCTCTTGACTTCATCAAAGCCGAAGAAAGTCCAACACATTGTTGTGAGCCAAAGATGAATATTTTGTTACTGTATTCTTCTTTTAGTCCATCAGAAATTTTGCTATTGTCGAGTTTGTCACCGTTGTCTTTCAGTTCTAACTGATTTTGTAGTTTTAAAATTTGATCCTTGAGGTGTAATATATCATGTCCAGCCTGTTTCAACTGGTCCTCCAGGTCGGCGATATTTTTTTGTAGGATTAAGATATTCTCACTTCGATATATTTTTGTATCTGTTGTGTTATTAGTAGTTCTAGACAAATTTCTAGGTGGTGTAAAGAATGCTTGCATATCCGAGTGTAATGAAGAGTACGCATTTGCTGGTTTTGTGTCTTCATTGCTGTTAAGTATTTTTTGTGGGGATTGGCCTAGGAGTTTTTTTAAAGTGGTATTATCTTTAATGAGTTTTTCATTTTGTTTGCGGAGCTCATTGTTGTCTAGTATGACATTATCAAGTTCGTTCTGCGAACTTCTAAGTTCCATCTGGAGGTGTTCTATTGATTCCTTGAGCTCATGGTACTGCATAGGATCAGTTATTGTGTAGTCCATACTTCTTGACAGTGTTTTATCGGATATAGCAGTTGATTCATCGTACATCTGTTCCGTTGTTAATATATGTGAGTCATAGGATTCAGAAATTGTGCTTTTTGGGGTGGACCAAGGTGTAGTCACTTCCGATACGTTAGGTGTTATACATCTGCTTAATTCTGCTTTAGGTGATGAGTGCTTTTTCCTCAATGTCACATTGGATACTCCAGGGCTAGGTAAATTCTGTTCTTTTATTTTTTGAGAGCATGGTTTACACACCCACCTAAATTTTTTTCTTTCTTCTAAATTCTTCAAGCGATACACTTTTTCCGGATAACCTACACAATCAAACTCAAAATGGTTTTTACAAGAAGTGCAAATTAACGTATTTCTCTGTTCCGTTTGTGTTTTGCATTTATAACAAGTGACTAGCCTAGGCTGCTCTTTTCGGCCACTATTGTTAATTTTGGAAGTCATGATTAATTTTTCCTGAGTGGTCCTAACTCGTATTTAGTCCCTTGAATCGATTCGTCCAGTTTGTTGGCAACTCTAATACTGGATATGTGGTTACACTACTCATTCATTTAGTTAAGATCAACACTAGTCAATTGTTTATGGTTTTTTTTTTTTTTGATTCAAAGAATTCAAACTCCTGTCATTATTAAAAACTTGTCCGCTAGAAATCAATAATAAATCCAAAAATACAATTCGTGTGCGGGATTCGAACTCAAGCTACTCGAGTCGAATTGTGTAGGTCGCTTAAGTAATTAGCCACGACGATACATATTGGGAAGGTCGAAATTGTTAACCATTAGGCTCTCCCAAACAAAAAGTTCGTTACAAAGTCGGTCACTTTTAAATGATTTAAAAAATTTTCCACTATGTGTCACATTACAAAATTTTGATTTTACGTCACTTTCTTTAAATATTCATTTGTCATATGATTCTTGATCAAGCAAATAATAGTGTTTGTTGTCAATAAATGTTTTTTTACACTCACGAAACTGTTTTGGTCACAGAATTTTGTCCAGGTCATTTATTTAGTTTATAGTGAATAAATTCATAAGATAACACTTCCACAAACGTATTACACCTTTTTCTTCACTTTTATTATGTATTTGAGTAGAAACAGTTAAATTAATGTATTTAAAAAAAAAATTTTTTGCGGGAGCACTGTTTACGTGACAGCTAGCGCCATCTCTCCTAAGTGTAGCGACATCTATAACGCCAGATTAGAACTAAAATTCAAAATTCTGCATCGCGATGTTAAGAGTTTTTGCACGACTAGAACATATTGAAACTAACAGTTTGAAACACCTGTCTAGTCGGAGGATCCTCCCTTTTCATCGGAGGTTTGCGGGACTTTACTCCCTGTTCCGTTTACTTCTAAATGCAACACAAAGTAACAAAATTAAAAAATCTGAAAATAGACAAACTTGTAATACAATAAATGTGTTTCCTGTGCTTTTGGCATTATCAAGCGTCAAATGATTTAATATTAATAGTAGATTATGTGACTAGGGGATAAAGCAGTGTCTTTAAGTCTCGGGCGGCATGTTGAATTCCGAACGAAACGAAGGTTGCTAATTTTAATCCCGAACGTCAGTGAGGGACTTATATAATTAACTCCCGAGCACTGCGAGGGAGTTAATAAAGAAACCTGAGTGAAGTGAGGAATTCAAGCCACCCAAGACAAAGACAGCTTTATCCCCGTGTTGGATACTCTACTTTTTACACCATCTGTGAGATAATTAAAAGACAATTTAGTAAAACAAACCATATAGTAGAGAAATATAAGTATTATTTACGAGTTAATCTTAACTATCACTCAAAATGTTTTGAGATTTGAAACAAACAAAATACACTACTCAAAGATTCTATAGTTTAAATTTTCTATAACGCTCCCGCTTGTTCATTACTTTTTTTAGAATTTTTTTTTTGTATTCTGTTTTATTTTTTGTTAGTGGCCAGTTTGAAATTTGAATAAACTCCTTTGATGCACTACATTTTAATTCACATAATGCTGATCTCCCTAGGGACATAATGACTTGCTTTAAGTGATGGTTGTATGACGTATAAAAGGGCATTATCGAGCAGGTGGTGTAAAAAAAATAAAAGATTTATTACCTTCGACCCAGTGGTGTGCGAGCGTGGCGGGCGCTCTCTTGGACTTGGAGTACGTGGCGATGCACGACGCTGGCGCGCGCTGCACGCAGCGCTCGTGCACCGTGAACTTGCAGACTGGGGACCGGGTGTGAATAATTAATACAGTATTACTGATGAAAATAATGATCTAGAAGTTAGTAAGTATTAGGATATCTTTTTGTTTTTTTTTTTTTTGTTTTCTAGGGGAAACCTTCAAAAGGCACCCGGACTTTGGGGATAAAGCCAGGGAGTTTGGGATTTTTACCTCACTAAAACCACCCCGGTGATCACCTTCAGCACATAAAGAAGGGGCCCCGTTACCTCTTAAAAGACCATTCCGAAACCCCCTCTGTGCAACGCCTGTTAGGGCACATCCCTGAGGAGACTGTACAACGTTCTCCCCTGAGCCTCTTTGTGCACGGCAGCACGTGATCACTGTGCCACCGTCTTCCTTGGAATCACTCGATGGGTGGGCAGAGACCCCACTCTGCACGCCCATGGTTCCAAAGTCCCGTTTGCATTGGATGATGTAAGCGGGGTTTCGGCGTGTTAGGCATCGAGGCGACTGCCTCCCCGACGCCTTCTTCTCCGAGCGGGATCTGCCCTTTCACGGTCCCGCTCAGCCGCCCAGCCCCACTTATAGATACAGTGCTTGCAGTACGAGGGTCTACTGAAGGGGAACACCCAAATACTCCGAAATATTTTATTCCGAATTTTGATATTCCGATTTTCAAAAGTCCGAATTTCATAATACCTAAAAATTATAATGTCTATTATTAAAAATCACGAAATTTATTTTACCGAAAGTCGTAAATGCGATTTGTTAGTTTTCCGATTTTCATACGTTCGAAGAGTCAAATGCTCGAAGGGTTCTCGGTCCGAAAAACGATATTCCGATTTTCAATACTTCGAATAAACTAAAAGTCAACATGTTGTGCTACAAAATTTAGTGTCAGAAACCAATTGCTGCAAAATCGACTTCACGCAGTCTTGTTTGCCCTACCCCTAGAGTGTAATTTAAACCCGCGTAGGCGCGGAGGGGTAGGGCGGCCCGCGAGCTGAGGAGCAGGTGGTTTGAAGGCCCGCCGCCGCGGCTGAGGCAAGCCGAAGCTGCGGTGGTGAGCGTTAAAACCATCTGCGACGATAAGCTCGCGTGGGGCCGCCCAAACCCCGCAGCGCCGGAGCCGTGACAGAAACAATGCTTGCTGAATTTTGCATGCCTGCTTGTATGCTGCATGCCTGCTTTCATGCTGCATGCCTGCTTGCATGTTGCATGCTTGCTTGCATGTTGCATGCTTGCTTGCATGTTGCATGCCTGCTTGCATGTCGCATGTCTGCTTGCATGTCGCATGCTTGCTTGCATGCTGCATGTGTGCTTGCACGCTGCATGCCTGCTTGCATGCTGCAATAAATCCCCTGCATGCTGGAAAACGCATCTGTCATTAGTTTTTTAATTCTACCCCCTCATACTACGACCTCTGACGAGCATTTATGTGTTTATTTGTCTTGCTATACAGTTTTATGAGGCGTTTTTATTTCGGAATTTTATTAATCGGTATTTTAATAATCGGAATTCGTATTTTTGATGTTTCGAATTATCATTAAGTCGGACTTTTCGTTATTCGATCTATTGAAACTCGGTATTTTGAGAATAGTAATTATAAAAGTTAGGAAAATTGAAATTTAGGAATTATATAAAAACTTTTTAGAAAAAAAAAATAACCGACTTCACTAAAAAAAAAACACTAAAAGGATCAAAATAACTTTAATTTCGGAAGTTGGTGTTTCTCGGTATTGTTTGTTTCTTATTTAACACCGACTTCCGAAATTAAAGTTATTTTGATCCTTTTAGTGTTTTTTTTTTAGTGAAGTCGGTTATTTTTTTTTCTAAAAAGTTTTTATTTCACACTTTTTAGTTGCGATACACTTATAAACAGAGTGCCTATTTCTCATGACAATTCCAATTAACCCAAATACTGCTAGGTTACATTGTTTTATTATAAAGTTCCTGTGTCTACCTTCCTCCTTCCGGCTCCATCATCAGATCAGTTCGATAGTACCTTATAGCCAAAGAGCATCTCACGACAATTCTAATAAGCCCAAACACGGCTAGGATACATTCATTAATTACGGAGTTCCTGTGCCTACCTTCCGGCTCCATCATCAGATCAGTTCGATAGTACCTTCTAGCCAAAGTGCATCTCATGACAATTCTAATAAGTCCAAACACGGCTAGGTTACATTGATTAATTACGGAGTTCCAGTGCCTACCTTCCGGCTCCATCATCATCATCAGATCACTTCGATGATACCATTTTCAACGTAACTATTCAGAATCATTCATTTATTTGTATTGTCATAGTCGCTTAACTATGTATATCTTCATTGTGATATCTATTTGAGTATGAAGATCCGTTGACCATTTCTGGTCTTCTTCATCAGTTCCACTTCATCAAATGTTACTTTTTGACTGTAAATGCTTGAGTTCTTGATGAAAATACTAAAATTACCATAGGGTTGCCTATAATTTTTGAGGAGTTCCCTCGATTCCTCCATCAGAACTGGATTTTGAAAAAAATGGGACCAATCTGGAAGCATATCCTATAAAGGGAAAAAAAAAATTTGCAAATCGGTCCATAAACGACGGAGTTCTGAGGTAACAAACATAAAAAAAAAATAATGATAAAAAAAAAAAAAAAAAAAAAAAATACAACCGAATTGATAACCTCCTCCTTTTTTTTGAAGTCGGTTAAAAAATAGGAGTAATGATAAGTCGGAGTTGTTATATTCGGAATTTTGAACCATTCGGAATTATGAAAATCGGTATTTTGAAATTCGTATTTGTGACTGTCGGAATAAAGTTTTTCGTATTTATGTAGTGTACCCCTACTGAAGTGCTTGAGTCTCCTCCAATTCTCTAGTGCTGACTGCTGCTCTCAACTTACTGGTGGGGCTGGGCTTACAGGGGTTCCAATACAAAGATATGCTGAAGTGTTTTGAGAGAGGCGTCTTCAAGCTAGAGCTACTCATAAAGCGCAGCCCTTTCTTGTCCAGCCCCACCAGTATGTATGGAAAGAAGTTGCAGTACGAGAATCTGCTGAAATGCTTCAGTCTACTCAACTCCACTAGTGCTACCGACTGAGCTGTGTGAGGCGTCTTCAAACGTAGGTAGTAGGCTTCTTATAATCATAGGTAGAGCACAGCCCCTTCTTACACCACCTCTCTTCTTCACTCAACTCCAATGCTGACTGCTGAGCTGAAGGACGCATCTTCTAGCTAGAGCTTTATACTCATAGAAATATCACAGCCCTTTCTTGTCCAGCCCCGTCAGCAAGTTGAGACAGTTGTTGCAGTACAAAGATCAGCTGAAGTGCTTCAGTCTCCTTCACTCCACTAGTGCTGACTACTGAGATACAACACAGTCCCTTCCTGCCTAGCCCCACAAATTGATACAGTAATTGCAGTACGAGGGTCTGTTGTAGTGCTTGAGTCTTCCAATTCAACTAGTTCTGAATACTGAGCTGAAAGAGACGTCTTTAAGATAGAGCTTTATATTCAAAAATGCAGCTTTGGCCTATCAGCATATTGAGACAGATATTATAGTACGCGAGTCTGCTAATGTGCTTCAGACTTCCCCACACCATTAGTGCTGGCTGTTGAGCTGAGTAAGAGACATCTTCGAGATAGACAAACAAAATTGGACCTTAATACTCACAGATACAGCACAGCCCCTTCTTGCCCAACCCCACCAGCATGTTGAGACATAGATTACAGTATGCTGGTCTGCTGAAGTGCTTCAGTCTCCACGCGTGCTCGCCATCTTCTTTGACGTTTGTGTCGAGGCCTAGGAGGACTAGGAGGGGAATTGTGGTCATGCTGTGGAAAAGAACATTAAAATGTATGGTAAGTATAGTGTTTCGTCCATCGGCAAAGTTTGCATTCTTGATGAAAAAAGTTGAATCACCTATTTGTAATAAAATCGAGGACGTACAGTCAGGGATCAAAAGTGCAGTTGCACTCTACCAATGCTAAAGTGTCTAAAATTTCTTTGTTCTAGAAGTTCAATAATCCACAACTAGTTTATTATACTTTAGATTCTATGCTACCAATTAAATCGGTCATGAACCATTGACCCTCTTCTACAAAGAAATTTTAGACATTATAGCATTGGTAAGGTGGAACTGCACTTTTGACCCTTGACTGTACACCATTTGTTGATGGAGTGTGTTAAAAATAAGACTGAGAGAGAAAATTTGGAAAGAGAGCATGGTTTGAATAAGTTAGATATTGGTTTAATTTAGACGATATTATCATACCCTAAGTCTGATCTAGCAAAACAATTTTGTAGTCTGCCAGTAATCTGTTAATTCATAGTATAAAAGTATTGTTAAATGTATTTATAAGTTTAAGATACCACGGGGTTGACGTATCCTTGTGGACTAAACCTCCCAAACTAATAATAAAGAAAAATAAAAGTACAGTGTTCAGGGCACGAGCAAAACATTTATTGCAAGAGTACAGATACCAGCACGGATCTTGAGCGCTGATTTCTACAGTTCTACTTGCGCAGAAGCACGCAGAAGTGAAATATCGGGTCTCTTTGGTGGTTTGAAAAGAGATGCGGGGGCGGGGAGTGAAATCCTTGTACAGTGATTGACTCGCCGATGTGTACGATGCGCAAAGCGACCCCCGCTCTTTCGCCGAGCGCTCAAGATTCGTGCCGCTATCTGTATCTCTGAACACTGTGGAATTAGATCCAACCCGTCCTTTGCTGTCCTCCCCCCAGCGACGACCTAAGCCGAGGTCCGTACCCCACAGCGTGTAGTCTTCTAGTTTGGTTTTATGTTTTTAAGTCTTGTACTTTATTTTTATTAAGATTGCCACAGGCAACCGTTTATGCAGACGACAACCTCATAAAAAAGCATGGGAGAGCAGAGATACTGACCCTCCTCGTTTCCATTCATCCAGAGACACAGTACCGTCAGCATCGTAGTCTATCTCAACCATCATGTCTTGAAGTATCTGAAATTAAAGTTAGTTAAATGACTTATATGCGTCGTCGTATAAAGAAAGGATTTCTCTAAAGAGGTGAAACAGGAGTTCAGACTTTGTATGGACTGGCTTGCGGACGGCGAGCAATGGGTAGCTCGCCGTCCGACCATTCGGAACGATTCCAAGTCGTCGACGGCGCGTACTGTTTCACGCGCACCTCAAGGAGATGTCAGTAAACCGTAGGGGCCAACAGGGTCGAAGCCTACTGGGGCCAAGGGTCTGCTTCTGAAAGGAAGACTCGGCCCTGGTATGAAAGGCAACGATGGAAAAGGAGTGGGTTTTTAGTCAGTAAAAGTCTGACACACCCTCACGCTCCGAAGAGTGGGGGATGTCATTGGATGATTTTCCCACCGAAAAAAAAAGACTTTGTATGGAAATATCTACATTTTCGCAAGCAAAACCACTGGCAAAATACCTCAGATACATTAGGGGACAAACTGTCCCAAAGCATGACGCGCAATGCTCGATCAACGTGACACTGCAACATTGCCCACTTTCCCGCAACTTGCCCCTCAACATTTTACAACGCATTCTCGTGACGTGGAACATGTTGGACAATTTAATTTTTGAAACTGTACTTTTGGCGCAGTGATTGAGCGATTGGCTGCTGCGTTGCGTGAACTAGTTTGTCAAACCAATTTTTGTATGTCCTGCAGACAGGTGTTCCGGGTCTGGGTGTCTTATGTACGTGAGATTACATGTTTGTGAACGCACCCAAGATACACGTTTTTTTTTTAGATTGTGGCAACGTTTCCATTAAAAAACAAAAAAAGTTGGGCATCATGTTGGGGGACATTTTATCCCCTAATGTATCTTGAGCTCATAGTGCAACGTTTCAACATCACATAGATTGAGCGTTGCGCGTCATGTTAGGGTGCAGTTTGTCCCCCAATGTATCTGAGCTCATTGAGCAACGTTTCAGCATCATATAGATTGAGCGTTGCGCGTCATGTTAGGGTGCAGTTTGTCCCCCAATGTATCTGAGCTCATTGAGCAACGTTTCAGCATCATATAGATTGAGCGTTGCGCGTCATGTTAGGGTGCAGTTTGTCCCCCAATGTATCTGAGCTCATTGAGCAACGTTTCAGCATCATATAGATTGAGCGTTGCGCGTCATGTTAGGGTGCAGTTTGCCCCCAATGTATCTGAGCTCATTGAGCAACGTTTCAGCATCACATAAATTGAGCGTTGCGCGTCATGTTAGGGTGCAGTTTGTCTCTTAATGTATCTGCCCCCTTAGCCAAGTTACGATCGTTTCGTTTGCGTCGAACGCCTCGAGTAGGCCACGCCTCCGATTCCTTTGTTCTGCCGTCATCTCAACGCTCAGTCACGTGGTCAGTACAAAGGAATCGGAGGCGTGGCCTACTGGCTGAGCTTATTGTGCAACGTTTCATCAACGCGTCCCTAATGTATCTGAAGCAATAATAACTTACTAGGCTGTAATATACTTACTGGTCTAAGCTCCGAAGTTTCCCAGCCCAGGTACTCAGCGACGGTCATCATCTGGTTGACGATGCAATCCATCTCGTTCGTGTCCAGTACGCCGTTTCCGTCCGTGTCGTAGAGACGAAACATGACTGGAATATAAGTGTATTATCTTTTAGGGCTTAACTTGGAAGTCTGTGATTAGTAACGACCTGAAGAAAGTCCAAGTGAATGACTCGATGACCCAGAACCGAAATGTCTGCCGAAAAAAGAAGAGGAGAGTGGACTCCCCTTGATATTGCAAAAATCATCGGACGTTCGTCAATGGACCTTAAAAATAGAATTGAATTGATCCTACCCCAAATGAAATGGGATTCGACGGCGCGTAGTATTCCACGCGCGCCTCAAGGAGATGTCAGCAACCGTAGGGGCTCAGCAGGGTCGAAGCCTACTGGGGCCAAGGGTCTGATTCCGAAAGGAAGACTCGGCCCTGGTATGAAAGGCAACGAAGGAATAGGAGAGGGTTTTTAGTCAGTAAAAGTCTGACACTAACTCCCGCTCCGCCCAAGAGCGGGGGATGTCATTGGATGATTATCCCAAAGAAAAAAAAAATAAAAGGGATAAGGTTAGGCAAAGAGAGAGAAAGAAGAGTGAGATCTTTTAGGGCTACGGAAACGTACAAAAGAGTTACCATAGCCCTGGAACACAAAGGGCAATTGAAGGAACACAAGTGGGTAAGGGAAAATGAAACTGAAGGAACTCGGCGTAGGCGTGGCGGCGAGCAATGGGTAGCTCACCGTCCGGCCGTCCGGACCGAGTCCGAGTCGTTGACGGCGCGTAGTGTTCCACGCGTAGCTCGCCGTCTGGCTGTCCGGATGGTCCGCGCCGTTTTTTCGTTAAGTTTGATTTTTTTCACAGCTTCAAGAAACCGCAGATCTGAGTATGTATATGGTTTTAATTTTAACTCGATACCTCCACTCGTTCTCGAGATAAAGGGTCTTGACAGACAGACAAACAGACGGACAACAAAGTGATCCTATAAGGCTTCCGTTTTTTCCTTTTGAGATACGGAACCCTAAAAAGGATCAATAAATAGTTCGATGCATCCTCTCGCTCCACCTAGAGCGGGAGAAGTAATCACATAAGTAATAGAGATACCCACATTCCAGTTTATCTTCAGGTCTCCCAGCTTCTAACAGTGACAGGTAACACACGATGTCCTTCAGTGATACTCTCGCCGTATGCACTTCTAGAGTCGATGACCGCCTCATTAGGTGTTTGAAGTCTGTTAAAAAAGTAATTTGAGAAATTTATAAAAAGAAAGTGGTAATAAAGCATTAAATACATATAGGGTGGCCGAGTGAGAGCAGTGGTGGCCGAGTGGTAACGGCCCTCGACTTACGAATTGTAGGTCGCGGGTTCAAACCTAGCTAGGCGCATAACTTTGTGTAATTTATTTCATCACCACTGCTCTCAAAACGGTGAAGGAAAACATCGTGAGGAAACCGGCATGTCCTAGAACCAAAAATTCGAAGACATGTGACATCCACCAACCCGCACTGGGCCCGCGTGGTGGATTACGGCCCATTCCCTCTCCTAGAGAGGAGGCCCTAGTCCCAACAGTGGGAACATTATAAGGCCGACTATGCTATGCTAGGGTGTCTTTGACATCGACGCACAAACGAATACCATGGATCCAGTACATGTCTCTGGACCCCCCCAGGGGTGGAATTTTTCGTCGGAATTTTCGTATTAAAAAAATAAAAATCTTACGTTTTTTAATTTAAACTGTATAAAAAACTAACTAACTTTATCCACTTTTAACTGTATCCATTATCGGACCACTAGACGTACGGCGTTGCGCCACCGGTACATGGTAGACATCCCACCCATACGCACAAAACGTTTTAAGAACACATTTATTATGCGTACAGCCAAGGAGTGGAATTCCTTGCCGGAGTCTGTGTTTCCAGATAGCTACAACTTAAGGGTCTTTAAGTCAAGAGTGAATAGGCTACTTCTAGGCAAGCGTGCTCCATCGTCGACCACATCATTGCTTACCATCAGGTGAGATGGTGGTCAAACGCGAGCCTTTCATTGATTAAAAAAAAAAAACGTTATTTTAACATTTTAAGTGAAAAAAATGAATGAATTACTTTTAAAATCAAAAATGTCATCGAGGTTGATTAGAATAACGATTTTATCTACCCCAATGACTTTTTAATTAAAAAAAAATTTTTTTACTAAAAATATCATCGGGGTTGGTTAGAATAACGATTTTACACAGTTTAAATTTAAAAAAGTACAGATGTTTTTTTTTAAATTAGGAAAAAGCCGAATAAAATTTCTGGGCCGTCCAGAATCATTGTACTGGATCCGTGGTATTCGTTTGTGCGATGTCAAAGACACCGTGTATACAAAAGTGACATCAAATGCCACATTTGTTTTATGTGTGCTGTTTTAAAGTACCAGGATGTCGCTTGAGATTCCAAAGTTATCGAGGCAATAGGGAATATAATAATATAATTTAATTTGTAGCACAGAACAAAGAGAGGAACATAGCACCCCCCCTAGCCAAGTTACAACCGTTTCGTTTCGATTCTCTTTTCGTCGATCGCCTCGAGTCGGCCACGCCTCCGATTCCTTTATTCTGACGTCATCTCAACGCTCAGTCACATGGTCAGAACAAAGGAATAGAAGGCGTGGCCGGCTCGAGGCGATCAACGAAAAGAGAATCGAAACGAAACGGTTGTAACTTGGCTAGGGGGGCTACAGAGCAGCCCCCCTAGCCAAGTTACAACCGTTGAAAGTGATTCTGAGTTTGGATCGATAATGTCAGTGCAGTTACGTATTATATGATAGTAACTAATTTTTCTCAAAAACTATTCATATTTTGTAAAAATCATTTTTGATTAATGATTCTTAAGCCCAACCTAAATATGAAACCAAATTTATATACAGATATAGTAATTATTACAAAGTTATACATAAAATAAACTTCAAATCGCTTCCCTATAAAGTAAGCTTTTTCAATTCCGATAGTTTACCTAGGGACAGTCGAAATATGTGTTAACTTCCTTACCTTCGATCTTCGTAGACTGGTTGACTCTTAACGAGTTGCTGCTCTTCCGTGAGGAGTTCCTTGACATCTGGCTGTGACTGGGGCTGGTCTCATTGCGTCTGTCGAGGCAGAGCTCGTGGGAAGAGTACGAGGGGTGCGTGGTCACTGTGAACATCGGGTGGACGCTTCCTGGAATGTATGATGCTGAATAAGTAAGAGACGATTCCCACTTCGACACAAAACACGTCTAAACCAACAACAACAGCAACATCTCAATTAAAAATGCATTCATCTGGCCCACTAGTATTGATCAATAAAAAATATATAATAAATTACCCGACCTACTTAGAAATGAAAAAAATATTGCTATTTTTTTTCGTACTACGAGAACTTGGGGGAGGCCTTTGCCCAGCAGTGGGATAGTAATGGCCAGAAAAAAAGTTGGAAAGGAACTAAAGGTAAAGGCCTGCGCAGACGACGGATTTTTGTCCGCGGACTTTTTTGTCCGCTAAAATAGATCGCTTACAATTGTATCGAGTATCGCAAACGAGGGATAAAAAGTACCGCGTACAAAGAGTCCCCCGAATTACCGAGGACATGCAGAGAGCGGGCCGGACAAAAGTACGGGGGAGTCCCCGAAAAAAATAGAACTCGTGTGACTAGGCGAAGCAACGCACATGGCGGACTTTAGTCCGCGTTGTGCGCTAGAGAGTAACGTACGCACGACGATAAACATGCACACCGTGTACGTTGAGTTAGAAAGTCCGTCGTCTGCGCAGGCCCCCCAAAGTGCCCATATACATGCACTTTGGAGGACTTTATCAAAAAATTACTTTCTAGAGTAATGCTATATTTGGGGGTTGTCAGCGTGCCTTGTTCATCAACGCAAGATGCCAGGCTTGTGACAGTCTAGACTGACTATCAACACCAGTGTATTGTAAAATAGCTTTAACCTGCCAGACTCATCATCACCTGCCCGCCCTTATCCCATTTTATTTCGGGTCAGCGCAACACGTTTTTTTCTTTCATTCTATCCTGTCACCCGTTGCTATCACTAACTTCCTTTTCTTTCATGTCACTCTTCACACAATCCATCCATATATTCTTTGGCCTACCTCTCCCTCTCCACCCATCCACATGTATACTCATAACTCTTTTAGTAACATGCGTTTCATCCCTCCTCTTTATATGACCATACCAAGACAAACGATTCCCCTTTAACTTTTCAGTCATTGGCGCCACTTTCAATTTTCCTACGTATCTATTGCTCAAATCTCTGTTACATGCAATCTTTTTTTATCCGTCTTTTTCACAGCCCAACATTTTGATCCATACAGTATGACAGGTCTTATCACGGACTTGTAGATTTTACCCTTCAACTTCCCGAGTATCATGTAAACATATTCAAAAAAATCCCAAGGACCGCCCGTGCACACAAAAACCTTCTCCCGAAATCAGTCTGATGGAAAACCAGAATCGTTTTGGAGTCATGAATGAAAATCATCATGAAAATAAATAACAGCTCACCCGTTCGACTCCTTGATCCCTTATCGCTTCCATCGACAGAGTCCCCCGAACTCCTACCGAGTTGCTGCAGCCGCTCTGCCAAGCCGTGAATTTTGGACGCCAAGCTCATCTTGCCCTGGAATACACAATTTATGCCTGATGAAATTACCAGAACAAAGATGTAGTGAGCGCCCAATATACCTTGCCGTATAAGCATTACGATAATCAAAATTGCACTAATAGTAATATAATAACATATAATGATAATAAAAGCATTTAAAAGCATCGGCAACCACCTGTCGAAGCTGTCGTTGCACGGTTGCGTTAAGGGCCTGATACAGAAGGCAGTACTCCTCGATACGGCTCGCACTGTGAGGAGGTTCCTGTCTCTGGAGCCCTAACCATCGGTAGCTTGGACCCTGCTCCCGACACCGGTGGACTCCTATTTTTTATTTTTTATTATTATTTTTATAAAAAATATTTAAAAATGTAAACAATATGTTAAGAAGACGAATAAAGGAAATAATAATTTATTTAAAGCATCTTAGACTCAATTAAAGAAAAAATAATAACTAAAACATGATCACATTTTAAATTGTAATTTGTAAATTTAAATTAAAACAAAATAAAATTGAAAGAAACCATTTATGTACTTACTATTAATTAACTATAAAATTGAGTTGAAGCTGTTACCAAGGCGATAATATATATTTAATACTAAAATATACAGCTTTATTTAGCAATTTTTATATTATAATAAAGTAATTGGAAAAAGATAATGTCAAAAATACAAGCTTTTAAAAAAATGTCTACCATACCTATTAGATTTATTGTGATGTAGTATTGTTCTCAACAAGCCCTATTTTAATTCACACCCATAGGGTACATAAAAAAACTACAATGCATTTCAAATAAGAATGGGATCGACTTAACGCCATGTTGTGATGTCATAGCTCTCAAATCGGATTAGGTAGGGTAAAAAAAATTGAAATTAAATTAATTTATAAATCGTGAACGAAAACAGGGGCCCAAGTCTACTATTTTTATAAATTCGTAATTGCAACACGATCCCATTGTCATTTTGCTAAAAGTTCGTAATCTGCTAATTCACAATGATCGATCATTGATCGGTCACTGATCTCGTAAAAGAGTTGTGGTAGAATGACAATATTGAGCTTATTAAAACCAAAGACTGCACAATGACGTTTTAGGGAACTGTCAAAATTTTAGCAGATTACCGCATACGTGAGACATTTATTTGTCAATATTTACGAGATTACCATTCTATGCCACTTCTTTCAATGGAGCGTCAGTGGTTGATCATTGGAAAGTCATAATGACGCCATTATATCAGTAGATTAACAAACTTGTCAAAATCAACAATTATGAAATCAATGATACACACCTATACCACGACCATATTGACACTATTGTAATAGCAGACTTGAGGCCCAGTTCAATCTGACTTTAGTTCTTCAATTCCACTCATCTCTGCATCATTGCGCGAAATGTCTGGGTAGTGGTGAATGGAAGAAAAAGGCGAATTGTTGCCAACAATGAAAATAAGAAAGAAAACAGTTTATTTATGAAATTATGACTCGAATCATGTAGCTAATACAGATTAAGCAATAATGTTTTTTCTTCACTTAGTTTTAAGTTAAAAAAAAAAAAAATGTTTTTTGATGCGCAAATAAGTTTTTTTTTTGTAAACTGTACTTTTCAAGTGATATTTGACAGATAGAGGTCATTGAAGTTTCTATTCTTATTTGAATCGCATTTTAATCCTCTATCTTCAAGAGCCCGCCATATTGGATTTAGAATGACGTCACTGAGCTAAGAATGCATACTCATCCAAACTGAACATGTCTGCAAAGTTTAAGCTCAATCAGTTAAAAGTAAGGGCCGGCGCACACTTGAGACAAAACTGTCTTAGACAGACTTGTCTACGACGTGGCAGACTTGTCTGCGACAAGACTATTTTGAGACGTCCAGTGTTGCCAACAGTTACACTAACTTACCACTAGAGTCAACTTTTAAAACCACCAGAAAACCACTAACAAAAAATTATCCCACACACAAAATCGCAAAATTTCCCACAAAAAAAATTGTTTTGTACGAAATAAAATAAGTAGGCATATAGGCTATTAGTTTCCTTTAATAATAAGTGATAAAAATTAACAATCAGTTGATCAAAATACCATTTGTTGGTAAATTAACATTAGTAGGTATATCAACATACAAATTATTCAATAACAGCTATGTATTAATTCGTCTTCAGACGAATCATTTTTGTTTGCACCATCATCGTCGAATTCAGATTGATAATTATGGATTCTATGGTGCTGATTTACACCCAAGTGATCGCATTTTTAGTACGAAATTGAATTTTAACCCACTAGAAAAATCCACTAGCCACTAAATCCAATATTTCGCAACTAAATAGGGGGTTAAAACCACCAGTATTAGTAGAAAATCCACTAAGTTGGCAACACTGGTCGTACGCCATTAGACTGTTTTGTCTTGATGGTGTACGCCGTGTCGTAGACAAAACAGTCTTGTCGCAGACAAGTCTGCGACGTCGTAGACAAGTCTGTCTGAGACAGTCTTGTCTCAAGTGTGCGCAGGCCCTAACTGAGGTCCCACCACGAGCTCTTAACACAATCCATTTTACGACTTAAACTGAACAGTTAAAAGGGAAGAAGCTATTGTATAGGGTGTATACTCGTAGCTCCATTCCTCAGTCTCGCTCGTACGCTAGACATTTTAACACATCATGCTAAGGCCTCAGTTTTAAAGTTCATTCATAAGAATTGACCAAAACCAAACGTTATTTATGTTTATTTGGTCAATTCTTACGAATGAATTGAAATTGAAAGTTAAATAAAAGCTTCTAAAAATATTAAATTTAAAAATAAATAACAGACCGCCCTGCTTACTGTACTTCGAGTGAATCCTTGCCCAAGTGAAGAAAAGAGAATTGAATGATTCTCATATATTTTTCGACCGTGTTATTCTCAGAACCCCTGCAGATAAATAAGAAATATAATAAGAGTGGATACTATTTCATCTACCTGCCGTACCTGATGGTCGGCATGCGCGGTGACGGCTGCGCAGGCGGCGGTCGAGCTTGCTGCCGCCATCTCGCGGAGAGCCGGCCGGCGGTCGCGGCGGACGAATGAGAGGAATAGGTGTCTGGAAAGTTTATAGTTAATAGGTATTTAATACAAATATGGCAATGTGGTTATTGTAATACAGTCAATTTACCCAAACTTTTCTCAACTGTATTTCCCAAGTTATTTGCCCTTTTTATATTGTTTTTTTTCTACATGGATTTTATTTTGATTGAGCTCATAATAATTTATTACCTACTTTTTTACATTTGGAAATACCAGACCACTCAGAAAGATTTGCGAAAAAATGTTTTTGTGTATAAGGCACTGGCCACTTGTAATTATTTTGAAAACTTTGGTTATTTAAAAGAAAAAATACCATTGTTCGAATTTTGAATTTCCCTCCACATTTTTTCGAGAGCCAAATCAAATTATTGTGTCTCACTCCCATTTAAAAAAAACTTTTTACAAAAAAAAATACAACCGACTTCAAAGTAAAAAAAAACACTGAAAAGTGCAAAATAACTTTAATTTCGGAAGTCGGTGTTTCTATAATAGTTTTGTCTCTTCGTTATTTAACACCGACTTCCGAAATTAAAGTTATTTTGCACTTTTCAGTGTTTTTTTTTAGTTTGAAGTCGGTTGTATTTTTTTTTGTAAAAAGTTTTTTATTTTACACTTTTTAGTTATGGTACCACCACTAAAAAGTACCCCTCAGCCTAACTTAAATACCTTATAACCAGAGTGCATCTCATGACAATTCTAATAATCCCAAACACGGTTAGATTACATTAATTTATTACAGAGTTCCGATGCCTAACTTCAGGCTTCATCATCAGATCAGTTCGATATATTCCCCCTCTACTTTCAGTCAGTCATCGACTACACGTATAAACAAAGCAATTTTGCTTGTTATGACGGTTCTGCTGTAATTCTATGAGGAGTTCTGTTCCATATCTTCGAAGTTCATGATCAGATCATAACAATATTTTTATGGGACCAACTCGGAAGCATAACCATTCAATAAAAAAAAAATTTTCAAAATCGGTCCACCATTGACCGAGAAATCGGTGAACATACATAAAAAAAAAAAAAACATACATTCAACCGAACATATAACCTCCTCCTTTTTGAAGTCGGTTAAAAATGGATCTGCATCGAGAACAGAGTCATTTGATCGACGTCAAATTGCTTTTATGGATGAAGGACCTTCAAATGCAACCATCTACCGCTGGTATAGCGAGTTTAAGCGTAGCCGCCTTACTTTGGGGGATGAACAAAGGAGTGGTAGTCTTACGACGGCCGTCACGAAAGAAAGTGTGCTGGCAGTAAAAAAAATAATTCAAGAAAACAGGCGATTTACATATGAAGTGATTCAGCATACACTGGTTCGGGAAGCGTTCACAAGATTTTACACGAGCACCTTCGCGTGATAGTTTGCCGCTGGGTGCCGCACTACCTCACTTCTTTTTGCAGTAAACATGTAATGGTCAAATTATATGAGAACCATGCAGATTAGTGTTTGAGATGGTCTTTTGAGGAAAGAACCACACAGATTTCAGTGGATCTGGCCAGTCAGTGCAAGTATTTGTCAGTATTCGTGTAGCTCAACTCAGGATTATTAAGCAGCCAAACATATAATTGTTAGGACTCACCTGCATAGTTCGTCAGGAGCAGACACCTCGAGGAAGGTATCCAGGAACCATCGGAAGCCTTCATAGTCAATATCCTGAAACAATAAAAAACATTTTTATTACAATTTGTTTTTTTTTAACCCATAGAAAGCAGCTGTAGACTGATGCTACGGCCTGATAATCGATAAGGATTAACCCGAAGGCCATAAACATGGCTTATTAAATTCACACCTTAGTGATATCGTAATCGTAGGAGCCAAGGAGGACCAATGCGCACTAGGGCCACGGGGAAACTGAAAAGGAAACCAACTAAAACCAACAAAAAAATCCTTTCATATTTAACATAATTTGTTGATAAGTTTAGATTCCAGGAGCTGACAGAAAAATTGAAGTGTACTAGAGCTGATAACTGCCAGGGCTATGGGATTAAGAAAGAGTTATCGAGGCAGCTGAAAGAAAATAGGTGAGTTTTATTCAGAAGAAGTCTGACACGCCCTCCTACTCCACCCTAGACTGGGTGTTGATTTCCCACCTCCCAAAAAAGTGACATCTTCGGTTATTTACAGCTGGTAACCCATCTATTTAATTCTCCAAAACAAGTTCTACGAGTATTGAACAGTGATAAAAGAGTTCTTGAACATAGGTGAGCTAAACTCAAAGTTGCGTTTTCTCCCTTTGAGTGAAAGAGAGACATCACAATAGAGGGTAGGGTACAGTGTATAATTAAAAAAAAAAACCAAAAACAACATACATATATGTTTTTTTTTGGAATACTTATTGTCGTAAGTCTTGAACAAAGATTAGGTTTAGTATAACAGCCCCCCTAGCCAAGTTACGATCGTTTCGTTTGCGTCGAACGCCTCGAGTAGGCCACGCCTCCGATTCCTTTGTTCTGACCACGTGACTGAGCGTTGAGATGACGTCAGAACAAAGTAATCGGAGGCCAACTCGAGGCGTTCGACGCAAACGAAACGATTGTAACTTGACTAGGGGGGCTGAAATTATTGATTCTTAGCGCCTGATGAAAAACGAATAGCATTTTGACGAACGCAAACAAAAAGAGACAGTAGACTTTATACGCAAGGCGCTTACGCTAAAGCTACAATAATGTAGAAAAAACCACTTAGTTCTCTACAAATACTTCCCAGAATCATTATAATCTTCAAAGCCAATCGCCAACCACCTGTTATCTCCGGCAGCCATCTTCAACTTGTAATCTAACAACATTGATGTTAACAAAACCAGACAGTTTATTTTGGAAACAAATCGATATACTTTGTGTTCGAAAACAGTTACTTGGTACACGAATTGTGAAACTTGTAAAAGAAGAAGAAAAATAAATATGGTAATGGTTAATGGAGTACGTAAGACCTGACCCTAAAACATTGTGGCGACACTTGGGGGAGGCCTTTTTTATTAATGATAAGCTCGCGTTTGACCACCATCTCACCTGATGGTAAGCGATGATGTGGTCGACGATGGAGCACGCTTGCCTAGAAGTAGCCTATTCACTCTTGACTTAAAGACCCCTTAGTTGTAGCTATCAGGAAACACAGACTCCGGCAAGGAATTCCACTGCCAGGCTGTACGCACAATAAACGATACAAAACCGACAGGCTAGCAACTCGGCGGCGATGCCCAAGGCTTTGGAGCTTCGACTCAACAAGTGCATCATTGCCGATGATTCTCTTGGCTCGCCTCTCAATCGACTCTAGCGCATCAAGCTGGTATTTGGCAGACCCGTCCCAAAGATGAGAACAGTACTCCATACACGATCGTACTTGCGCTTGATAAAGGTTGAGCAGCTGTTCCGGCGTGAAGTACCGTCTCACCTTTGCTAAGATCCCCAATTTTTTGACAGCCTGTTGAGCCTCGGCCTATGTCCAACAGTGAACGTCTTTTGGCTGAAACGATGATATTGGTTTATTTTTAAGGTTCATCCCTAAAAAAAACTAATTTATACTAGTCCCCGAGTACCGAACACTTAAGGAATAATAAAAAAAAAATGCTAGCAATAGTATTATTTGTTTATTTAGTTTTAATGAACTATTAAATATATACGTAATCAAGATAAAATCAGTCTTAAATATTACTTTATATGTATTAGATACTAAGAACAACTTATACAGTAAAAATAACATTTTGGAAAAGGTTAATGTCGAAAAGTTTTTTTTTTATGTGGGAAATCATCTTATGACAAATCCCGCTCTCGGGCGGAGCGTGAGATAGTATCAGACTTTTACTGACTAAAAACCCACTCCTGTTCCTTCTTTGCCTTCGTTCCAGGGCCCCGGGTTTCACTTTCACACTACCCGTGGCCCCAGTAGGCTTCGACCCTGCTGGGCCCCTACGATTTGCTGACATCTCCCTTTGGCGCGCGTGGAACAGTACGCGCCGTCGACGACTTGGGCTCGGTCCAGACGGTTACCGGACGGTCGGACGGCGAGCCATTGCTCACCGTCCGCAAGCCCGCGCCTACGGTGGCCGAATATCGGACAGTCAACTTTACTATCATTATTTAAACTGAAACATTAGTTTGACAAGAAATTCTTACTGATAAAAGTTCGATCAAATGGCCTCTTTTGTGTGGCCAAGAAAACCGACTCGCTTGGATTTTGTATAATAAGACACATAGTTCCTCAATTCAAAATAACATCAATAATGAAATAAAAAATCTAAAAATTCTTAATACATTTTCCTCTGGGTATCCTCTACGTTTGAGCCGATAATACCCAGGTGGGTCGTTGCCTAGCAACGCTCTTTGCGTCTAATGGCGGCCATCTTCGATGCCGACGGCAAACAAATAAAACGCTTTTAACATAGTTATGTTGCGCTATGTAAAGAGATCTTCAAGCGTGAAGGAACTACTACTTAAAGTGTTCGCAAACTTAGTTATTTTGAGTAAGTACTTAAAACTCTTAATCGTAATGTTTTGATATCTAAGGCGGAATTTACCAATAAAACTAATCGCGTTTTAATGTTAACGCCCGCATAACCGCGTTTAGCCGCTGTCACTAGTGTTACTTGTTGTATTTTTACAAGTGACACTAGTGACAGCGGCTAAACGCGATTATGCGAGCCAAACGTTAAAACGCGATTAGTTTTATTGGTGAATTCCACCCTTATTAGGTTACTAAACTCGTTAAAAAATAATAGGCCCGTTTTGACATTTGAGAAAAACCCTAGGATGTAACTTGGAACGAAACTGACAGAAACAATAAAATAATAATTAGGGGTCCGGTGTAGTAGCAGCTATTTTAGCTATTTTAGTAGTAACCGGTGGCCGAGTGGTAACGGCCCCGACTTACGAATTGTAGGTCGCGGATTCAAACCCAGCCAGGCGCATTAGTTTGTGTAATTTATTTCATCACCATTGCTCTCAAAACGGTGAAAGAAAACATCGTGAGGAAACCGGCATGTCCTAGAACCAAAAATTCGAAGACATGTGACATTCACCAACCCGCGCTGGGCCCGCGTGGTGGATTACGGCCTGTTCCCTCTCCTAGAGAGGAGGCCTGAGTCCCAGCAGTGGGAACATTAAAAGGCAGATTATGCTAGTAGTAGCTACACTACATCGGACAAGTCGCTAGGTAAGTTGTGTGGGATAGTGGGTTCGTATCCCACCTTAAGTGCACTGGATTGGAGGAGACTCGCTACTAGTTCGAAATTAAAGACTCCCGAAACGAAATTGAACACTTTATTTTCTATTAAATTATTTGTACACTTAACAGTTGTTTTATTTACACTTTTAAATCGTCTGATCACAGTTTTTTAATTGTTTTTAGTCTAATTCACAGGTTTTACAGTTTTATCACCAATTACATTGTTTTAAAACACTAAAAGTTATTAGAAATAATTGTTCACAGTTATTTAGAGTTTAAACACTAACTTACAGAGTTTTAGGCACTAAAATACAGTTCTAGGAGCACTGAAAATACTGAACACTGAGTACTGCATCGGGCAGAGTTTCGACTAACTATTTTATAAGTACTGGAACTGGAACGAGAACGAGAACTGGTGAAAAATACAAAATTTTGGGGGCCTTTTCACCTAGGCTCAAAGGCACACAGGCGGTCGGCTCCTTCTGCGAAGCAGTAAAGCTAGCATAGGAGGAGGCCGCACGCGTGTGGCAACGGTCCTCGAGCAATGGGTAGCTCACCGTCCGACTGTCCGGTAACCGTCCGGACTGAGCCCAAGACGTCGACGGCGCGTACTGTTCCACACGCGCCTCAAGGAGTTGTCAGCAAACCGTAGGGGCCGAAGGGTACTGGGGCCATGGATCTGTTTCTGAAAGGAAGTGTCTGTCGCGCAAACTATTCAGTTTAGAAAAAAATGATATTAGAAACCTCAATATCATTTTTGAAGACCTATCCATTGATACCCAACACGTAAGGGTTTGATGAAAAAAAAAATTTGAGTTTCAGTTCTAAGTATGGGGAAACCCCCAAAATTTATTGTATTTTTTTCTATTTTTGTGTGAAAATCTTAATGCAGTTCACAGAATACATCTACTTACCAAGTTTTAACAGTATAGTTCTTATAGTTTCGGAAAAAAGTGGCTGTGACATACGGACGGACAGACACACAGACATGACGAGTCTATAAGGGCTCCATTTTTTGTCATTTGGCTACGGAACCCTAAAAATGGTCAAGCCGTTTCGGAGGAATTCGATAACAAACACAGTGACACGAGATTTAGTTTTTTTTACCCACCTTAAAAAAACCCCTTGCCGGATCCCATGCTTGCGGCAAATAGTCTATACTCTGTTCATCTGGGCTTGAGACAAAATGTAAACAAAGAAAATAATGTAGGTTGTACCTTCGGCCAAGTTTCTTCGACGTGTTTGAATACATTAATAACAGTCTCCTTTTCTGTTGATTGCATTGGCGTTTTCTTTGCACGATTTTTCTTCGGCGAATACCAAGAATTCATCGAAAATATCTGAAAGCGGCATTCTTGTACCCCATTTTACACTATCTATCAACAAGTTAATCGATAGTGAAAAAGATGGCGGATTATAACCCGCCCATGACAAAACGTCACATTTTAATATAAAATGTTTGCAGTATCTGTGGTCGGTAATTTAATAGTATATATGGTTTGTTTACCTTTTGTCTTACGGCTCCCTGAATAGGGTATAGATTCAATTAAGTACTTCTCTTTTACGACGTAAGCTCAATATGTTTTCTCTATGAGATGTTTCGGTGTCTATTCCATACAATGGGTTATCAGCTTAAACATGAAGAGTCCAACAATGTGAGGAATATCGGGCTGTTGTGGAAAATATTGAGTTTTCTGAGAAATTCCCCTTTGTGCAGATTATGGTTCTTTGTCGAGGTATTGTATTCTTTGGTTATGATCCTACTTTCTGTTGTACGTTGAGAATATTTTGTTAGAATTCCGTTCCACAAAAGGAAAAACGGAACCCTTATAGGATCACTTTGTTGTCCGTATGTCTGTCTGACTGTCAAGGCCATTTATCTCGGGAACTCGTGGAGGTATCGGGTTGAAATTAAAACCATATACTCAAGTCTGAGGTTCCTTGAAGCTGTAAAAAAATCAAACTTCTGAGTTAACGAAAAAAAAAGATGCGGCCGTTTATGTCGCAAAAAACGTATATTTCGACACTCTCAAGGGAATTAAAATTCATAGGGTACTTCCCGTTGACCTAGAATCCTAAAATTTGGCATGAAGCATGGTCTCATAACACACTTGTATAGGAAAATATCTGAAAACTGTAAATTTGTAGTTACATCACAAAAAATCTTCGTAACTCAATTCGAGAATTGAACTGTTTTCATAGGTAAGTTTGTACGGAACCCTCAGTGCGCGAGTCCGACTCGCACTTGCCCGGTTTTTTAATCGACTTCAAAAAAAATGAGGAGGTTATCAATTCGGTTGTATTTTTTTTTTTTTTTTTTTTTTCGTTATTTTTTTTTTTATGTTTGTTACCTCAGAACTCCGTCGTTTATGGACCGATTTGCAAAATTTTTTTTTCTCTTTATAGGATATGCTTCCAGATTGGTCCCATTTTTTTCAAAATCCAGTTCTGATGATGGAATCCATGAGGAATCGAGGGAACTCCTCAAAAATTATATGCAACCCTATGGTAATTTTAGTATTTTCATCAAGAACTTAAGCATTTACAGTCAAAAAGTAACATTTGATGAAGTGGAACTGATGAAGAAGACCAGAAATGGTCAACGGAACTTCATACTCAAATAGATATCACAATGAAGATATACATAGTTAAGCGACTATGACAATACAAATAAATGAATGATTCTGAATAGTTACGTTGAAAATGGTATCATCGAAGTGATCTGATGATGATGATGGAGCCGGAAGGTAGGCACAGGAACTCCGTAATTAATCAATGTATCCTAGCCGTGTTTGGGCTTAATAGAATTGTCGTGAGATGCTCTTTGGCTATAAGGTACTATCGAACTGATCTGATGATGGAGCCAGAAGGAGGAAGGTAGACACAGGAACTTTATAATAAAACAATGTAACCTAGCAGTATTTGGGTTAATTGGAATTGTCATAAGAAATAGGCACTCTGTTTATAAGTGTATCGCAACTAAAAAGTGTGAAATAAATACTTTTTAGAAAAAAAAAATAACCGACTTCACTAAAAAAAACACTAAAAGGATCAAAATAACTTTAATTTCGGAAGTCGGTGTTAAATAAGAAACAAACAATACCGAGAAACACCGACTTCCGAAATTAAAGTTATTTTGATCCTTTTAGTGTTTTTTTTAGTGAAGTCGGTTATTTTTTTTTTTCTAAAAGGTTTTTTTTATTTCATAAATGCTTGCTTATTTAGCAATAGAACGAAACGATATACTTCCTTTAAAAGATTGTAGTTGTATTATTTCGTATTAGTCATGCTCACTTATATGTCTCACCGATGGCGGCACGTGTGTGAATTATTCGGTTCCCTTCTCCCGCTCTTGGGCGGTGTAGAAGGGCGTGACAGACTTTTACTGACTAAAACCCACTCCTGTTCCTTATTTGCCTTCATTCCAGGACCCCGGAGTTCTCTTTCGCACAAACCAAGCCCCAGTAGGCTTCGACCTTTCTGGGTCCCTACGGTTTACGGTTTATCTCTTTTAAGCGCGCGTGGAACGCTAAGCGTGGTCGACGACTCGTGCTCAATCCGGACGGTTTCCAGACGACCAGATAGCGAGCGACTCATTACGCTTCATACTCATACGCTATTGTGATGGAGTCAACAAAATTACCTTGTACAAATAATAAATAAATCATACGCAGCCACCTTGAATATGCGTCGCAGGTCTGGAACCCTCAATATGGGATATATAAGTCTCGTATTGAGGGCAACCAGAAAAAAATTCTTAAGTTTCTTGATTATAGAAACAAGTATCTGTTCACTACACTCACCGATGCAAAAGATATCATTTTCTACCGATTGACCAGAGACGTGATCGTCTCTGGTCAATCGGTAGAAAATGGTATCTTGAACCAATCATTAATATTCATATCATTGCACATAAAATTAATATCAATTAATGATGTGTGCTACCTGATTAATATCGCAAATGGTTCAATTGACTGTCCTGAACTTGTCTCAAAATTATCACTACGCACTAACCAGAGACTATTGTCATTATGTTGTTATTAAACTGTAAAATTTCCTAAAATGTGATAAAATAAAAATACCCATTTGTTAAATTACAGCACAAAAACCATTACGAGTCTTAAAGCTTTTTTAAAAGCTTACCTATTTTAAGCAAATCCTATCAATCTTAGTCAAGTTAATATAATAAATGCAAACGTTTGTATAATATCAATCATGCCACAATGATTTGCTTTAATCACAACACACGGTTATACCTTAAATAAAACAAGACTTTTTATTCCCCAAAAGTTTATTTTTTGTTGTTTAGCGTTCTTTTTTTAATTAATTAGTTAAATAAATATGTATGTAATTAGGATTTACTATAATAGGTACAGGTTTAAGTTAACTAATTTACTTAGTAACCTTACTAAAATAAAACAGAATACGAAATACACCACCTACTGGGACCATGGGTTAGCTTCTGAAAAGGAAACCCGTGGTACTGGAACGCTAGCCAAAGAAGGAACATAGGAGTGGGCTTTAGTCAGTAAAAGTCTGACACGCCCTCCCACCCCACCCTTGGGTGGGAGAAGTCGTTGGATGATTTCCCAGTAAAAAAAAGTCCGATACATAGACATGACGCGTAGTTAATATGCTACGAAAACGTAGCCGCGTAGCGTGACGCTACGCGATGTGCTACGTCGTAGCATGACGCTACGGAAGTACCAATGAGAATTTTTCAATTCTTGTGTACTTTTCTATGTTCATCTAGGACAATACTGACACCCCGTGCCTCGGAGAGCACGTAAAGCAACAGCTTTACAAACGGGACCAACAGGTCCCGTAACAACTGTCAAAGATCTACGAATGACCAACAGGTCCCGTTTGTCATTCGTAGATCTTTGGCAGTCGTTACGAATTTATTTCAGTTGAATTGAGATACTATATATTGTCTTGAGATACATTATGTATTTTTTTAAAGTATAGTTTTTTTTTCGGTGGGAAAATCATTCAATGACATCCCCCGCTTTTTGGCGGAGCGTGAGATAGTGTCAGACTAACTGACTAAAAAACCCACTCCTGTTCCTTCTTTGCCTTCGTTCCAGGGCCCCGGGGTTCTCTTTCGCATCACCCATGGCCCCAGTAGGCTTCGACCCTGCTGGGCCCCTACCAGCAGGGTTAAAGTATAGTTAAGAGGGCCTTTCCCCACACGTCTATCGTCAACGTAAGCATGGTTTAAAAACTTGTTGTATTACCCAATGCGAACCAATGCAATCTACACTAATATTATAAAGAGGTAAAGTTTGTTTTTTGTTTGTTTGTAGGAGGTAATCTCTGAAAGTACTGGTCCGATTCCTAAAATGTTTTTCATCGATAGCCTTTTGACGTGCGTAATTAGAGACACAATAGTAAGACAATGACTTGCGGGCGCCGGCTACCGCCTGAGCGTTAATGAAATAGAAAGCTGCTTTATTCCTGAGTGATATAGGCTATATTTTATGTACGCGGGCAAAGCCACGGGCAAAAGCTAGCGTTTGATAAAGAGGCAATACGAAAAAATACAGATAACGCCAGGACGCTCTGTTGGCATTTGGTAATTCCGTCATTTACTCAAATTTTTCACAAAACAAGTTCCATGATTTTTTTTAAAAACCTTAAAAGTTAAAAAAAAAATGTTCATCACTCAGAATTAAGATTAAATAAAGGTTTCTATAGATTTATATTTTTGTATTGTATAATTTTATAATTTATTTTATCACCACTGCTCTCAAAACGGTGAAGGAAAACATCGTGAGGAAACCGGCATGTCCTAGAACCAAAAAATTCGAAGACATGTGACATTCATTAACACGCACTGGGCCCGCGTGGTGGATTACGGCCCATTCTCTCTCCTAGAGAGGAGGCCTGAGTCCCAGCAGTGGGAACATTAAAAGGCTGATTATGCTATGTATGCTAAACTAATTTGACTTCGATGCAAACAATATACACCCTATTTTTTAATTAGTACAAAAAAATGGGGCTCTATCCGTACCCGTTACTGATCATATTTGTGTAGTCAAAAGTAAAAAAAAACGAAATCCCAAAATTGTCCACGAAAATTTGTCATAATTGGTAAATTCAATAATAGAATCAATCATTCATAATCGGATGTTTGTTGGTGTTATGTTCTGTGTTATGTGTAATTATGAGTCCTTAGTTACTTGAATAAATGAAATTATATTATTATTATTATAACAATTGCTACTATAAAATACTATGCGCAGTGTTTGTCCATTGTTTTTCATTCATAATATATTGAGCTTGTACAATCTATACTATAATATTATAAAGCTGCAGAGTTTGTTTGTTTGTTTGTTTGTTTGTTTGAACGCGCTAATCTCTGGAACTACTGGTTCGATTTGAATGTTTCTTTCAGTGTTGGGTAGTCCATTTATTGAGGAAGGCTATAGGCTATGTTTTTTTTTTCAAAATTAGGGATCCGTAATAAAATTGCTATTTTGTAACACAAGGTGTAAAATCGAAAACCTATTTTTGCGTGCGCTGCAAAAACTATTGACAATAGAACAAAATGATGTACTACGGGTTTGTAGATCCCATTAAGACCTACAAAAAAGTCCGCGAGAACATATATCTAGCTATCATGGTTTAATCACAATAACCGATTTTGTGTTCAAAATAATTATTAAATCGTCTGAAGAAAAAAAACTACGTTAAATATGTATCGTAATATTAATCTTTATCGAAATTAAGTATTATGTTATCAAGAGTATTTATGTAGAAGTAAAATACTTTTTGTTTCATCTCAATCGGATATTTAGTTTAAAAGTTATCACGTGTGTAAGATGTTAAGAGTTGGTACCTATTAATGAGTTATGGGCCATAGAGTTTTTTATCAACATAAAATCCTGTAATAATCTTTTTCGAAATATATTTGTTGATGAGATCAAGAAGATGCAGTCCATTATCCACAGGAATTTCTTAATTCTTTAAACCCGAGTGGCCTCCCCCCACATTCTCTCAAGTTAAAAATTGGTGCCCCAATTATTTTACTTAGAAATCTTAAGCCACCAATTATGGCGGTAAGTTCCTTCTTTGAGGCGTGGTTGGAAAGACCTCACGGCGTCGTCACCTTCCGCATGACGCAGGTTCTCACTGAACACGGGAAGATCGAGAATTTCCTGCACCGGATTCGTGCGGAAGCGACGCCCGGGTGTCGCCACTGTGTGGACCGCCCGTAGGACACGGTGGAGCACACGGTGGAGGTGTGCCCCGCTTGGGAAGAGCAACGCCGTGTCCTCATGGGGGCGATCGGCGGCGGCGATCTCTCGCGCCGGGCCTTGGTACAGGCCATGGTCCGGAGCGAGGAGGAGTGGCAGGCGGTCGCCTCCTTCTGCGAAGCAGTAATGCTGGCAAAGGAGGCGGCCGATCGCGTGAGGCAACGGCAACGGTCCTCACGTCCCAGCCGCCGCCGGGATTCCGATCCTGATTTCCGGCCACCGTGGGCGCGGGCTTGCGGACGGCGGGCAATGGGTGGCCCGCCGTCCGACCATCCGGTAACCATCCGGACCGAGCCCAAGTCGTCGACGGCGCGTATTGTTCCGCGCGCGCCTCAGGGAGATGTCAGCAAATCGTAGGGGCCCAGCAGGGTCGAAGCCTACTGGGGCCATGGGTAGTGTGAAAACGAAACCGGGGCCCTGGGACCAAGGCAACGAAGGAACAGGAGTGGGTTTTTAGTCAGTAAAAGTCTGACACTATCTCTCGCTCCGCCCAAGAGCGAGATTTGTCATAAGATGATTTTCCCACCTATAAAAAAATAAAAAAAAATAAAAAAGCCACCAAATTTATGTAACGGGACTCGACTTCAGGTTAAATTTCTTCGCAATAACGTGATCGTTGCAACAGTTTTGACTGGTCCAGCGGTTGGTCAAACAGTACTTATACCTCGGATCCCAATGATTCCAAATGATTTGCCTTTTTAACCGACTTCAAAAAGGAGGAGGTTATATGTTCGGTTGAATGTATGTTTTTTTTTTTTTTTTTTTATGTATGTTCACCGATTTCTCGGTCAATTGTGGACCGATTTTGAAAATTTTTTTTTTGATTGAAAGGTTATGCTTCCAAGTTGGTCCCATAGAAACATTGTTATGATCTGATCATGAACTTCGTAGATATGGAACAGAACTCCTCATGGGATCACAGCAGAACTGTCGTAACAAGTAAAATTGCTTTGTTTATACGTGTAGTCGATGACTGACTGAAAGTAGAGGGGGAATATATCGAACTGATCTGATGATGAAGCCTGAAATTAGGCACCGGAACTCTGTAATAAATTAATTTAATCTAACCGTGTTTGGTATTATTAGAATTGTCATAAGATGCACTCTGGCTATAAGGTATTTAAGTATGGCTGAGGGGTACTTTTTAGTGTTGGTACCATAACTAAAAAGTGAAAAATAAAAAACTTTTTACAAAAAAAAATATAACCGACTTCAATGTAAAAAAACACTGAAAAGTGCAAAATAACTTTAATTTCGGAAGTCGGTGTTAAATAACGAAGAGACAAAACTATTATAGAAACACCGACTTCCGAAATTAAAGTTATTTTGCACTTTTCAGTGTTTTTTTACATTGAAGTCGGTTATATTTTTTTTTGTAAAAAGTTTTTTATCATTTTAAAAGAATCCAATTCCCAATTAAATTATCTTTTGCCGTAACGATAAATAAATCACAGGGGCAAACATTTAAATATGTAGGATTAGATTTACGGCAAGACTGTTCTTCGCACGGCCAACTATATGTCGCGTTGTCAAGATCAGCTTGCGGAAACAATCAATATATTCTTCTGCCACAAGAAAATAAAACGAAAAATATAATTTACTCAGAAGTACTTTAAAATAATATTTTAACCCGGTTTAAAGTGGACGGACACTCCCGCCTATAGTCGTAATTCTTATGTGTCTGGCTGAATGTCGAA
Organism: Mythimna impura; assembly: GCA_905147345.3. Lineage (NCBI taxonomy): Eukaryota > Metazoa > Arthropoda > Insecta > Lepidoptera > Noctuidae > Mythimna > Mythimna impura. The sequence goes on from LR990369.1 coordinate 12,912,294, forward strand.
CAGATGGACAGCTATTGCCTGCGACTTATACAATTTAACTTAATCTATATTTTTCTTAATATTATAAAGCTGAAAAGTTTGATTGTTTGTTATGAACGCGGTAATCTCGGGAAATACTGATCTGATATGAAAACTGTTTAAATATTCAATAGTCCATTTATTGAGGGAGGCTATATTTATCTCGGTATTTCCACGGAAACGAGAAAAACGCGGGTGAAACCGCTGGGCACAGCTAGTATTTCCATAAATTGTGTGACATTTTGGGATATAAACAAACTCTAATAACTTTGCTGTTTATGAACATTATTTATTGAGACTTTACTTGAATAATAACGAGACCTTTTCTAATAAGCCCTTTAAGTATTTGTACTAATTAAAAATTAGTGGTGTACATTTTATTATTATTATATTTTTATATGGTATATTTTATTGACATTTATTTTCTTTGTACTTGATCTTTTTTTCCTTTCACTTTCACACACGGTGCCTACTTCTTTTTTTCCAATTCTCCTTTCGCAGGTATGCTGGTAGAAATTTCTGTAGAAATAAGCATCACCTATGTACCTATTTTTCTGTTGTCGTCTTCTTTTATTTTTAACCGACTTCAAAAAGGAGGAGGTTATATGTTCGGTTGAATGTATGCTTTTTTTTTTTTTTTTATGTATGTTCACCGATTTCTCGGTCAACTGTGGACGGATTTTGAAAAATTTTTTTTTGATTGAAAGGTTATGCTTCCGAGTTGGTCCCATAGAAATATTGTTATGATCTGATCATGAACTTCGAAGATATGGAACAGAACTCCTCATAGGATCACAGCAGAACCGTCGTAACAAGTAAAATTGCTTTGTTTATACGTGTAGTCGATGACTGACTGAAAGTAGAGGGGGAATATATCGAACTGATCTGATGATGAAGCCTGAAGTTAGGCACCGGAACTCTGTAATAAAATAATGTAATCTAACCGTGTTTGGAATTATTAGAATTGTCATGAGATGCACTCTGGCTATAAGGTATTTAAGTTTGGCTGAGGGGTACTTTTTAGTGGTGGTACCATAACTAAAAAGTGTAAAAAAAAACTTTTTACAAAAAAAATACAACCGACTTCAAAGTAAAAAAAAACACTGAAAAGTGCAAAATAACTTTAATTTCGGAAGTCGGTGTTAAATAACGAAGAGACAAAACTATTATAGAAACACCGACTTCCGAAATTAAAGTTATTTTGCACTTTTCAGTGTTTTTTTTACTTTGAAGTCGGTTGTATTTTTTTTGTAAAAAGTTTTTTATTATATAAGTGTGTCGTCTTCTTTTATTTTATTATATAAGTGTGTATAAGTTGAGTCGAGTACCCAATAATATAATATAACATTCCACAACTTTCACACAACGCCATCTAGTCCCAAACTAAGCAGAGCTTGTGTTAGGAGTACTAGACAACTGAAAACATACATTTAGACACTAAACAAATGATCATGGTCATCACACAAACATTTGTCTTGGGTGGGAAACAAACCCACGACCTCCGGTATAGCAGTCAGGGCCACTAACCACTAGGCCACAGTATAGATATATGGAACAGTACGGAAACTACCTATAAATGTTCGAAACGGCTCACTCACACAAACATACGCATCGACGAGACTCCTAAGCGGCATTCGCTACTGACAGGACCGCGAGAAACGCTTAGGAGTCTCGTCGATGCGTATGTTTGTGTGAGAGTGCCGTTTCGAATATTTGTAGGTAGTTTCCGTACTGTTCCATATATCTATACTGTGACTAGACGAACAGGCGTTAAAGGTTCAAATCCTTTGACATGCCGTCCCGGTCTGTACCCTTACAATACTTTCTCCAAAATTATTTTCGCGGGAAATTTCAAGGGAAAACAAAAGAAAAGCTTGTTCTATAAAAGGTCCCGAGTCGGGGCCGGGGGCAAACTATTAACCCCACCGTAGGGATGTTGGCTGAACGTAGATCCGAATGTGTGCGGATATTTTTGTGAATGATACGGGTTAGGGTGTATCATGGTTTTTAAATTTTCGATATTTGACTTTGCTCGAATTCTTGATACCACTCGTGCAGTGTTCTTATATCAAAAATAAAAAACTTTTTACAAAAAACATACAGCCGACTTCAAAGTAAAAAAAAACACTGAAAAGTGTTTTTTATTTTACACTTTTTAGTTATGGTACCACCACTAAAAAGTACCCCTTAGCCAAACTTAAATACCTTATAGCCAGAGTGCATCTCATGACAATTCTAATAATCCCAAACACGGTTAGATTACATTACCAACCATATATATATGTCGTTTTGTTATTTGTTTATTTTAAGGTGTGCGCCATATTTGACGTAAATAAATTGTTTTTCTTTCTTTTCTTCTTTTTCTTTCTTTTCTTTACATTAATTTATTACAGAGTTCCGGTGCTTAACTTCAGGCTTCATCATCAGATCAGATCGATATATTCCCCCTCTACTTTCAGTCAGTCATCGACTACACGTATATACAAAGCAATTTTACTTGTTACGACGGTTCTGCTGTGATCCTATGAGGAGTTCTGTTCCATATCTTCGAAGTTCATGATCAGATCATAACAATATTTCTATGGGACCAACTCGGAAGCATAAACTTTCAATAAAAAAAAAGAATTCAAAATCGGTCCACAGTTGACCGAGAAATCGGTGAAAATACATAAAAAAAAACATACATTCAACCGAACATATAACCTCCTCCTTTTTGAAGTCGGTTAATCACTATAATCGGTTATTATATAGAGGTTGCACAACACCAATAAAGTTTTCTCATACAGCTAGTACGTTATCAGTGTAGGTAATTTTTTTAATAAGTATTATTATTTTTTACAGTGGAGGGTAGCAAGTGTTACTAGTGTTTTGTTGTGTCTAGTAAAACTTACTTCCCTCCTCTGTGAAAAATAATAATATTAAAAATTACATATATTATACATTGTGTAACCTCTAAATATTAACCGATTATGGTGATTTTTGTTTTTTTTTATGAGAGCATGAGTGGTATCAAGAATTCGAGCAATGTCAAATGAAAATCGAAAATTAAAAAAAAAAACATGAAACACCCTCATACGGGTTTTTTTCCGGTGGGAAAATCATCTTACGACATCCCCCACTCTTGGGCGGAGCGGGAGATAGTGTCAGACTTTTACTGACTAAAAACCCACTCCTGTTCCTTCGTTGCTCTTCTTGAAAAGACTAAAGCTAGAACTACACTGCGCACACGTGTGCCACACACGCCGATCTGGGCGCGTCGGTCTCCATACATTTCATATGGAAACTAGACTTGTAGAGCTACACTTGATCCACGCCACGCGACGTCGTTCTACGTACAAATCAGGCGTGTTACACGTGTGCGTCGGTCTAATGTAGTTCTAGCTTAAATAAAGGGCATGATGTATTGATAGTTCGTTTAATTATTGATTCGTTTCTGCAAGCGGTTTCGCAGGCGTGAATGCAGAAAATACATGCCTATGTCACCAGTCGAATGCTAGGTACAAATAGTACTAGGTACCATTCTACTAATGAAAGAATTTTTAAAATCGGTCGAGTAGTTTTTCTTCATCTTTCTTCTTAATAATGTTAGTATAGGTAGGGTTGCGCTTGACTAGTATCTCACCTGATGGTAAACGAAGATGTGGTCGATGATGGAGCACGCTTACTTAGACTTAACCTATTCACTTTTAACTTAAAGTTTTATTTATTTATTTATTTATTAAAACTTCATGCAACACAAAAGTACAAAGGCGGACTTAATGCCTTAGGCATTCAAAAAAAGTAGAAAAAAAGTGTAGAGGTGTGTGTAAAAGTGTGTGTGTGTGTGTGGTGTGTGTTTGTGTGTAGTGTAGTATTTAAAGTTTTCTTTATAAAAAAAAAAATTGCCCCACACTAAGAATTACTCCTCTAACTTGGGTGCGTGCAAAACATCCACACCCGAAACCCCTATCCGTAGGCTATACAAATATTTGTTCAGTACGAGAATCGAACCCATGATATGCAGTGTAGCAGTCAATCGCTCACACACTGCGCTAACCGTGCTATCAAATAATATAATATAATATAATATTCCACAAATATCACACAACGCCGTCTAGTCTCAAGCTAAGCAGAGCTTGTGTTATGGGTACTAGACAACTGATAAACATACTTATATGTTTATAAATACATACATATTATAGATAAATTACACACAGACACAGAACAAATGATCGTGCTCATCACACAAACATTTGTCCTGGGTGGGAATTGAACCCACGACCTCCGGTATAGCAGTCAGGGCCACTAACCACTAGACCAACAGGCCAGTCAAATACCCGCCTTCACTGTCATACGAACCAAAGCTAAGCGACTAGTGCGTAGCTTAGCTGTGAGTAGCTGTGGACTGGTGCCATTATGTCCGATTACCCACTTCGTGAGACCCCCACGGGAGTAAACCAATCGTAACTGCACGCCATCGTAAACCATGGCTAATCCCGTTTTACGACTAGTAATGGGCATGTGTTGCGAATAGTTTTCTGTATCCGACTCTTGTGTCTGCTTTTCTAAGTAAGTTATATTTTTTAGAGTTCCGTAATGAATGGTTAAAATAGGACCCTATTACTAAGATACCGCTGTATGTCCGTCTGTCTGTTTGATTGTCTGTCCATCTGTCACCAGGCTGTATTTCATGAACCATGATAGTCAGACAGTAGAAATTTTCACAGATGATTTATTTCTGTTGCAGCTTTAACAACAAATACTAAAAACAGAATAAAATAAATATTTAAGTGGGGCAACCATAAAACAAAAAACGGCAAAAAATCACATTTGTTGTATGGGATACAACAAATGTGATTTTTGCCGTTTTTTGTTACGGATGGTACGGAACCCTTCGTGCACGAGTCCGACTCGCGCTTGGCCAGGAGTCCGACTCGCACTTGCCTGTTTTTTTTTTATAGTTATTAACTAGTGCTTGACTGCGATCCCACCTGATAGTAAGCAGTGATGTTATCGTTGATGGTTAGGCGCACTAGTTTCATAATTTCAGTCGATAGACGTCCACTGCTGGACACAGGCCTCTCCTAACTGTCGCCATAATGAACGGTACTGTGCGTCTCGCATCCATCGGATTCCCGCAACCTTCACCAGGCCATCGGTCAGCCTTGTAGGAGGCCTTCCAACACTGCGTCTTCCGCTACGCGGTCGCCACTCCAGAATCTTTCGGCCCCAACAGCCATCTGTTCTACGAGCAATGTGCCCTGTCCACTGCCACTTAAATTTGGCGATTCTTCGGACTATGTCGGCGACCTTGGTTCTCCTGCGGATATCTTCATTCCTGATGCGACCATGCAAGGAAACTCCGAGCATAGCCCTTTGCATTGCCCTTTGGGTGACTTAGCCTTCTTATGAGGCCCATTGTAAGCGACCAACCATACCATCTTGATATTACATCTTCTTTTTCCTAAGATATTGGTATACTACACGCTATCTTATGTGAAAAATGAGGACCTTTTTGAAGTTTACATACGATTACGTAGTTCTAATACAAGGTAATCGTATGACAATCTCAAAAAGGTACACCGCTTTACTTCAGGACAAGTACAGGCCAATATTACCAACATTCCATCTTATTTTTCCAATAAAAAACGCCCAACATCTAACCTCAAATATCAAATAAACAAGCTGAATAACACCCAAAAACTACCAGAATCACTTTTTAAGATGTTTACTTCGAAATCCAATATCTATTACATTTTTAGAATAAGTGGGGGAGGCGAAACGCCCACGGGCGGTTCGGAGAAGTTTGGACGAAAATAAAATGTTATGTTGGCTCCATACTTTGGTCCCAATGTTTGGCACCAAGGACACACGTTCAATTTGTGAACCAAAGAAGGATTTTATTCCTATGTTGGCAATAATAATAATAAATTGTTTATTTGCACCTTCAAGTTAACAAGTTTTCCAAATTACAGTAAATTAGGTCGAAAGGTTAATCAATTGTGATATTTAAGTTTTACAGCTGATACCTAAGCTAAGATAACTTAATATCTTGTATATATAGGTATCAGCGCCCACCCTCATAATCACTAGCAGAGATTTACATATCCTCATAATTAGAACCAATTGATGCAAAAATTAAGACAAAAAATAAAAAGTAGATAACGGAATGAGTGACATGTGTGTGGTGTGTGGTGTGTGGTCTGTGGTGTGTGGTATGTGGTGTGTGGTGTGTGTTGTGTGGTGTGTGGTGAGAGTGTATGTGTATTTATGTGTGTAATTTCTTCACGCTCGAGCGGTTGAACAGATTTGGATGAACACTAGCACGGAGGAAGGTCATGTCCCGGAGTAGCACATAGGACACTTTTTACCCCGGCTAGTATGTTCCCATGCGATAGTTAAATTGGGTACTATATCCAGAATTTTTTATGCTTTTTAAGTGTCATCAATTAAAAATTATATAGATAACACATGACGTTTATCAGGAGCCACTAGAAAAATCAAAACGTCTATCAATAATATCTTTTTATTTACAAAGTGAAACTGACTGACTGACATATCAACGCACAGCCGAAACTAGTGAGTCTAGGAACGTTGAATTTTGCACATAGTTTTCTATTATGCGAGCACTAAGAGAGGATTTCAAAGGGGCAAAACTGCTAGCAGAAGCTAGTTTTTATATAGAACCTCACCCTGGAGTTTAGGACCTTTTGAAAGGTATGTCAGGGGCCAAAACCAACTCGCAGACACCTCATAATCATCTCTTTTTAAATTCCGTACCTCAAAAGGAAAAAACGGAACCCTTATAGGATCACTTTATTGTCCGTCTGTCTGTCTGTCTGTCTGTCTGTCAAGAACTTTTATCTCGGGAACGCGTGGAGGTATCAAGTTGACATTAAAATCATATACTTAGGTCTTCGGTCCCTTGAAACTGCGAAAAAATAAAACTTAATTAAATTTGTAAGTACGTCACAAAAAAAACTTTATTTGCGATTCGGTAAAATCTTCGTAACTCAATTCGGGAATTGAACTATTTTCATAGGTAAGTTTATACGGAACCCTCAGTGCGCGAGTCCGACTCGCACTTGTCGGGTTTTTTTATTATTTATAGGATCGCACTTGACTGCTATCTCACCTGATGGAAAAGGACGATGTGGTCAACGATGGATTCAAATTGCAACGCACACTCTCCAAAATTAATCCTGTAAAAAACCAAAAGGCTGGCTACCCTACGCCTGTGCATAACGCAGGTTTTGTTTTATATTTATCTATACGCTGTGTCTCAAAAGTCAGAGATCTACACACAAATGTGTACCATGTACTGGATGTATCACGATTCTGGACTCCCCAGAGTTGGATTATTTCGTTGGAGTTTTCCTTATTTAACCCTTCACTACACGCGGTATAAAGTTGTGAGTTGTTCGAGTTTAATTTTGAAAGGTTATAGTGCTGTGCGTCTGCCTCTTGTATAAAATATTCGTTAAGTCTCATATATCTTCGTTGAAAACGGAGGATACTCCGACCAGTGCCTCAAGTCTGATATTACAATAGTGTCAGAATGGTCTATCATTGATTTCATGATTGTTGATTTTGACAAGTTTGGTAATCTACCAATTAATAAAAATATCTTCTTTACTATTTGAAAGTGTTTAAACCGTTATTCTAATCAACTCCAATAATATATTGAATTAAAAAGTAGTTAATTCACTTTTTTCACTTGAGCATCGGAGACCACGATCCATGGTTTCCATTTCAGAAATAAACCGTGACCCCTACGGTTTTGCTGACATCTTTTTGAGGCACGCGTGGAACAATACGCGTCGTGGACGATTTGGGCTCGGTCCTACCGGAGGGCCGGATGGCGAGTTACCTCTTGCTCGTCGTCTGTTAGCCCGCTGACTGACCGACCTTGACAATTCAAAAGTGCCTGTATATTCTTTAGCATAGCATAGTCGGCCTTATAATGTTCCCACTGTTGGGACTCTGGCCTCCTCTCTAGGAGAGGGAATGGGCCATAATCCACCAAGCGGGCCCAGTGCGGGTTGGTGGATATCACATGTCTTCGATTTTTTGGTTCTAGGACATGCCGCTTTCCTCACGATGTTTTCCTTCACCGTTTTGAGAGCAGTGGTGATGAAATAAATTACACAAAGTAATGTGCCTGGCTGGGTTTGAACCCGCGACCTACAACTCGTAAGTCGAGGCCGTTACCACTCGGCCACCACTGCTCTATATTCTTTAGGTTTATGAAAAAAATGTTTTGAGTTTGAATATTTATTGTGATCATGTATACTGTGTTCCCCGAAGATTTGAACAGAGACAATTATATAGTGTAACACATACGTTTCTCCAATTATGTCCGACGGCTATATTTATAGCAGAGGGTTGGCCTGCTACCGGGCACAAATCGAGCTGATAATGAGAAATTCCCATTACAGAAATTCGATTATACTGGCCCATCTAATGATTGGTTCAGGAAGAATCCGTAGGGCAAGTGTTCAAGGTCATTTTAGGGACTTTGGAAATATTTCTCGAAACAGCGACTGCAATTTCCTACAACAGGATTTTTTTTTAAGGTGGGTAGTCGTACAATGTCTTCTCTCGCTCTAGGGTGGGGCGCGAGGGTGTGTCAGACTTTTATTGACTAAAACTCACCTGTGTGTAATGTAAAGAAAAGAAAGAAAGAAAAAACGTTTATTCGTACCTCACACATACAGTAAGTAGGTAAAAAAAAGATGAAGATTCATGTAGTGACATCTATGGCGCCACGTAGGAACTAAAAATTCGAAATTCTGCATTGCGCTATTAGAGTTCTTCGCGCGATTTGAACAAATACAAGCCCTCACCTATGTTTCTACCTTGCCTGGCGGTCCAAGACCCCGTGGTTCCCTTTCGGACTACCCCATGGCCCCAGGAGGCTCTGGCCCTGCTGGACTCCTACGGTTACCAAACAGTCGGACGGCTAGTTACCCAGTGCTCGCCGTCCGCGAGCCCGCGCCTACGGTGGCCGGAAATCGGGCTCGGGATCCCGGCGGCTGGGGCATCGCGTTTAGGATACGCACAAAACGTTTTGAGAACACATTTATTATGCGTACAGCCAAGGAGTGGAATTCCTTGCCGGAGTCTGTGTTTCCTGATAGCTACAACTTAGGGGTCTTTAAGTCAAGAGTGAATAGGCTACTTCTAGGCAAGCGTGCTCCATCGTCGACCACATCATCGCTTACCATCAGGCGAGATGGTGGTCAAACGCGAGCCTTTAATTAATAAAAAAAAAGGATTTAATTAGGTTTTAAGGAACCACAAATCTTTTTAAGTTTATCTCGTACTAAATGCTGCTAGCAACTTCACTTGCGTGAACGAAGAAAATTGTGCCATGTAAACATACTTCCGAGGTAAATACTGTAATAATTATAAAATGTTGTAACAAACAACCATTTTTTTAAAAGAGTAGAGTAGAGAGTCTTGCCGGTTCTTCTCCATAGGAAACGTGCACCAGCTTCTGACGTTTTATAAGTGCCCATGTAGGCCTATGTGAAATAAAAGTATTTTAATTTTTTAAGATAGGAAGTATCCTATGTCCTATTTCAAGACAGGGTCTACAGTCTTTCAAGCGTAAATAAGTCAAAAACATACACAATCACAATTATTATTTTAATTGATTTAAACCAGTGCTTGACTGCGATCCCATCTGATGATAAGCAGTGATTCAATCATTGATGGTGAGGCGCATTAGGCGCACCAACTATCGCCTTTATACGCAACTAATTTTTAATTAGCACAAATACTTAAAGGGCTTATTAGGAAAGTACTTGTTATTAATTAAGTAAAGTCTCAATAAATAATATTCATAAACAGCAATTTATATCCCAAAATGTCACTCAATTTATGGAAATATTATACAGGCTATTGATTATGAATGAACAAATGACGATCAAAATGGATAAACACTGTGCGTAGTATTTTCTAGTAGCAATTGTTAATGATTCATTCTATTGTGAATTTCAATTATGACAAATTTTCGTGGACAATATTGGGATTTCGTTTTTTTTTACTTTTGACTACAGAAATATGATCAGTAACGGTACAGATAGAGCCCCATTTGTTTGGTACTAATTAAAAAATAGTGGTGTATTATTAAGTGTACCTAAAACCCAAAGAGAAGACATTGGCTGATTTCCCACCTACAAAAAAAACCTAAACGCAATATTTACAATGCTGTTCAAGCAAAATAACGAGTCCTTTTACGCAGCTGACACACGCAAATATCCATATTTAAAGCAGACTCGTTACGATTATCCGAACCGGTTTAAGAGGCTCATACACCCATACGGGCTTTTTCACACGCCTACAGCTTTAAGAATCGTGAAAAGTTACGGTTTCTATACGATATAACTCAAGAGGACCCTTTCCGATCCGCAATGAAAGATGTTTTAAAAGTTCTGCCCCCCGAGCCAAGTTACGACCGTTTTGTTTCGATTCTACTGCATCGAACGGCTTGAGTAGGCCACGCCTCCGATTGTCCTTTGTTCTGACCACGTGACTGAGCGTTGGGATGACGTCAGAACAAAGGAATCGGAGGCGTGGCCTACTCGAGGCGTTCGACGCAGGAGAATCGAAACGAAACGGTTATAACTTGGCTAGGATTATGATAATGATAATGGGGCTGAACATGGAGAGGATTAGGCATTAACGTCAATCGTCACTACGGCGAGTACACCACTCGCCTTCGATTTACCTACAATATAGTAGTCATGACTGAGACTGACATAGAGGAGCTCAGTACAATGCTCGACTAACGAAATAGTGGGTCTTACGATGAACATGGACAAAACCAAAGTCATGATAAACAAGGAGACTACACTTGAATTTCGTATTCGTAACGTAAACTGGTGCATGGTTTGAGAGCTTGTTGTTTTTAACCGACTTCAAAAAGGAGGAGGTTATATGTTCGGCTGAATGTATGTTTTTTATTTTTATTTTTTATGTATGTTCACCGATTTCTCGGTCAATTATAGACTGATTTTGAAAAATTTTTTTTTGATTGAAAGGTCATGCTTCCAAGTTGGTCCCATAGAAATATTGTTATGATCTGATCATGAACTTCGTAGATATGAAACAGAACTCCTCATGGGATCACAGCAGAACTGTCGTAACAAGTAAAATTGCTTTGTTTATACGTGTAGTCGATGACTGACTGAAAGAAGAGGGGTAATATATCGAACTGATCTGATGATGAAACCTGAAGTTAGGCACCGGAACTCTGTAATAAATTAATTTAATCTAACCGTGTTTGGTATTATTAAAATTGTCATGAGATGCACTCTGGCTATAAGGCATTTAAGTATGGCTGAGGGGTACTTTTTAGTGGTGGTACCATAACTAAAACGTGAAAAATAAAAATCTTTTTACAAAAAAAATACAACCGACTTCAATGTAAAAAACACTGAAAAGTGCAAAATAACTTTAATTTCGGAAGTCGGTGTTAAATAACGAAGAGACAAAACTATTATAGAAACACCGACTTCCGAAATTAAAGTTATTTTGCACTTTTCAGTGTTTTTTACATTGAAGTCGGTTGTATTTTTTTTGTAAAAAGATTTTTATCTAACGCAATCTTTTTGAAAAGTGCTCCGTTGCGGGAACCCGTGCGGGCACCCGTAGCAGGGAGCCGGGCCCCGCGCACGTTTTGCTACGTAATGATACATTAAGTTCTCCATCGACACGACTAAATGCACACCATTAAAGTTGAACTAGCGACACTGCGCAGGTAATAATCCAGTTTACAGACACACGCGCCTTGTCACGCGACGGGTGCCCGTCGCGGGCGATTGACTAACTATTGATAAGTTAGTGCTTGATCACTATCTCATCTGATGGAAAGAGTCGATGTGGCCGACGATGGAGCACGCTTGCCTAGAAGCAACCGATTCACTCTGAACTTAAAGACTCCAAGGTTGTAGCTATCAGGATACACACGCACGACTATTACGAATTAAAACAGTCATTGAACTGTACTCGAAAAACCTTCAAATTCCTTAATATTTTAAAACAAGTCCGTTCTATTTTCTCTAAACAAACTAACCACGGCAGTAAAAGCGTAAGGAAAGAGCTGTGTTTAAAACTAATAGAAACAAATGACGATGGCTCTTCGGTTCGAACGAACACCGATCTTCATTATAAGGGCTGACTGTCACACCGAAGTGTAACGAAGACCCAAGATGTATTGTTATACCTAGCTATACGTTAGCGAAAAACGCAGCGTTGGAAGGCCTCCCACAAGGTGGACCGACGACCTGGTGAGAGTCGCGGGAGTGCGGTGGATGCGAGACGCACAGGATCGGTCGTTGTGGTGACGCTTGGGGGTGGCTATGTCCAACAGTGGACGTCTTTCAGCTGAAATGATGATGATGATGATACGTTAGTGATTTTAATAATTAGGTACAAAAATTATGATTTTTTATGTTAATACACTTAGATTATAACGGGACGGGACGACCACCGCAGTCAAATTGTTCCAATCCTTCGATGTACGCGGTAAAAACGATGAGGCGAATCGCTTAGTCCGGGCCCTAGATGAGTTAACAATGTACTTGTAAGGGTGTACATTCACCGTACGTCGGGTTATCTGATGGTAGAAAGGTGATGGCGGAATCAAGTCATGTTATTCCTGCGCACACTCTCCAAAATGCATTCTTTAAAATACCGAAAGGCTGGCTATTCTACGCCTGCGACTGGTCAAAGCGCGGCGCCACCTTATGGGAGGCCTTCCAACGCTGTACCTTCCGGTACGTGGTCACTCCAGAACCTTTCATCCCCATCGACCATCTGTTCTGCGAGGAATGTACCCTGTCCACTACCACTTAAGTTTGACGATTCTTCAAGCTATGTCGATAACCTTGGTTGTCCTGTGGATATCTTCATTTTTGATGTGATCACGCAAGGAAACTCCGAGCATAGCCCTTTCGCCTTTGGGTGACTTTAAGCCTTCTGGTTTCCGATCCCGATTTCCGGCCATCGTAGGCGCGGGCTTGCGGACGGCGAACAATGGGTAGCTCGCCGTCCGACCATCCGGTTACCGTCCGGACCGAGCCCAAGCGTACTGTTCCACGCGAGCCTCAAGGAGATGTCAGCAAACCGTAGAGGTCCAGCAGGGTCGAAGCCTACTGGGGCCATGGGTCTGATTCTGAAAGGAAGACTTGGCCCTGGTACGAAAGGCAACGAAGGAACAGGAGTGGGTTTTTAGTCAGTAAAAGTCTGACAATATCTCTGGCTCCGGCCAAGAGCAGGGGACGTCATAAGATGATTTTCCCACCGAAAAAAAAAATAGCCTTCTGGTGAGGCCCATTGTAAGCGGCCACGTTTTGGAGCCATATGTCTTAAACGTTATTGGTAATAGTTAATCCAGATAGCGTTATTTGGACCCCAACAGTAATTCAAACTTTTATTTTTAGGTATGGCGCATAAGATTTTAATAGCTACTTATTTTGGCCATTTTCTTCTGATATTACGCTATCATATAGACCACCCAATACGATAAAATAATAAGTAACTATTAACGGCACACCTGGTTAAGTAACGGTGCCGTAAAAAACCGGTCAAGTGCGAGTCGAAATCGCGCACCGACGGTTCCTATGTGTGCACTGGAATTGCACAATCTAATTCCGCCAAGTCCGTTCCATCATCGGACCACTAGACGTACGGCGTTGCGCCACCGGTACATGGTAGACATCCCACCCATACGTACAAAACGTTTTGAGAACACATTTATTATGCGCGTACAGCCAAGGAGTGGAATTCCTTGCCGGAGTCTGTGTTTCCTGATAGCTACAACTTAGGGTTCTTTAAGTCAAGAGTGAATAGGCTACTTCTAGGCAACCGTGCTCCATCGTCGACCACATCATCGCTTACCATCAGGTGAGATGGTGGTCAAACGCGAGCCTAACATTAATAAAAAAATAAATGTAAATAGTTCGATTCTCGAATCGAATATCGGTCTAAAAAGTTATTATTTTGTCATGCAACTACAATTTTGCTGTTTCCAGACGTTTTTTACTATAAAAGCTTGCTTGTTGCCAAATTTCAGTAGTAAAGGTCCACGGGAAGTACCCTATAGGTTTTGATTTCTTTAGGAGTGATATTTTTTTTTTTTTATTCTTGATAGGTTCACGCTTGACCGCTAACTCACCTGATGGAAAGCGACGATGCGGTCGACGATGGAGCGCGCTTCCCTAGAAGTAACCTATTCACTCTTGACTTAAAGATTCCCGGGTTGTAGCCATCAGGAAAAACAGATTCCGGCAAGGAATTCCACTCCTTAGCTGTACGCAATATCAATGTGTTCCCAAAACGTTTCGTGCGTATAGGTGGGATGTCCACCAGTGCGAGTCGAAATCGCGCACCGACGGTTCCTATGTAAATAGTTCGATTCTCGAATCGAGTATCGGTCTAAAAAGTTATTATTTTGTGATGCAATTACAATTTTGCAGTTTCCAGGCGTTTTGTACTATAAGAGCTTGCTTGTTGCCAAATTTCAGGAGTAAAGGTCCACGGGAAGTACCCTATAGGTTTTGATTTCTTTCGGAGTGATATTTTTTTTTTTTTTTTTATTATTTATAGGTTCGCGCTTGACCGCTATCTCACCTGATGGAAAGCGACGATTTTTTTTTTTTTTTCGGGTGGGAAAATCATCTAATGACATCCCCCGCTCTTGGGCGGAGCGCGAGATAGTGTCAGACTTTTACTGACTAAAAACCCACTCCTGTTCCTTCTTTGCCATTTTTTTCCAGGGCCCCGGGGGTCACTTTCGCATCACCCATGGCCCCAGTAGGCCTCGACCCTGCTGGGCCCCTACGGTTGCTGACATCTCCCTGAGGCGCGCGTGGAACACTACGCGCCGTCGACGACCTGGGCTCGGTCCGGACAGTCACCGGACGATCGGACGGCGAGCCACCCATTGCTCGCCGTCCGCAAGCCCGCGCCTACGGTGGCCGGAAATCGGGATCGGAATCCCGGCGGCGGTTGGGGCGTGAGGACCGTTGCCTCACGCGATCGGCCGCCTCCTTTGCTAGCATTACTGCTTCGCAGAAGGAGGCGACCGCCTGCCACTCCTCCTCGCTTCCTCCTCTTCGCTTCGCGCCTCAAGGAGATGTCAGCAAATCGTAGGGGCCCAGCAGGGTCTGAGCCTACTGGGGCCACGGGTAATGTGAAAGTGAAACCCGGAGCCCTGGGACGAAGGCAAAGAAGGAACAGGAGTGGGTTTTTAGTCAGTAAAAGTCTGACACTATCTCTCGCTCTGCCCAAGAGCGCGATTTGTCATTAGATGATTTTTCCACATAAAAAAAACCTATGTTCCTTCAGTTGCCCTTTGCGTTCTAGGACCATGGGTTTCCCTATCAGAAGTCAACCTTTGGCTCCAGTAGGCTGGTTAAAACCGTAGAAGGCCAGACTACTTACATCACGTCACTATGGTTTTTTTTTTTTTTTATTCATGATAGGTTCGCGCTTGACCGCTATCTCACCTGATGGAAAGCGACGATGCGGTCAACGATGGAGCGCGCTTCCCTAGAAGTAACCTATTCACTCTTGACTTAAAGATTCCCGGGTTGTAGCCATCAGGAAAAACAGATTCCGGCAAGGAATTCCACTCCGTAGCTGTACGCAATATCAATGTGTTCCCAAAACGTTTCGTGCGTATAGGTGGGATGTCCACCAGTGTGAGTCGAAATCGCGCACCGACGGTTCCTATGTAAATAGTTCGATTCTCGAATCGAATATCGGTCTAAAAAGTTATTATTTTGTCATGCAATTACAATTTTGCGGTTTCCAGACGTTTTTTACTATAAGAGCTTGCTTGTTGCCAAATTTCAGGGGTAAAGGTCCACGGGAAGTACCCTATAGGTTTTGATTTCTTTAGGAGTGATAAATTTTGCGCCTAAACAGATG
The DNA here is from genome assembly GCA_905147345.3 of Mythimna impura. Taxonomy (NCBI): domain Eukaryota; kingdom Metazoa; phylum Arthropoda; class Insecta; order Lepidoptera; family Noctuidae; genus Mythimna; species Mythimna impura. Next base: position 12,928,233 of record LR990369.1, read on the forward strand.
ACAGATGACAGAGCGACTTAGAAGTTTGTTTTTTTTTTCACTACTCCAGAGCAGGGACTCAGGTTCAGGGAGGGGAGACTTGAGTGTTTGATATTAATATTTTAGCTAAATACCTTCATGCGTTTCTGAGAAAAAGGGTCTTGACAGATGGACAACAGGGCTCATATAAGGGCACCGTTTTTGCCGACTGAGCCTTTCTTTGACGGTGAAAAATTATCTAATAACTCCTCCCGCTCTGGGTAGAGCGAGAGAAAGTGTCTGATTTTAACTGACCTCGTTCAGTTGCCCTTTACGCGCCAGGGCCGTGAAATCTCTTTCAAATCGTTTATACCGCGTACATCGAAGGACTGGAACAATTTGCCTGTGTCTTCCCGTCCGATTACAATTTAGGTGTCTTGAAGGCTAGACTGAATAGGCTCTTAATAAACTAGTGCACTTCACCACAGTATAGATATATGGAACAGCACGGAAACTACCTACAAATGTTCGAAACGGCTCACTCACACAAACATACGCATCGACGAGACTCCTAAGCGGCATTCGCTACTGACAGGACCGCGAGAAACGCTTAGGAGTCTCGTCGATGCGTATGTTTGTGTGAGTGTACCGTTTCGAATATTTGTAGGTAGTTTCCGTACTGTTCCATATATCTATACTGTGACTTCACCATCAACGATTGCATCGCTGCTTACCATCAGATGGGATCGCAGTAAAGCACAAGTTAATATCATTTAAATAAAAAAGAAACAGTCTGCAGTCCAACCTAAGCCTTAAATTCGCTTCTGTGTAACATCCTTTCAGTTGTAGTACATCCCCACTCCAAACCGGCCCTCAACATTTTATGGCCTCGATAGAAATTTAGTACAACTATAATAGTATTTTTGCTCTTAAAATAAGGTCTTTTTTGTCCCAAACAACTGTGGCAACACGGAATCGAATATTGTGTAAAGGACGAGGCCTTGCTCAAGCATAAATAGTATAATCCAATCAGCCTTATAATGTAAGCCTGAGACCCAGGAGAGGGAATGAGCCTTAATCTTAATAAATCCGTAATAAGAAGAATGTGTGAGAAACTCCATGGACACTCTTTTCAATCATGTATTGTAATTACAAATTACTCTGTTACATGTTTCTTGTCGCTATCATGTGAGAACAATGTAAATAAAGTAAAAATTAAAATAAAAACTAAATATGGATATTAAAATAGCAACTGGCAGCTAAGAGATGACCAGTCTCAACTTACAGCGCCCGTTCACGGACATGACGATGATATTAGCACCACTCAGCTCAACCATTTTGAAGGGAACCGAATGATCCAACACACGCGCCACCATCAGTGAGACATTTGAGTGAGCATGACAAACTCTCAACTGCCATGCTCATTTATGTCAAACAAGTCCAATAGTAACCAAAAAACCATAAAATAGCTTCATGGTACTCACATTTACAAACTCTGAAAAAAATGCTTCTACATTATTCAATACTTATAAACCCAGGCCCAGTGCGGATTGGTGGATGTGACGTGTATTCGACTTTTGATTTTAGGACATACGTACGATGTTTTCCTTTACCGTTTTGAGAGCAGTGGAATGAAATAAATTACACAAATTAATGCGCCTGGCTGGGTTTGAATGTACGACCTACAAATCGTAAGTCAGGGCCGTAAACACTGCGCCATCACTACTCCTACGAAACCGTAGGCCGCGTTCCCACTTTTTGGTGACGACAGATAACCGTGTAGTTTTAAGTGTCGTGTCTTATTATTTAAATGGAGGTGTTCACGTATAGGACGACACGATTAACTTTCGTCTACGACTTTTTTGCTGTGACAACAGATTATTGTGATAGTGGAAACGGCTAGTACGACGGTTCTAAAACGATAAAAAATTGTCAAGACTAAACAGTGACGGTCGATCATGTGTCGTTGTTGCGACTATTTGTCGTGGCCCCGACAAACAGTTGTTACAATGTGAACAGCTAGACACGATAGTAATCCGACGATAAATTAACCGTTACGACATAGTGGGAACGCGGCCTAAGACCACGATAACCAGCTGCTGTTAGCGTATACGATATGACAGTAGAAAAATATCCCAAGAGAACGTACTCCAGGTATAAGAACTATCCTATGTACCAGGACATGATCTACCCGTGTGCCAAGTTTCATCGAAATCTGTTCAGCTGTTCGTGCGTAAAGAAGTTACAAACATACACACACACTAACATACTTTCGCCTTTATGTTTACTATATTAGTGCTATATTCGTCTGGGAGTGTCATACTCATTCAAACGTCTTGCTGATAGTGGATCATTCGGTTCTCTTTTTAAAATGGTCGAGTTGAACGAATACTGGCGTATGAGTCATGTTCGTGAACGGGCACCTTCAGTTGTGACTGGTCATTGTGCTGCCACGGTTTATCTAATACACAGCTAATTTTTAATTAGTACTAAATATACTTTAACCTTTTGAGTGCGTAATTAGAGACACAATAGTAAGACAATGGCGCGTGAACGCCAGCGTTAATGTGGGGATCAACAGCTTACGGGCTTATTAGAAAAGGTCTTGTTATTATTTAAGTAAAGTCTCAATAAATAATATTCATGAACAGCAAAGTTAAGCGTTTGTTTATATTCCAAAATGTCACTCAATTTATGGAAATACTGTACATACATTGATTATGAATGAATGAATGAATGGCGATCAAAATGGAAAAATCACTACGCGTAGTATTTTCTAGCAATTGTTATGAATTTACAAAAAAAAAAAACACTTTTCGTGTACAATATTGGGATTTTGTTTTTTTTTTACTTTTGACTACACAAATATGATCAGTAACGGGTACAATACGGACGACGACGGACGGGTACGGGGGACGGGGATGGGATACAGCCCCATTTTTTTTTGGCCTGTTTAAAAATAATTAAAAAATAGTGGTGTATATCAAAATCTTGTGTTACAGAGTTTGACAACGTACTCCTCCGGAGTTGACCGACTTTTATGATGTTATTTGTATATGTAAATATTGTTATTTGGTATGTCTGACAATAGGTTGTAAACTCTTTTTCATACTCCTAGGTGATACATTTAGTATCACGCGGGCGAAGTCACTGACGGCAGTTACTTTTGATATCGTTTGTTGGTTTTTAGGGTTCCGTAGCCAAATGGCAAAAAACGGAACCCTTATAGATTCGTCATGTCTGTCTGTCTGTCCGTCCGTATGTCACAGCCACTTTTTTCCGACACTATAAGAACTATACTGTTGAAACTTGGTAAGTAGATGTATTCTGTGAACCGCATTAAGATTTTCATACAAAAATAGAAAAAAAAACAATAAATTTTGGGGGTTCCCCATACTTAGAACTGAAACTCAATTTTTTTTTTCATCAAACCCATACGTGTGGGGTATCTTAAAAATGATATTGAGGTTTCTAATATAATTTTTTTTTAGTTTGCGCGAGAGACACTTCCAAAGTGTTAAAATGTGTCCCCCCCCCTGTAACTTCTAAAATTAGAGAATGATAAAACTAATAAAAATATATGATGTACATTACCATGCAAACTTCCACCGCAAATTGGTTTGAATGAGATCTAGTAAGTAGTTTTTTTTTTAATACGTCATAAATCGTAAACCGCAATTTACCTTTCAAGTTTGTTCGGAACCCTCAGTGCGCGAGTCCGACTCGCACTTGCCCAGTTTTTATTTATTAATGATGATGATTGATATTAATGCTTGACTGTGATACTCGTATCACCAGATGGTAAGCAGTGATGCAATCGTTGATGGTGAGGCGCACTAGTTTATTAAGAGCCTATTCACTCTAGCCTTGAAGATACCTAAATTATAATCGGACGAGAAGCCCCCAGGAGGCAAGTTGTTCCAGTTCTTCGATGTACGCGGTATAAACGATAAGGCAAAACGCTTAGTCCGGACCGTAGAGGGTTCAACAGAATTGTGTTTTTTTTTTTACTCTGGACTCGTTTAACATATATAATAATATGTATTATTTCAAAAATAACGAAGAAACCACAGTTATCTGGCTATTTATTGTTTCAAAAGAATGTCTTTGCAGTTTCTTACACGTTAATCTTACTAAAACCTGTACCTGTTTTTTTAGTTGGGAAATTGTCTAATGATATCTTCGGCCTTGGGTGGGGTGGGATTTCGTGTCAGACTTTTACTGACTAAAACCGTAGTGGGTTTTAGTCAGTAAAAGTCTCACACGCCCTGTTCCTTCTTTGCCTTCGTTCCAGGGCCCCGGGGTTCTCTTTCACATCATCCATGGCCCCAGTAGGCTTCGACCCTGCTGGGCCCCTACCGTTTTGCTGACATCTCCTTGAGGCGCGCGTGGAACACTATGCACCGTAGATGACTTGGGCTCGGTGCGGATGGTTACTGGATGGTCGGACAGCGAGCTACCCACTGCTCGCCGTCTGCAAGCCAGCACCTACGGTGGCTAGAAATCGGGATTGGGATCCCTGCAGCTGGGGCGTGAGGGTCGTTCCCTCGCGCGTGTGGCCGCCTTCTTTGCTAGTATTACTGCTTCGCAGAAGGAGGCGACCACGTGCCACTCCTCCTCACTCCGGACCACGGCCTGCACCAAGGCCCGGCGCGAGAGATCGCTGCCGCCGATCGCCCCCACGAGGACACGGTGGTGCTCTGCCCAGGCGGGGCACACCTCTACCGTATGCTCCACCATGTCCTCCGGAAAACCTACCTGTGTAAGTTGCCCTTTTCATTCCAGGGCGAGGGTTACTCTTTCGAACATAGGTACCCACAGATCATACACACGAACGGTTCTAATACAGAACCACCTTTTTTAAAGCCGGCAAAAAAGGTTCCCAAACAACTTTGTTAACACAGAATTTTATGAGGCTGCCGTGAGGAAGGCGGCAGATAAACAATATTCGTGGGTGTTAAACGTGTTTATAACATAATACAAAGTATTTACTGTTTATTTTTAGTATCGAGGTTGGTGAGGAGGTTATGAACTGGGGATTTACGCATGAGGAAGACATGACATAATACCTCTCACGCCAGTAATTCCTGAAGGCGTTGAATAGAATAAATTTTATTGGACACCAAAAAAGTATCACAACTTATACAGGTTACGGTAAAATTGTAAATACCGTTAGATTATAATCTATCTCGCGAGATTGTAAACTGTCGAAACATTGTATCAAAAACATACTGCGTACAATTCAACGCATTATTTTTCGGTAGATTATGATCTATCGAAGTGAAACTGTTAAATCACAATCTGTCGCGCGTTAAATTGTCAACTGACCAAAGGTGGTCCCTGATTGGTCGGTCTTGCAGTAGGCCGTTCTGTGTCCATAGGGGCTATTTTCGGTTACTAACACTAGGTCTCTTAGATAGATCTCTAACAGTCAATTTCTCCCTCATTTATTGATAGATTTCAATTTTTTTTCACTGCTACATAAATGTTAATCTATTATTATTAGTTATAATCTATTTGAATTCTAATCTATTTCTTTAAATATCATATTAAAACTACCATGAAACTTTTCCATTCGTTTTTAACTGAGTCGACAGAAATTGTTTCCAACTCTCATTTTTCGTATCTCACAATTTATTTATCCTCCAATAGACCGCGCAATGCTGTACGTTACAGACATATGCAATATGCAAATAAATGCATACAGGAATTAACAGCACCGTATCATATGCCTTTATTTGCATCTGTTTGTTTACGTTAGAATATTTTGGTGTTGTTGGTCGAAATGTCGAATCTCTAAATAAATATAAATTAGTAAGTAGGTGACTTAAGAGGGTCCTTTTTCACTCACCTATTGTCAACATCGAGCATGGTTTAAAAGCTTGTTACCTCATCTAACGCAAACCAACGCGATTTTTGACGAAAAGGAAACGCGAAAAAAGAGAGATAACGCCTGAAAACTCAGTTAGCATTCGGTAATTCCGTGATTTACAAAACTTGTTCGAGAAAATACGTGTTTTTTTTAAACCCTAAATGTTTTTGAAAAAAATTGTCGTCATTCAGAATCTTGATTAAATTTGCAAGGCTTCTATTGTTATATTTTTTTTATTTTTTAAGTAAATTATGAAGTGACAAAGAAGCCTTGCAAATTTTTTCAAAAACTTTTAAGGGTTCCTTCAACTTCAAATCCTTTATTCAGAAATCTAAGAAAATTATCTAATTTTTTTCCTTTTTATATTTTCCATTCAGTTAAGTCCTACAGACGCGTACCTTTAAAGACGCTTCAAAATACGCTAGTCACCGCCGTATTACACGCGTACATTTTCTATCAACTATGGCAATGTCACCGGACGGCGGAGACCTTCCCGCCATTCGTTCGCTTGATGTACGCCCCCTCGTATGTCATGTGGTATGGCAGGCGTAATCGACAGAATTTTACAGTTTTGTATGTAAGCTTTGAGAAGGCTTACATCAAGCGTATAATGACGAATACAATTCTATGAAACTGCGCGTCCATGGACAGAGGGCCAATAAGTTTCACAGAGCGGTTTAATACCAACTTTTTACAAATGTAATAGATAGTTTGCATTTTGGAGAGTGTGCATGGGAATTGCATGACTTGATTCCGCCATCTCATTTCTAACATCGGACAACCCGACGTACGGCGAGTATCCACCCTTACGTTGTTGAAACCTCTATGGTCCGGACTAAGCGTTTCACCTCGTCGTTTATTTATTTATTATTACGAGGAACACCAACAACATATACGCTTTAAAAGCAATGTGAGTGAACAATTTGATCAACCTTACCTGTTCCCATGTTCGCTTTTCTTGAGTTCGTCTAATTTCACATCTCGTCACAAATACTTAAAACATTGTCGCAAACATGAACCATCATAATAGTACTATATAACAATTATTTGAATTTCCAAAACCATCTTATCTTGTCGTCAGTCGTCACATTCGGTCATATCCTTTTGTCAAAATATTCTGTGAGCGGCACCGCGATCGCGTCCAATCACGTACCTATTAGCGTCTGTGGTCTATGCAAATTGCCACAGATTATAAAAACGAGTGCTGCTACGGGCGCGTCGTGGTGTTGCCACTTTATATTATATATATACTTGTCACGTTACATATTTATTTATTATTTTAATTTAATTTAATTTAATTTAATTTTCCTTTTAATTTGTAATTCTGTAATTATTTTTATTTCCTTTTTCTGTCGAAATCTCGTTGTACGCTGCACCGTTCGGGCGTCTTTATGTCAACACCGCCATCGGCCCACGCTGAAAAACAGCGCTGTGAGCTCATCGCATAATGCGTGAGGCCGCAGCTTTATGCTGAGCGTTCGGCCGTTTTGCGCGGATGTGACGCATATCTTCCCTATTCAACTGATAATGTTTGTTAACTAGTTTTAAGATTGCGTCATTTCGCGCGAATAAACAGTTTTTCTTTCTTTCTTTCTTTCTTTCATATTAACAAGATGCTATACAGGTAGGTAATTTTATAAACAATATTTATAAATATTATTTAAGTTTATACTGCGTACATCGAAGGACTGGAACAATTTGCCTGCTGCGGTCTTCCCATCCGATTATAATTTGGGTGTCTTCAAGGCTAGAGTGAATGGGCTCTTAATAAACTAGTGCGCCTCACCATCAACGATTGCATCACTGCTTACCATCAGGTGGAATCGCAGTCGAGCACTAGTTTATAAAAAATAAAAATAGTAGTTTCCATGTCTGGGGCAGGTCTATTAAGTTGCGGGATTATTTGAAAGAATTACCGCGGAACTCGAACGTAAAGGGCAACTGAAGGAACACACGTGAGTTTTAGTAAGTGAAAGTCTGACATGCCCTCTCGCTCCCTCGTTTACGAATTGTTCGTCGGGACCGTTACTTCTGGGAAACCACTGCTCTGTTGAAATAGTGCATTTTGATACAAGTGCAGAAAGTTTGTCATTGCGACCGAGGCGGGATTCGCACGAGCCGTAGGCGAGTGTGTTATGGAGCCGAGGGCTGCAGTGACAAATTTTCACGTGTATCAAACGACTTTTTTCAATACACTTACAAAATGAGTAAACGGGTGTTGACCGGCGACTCGTGAGGGTCGACACGCGCCCAGCCTGATACGATAAATGTAATAACATTGTGGCGGGGAGAGCACGCGCACTTTTCTGCACTAGTACGAAAAACGGTCTATTGCGTGCCTAAAAGCGGTGGGATAAAAAGATATTACATGAATGTTATTTTTAAGCTACCTTCTCAAAAATTTATCCACAAACTCTTACTCGACTCTAAAAAATCAACCTTCTACAATAATAACCATACATTTTTCTTACATCATCTAAAACTCTTCCCGTTTGCTTGCGCGCGTGGAAAGTTCCCACTTTCCTCGTATATTTACATAAATCAATCCGTATTGATTGGTCTGTTGGTACGTACGTGTTGATAGCTATATGTGTATAAATGTGTATATGTATGATTTTTATTGCGTTCCTTTTAAATGTTGCGAATCTGGCGTCGTTAATATCTGTTGATGCGGAACAATGAAGAATACTCATACGTCGTGAGGAATATTTTGTGCATGTTACTGTAAAAGGTTGCGGTAAATTCTAAGGTTAACGGGTAAAACCTAAGATTGTGTTTTTTTTTAGGTGGGAAAATCATCTAATGACAAATCTCGCACTTGGGCGGTGCGAGAGATAGTGTCAGACTTTTACTGACTAAAAACCCACTCCTGTTCCTTCTTTGCCTTCGTCCTAGGTACCCGGGTTTCACTTTCACACTACCCGTGGCCCCAGTAGGCTTCGACCCTGCTGGGCCCCTACGATTTGCTGACATCACCCTGAGGCGTGCGTGGAACAGTACCTACGCGCCGTCGACAACTTCTCGGTCTCGGTCCGGAGGGTTACCGGACGGTCGGACGGCGGGCTACCCATTGCTCGCCGTCCGGAAGCCCGCGCCTGCGGTGGCCGGAAATCGGGATCGGAATCCTGGCGGCGGTTGGGGCGTGAGGACCGCTGCCTCACGCGATCGGCCGCCTCCTTTGCTAGCATTACTGCTTCGCAGAAGGAGGCGACCGCCTGCCACTCGTCCTCGCTCTGGACCATGGCCTGTACCAAGGCCTGGCGCTAGAGATCGCCGCCGCCGATCGCCCCCACGAGGACACGGCGTTGCTCTCCCCTAGTGGGGCACACCTCCACCGTATGTTCCACCGTGTCCTCCGGGCGGTCCACACAGTAGCGACAACCGGGCGTCGCTTCCGCACGAATCCGGTGCAAGAACTTCCCGAACTTAACGTGTTCGGTGAGAAACTGCTTCATGCGGAAGGTGAGGACGCCGTGAGGTCTTTCCAACCACGCCTCAAAGAGGGGACTTACCGCTATAATTGTGGCGTGCCCAACCTAAGATTGTGGTAAAAGTCCGAAAAGTGGGCCGTCGAACTTATCTAATGATGAAGTTAGAATTTTGGCATCAAAACTCTGTAAATTTCTTACAGGGTATTTTGGAATTATCATGAGATGCATTCTGGCTATAAATAATTATAATGATAATTTTCTATAAGTTACGTTTAGGAACAAATTCATTGTGCGTACAGCTAAGGAGTGGAATTCCTTGCTGGAGTCTGTATTTCCTGATAGCTACAACCTAGAGGTCTTTAAGTCAAGAGTGAATAGGTTATTTCTAGGCAAGCGTGCTTCATCGTCGACCATATCATTACTTAACTTACTACAGAACTTACACACTATCTAGGTTTAAATTCAGGGTGCAAAATGTAAAAAAAAAAATTAAACATAAAAAAAAACTGCTTTTATTATTTAGACTTCTGAAATTAAAGTATTTTTTTTTAAAGTCGGTGGTTTTAAAAAAAAATAAAAATAACAGTTCTCCATTTTTTTTATTTTGCTCCACACTAAAATTACTTCTGTATCGTGGGTAACCTTTGATATCTGCTTATCCCTAAACCTATCAAAATCCTCGGATGCGATACAGCGATCTAAATGATAATAGTCCTTAGGTATTTAGGTCAAATAAATATCACTAGGTCGATCTTTTTCGTTCACATTTCAACCAAAACCCAACCTTATTTCTATTTGGCAGAAGGTCTATAATCCTATTCAGTTATTGTCGGAACATGTTATTGTCAAGCCATTTGCAACCTTATTCCCTTGTGTTAAGGTTGAGATTTGAATATACATGTTTTGCTAAGTTCAAATATCTTGATAGTATATATTTACTGTATTGCTATTCATTTTTCCGTATAAAAGAATTTGTTAAACATAGAAATAAACACGTTTTCAGCTCGTAATCTTGTGTGAAAAGAAATATTTTCATGAATATTGGAGTTTGTTGCCAATCCAGATATCGTAGCATTGGTAGAGATATCGTAGGTTTTTTTTTTCGTTCCAGGGCCCTGGGGTTCTTTTTCGCACAACCCATGTCCTCAGTAGGCTTCGACCCTGCTGGGCCCCCTACAGTTTTCTGATATCTATTTGAAGCGCGCGTGGAACGCGCTGTCGCCGACTCAAGCTCGGTCTGGACGGCGAGCTAGCGTATGGCGTGCCCAACTTCGGTTCCATGATATTCAAATCAAAATAAGATCGACTTAGCGCTAAGACAAACCTACAAAGCCTGGAGCACAGGCGTAAGGTAGCCAGCCATTCTGTATTCTATAGGATGCATTTTGGAGAGTGTGCGCGGGAATTTCCTTTCTACTATCAAACAACACGACGTACAGCGACTATCCATATCCACCCTTACATTGTTGATACCTCTACGGTCCGGGCTAAGCGCTTCGCCTCGTCGTTTATACCACGTACATCGAAGGACTGGAACAATTTGCCTACTGCAGTCTTCCCATCTGATTATAATTTGAGTGTCTTCAAGGCTAGAGTGAATAGGCTCTTAATAAACTAATGCGCCTCACCATCAACGATTGCATCACTGCTTACCATCAGGTGGGATCGCAGTCAAGCACTAGTTTATATCATATTTAAAAAAAAACAGATAACCCGTCAAAGTGAAGAAACTAGCGATCAAAATTTTCCCTACGCTTCTCGATCACTTCACTTTCGTAGGCGTCGGTTCGTTTTGAAACAGCCAAACTGTCGACTGACGCTTTGTTTCTGGATCGTATTGATAAATCCAGGATTCGTCACCTGTCACAATGTCGTAAACGCGCCGAGACGAGCCTGCTTCAAATTTTTTAATCATATCACGGCACCACTCCACACGGGCCTGCTTCTGAGCTTCGGTGAGGTTGTGCGGCGCCCAGCGGCAAACTATCCTCCTCACGCGAAGGTGCTCGTGTAAAATCTTGTGAGCGCTACTCGACCCAATCTGCAGTGTATGCTGAAGCTCTTCGTATGTAATTCGCCTGTTTTCTTGGATTATTTTTTTTACTTCCAGCACACTTTCTTCCGTGACAGCTGTCGTAGGACGACCACTCTTTTGTTCATCCCCAAAAGTAAGGCAACCGCGCTTGAACTCGCTATACCAGCGGTAGATGATTGCTTCTGAAGGTCCTTCATCCATAAAAGCAATTTGAAGTCGATCAAATGACTCATCAGGTTTTAGGCCACATTTAAAATCACAGGAAATCATCGCACGAAAATGTTCTCGATCCATTTTTAAATGAGACACGATAATTTGATTTGGCTCTCGAAAAAATGTGGAGGGAAATTCAAAATTCGAACAATGGTATTTAACTTTTAAATAACTATCATCTTCCTGCCCTTGTCCCATCTTATTTGGGGTCGGCACAACATGTTTTTTTCTTCCATTCTATCCTGTCAACCGTCATGCTATCACTAACTTCCTTTTCTTTCATATCACTGTTCACACAATCCATCCATCTTTTCTTTGGCCTCCCTCTCCCTCTCCACCCATCCACATGTATACTCATAACTCTTTTAGTAACATGCGTTTCATCTCTCCTCTTTACAGGACCATACCAAGACAAACGATTCCCTTTCAACTTTTCAGTCACTGTGCGCCACTTTCAAACTTCCTCTAATATACTCATTTCTCACTTTATCCTCCACATTATTCTCGTCACACCACACATCCATCTCAACATTCTCATCTCCGCTACATGCAATCTTTTTTCATCCGTCTTTTTCACAGCCCAACATTCTGATCCATACAGTATGACAGGTCTTATCACGGACTTGTAGATTTTACCCTTCAACTTGGGGGGCATCCGTGGGTCACAAATTGTTCAAGTGACCTGTCGCCATTTCATCCATCCTGAATTGATCCGATTTGATTCGTCTCGGTCTACCTCGCCATCTCCTTGGATAAGCGACCCGAGGTACCGAAAGTCGGAGCAGATTGGTATGGGCGTTCCAGCGAGAGCTAAGAGCATAGGACCGGAGAGACCACCGAAATCACAGAACAAGTACTCGGTTTTCGTTCTGCTCAATTTTAAGCCAACACTCTCCAGTCTGTGCCACCACACCTCCAATTCGCTCTGGACCTCTAGGCCACTCTCGGCAACCAGCACAATGTCATCGGCAAACAGCATACACCAGGGAGCCTCTTCCTGGATGCCCGACGTCAAAGCGTCCATTATCATCAGGAAGAGGTAAGGGCTGAGAGCCGACCCTTGATGTAAGCCGACAGCCAAATTGAAGCTGCCAGTGTTGCCCACTGTAGACCGGACTTGGGTACTGCATTGGCTGTACATCGCTCGGATCAACTGCACACACTTCCCAGGCACACCTTTCTCCTTAAGGGCCCACCACAGAACCTCACGAGGTACCCGGTCATATGCCTTTTCGAGGTCAACGAATACCATGTGCAAGTTTTTATGCGCACCTCTGTATTTCTCGCACAGCTGGCGTATAGCAAAAATGGCATCCGTTGTACCCCGACCAGGCATAAAACCGAATTGGTTCTGTGAAATTTCACTCTCTTCTCTTAGCCTCCTTTCAATAACTTTCTCCCAGGCTTTCATAGTATGTGACATTAGCTTTATTCCTCTATAATTGTTGTATTCAAGCACATCACCCTTGTTTTTAAAGATGGGCACCAGGGAACTGTTGCACCACTCATCAGGTATGGCTTCTTCCCGCAACAACTTATTGAAGAACAAAGCTAACCACATCCATCCATCCACTCGCAGCAACTTCCACACTTCAACTGGTATTCCGTCTGGACCAATTGCCTTACCATTCTTCATTCCATTTACAGCTATTCTGACTTCATCCATACTAATCATTCTCACTAAACCCACGTTCACTGGTTTGCTCTCTAAAATCCCATTCCAGTTGTTTTCCTCATTCATCAGTCTTTTAAAATAGTCCTTCCACCTCTCTTAACTTTAACTTTTAAATAACCAAAGTTTTCAAAATAATTACAAGTGGCCAGTGCCTTGTACATAAAAACTTTTTTTCGCAAAACTTTCTGAGTGGCCTGGTGGTACGTTCTAATCCTTATTTGAATCGCATTGTACATTGAACGCTCGTAGGCGCTCGTAGCAGTTCGTAGCCAGTTGCTACGCCGTAGCGATGGGTCTACGAAATTTATTTACGGCGATGAGATGCCTATTATTTATAACGCAAAGGGGCATCGATGCCTTCGAGATAGTGATAAAGGGGTTGTATACTATAGACTATCGTTTGATAAGGGTAGTATAAGGGTATTGGATTGAGAATTTGACAACAAAGGTGACAAAGGTACAATTGGACTAGGATCTGTTTACATACTATTTTAGCTACCGGTTTTAGACACGTAATTTACTGTTTTCCTCACTAGTGCTGAAAAGTGCGCGAGCTCACCCTCGCTACATGTAATAAAAGATTTTAGTTGTGCGCGCATCACGAAAAATGTACAAAATCGATGTAGATAACTTTTATACTTTAAAATCGTGTGTAACTTGATATATTACTTAGGCATTGTTTCATCGCAATCGGTTGATTATATCGAAATAAAGAAGTTCGCCACGTCATATAGTTATAAATAACTATAAAATTTAATTTAATTCGAAATATTTGTTTCTAACACTCAACAAATACCATCGAGTAACCACCATATTCACCAGATATGGCTCCAGCCGACTTCTTTCCTTTTCCTAAATTCAAATTACCACTTCGTGGCACCCGTTTTCAATCGGTAGATGACATAAAGGAGAATTCGCGGCGAGAACCGAACTCAATTCCGGCCGGTCAAACCCAATCCGGAAACAGCATTTAAAAAATGTTTTGATGATTGGATTATTCGTTGGCGTAAGTGTATCGTTTCTATAGGAGCATACTTTGAAGGTGATAAAATAAATTTTAATGAATAACAAACATTTTGTGTATTATTATATTGATCTATTCCCGGTACTTTCTTGACAGAGTAGTATGTATAGATTTAGCGTATTCACTTATAAAAAAAATGCTATAAATTACAATTTTTAAATATTTCAATCAAAAATATATAAAAAAAAATATATATTCTTATTTGCGGCGGAAGTCATTATACATAATTTTTCATACGATTGCATTGTATGTCCTGATCTAGACAACAAAGGTTAACTTGAAACAAGACCACCCACACAGATCATAATAACTATCTATATATACACAGCGAATCATTTGTTTTAACACGCTTGGATTGACAAAGAAGACCACACACGTTACTGTGGATATGCTTGTCAAATGAACATGAATATTTCAAAGCGTGTATGAGCGGTCATAATCGGTACGGTGACGAATTTATTTTGTCGGTATTAACATTTTGTATGACTTCATTACTACCTACAGACAGTGGCTGCGCCCGCGTGAGCTTATGAGTGGACTTCTCTGCCAGAGTGTGTCTGATAGCTCGTGGCTTTCGCTACGTCCCCGTCAGGGGGCGTGGCAAGCGGTGTCAGGGCTTCGCCCTCTGACCGCAGAATCCAGCCGGGGCCCGTAACAACGAACCCGTCATTAGGGTGCCTAACTAGGCTCGGCGGTTGTACAGCAGCTGGCTCTATGTGTATATGCTTGTATGTGTGTACTGTAGGCACGTCACGACGCTGCTGCACACAGCGCCGACTCTTCACGACATACCGGCGGTCAGTCCCCGCCAGGTGAGACCCCTAGGGGAAGCCCGGCGGGAGACGACCAGCGACAAGTATACCGACTTGTTACGGACCTACAGTAGGAAATGTGACCCCCCTAACCCACTTCCAGAGCGAGCCGGTTACGGTTCAGACCGCAGGGACGTTTTATGCATGTGTCTGATAGCTATAACCTTGAGGTATTTAAGTCAAGAGTATATACTGAGTCTGGCGGGGGTCTGGCGGTGTCTGATGGTGGTGGTGAGTCTGGTGTTTGGTGAGTCTGGTGTGGTCTGTTTGTCTTGTCTGAGTCTGTGTCTGTGTCTGTTTTGTGAGTCTGTTGTGTTTGTTGTTTTTGTGTGTGTGTGTGTATGTGTGTGTGTTGTCTGAGTTTTTTTGTTTTTATTGTAGTTTTTCTATGTTTTTTGCTTTTTTTTAGCGATAATGAGATAACCTATTTAGGTTACTTCTAGGCAAGCATACTTAATCGTTGACCTCATTATCGCTTACCATTCTTCTTCTTCTTCTTAGCGTATCGATGACAAAACTAGTTAGATTACTTGTCTGGCCCAGTATTCGGCCACGGCTAGGCCATCCGCTGATGCTGTCATTAGATCCCTACGTGAACAGGTAACAGGGCACGTGATGCAAGACGGAAAGTGAGACATAGTCTGCGGTGAGACGCCGCACACTGAAAATTGGAACCGTCCAAGAACACCCATCTGTGGAGATTGTCTTTGCCGCGCCCAACTTGGGAGCGGATCATTAGATGAGAAAGTGGTCAAGCGTGAGTCTATCACTAACAAAAAACTGGGCAAGTGCGAGTCGGACTCACGCCCTGAGGGTTCCGTACAAACTTACCTATGTAAATAGTTCAATTCCGGAATGGAGTCTAGAAGATTTTTCAGAATAATAAAAAAAAATTGTGACGTAACAACAAATTTACAGTTTTCAGATTAATTCCTATACCTGTACTATAAGACCTTGTATTATGCCAAATTTCAGGATTCTGGGTCAACGGGAAGTACCCAATGAATTTTGATTTCCTCAAGCGTCGAAATGTGCATTTTTTACCACATAAACCGCAGTATCTTTTTTTCTCGTTAACTTACAAGTTTGATTTTTTTACAGCTTCAAGATTCCGCAAACTTGAGTATATGACTTTAATTTCAACTCGATACCTCTACGCGTTCCCGATGTAAAGGGCCTTGAGAGACAGACAGACAGACGTACGGCCAACAAAGTGATCCTATAAGGGTTCAGTTTTTTCCTTTTGAGGTACGGAACCTGCATTCTATTTAGGTTTAACTACAAGATATCAAAACAAAAAAATGCAATGCATATTCATGTAATATGCATGAATATTTCAAAGCATGTATGAGCGGTCATAATCGGTACGGTGACGAATTTATGTGATCGTTATTAACATTTGGTATAACTTCATTACTACATTACCGACAGCGACTGCGCCCGTGTGGTTTTAGTACTTACCCCGTTGTAAATTACATTACAACTTTAAATACTAAATGCTGCCAATAGCTTCACCCTCGTGATAAAAAGTTCGTGAATAAGTAACAAACACACAGTCTGTCCCTATGTATGCTTAGATCTTTAAAACTACGCAACTAATTTTAATGCGGTTTTTGTTAATAGATAGAGTAATTCAAGAGGAAGGTTAATATGTATAATACATGCATAATATAGTAGAGAAACACTGATAATTTTAGAGGTTTTTCATGTGATGTCGAAAATAAACACTTTTTTTGCGCTTACATTGCAAACGCTGGCTAAACCCTGTAAAATAGATCAAAATAATGTACTACATGTGTATTGTGCATCTTAAAAAGGCCGCGATGGTATATGTCTATCACTTAGGGATAACCCACAATAACCATTTTTATCCTTTACTTTTTACGAGAAATAATGGCTTATTTACGAAGCGATTTTAAGCAATACAGAATTAATCCTTATCCGATTAAGTATCTTAATTAAATATATTGCGCATTTAATATTGTTCAATATCGCCATTTACAGCATATAACTTAAATGAATATTTTCGAAGATAGTGCAGATTTAAAATGCAGGGACATAGCGGTTGCGGTGGTATCAGCATTGCACCCGTGCGAAGTCGGGGCGTGTCGCTAGTAAATAAATAAACCTCACCTACCACAATGTAGGCTTATTTAACCCAAAGGTTGACTGGTAGAAAATGCCTTATTGCATTAAGTTCGTCTATGTACCACTATTGTAGTACTGTACAGTAGTAGATACCACCGCAATCGCTATGTCCCTGCATTTTAAATCTGTAAATAGAGTTTAAATAAATAAATAAAAGTATATTGCTGAATTATTGATGTCCAGTCTGAGAAGACTGGACATCTTTGGAGGAGGCCTTCACCTGTAGAAGGGTTCTTACTGATTAATTAGTATTTTATAGTTTAAGATTTTTTATTATTGTAAGTTAATTTCATCATGATCATCATCATTTCAGCCGAAAGACGTCCACTGTTCGACATAGGTCTCCCCAAAGTGTCACGCATCCATCGGATACCCGCAACCCTCACCAGGTCATCGGTCCACCTTGTAGGAGGCCTTCCAGCGCTGCGTCTTCCGCTACGTGGTGGCCATTCCAGAACCTTTCGTCTCCATCGACCATCTGTTCTGCGAGCAATGTGCCCTGCCCACTGCCACTTAAGTTTGGCAATTCTTTGGACTATGTCTGTAAACCTTGGTTCTCCTGCATAACAAGAAGTCAAGAAGTAAGACTGAGACAACACTGACACTGAGACTGAGACTGAGAGACTGACTGAGTAACAGTGAGAGTAAGTCTGTGTTTCCTGTAAGTTAATTTAGATTGCAAGAAATATTAGGCTTTTTATTTATTTATTATATTGTTATGAATAGCATAGCTTAATCAGCCTTTTAATGTTCCCACTGCCGGACCGTAATTCACCACGCGGGCACTGAGCGAGTTGGTGGATGTCACATGTCTTCGAATTTTTGATTCTAGGACATGCCGGTTTCCTCACGATGTTTTCCTTCACTATTTTTAGGGCAGTGGTAATGAAATAAATTAGACAAAGTGATTATATTATTATTGTATGTGTGTGTGTTGTATAACATAGCATAGTCGGCCTTATAATGTTCCCACTGTTGGGACTCAGGCCTCCTCTCTAGGAGAGGGAATGGGCCGTAATCCACCACGCGGGCCCAGTGCGGGTTGGTGGATGTCACATGTCTTCGAATTTTTGGTTCTAGGACATGCCGGTTTCCTCACGATGTTTTCCTTCACCGTTTTGAGAGCAGTGGTGATAAAATAAATTACACAAAGTAATGCGCCTGGTTGGGTTTGAACCCGCGACCTACAACTCCGTAAGTCGGGGCCATTATCACTCGGCCACCACTGCTCTTCGTGTGTTGTATATACATAATATATAATTAAATAAAACAAAAATGCAGAAAATAAACAACAATTAAAACGGTCTTAAAGTTTTCTGGTCAGCCGAATTAATAGGTCCTTAATGATATGGCCTATTTTGGCGCAGCCGTGAGGCGCACAATTGTATATCTATATTATAATTCTTTTTATTTTTTTTTTATCCTCTTTTGTATGGTTCCGTGTTTACATATATTGTTTGTGTGCCTTCCGTTGTGACAAAATAAATTCATTTTCTTTCTTTCTTTCTTTCTTTCTTATATTGTCCTTTATGAGATACTAGCTTCTGCCAGCGGCTTCGCCCGCGTGAAAGTAAGTTTCTCCATACAAATTTTGGACCCAGGTTTCATTCCCTTAGAGGGTGAATTTTGAAAAATCCTCTCTTAGTGCTCGCGTACGTCATAAAAGGAAACCTTGTGCAAAATTTTACGCTCATAGTCCCAGTAGTTTCGACTGTGCGTTGATATGTCAATCAGGGTTACCTATCATAAGTTCGAAAAATATTTGACCGAATTTCATTTCACCTAAAACTTTGCAACTATTTTCGTTTCATTTTTTTTTATTTCATCGAAGTCACGTCTGCCACTGTATCAGTTGACCTATTATCAGTTCGATTTTTTTCGTTACTCCAACGTTACATTTGGTCGAAAAACTTTTCACCGATCTTACACTTAGCCAAAATAACGTTTGTTCGCAGTATTATGTTTCCGAACATTCATACCACTGTTTTAACTAAGTACCATATTTTCATTTCACCAAACATCTAGAAATGTAATTATTACACTAGCATGATTGAAGCAACAGGAGCTAATTTTAGATTAGTTGAACCTAATATTTTGTTTAATTAATTATTTAAATGTAATGGCACTTAATAATATAGTTAATTATGAAGAAAAGTGGCTTTAATTGGTCCCAGTAAGAAGCATGCAAACAAGGATGCTTGCAAAAACAAAACAAACAACAGGCATTCAGCATGCAAGCAGGCATGCAAAATGCAGCAGGTATATACTTAGCTTGCAAGCAATCAAGCAGTATGCAAGCAGGCATGCAGTATGCAAGCAGGCATGCAGTGTGCAAGCAGGCATGCAGAATGGAAGCAGGCATGCAGCATGGAAGCAGGCATGCAGCATGGAAGCAGGCATGCAGCATGGAAGCAGACATGCAACATGAAGCAGGCATGCAACATGCAAGCAGGCATGTAGCATTCAAGCAAACATGCAGCATGGAAGCAGGCATGCAACATGCAGCAAGCATTATTTCTGTCAGGGCTCGACGCTGCGGAGTTTGGGCGGCCCCACGCGAGCTTATCGTCGCAGATGGTTTTTTAAAGCCTCAGCCGCGGCGGCGGGCCTTCAAACCACCTGCTCCTCAGCTCGCGGGCCACCCTACTCCTCCGCGCCTACGCAATTTGAATTACACTCTAGGGGTAGGGCAGATGTAAGACTATGTGAAGTCGGTTTTGCAGCGATTCGTTTCTGTCACTAAATTTTGTAGCACAACATATTTACTTTTTATGACACTATTTTAATTTAATATTGAAATGCTACCAAGTTCGTCTATGTACCACTATTGTAGTACTGTACAGTAGTAGATACCACCGCAATCGCTATGTCCCTGCATTTTAAATCTGTAAATAGAGTTTAAATAAATAAATAAAAGTATATTGCTGAATTATTGATGTCCAGTCTGAGAAGACTGGACATCTTTGGAGGAGGCCTTCACCTGTAGAAGGGTTCTTACTGATTAATTAGTATTTTATAGTTTAAGATTTTTTATTATTGTAAGTTAATTTCATCATGATCATCATCATTTCAGCCGAAAGACGTCCACTGTTCGACATAGGTCTCCCCAAAGTGTCACGCATCCATCGGATACCCGCAACCCTCACCAGGTCATCGGTCCACCTTGTAGGAGGCCTTCCAGCGCTGCGTCTTCCGCTACGTGGTGGCCATTCCAGAACCTTTCGTCTCCATCGACCATCTGTTCTGCGAGCAATGTGCCCTGCCCACTGCCACTTAAGTTTGGCAATTCTTTGGACTATGTCTGTAAACCTTGGTTCTCCTGCATAACAAGAAGTCAAGAAGTAAGACTGAGACAACACTGACACTGAGACTGAGACTGAGAGACTGACTGAGTAACAGTGAGAGTAAGTCTGTGTTTCCTGTAAGTTAATTTAGATTGCAAGAAATATTAGGCTTTTTATTTATTTATTATATTGTTATGAATAGCATAGCTTAATCAGCCTTTTAATGTTCCCACTGCCGGACCGTAATTCACCACGCGGGCACTGAGCGAGTTGGTGGATGTCACATGTCTTCGAATTTTTGATTCTAGGACATGCCGGTTTCCTCACGATGTTTTCCTTCACTATTTTTAGGGCAGTGGTAATGAAATAAATTAGACAAAGTGATTATATTATTATTGTATGTGTGTGTGTTGTATAACATAGCATAGTCGGCCTTATAATGTTCCCACTGTTGGGACTCAGGCCTCCTCTCTAGGAGAGGGAATGGGCCGTAATCCACCACGCGGGCCCAGTGCGGGTTGGTGGATGTCACATGTCTTCGAATTTTTGGTTCTAGGACATGCCGGTTTCCTCACGATGTTTTCCTTCACCGTTTTGAGAGCAGTGGTGATAAAATAAATTACACAAAGTAATGCGCCTGGTTGGGTTTGAACCCGCGACCTACAACTCCGTAAGTCGGGGCCATTATCACTCGGCCACCACTGCTCTTCGTGTGTTGTATATACATAATATATAATTAAATAAAACAAAAATGCAGAAAATAAACAACAATTAAAACGGTCTTAAAGTTTTCTGGTCAGCCGAATTAATAGGTCCTTAATGATATGGCCTATTTTGGCGCAGCCGTGAGGCGCACAATTGTATATCTATATTATAATTCTTTTTATTTTTTTTTTATCCTCTTTTGTATGGTTCCGTGTTTACATATATTGTTTGTGTGCCTTCCGTTGTGACAAAATAAATTCATTTTCTTTCTTTCTTTCTTTCTTTCTTATATTGTCCTTTATGAGATACTAGCTTCTGCCAGCGGCTTCGCCCGCGTGAAAGTAAGTTTCTCCATACAAATTTTGGACCCAGGTTTCATTCCCTTAGAGGGTGAATTTTGAAAAATCCTCTCTTAGTGCTCGCGTACGTCATAAAAGGAAACCTTGTGCAAAATTTTACGCTCATAGTCCCAGTAGTTTCGACTGTGCGTTGATATGTCAATCAGGGTTACCTATCATAAGTTCGAAAAATATTTGACCGAATTTCATTTCACCTAAAACTTTGCAACTATTTTCGTTTCATTTTTTTTTATTTCATCGAAGTCACGTCTGCCACTGTATCAGTTGACCTATTATCAGTTCGATTTTTTTCGTTACTCCAACGTTACATTTGGTCGAAAAACTTTTCACCGATCTTACACTTAGCCAAAATAACGTTTGTTCGCAGTATTATGTTTCCGAACATTCATACCACTGTTTTAACTAAGTACCATATTTTCATTTCACCAAACATCTAGAAATGTAATTATTACACTAGCATGATTGAAGCAACAGGAGCTAATTTTAGATTAGTTGAACCTAATATTTTGTTTAATTAATTATTTAAATGTAATGGCACTTAATAATATAGTTAATTATGAAGAAAAGTGGCTTTAATTGGTCCCAGTAAGAAGCATGCAAACAAGGATGCTTGCAAAAACAAAACAAACAACAGGCATTCAGCATGCAAGCAGGCATGCAAAATGCAGCAGGTATATACTTAGCTTGCAAGCAATCAAGCAGTATGCAAGCAGGCATGCAGTATGCAAGCAGGCATGCAGTGTGCAAGCAGGCATGCAGAATGGAAGCAGGCATGCAGCATGGAAGCAGGCATGCAGCATGGAAGCAGGCATGCAGCATGGAAGCAGACATGCAACATGAAGCAGGCATGCAACATGCAAGCAGGCATGTAGCATTCAAGCAAACATGCAGCATGGAAGCAGGCATGCAACATGCAGCAAGCATTATTTCTGTCAGGGCTCGACGCTGCGGAGTTTGGGCGGCCCCACGCGAGCTTATCGTCGCAGATGGTTTTTTAAAGCCTCAGCCGCGGCGGCGGGCCTTCAAACCACCTGCTCCTCAGCTCGCGGGCCACCCTACTCCTCCGCGCCTACGCAATTTGAATTACACTCTAGGGGTAGGGCAGATGTAAGACTATGTGAAGTCGGTTTTGCAGCGATTCGTTTCTGTCACTAAATTTTGTAGCACAACATATTTACTTTTTATGACACTATTTTAATTTAATATTGAAATGCTACCAAGTAACCGTCTTTAAATAATTGTGACCCAAATTCTATCAAATATTGTTTCGGTGTGGTGAAAATATGGCAAATAAATCATTTGGAAAATGAAAAAAGTTCAAAAGAGGCTTCGGCCAATAGCAAAAAGTTATTTTGTAAATCGGCGAAATATAGTTCGGTAAAATAATACTTATAGCACATGATACTTCGATGAACTAAAAATATGTCAAATAATGCATATAGCAAAAAAGACGTCGGTCAATAGTTTTCGGCAAAATGAAATTCGATTTAAAAAAAATCGGAAAAGTGATCGGTTCCCGTCAATCAGTCAGTTTCTCCTTTTATATATAAAGATCTTAAAAATGGCAATGTAATGGTAAGGACAAATGCAATTTATTTATTTATACGAAGGCTCTCTACCTACCCCCATTACACATCATCATTTCGACGATATTCACAAACGACGCGAGTCATTATCATCGTGACGTAACATCCGTGATAGATCGCCGTCATTTGACAGTGACGTATATCCGGGCATTAGGGATCCGTAATTATGTTGGAAGTGACGGTATTAGGGGAATATACTCCAGACTATATTCAAAATCGACGCATAAGGTTGTGTTGTACGGCAACATGACCATAAGGTGAGAGACCCCACTAAATTGGAAACTCATGCCTTTTGTAGAAGCGCATTGCATAAAAAGAATAGCTATAGGATGTCAATCCAAGTCTACAATCATATTCCACGTCGGTTGAGAGAACTTCCCTTATATAAATTTCAAAAGGAAATAAAATTATGGTTAATAGAGAACTGTTTTTGTACCTTAGGTGATTTTTTAACTATAAGAGTTAAAAATGTAGCAATTGGTAAATGTAGTAGTAAAATTGTGTTTTTAATTGTACTATTCTGTTTGTTGACTATTCTATTGTATTTATGAGCTTTTGTTTTGTATTTGTCAACTATTTCAGTGTATTTGCACCTAAAAGTTAATTTTCGCATGCCTCCAATAGGTGAGATGTGTAAAGCACTACCTTTTCTTTTTAACAACCTGTCTACCATATCTCTGGCGATTAAATGATTATTATTATTATTATTATTATTATTAAAGGTTTTTTTTAGTATCGTACGGTCCGGACTATGCGTTTCGCTTCGTCGTTTATACCGCGTACATCGAAGGACTACTATAATTTAGGTGTCTTTAAGGCTAGAGTGAATAGGCTCTTAATAAACTAGTGCGCCTCACCATCAATGATTGCATCGCTGCTTACCATCAGGAGGGATCGCAGTCAAGCACTGGTTTATACGAATTAAAAAAAAAAAAGAAAAAAAAATCGTGCGGCCTCGCATCTCGCATGCGAGATTGCCCCGCACGCGTTACTCCCGCAAATGTCCTTTTATTATTTATTTATTTAAACTTCATGTATATTAGTGGTACATATGGGGAATGCAACACGGCATTCTCTACCAGTCAACCTTTGGGTTAAATAAGACAACACTGTGGTAGATCAGTTACCAGGCACGGGGATGCCACACCACCAACTTTCAAACTCCTGGCTGCTATAGAGTATTTCTTATCAAAAAAACCCAATAGAACTTTTCAGAACCCAGTACCCTACGCTTATGCTAGCGAAGGAGGCGGCAGCACGCGTGAGAGAATGGACTTCCTCACGCCCCAACCGCCGGGATCCTGACCCCGATTTCCAGCCACCGTAGGCGTGGGATAGCGGACGATGAGCAATGAAAGAGCAGTGGTGGCCAAGTGGTAACGGCTTCGACTTACGAGTTGTAGGTCGCGGGTTCAAACCCAGCCAGGCGCATTACTTTGTGTAATTTATTTCATCACCACTGCTCTCAAAACGGTGAAGGAAAACATCGTGAGGAAACCGGCATGTCCTAGAACCAAAAATTCGAAGACATGTGACATCCACCAACCCGCACTGGGCCCGCGTGGTGGATTACAGCCCATTCCCTCTCCTAGAGAGGAGGCCTGAGTCCCAACAGTGGGAACATTATAAGGCCGACTATGCTATGCTATGCTATGAGCAATTTAATGGGTAGCTTTTTTTTCTGTTGGTGGGAAAATCATCCAATGACATTCCCCGCTCTTGGATGGAGCGCGTCAGACTTTTACTGACTGAAAACCCACTCCTGTTCCTTCGTTGCCTTTCATACCAGCCCGTAGCCAAGTCACAAACGATAAACGTAAACTCTCAGTAGTCTTTAATAGATTTTCAACTTTATGATATTGGATATAAAGTTGAAAATCTATTGAAAATTACATAGTGTTTACGTTCGTTCCGGTCGCTAACGCTCAGTAGTCTTTAATAGATTTTCAACTTTATGAACTTAGGTATAAAGTTGAAAATCTATTGGAGATTACTAAGCGTTCATGTTTATCGTTTGCAACTTGGCTAGGGGGGCAGGGTCGAGACTTTCAGAAGCAGTTGCCGTCCGGTTACCATCCGGACCGAACCTGAGTCGTCGACGGCGCGTAGTGTTCCACACACGTCTCAAAGAGATGTCAGCAAACCCATAGGAGCCCAGCAGGGCCGAAGCCTATTGGAGCCATAGGTAGTCTGAAAGGGAACCCCGGGGTCCTGGCACGTAACGCAAAGACCGAACATAGGTGTGGTTTTAGTCAGTAATAGTCTGACACGCCCTCCCGCTCCGCACTAAAGCGAGAGAAGTCATTGGATGAATTCCCACCTTAAAAAAAAAAACTACCTATGCTTTTAGTCGCGAAGCTAATGAGGCAGTTACTAAAAATATGAAGAAAAAGTTGTCTGCGTTTAACAGTCATCCACAAATTATATGTCAAAAGATCAAAGTTTTGATGTGGTCTTTAGAGTCATCTGTTAGCTCCGAAAAAGTTTTAGGTCACGGATACGAACTCAGCGAGCGGCGGCGACGATGCGAGCGTGGTGGGTCTAATACAAAGATTTATACGCAACTGGGAGCGGCTTACTACACAACAGATGCATGCACAGAAGTCATCTATGGATGCGTACACCGACGGATAGAGGGGATAATTTGCGCATCTCATGTAGGTATTTAACGTCCGCAGTTGCGTCTGCCTCGAATCCGATTGCTCTCGGTTTTTGTGGCACGAATCAAAGGGTTTCAGCGCAAACGTCCGTCGTCTGTCCACACGTCTGACAACACTTCAGTTTGATCGAAGGTGCGATTGAGAGTGCACGCGTGCTTCTTGCTTTTTAATACTTATACCTACTTTGCGCAGCATTCATAAAAACGCTTGAAATGGCTAACAATATAAGCACCGCACGCTTGCACAAAAGCACGCAAAAAGCAAGCAATATAAGCACGCTTTTTACCAATGTTATGTATTTATTATTTTTACAATATTTGCTTTATCAATGTTTGTGTTTATTGTTTCGATACCTATATAGTTTTATTTAACCTCCGTGGATGTGACCGTCGCATCACCGCGGGCCATAACAGAATGCCAGCGCTGCGTTATTTATCGTTTTAAATATCGCAGTATATGCTGAGTTAGGTGCCTTTTTGGCCTTGCATAGATCTTAAAGTTATTTTTTATACTTAATTCTACTATATTTTAATTCCAATGTATTCTACTGTATTTTAATTTTACTGTATGTGTGAGGTACGAATAAAATTTTCTCTTTCTTTCTTTCTTTTCACCGAGGAAAATAAGTTTCTTGAGCTAAAAGCTGTAAACTGTGGAAGGTTGGGTAGTAGTTAAAAGTAATAAATAAATAGATGCAGTAGCTTTTTTTTGGTGGGGCTGGTTAAGGTGGGAAATCATCCAAATGACTTCTCGCGCTCTGGGTGGAGCGAGAGGGCGTGTCAGACTTTTACTGACTAAAACCACACCTGTATCCTTCAATTACCCTTTGCGTTCTAGGACTACGGGTTTCCCTTTCAGAAATTCTCTGCGGTCCTAGCTAGCGGGCATCGGCCCTGCTGGGCCCCTCCGGTTTGCTGACATCTCTTTGAGGAGCGCGAGGATCACTACGCGCTGTTAACGACTGGGCTCGGTCCGGTTAATTACCGAACAGCCGGACGGCGAGCTACCCAGTGCTCGACGTCCGCAAGCCCGCGTCTACCGTGGCTGGTAGTCGGGGTCGGAATTACGGCGGCTAGGGCGTGAGGTCCTTCGTTCCCTCACGCGTGCAGCCTCCTCCTTCGCTAGCAATACTGCTTCGCAGAAGGAGGCGACCGCCTGCCATTCCTCCTCGCTCCGGACCATAGCTGCAGTAGCTACGGTCTCAATTTTTTTTTTTAAGTTACGTACGAGTTGCGTCTGTCAAGAATGAACATAGACTGATCGACGTACAGACGCGTGGTTGTTGATCCATCTGTTGATGCATCTGCCAGCATCCACGGACGCATCTATAGACGTGTAGAGGAGGCTAGATGCGCGTCAGTCGAGCGGTGCTCACGCGTCTGCATTGGCTATTTATTTTTATATATTACGACTTATAATGTTTTGATATTTAATAAATATTATGAATATGTATTAGTTTATTATTTTTAAGGTTGTCGAGCAGTGGTGGATCAGTAGTAGGCCCTGACTTACGAGGAAGTAGGTCATGGGTTCAAGCCCAGCCAGGCACATTACTTTGTGTAATTTAATTTATCACCACTGCTCTTAAAACGGTGAAGGAAAATATCGTGAGGAAACCGGCATGTCCTAGAATCAAAAATTCAAAGACATTTTTGTGACATCCACCATCCCGGACTGGGCCCGCTTGGTGGATTACGGCCCATTCCCTCTCCTAGAGAGGCCTGAGTCCCACCTATGGGCCTTAGTTGCCTGAAAATAAATAATACTATTATTATCCTTTATATTTAAAAAAATATAAAAAATAGTAGTCCGCCGGTGTCGGGAGCAGGGTCTAACCTACCGGTGGTTAGAGCTCCAGAGACAGGAACCTCCTCACAATGCGAGCCGTATCAAGGAGTTCTGCCTTCTGTATCAGGCCCTTGATCCAACCGCGCAACGACAGCTTCGACAGATGGACGTCGAAGCTTTTGGCTATAAGGCCATTGGCGGTAACAACAATCGGCACAATGACAGCCGAGTCCACATTCCAAATGTTGACAATCTCGTGTGCTAAGTCGAGATATTTGATTTGTTTCTCTTTCTCAGCTTTCACGAGATTTTATTTTATTATTAGTAGTGTTTTTTTTTAACGACCTGCGTTTCAAAGTGCAAGCGGAGGAATGGAGCAAATTATTTCGACGACAAAGTAACAAATCTCCACTACGTCGCTCTAGCGCCACACGTACTGCTTGCTGGCTCTGAAACCGGGTCTGCGTTGCTGTACCGCTGAACGCTGACTTCATGTCCGCAACCTTACGTCGTCGCGTAGTTTTTCTACTGGCCCAATAAAATGGCTCGTTTATATTCACACAAGTTTCTGACAGCACTTTTGCCCGTAAGTCGATAATTATCCTAAGGGAACATACTATCAGGATAAAAAAGATATCCTATATTCCTTCTAGAATATGCTCTACCAGCAGAGGCATAACGTGGACTAATTTAGACGTGGGCGAAGGCCCAACAGAGGCTTTTTTCTTTCATAATTCGAAAACGAGACAGCGACTGTCATAACCCATGTTCGACCACATCATCACTTACCATCAGGTGAAATAGTGGTCAAACTATACTGATTAATTACAGAGTTCCGGTGCCTATCTTCCGGCTCCATCATCATCGTCATCAGGTCACTTCGATGATACCATTTTCAACATAACTATTCAGAACCATTTATTTATTTGTATTGTCAAAGTCGCTTAACTATCTTCATTGTGATATCTATGTGAGTATGAAGTTCCGTTGGCCATTTTTGGTCTTATTCATCAGTTCCACTTCATCAAATGTTACTTTTAGACTGTAAGTGCTTAAGTTCTCGATAAAATACCAATATAACTATATGGTTGCCTATAATATTTGAAAAGTTCCCTCGATTCCTCATGGATCCAATCATCAGAACTGGATTCTGAAAAAATGGCGCCAATCGAAAAGCATATCCTCTAAGAGGAAAAAAAATTGCAAATCGGTCCATGAACGACGGAGTTCTGAGGTAACACACATAAAAAATACAACCGAATTGATAACCTCCTCCTTTTTTTAAGACGGTTAAAAAAGGTCTTAACAAAAGGATGGACAGACAGACGGACAACAAAATGATCCTATAAGGGTTCTATTTTTGCCAACTGAGACACGGAACCTTAAAAATATCTAATGAAACTGTTTCTATCCCAAAAACTGGCTCAAAATATAAACATCGCACTTTCCCTCCTTTCACAGTTAATGGCTTGACTAAGAAGACAACTCTAACAACATAACTACGTACCCACATGACTGTCGTGGCTGTATCTTAACAAACAATCTCTAAGGACGTTTTCACACTTACACACCACAGATACACCAGCACCACTAGCCAAGTTGATAATCTGCAATCGTTAACGCTAGTCGAAAACTAATCAAATGTATGGGAATGACATTATCTCAACGTTAAGTCACGTGGTCAGAACAAACGAATAGAAAATTCGTAGCTAAGTTCATATCGTTCAAAATGATAGAATGAATTGTTATCGTTTCTACAATATTCAACGCTACATTCTTTGTTATTGTTTGACTGGCCTGTTGGTCTAGTGGTTAGTGGCCCTGACTGCTATTCCGGAGGTCGTGGGTTCGGTTCCCACCCAGGACAAATGTTTGTGTGATGAGCACAATCATTTGTTCTGTGTCTGGGTGTAATTTATCTATGATATGTATGTATTTAGAAATATTTAAGTATGTTTATCAGTTGTCTAGTACTCATAACACAAGCTCTGCTTAGCTTGGGACTAGACGACGTTGTGTGATAGTTGTGTGAATATTATTGTAGAACGATATTGTAGAACGAGCGGCCGACTCAGGCGCGTCAACATGGCTACCAACTTATCGTTTTCTACAATTTCTGAGACCGAGGCGTTACCGATTGGAGAACGGAATTCTACACGAAACGGTTGTAACTTGGCTCCCTAGCCACAACCATCCGGACCCGAGTCGTCATCGGCGCGTAGAATTCCACGCACGCCTCCAAGAGATGTCAGCAAAACCGTAGGGACTCAGCAGAGCCAATGTCTCCTAAGGCTTGGGTTGACTTCTGAAAGGCTATCCGTCCTAAAAAGCAAAGGATAACTGAAGGATTACGGGTTTGGTTTTAGTCTGAAAAAGTCTGACACGCCCACTCGCTCCGCCCTAGAAATCAAGAAGCCATTAGATGATTTCCCAACTGACAGGTATGTATTGATGATTTCAATATCAATTTTTCAAATTACATTTTAATTAAATGTAGAACCTAACACTGACTTGCGAAATGCAAAAAAAACTTCAGAAAATTTGAATAACCCGGGTTACCCCTTTTGAGGTGAGAAATCATCTGATGATTTCTCCTGCCTAGTAGTGGAGAGCGTGTCAAACTTTTACTGGCTTAAATCACACCTATGTTCCTTCAGTTGCCTATTGCGTTCTAGGATCACGAGTTACTTTATTTTGACATTTTGTAATTATTTTATTTTGACATTTAATATTTACTGATTGTTTTATTTTTATTTGACATTTAACGTTTTATTGATTCTTTTTTTGTATTTTGACATTTAATTTTTTTTTGATTTCTTAATCTTATTTTGCATATAGCATAATAGCATAATCAGCCTTTTAATGTTCCCACTGCTGGGACTCAGGCCTCCTCTATCTAGGAGAGGGAATGGGCCGTAATCCACCACGCGGGCCCAGTGCGGATTGGTGAATGTCACATGTCTTCGAATTTTTGGTTCTAGGACATGCCGGTTTCCTCACGATGTTTTCCTTCACCGTTTTGAGAGCAGTGGTGATGAAATAAATTACACAAAGTAATGCGCCTGGCTGGGTTTGAACCCGCGACCTACAACTCGTAAGTCGGGGTCGTTACCGCTCGGCCACCACTGCTCTCAATCTTATTTTGACATTTTAATATTACTATAATAATTTCATAACTGTGACAGGCTACCATATCTAAATTTTTATCCTGTACCTACTTTCATTATTTGCCCATGTGATGGTTAAACATGGAGAACTTTATTATTAATTTAAAAACCAAACATCAATGTTTATTTTTACCCATGTTTGCAAATTAATAAATGATTTATGATTTATTATTTACCTTTTCAGAAGTCCTCCCATGGCCCTAGTAGGCACTGGCCCCTGGTGCTTAAGACAGTTCGATCGTGGTCTGGCTGTGTATGTACGGACCCTTAGACCCCTTGGGCTAAATTTAGCTAAGTCAAGATAACCGCTGTGTATACTTCCCGGCGGGCAGGATAATATTGTGCGGGTTGGTGGCCGTATTTCTGGGCGGAAGTAAAATTAAATGAGTTACTTTAAACCAGACCTAAATCCATAATGGTGTTAGTAATACACATTACACAATAGAGTGACGACCTAAACTGATCTGTTATAAGGATGGAGTTATACAACATAAATTTTAGTAGCGAAACCCGAAACACGTGTCTAGTATTTTTAACCGACTTCAAAAAGGAGGAGGTTATAATATGTTCGGTTGAATGTATGTTTTTTATTTTTATTTTTTATGTATGTTCACCGATTTCTCGGTCAATTGTGGACCGATTTTGAAAAAAAAAAATTTAATTAAAAGATTATGCTTCCGAGTTGGTCCCATAAAAATATTGTTATGATCTGATCATGAACTTCGAAGATATGGAACAGAAGTCCTCATAGGATCACAGCAGAACCGTCGTAACAAGTAAAATTGCTTTGTTTATACGTGTAGTCGATGACTGACTGAAAGTAAAGGGGGAATATATCGAACTGGTCTGATGATGAAGCCTGAAGTTAGGCACCGGAACTCTGTAATAAATTAATGTAATCTAACCGTGTTTGGGATTATTAGAATTGTCATGAGATGCACTCTGGCTATAAGGTATTTAAGTTTGGCTGAGGAGTACTTTTTAGTGGTGGTACCATAAGTAAAAAGTGTAATATAAAAAACTTTTTACAAAAAAAATACAACCGACTTCAAAGTAAAAAAAACACTGAAAAGTGCAAAATAACTTTAATTTCGGAAGTCGGTGTTAAATAACGAAGAGACAAAACTATTATAGAAACACCGACTTCCGAAATTAAAGTTATTTTGCACTTTTCAGTGTTTTTTTTACTTTGAAGTCGGTTGTATTTTTTTATTATGTACAGAATTTTGACTGGCCTATTGGTCTAGTGGTTAGTGGCCCTGCTATGCCGGAGGTCGTGGGTTTGATTCCCACCCAGGACCCACGGGTAGTGTGAAAGCGAAGCCCGGGGCTCCGGGATTAAGGCAAAGAAGGAACAGGAGTGGGTTTTTAGTCAGTAAAAGTCTGACACTATCTC
This sequence comes from Mythimna impura, assembly GCA_905147345.3. NCBI lineage: Eukaryota > Metazoa > Arthropoda > Insecta > Lepidoptera > Noctuidae > Mythimna > Mythimna impura. The sequence goes on from LR990369.1 coordinate 12,960,346, forward strand.
TCGCTCCGCCCAAGAGCGGGATTTGTCATTAGATGATTTTCCCACCTAAAAAAAAAACAGGACAAATGTTTGTGTGATGAGCACGATCATTTATTCTGTGTCTGGGTGTAATTTATCTATAATATGTATGTATTTAGAAATATATACCTAAGTATGTTTATCAGTTGTCTAGTACCCATAACACAAGCTCTGCTTAGCTTGGGACTAGACGGCGTTGTGTGGTAGTTGTGGAATATTATTATTATTATTATCTAAGTACAAAATTTTATAACTGTATCATGTAAAATCACAAAGTTATAAGTTTGTTATGTTACCTGGTTGTCCGCAAAAATACATGGTCACCGGGTCATTCGGGCGACTGAGGGTTGTTTAGGTCCCGCACTCAGCTGTGCGCTGGCGCCTAATGCCCGCTATGAAATATTATTTATGGTAATATTGTATAGGGTGTATAGCTCCGTCCTTCTAGCTCGCTTGCAGGACAGGTATTTTAAGACGTTATGGTAACACCCCTGCTTATTTTGCTCGGGTTCAAATTGCATTCATAAACCTTCCTCGTTTATTCGCGTCCGATTATAATTTAGGTGTCTTTAAGGCTAGAGTGAATAGACTCTTAATAAACTAGTGCGCCTCACCATCAACGATTGCGTCACTTACCATCAGGTGGGATCGCAGTCAGGCACTAGTTTATATCAATAAAAAAAAACCCGGGCAAGTGCGAGTCGGACTCGCGCACTGAGGGTTCCGTAAAAACTTACCTATGAAAAAAATTCGATTCCCGAATTGAGTTACGAAGATTTTTCCGAATCGCAAGAAAAGTTTTTTTTTAGACGTAACTACAAATTTACTTTTTTCAGATTTTTTCCTATGTTTGTTCTATAAGACCTTGCTTTATGCCAAATTTCAGGATTCTAGGTCAACGGGAAGTACCCTATGAATTTTGATTCCCTTGAGGGTGTCGAAATATACGTTTTTTGCGACGTAAACGGCCATATCTTTTTTTTTCGTAATCTCAGAAGTTTGATTTTTTTACAGCTTCAAGGGACCGCTGACTTGAGTATATGATTTTAATATCAACTCGATACCTCTACGTGTTCCCGAGATAAAGGGTCTTGACAGACAGACAGACAGATAGACAGAAGGACAACAAAGTGATCCTATATGAGATCCGTATTTTCCTTTTAAGGAACCGGAACCCTAAAAAAAATCCACTCATGTTCCTTCAATTGCCCTTTGCATTCCAGGACTGTGGTAACACTGCGACCAATCCCGCAACTCTGGCAGGCATCAACCCCAGTGGACCCCGTCCATTTTACTAATCTCTTTAAGGTGACCTTATCGGACAGCGAGCTGCCCATTGCTCATCGTTCGTAAGCCCGCGCCTACGGTGGCCGGGAGTCGCCCCGAAATTCTCGACGCCCAGGGCGTCTCCAGCGGGAGTCGAAGCGTTAAATTTCTCTCCTCCTAACGCTATCCGCAACCTCCTTCGCTCGCATTACTGCCTCGTAGAAGGAGGTGACTTCTTCCCAGTCCCTCTTATTCCATACCATGGCCTGAAGCAAGGTCAGATACGAGAGATCGTCGCCGCCGCCATCGACCAGTCTAAAGAGACGCGGTGGTGTTCCTCCCAAGCGGGGCAGACCTCCGTATGCTCCTCCGTATCCTCTAGGCTGGTGCCTCATCCTTATGTACGTTACCGATCACTCATCGTCATCATTTCAGACGAAAGACGTCCACTGTTGGACATAGGCCATGCGCCGCCACACCCACCGGTCCTATACGTCTCGCTTCCATTGACATCCCGCAACTCTCACCAGATCATGGGTTCACGTTGTGGGAGGCCTGTCATCTTTGCGTGTCTCAGAAACCTTTCGGCCCCATCGACAGTCTGTTCTGCGAGCAATATGCCCTGCCAATGCCACTTGAAACATGTACTAACAAAAACACTATTTACCTCAAACATGTTAGTCCTCATCAATAACTTTAACACATCTACATAGCGACATTAGCCCGTATAGTTTCCCAGAATGACACCCTAAGGCGACGTTAGAACGAAATGTCCACAAATAAGTGCTAGAGTGACGATGCGGCCCTTTGTAGTTGAGTTTTAATAGAGTGGCCATAATTTTTGAAGTTAGATGGACCGTCTATTTATTCATTTTTATGAATTTACTAGCTTCCCATACAGCTGCATATTTTTCATAATTTTTTTTTTACGCTTGCTTCAGTTTCTCGTAAACCGTAAACCATGATTACTCTTTCGAGCAATAATGGGGTGACCCTAAATATATTAAACTGACAGTGCAGATTACCATCGACATCAGGACGGCCACTAGTCAGAATGCATTTCAGAAGTTGCGGAATTATTATCTAGACAAATAACGGAGTCGTCTCTAAAATCCCTTTTTTTTTAAACCAGTGCTTGACTGCGATCCCACATGATGGTAAGCAGAGATCAATCAATCATTGGTAGTGAGGCGCACTAGTTTATTAAGAGCTTATTCACTCCAGCCTTGAAGACACCTAAATTATAGTTGGACTAGAAGACCGCAGCAGGCAAATTGTTCCAGTCCTTCGATGTACGCGGTATAAGCGACGAAGCGAAACGCTTAGTCCGGACCGTTGAAGTTTCAACAACGTAAGGTTGGATACTCGCCGTACGTCGGGTTGTCCGATGGTAGAAAGGAGATGGCGGAATCAAGTCATGCAATTCCCGCGCACACTCTCCAAAATTCAATTTATTAATGAATTGTTTTTCTAAAAAATCGATGCTTTGTTAGAAGCCGATAATATGGTATCAAAGTGAAAAATCAAACCAAAGTTTTGTGTCTATTCACCCCTGCGTTTCTATTCACCCCGTCTTACGGTACCAATACCCTTGTTTTCTTAATGATCTTTTCTTTTCATTTTTTATGCAACAGCTATGTTTTCTCCTCACCACCCTTGGTTGACTGGTAAAAAATGCCTAAGGCATTAAGTGCCCATTTATACCTTTGAGTTACATGAAGTTTTATTAAATAAATAAATACTATAGATACGCGATATATATTTCTCTCAATTTTTTTTCTTTGAGTTAGTATACTTTAACAGACCCTAATCTTGTAATTTTCTCGGTAATCTGAATCTATCCCATTTGATGTTCTCTTTTGATATTTGATTTAAAAAACTGGCCAATTACGAGTCGGACTCATACACAAACGAGTTCCGTACTACAATATTAAAATCGAGCAAAAAAAAAAAACACCGAAAAAATAACATTTCTTGTATGGAGACCACCTTTATAAATTAATTTTCTTTATTACTTTAATTTTCAACTTTCTTATTGAATATATATATATATTCTTAATTATACACAACTTTTATAAAACAACAAAAATAAGACAGCTGATGTATATAGGGTGACTGGCAATTAGTGTACGATACTTAAACACGTGATTGTGCTCATGATAACAAACAATTTTTATTATGGGAGCAAAGCCGAAATCGCGAAAATAATATCAGCTGTGCAGTACATTAGGCAAACATAAATGTACTGAACAGCTGATTTTTTTTCGCGATTTCAGGTTTGTTCCCATAGTAAAAGTTGTTGGTTATCATGAGCACAATCACGTGTTTAAGTATCGTATACTAATTACCAGTCACCCTATATAGGCGAGCTAACTTTATTTTAATGTTATTATGTTCTTAAAATGCCAATAGAAATACACATTCTGAAAAAATTCAACTATCTACCTTTTATGAGATACAGCTCGCTGACAGACGGATGTACGGAACCCTAAAAAGTACGCGTCTCAGTGTAAGCTCACCCTAAGGCCCGACCAAAAATATCTGTTGATTTTAGACGATAAGATAATTGAGGAAAATGGAAATGTGAAGAACTTGGTTTCTGATTCCAGCGAACGAGTAATAAGATATTTTTCAGCTGTAAAATATTCGAGAATAGCTTTTTTTTGAAGCGTAATAATAATAGTACATTTTGATACAAGCGCAGAATGTTTGTTATTGCGGCCGAGGCGGAATTCGCACGAGCCGCAGGCGAGTGTGTTATGGAGCCGAGGGCTGCAGTGACAACTTTGCACGTGTATCAAACGACTTTTTTCAATACACTTACAAAGAAATTAATAAACGGGGGTTGACCGGCGACTCGTGGGGGCCGACGCGCGCCCTGCGTGATACTATAAATGTAATTACATTGTGGCGGGGAGAGCACGCGCACTTTTCTGCACTAGTGCGGAAAACCGTCTATTGCGTGCCTAAAAGCGGAAGGATAAGAGCGAGTTTTCGAGTAAGTGTATTGAAAATGTATTCTTAACATTATAAATGTATAAATGTATAAAGTAACTTTGTGTATTTGCTACGCTGTTACATTCTTAACTGAGCCGATTTTGATGAAAGAAGGAGTGGTTGACAAGAGGCATTTTTTGCCTATAACACACTCAACAAAAAAAAAAGATTATGTTTCCGACTATTTTTAATGCATTTGCATTCAAGATATGTATTTTTTATTCAGTGATATTTACGTGATAAATAATATAGCAAGTCAAAGCAATGATTGCCCAAATAGAGTGTTTCGCCTTTTTTTGTAAATTTTTACTACTCTTAATAAATCATCATCTTCCTGCCCTTGTCCCGTGTTATTTGGGGTCGGCGCAACACGTTTTTTCCTTCCATTCTGCCCTGTCACTCGTCATACTATCACTAACTTCCTTTTCTTTCATATCACTCTTTACACAATCCATCCATCTTTTCTTTGGTCTCCCTCTCCCTCTCCATCCATCCACATGTAAACTCATAACTCTTTTAGTAACATGCGTTTCATCCCTCCTCTTCACATGACTATATGAAGACAAACGATTCCCTTTCAACTTTTCAGTCACTGGCGCCACTTTCAAACTTCCCCTAATATACTCATTTCTCACTTTATCCATTCTCGTCACACCACACATCCATCTTACTTACTACTCTTAATAAATAATAAAGAAAAATAATAAATGATAAATAATATTTATTTTAACCTCTCCTTGAGAGGAGGCCTGGGTCCCAACAGTGGGAACATCATAAGGCCGACTATGCTATGCTATATTTATTTTGCAAATAGGTTTTTTAAAAACACTTTTACACGTCTATTTTTTCGTCAGTTTAAACTAAATGAGGCCAGTGTTTCCTAGCTGACTAGAAACTGGTCAAAGTTTCTTTTAAAGTCCATACAGCAAACATGTAATGGTAAAATCATATGAGAACCATGCAGATTAGTGTTTGAGATGGTATTTTGAGGAAAGAACCACACAGGTTTGAGTGGACCTGTCCAGTCAATTCAAGCATTTGTCAGTATTCGTACAGCTCAGCTTAGGACTATTAAGGAGCTCAACGATTTGACGAACAATACCAAGGAAAGGACATTTGGGTACGCCGCAGAAATACTCAAATTGCCAGACATATTTCAAAATAACTGAAAAAAAAAACCACATAGTCCACATATTCACAATTATGAACGAAAATGTATAAAGTGTAGAATTATTTAACAAAGTAAATGTTTATGTCAAAAAAGAATTTAAAAAATTAATAAATTCATATTGTAAAATAAAAACAAGTATCTATGTCAAATTGTAAAATATAATTTATCAATGAAAAATTGTAAAGATGATATAAAAAAGCACAATTGAAATATTAAAAAAAAAAACTCAAAAGAGAAGAAAAAAAAGAAAATAAAAAAAATTACAACAATTGTAGAGCGGTGGATTGGCACTAAAACATCGTCACCGGAAAGCCAATACTACTTAAGCGCCATTTTGACCAAAATGAGTTATATATATCGTTGGATTGGATTTTTTTTGCTGCGTCGATTAGTCGGGGTTTCGTAATAATCTGAGCATTTTTTTGGCGCTTAAGCACTGCAAAAGTATGGTATTTATCATAATTTTGATGTTTTAATAAATACTTACGTAATGCAACTTATGATCATATTTTAGTCGTTGTCAGTTTAGTATTTTTCTATACTGACATCAGCCACTTTCACTTTGTTCAGCAACTCAAAATATTGTAGTTTGAGTCATTGATGTCGCTTTAGTATTTTTTTGCCGACCGTAAATATGAGTTGATATGTAGCTAAGTAAATTTGCTTTACGTAAGAATTGACGAGCATGGCGCGTTAGTATATTTTGTCTTCGCAGTTTTCTGAGAGGGAACGGTTTTAGTAACTTTGCTTTTCATACCTAAGTATTTGAGTGTCTATTTAGAATGTTTTACATTCAATGAAATCGAATAATTATTATTTTACTCGACAAAATATTAATAGTTTGTTTAGCATTTAAATGTGTGAAACACGTACAAAAAATATTCAGTTAAGTCTTTTGAAATAAAATTTTGTTTTGATTACGATTCGTTGAGTACTTATAATTTATATTTCGCGCGTGAGTTGTAGGTAGTTCAGTCGATGAGTCGACCTTGCTTTTGCTTGTAGTCGGATCCCCGCAGCGACAAAAGAGTGACGCGTGTATGAAGTTCCCGCAACAAACAGTTAACAAGTTAGGGGGCTGAGTCACCCGCGTCCGTAGGAGAATACCCATAGCTAGGCCCTACACGTGGTCCCCGGGTGGTGCTAATCAGGTGATATTAACTGGTGGTAGGTTTCGACCGACGGTTTGTGACCACCCACTGGGCAAAGACGTACCGCCAAACGGCCTAGCCGTGTTCCGGTACGATGCCCAGTGTAGCCAATTTAGAGGAGTTGGGTCGAAGTTACGGTTCTAATGTATGCAGACCAGCCGGACCCGCGCTGGTATTGACGTATCGGGAGACTAGTCGCGGAGGGTAGCGGGATCCGAGGCACGATGCACCGCTGGCCGACCGCAGTTAGTAGGGGTCCCAAGTAATGTGCTAGTCACACATGAAAGGCTGCCCCGCCAACTGACGAAAAATCCCGGAATGCACCATCGTGCTGGTTGGCGACCAGATGAGAGGGCCCGATGGTCATTTCCGGGGGTGCTCGGGCGTCCCCTCCAGTCTCCAGACTAGTACCCCAATGATGCTGTCCTGCCAGTGCGTGACTGAAGATTAGCAGCATGGGACTCCATTTCACTTCCTTCTCCTCTCCTACCTCACTCGTAATATGACAGGGTTGAAAAAGAGAAAAGTAAAACAGCGGCTGCACTCCCTCTCACTTAAAGTGCACCTCAGCAATATTAGAGGTCTGCACTCCAATATCGCAGCAGTCCATCATCACCTGGAGACTGAAAAACCTTCCCTCTTTTTTCTTTCGAAGACGCAGATAAGAAGTCCGTCAGACGTGTCGTACCTGTCTTACCCAGGGTTTACACTGGAGCAAAATTTTAAATCACACGCTGGTGTGTGTTTGTACGCCAGGGACGACATCTGCTATTGGCGTCTCCGCAACCTTGAAGATTCCAGGTTCTCAACGCTTTGGGCTCTGGTGGACACAGGCATGGATAAAATTATCTATGCTTGTGTCTACCGTTCGCACAGTGGTGATCAGGAGACGATCAGGCTCACACAGTACCTTAGTGAGGCGGCGGATGTGGCTCAGCAGAGGTACCCTTCTGCACAACTGGTGTTACTGGGGGATTTTAATGCCTACCATCAGGAGTGGCTTTTCCCATACCAGTGCACAGACCATGCTGGTCGAGAGACGCGAAAGCTTGCGCTAGCGTTAAATCTCACCCAGCTGGTCCAGGGAGCTACGAGGGTACCGGATGTTGATTCGCACACGGCCAACTGCTTGGACCTTCTGCTGACAACAGATCCAGACCGCTATTCAGTGTCGATATCATCACCGTTAGGTAGTTCCGACCACTGTCTGGTGAAATCTATATCAGTCTACTCTCCGCCCGATCCCTGCCCTAGAGGCACCAGGCGGGTTTTGCGATATAGGTCAGCAGATTGGGATGGCATGCGATCTTTCTTCGCATGTTATCCTTGGCAGCCTACTTGCTTTTCTTCGGATGATCCATCGTCGTGCGCAGATGCTGTGACAGATGTGTTGCGGCGGGGGATGGGGTACTATATTCAATTCTCTGACGTAACAATGTCTGATCAGGCTCGCCCTTGGTGTGGTGCGGATTGTGATCGTGCTAACGCACTTAAGCACACCGCATACCAGGCATGGGCCGACGCTCGTATGCACAAGGCGAGTGACGTGAGTCAGAAGAAGAGAGCCTTCAACAGAGCTGCCAAGTCTTGCAAGAAGGTGATGCGGAGGTCTCGGTTCGACCACATTAGCCGCATCGGGAACAAACTTGCTTCATACCCTGCTGGTAGTAAGGCGTTTTGGTCCCTGGCTAAGTTGGTTGAATTGAACTTCTGCCGTCCCTCACTACCGCCACTGCTGAAACCCGACGGGTCGCTGGCCCATACCGCTGAGGAGAAGGCAAACTTGTTTGCCTCACTCTTCGCGGAATCTTCGCGTCTAGATCCTAGTGACACGCGGCCCCCTGTTAATCCTGATGGTTGCAAAACGAGTATGTCGAATATTCGCATCCATCAGAAGGACGTCCGAAGGGTGCCGCGTAACCTTGACGTGAACAAGGCTAGCGGTTCAGACGGGATACCGGCAATTGTTCTGAGAACGTGTGTGCCTGAACTGTCTCCGACCCTGACACGCCTATTTAGGCTTTCATTTGAGGCTGGAAAAGTGCCGATTGCATGGAAGCAAGCTAACATACAGCCCGTGCCCAAAAAGGGTAGTCGGGCTGACCCAGCTAATTACAGGCCAATATCAGTAGCGTCCATTCTCTGTAAAACTATGGAACGTGTACTCAACACTAAGCTCCTGGCATACCTAGAAGCTAATGACATCCTAAGTGACCGACAATACGGCTTTCGCCGAAATCGGTCAACTGGTGATCTTCTATCGTATGCCATCCACATCTGGAGTGAGGCCATCGAGAAACACGGGGAAGCGCTTGCCGTCTCCCTCGATATCTCGAAGGCTTTCGATAGGGTCTGGGCACGAAAGCCTTATTAGTAAGCTTCCTTCTTTCAGTTTACCTGCTGGTTTGTGTGCTTGGATTGCAGACTTCCTGAGTTACCGGTCCATCCGAGTGGTCATCGATGGCTGCTCGTCCGGTCAAATGGCCATTAATGCCTGGGTCCCTCAGAGTTCAGTGCTCTCGGCAACATTGTTCTTGCTGCACATAAATGATCTGCTTAAGCCCGGTACCTTTGGGTAAGCAGACGACAGCACTGTTACTGAGAGTTACATATCCAGCGCGCAAGCTAGTGGGTCACAGATCCAGTCTCTCCGAGAGGCTATGGTCGAGCGCTTGGACTTGTCCTTGGAGGCAGTCTCTGAATGGAGCGATGCTAATTTGGTCAAGTTCAATGCTGCTGAAACTCAGGCGTGTCTATTTTCCGCTAAAAGGAGCCAATTCAGCCCTGCTCCAACTTTCCGGGGCGTAACCGTGCCGATAACCGACCATCTTGATTTTCTTGGTGTCACGCTGACGTCAACTCTCAACTTTGGGCCATACATCGAAGCAAAGGCTCAACTGGCAGCAAAAAAGCTGGGAATCCTCGCGAAGGTCAGACAGTACTTCACGCCGGAACAGCTGCTAAAACTTTATCAAGCGCAAGTTCGATCGTGTATGGAGTACTGCTCTCATCTTTGGGATGGATCTGCCCGATACCAGCTTGATGCACTTGAGGCAATTGAGAGGCGAACCAGGAGGATCATTGGCAATGATGCACTCGTTGAGTCGAGGCTTCAAAGTCTTGAGCATCGACGCGATATATGATACACAGGTATTCAAAATCTACTAGACCTAATCAATTTGATCTCTTCGAAAATTGCGCCAAACTGTTACCCAATACATAATATTGTATTTAGATTAATAATAAAACTGTGTTGCGTTTATTATTCGTAGTGTGTTGCGTGACTTTTGCTATATGCAATTAAGTTTTAAGACTGACAAGAAAACTGTCAACAATTTTTTAATTTTTTTCATTTAAAGTGATTTATATTTTCCTTTTTCAACCAATATAGTAAAAAGATGCAGTCGAATTCAAATTAGGAATTACAATAGTATTCTCATTTATTTTATTCGCCGCTAGTACCATTGTTAGCACTTACTTATTGTTGTCTATGTCCGATAAGAATAATATATTTAAATTTAAATGATATATCTTTTACATAAGTCTTTTTGGCATAACAATGGTATCAACTTTTAATGCTATACACCGTTTTTCTGTACGGTCCTAAGACATTATTATAACGTTTAAGTAGTTTTATCTTGAGACTACATCAACCCGTAATGCGTGTTAGTACTTTTTCCTTTCATACATTTCAAAGGACTTGACTTGTCAGTACTTTTCGACAACCGCACTTAAAAAATATTGCAAAGATAAGTACTTTCTCCTTAAGAAGAGTACAGAGCATATGTACTTAAGTGACAGCTATCTCCTGAATTACATTAAATATGCAGAATATCTCAATTGCAGTACGTAGATAATAGTGTCACAATTATTTTTTGCCTTTACTGTATTTCGATTACTAAATTAGAAAAAAAGTTAGACATGGTTTTGTAAAAAAAAAAACTTAAAATGTCTCTATTGTAAAATGGCCTTTTGGCGTTTAAGTAGTATTGGCTTTCCGGTGACGACATGGTCGCTTACAATGGGCCTGATCAGAAGGCTTACATTCACCCAAAGGGCAATGGAAAGGGCTATGCTCGGAGTTTCAGCCACAAGATGGACCGACGACATGGTGAGAATTAATCGAGGGAATGCGGTGGATGCGAGACGCACAGGATCGGTCGTTGTGGAGACGCTTGAGGGAGGCCTATGTCCAACAGTGGACGTCTTTCGTCACGCACCTCAAAACCTATAGGGTATTTCTCGTTGACCTACAATCCTAAAATTTTGTAGGGAGCAAGCAAGGTCTTATAGCACAAGTAAAGGAAAATGTCAGAACAAAACAATTGTTACGTCACAAAATAATTACTTTTTGCGATTCGAAAAAAATATACGGTTTGAATTCATTTATTTCTAAAGATTACAAATCACTTGTGCAGAAATAATTACTTAATATTACTTGATTACATTTTTGTTGTCCAGGAGTAGCAAAAGCTTAGTGTTAACATTTAGTATGAAGTAAGAAGTTAATTGCTATAAATTTATTTTTCTTTTGCAATATTTTTTATATTATTAGACCCCAACCACCATAAATTCGTTAGTAATTTATTTTGTTAACATCTCATTTATTGATAATTGTAATTATTTATTTTTCTTGTTTTTTTTTTTTTTATATAGTCTCTTTTTTATAATGTGAATGTGAGAACACTGTAGACTCCGCGAATTCTTAGGTTACTTCTTATTACGACCCACTTTTTATTATGATTATTTTTATTGTTTTTTTTTAGTACAATATTGACCGGTCTACACTGTCCTTACATAATATCTACTTATATGGAAATATTGTAAGAACAACAAATTTTTTAAAAGAGTAACCATGGAGTTTCTTGCCGGTTCTTCTCCATAGGAAACGACCAATTTGAAACCGTGCACTAGCTTCTGACGTTTTATAAGTGTATGCCTATGTGAAATAAAAAGCTTTTGACTTTGACTTTTGTATTGACTACCGCCGTATGGCGCGTTGACGCGTTCGATGTGCGGTGACTCGTTAGCATTGTTTTATGTTTGAAATCTAAGGGCACTAAAAAAAAAAATTCGAAAATCAATTCGGGAATTAAAATATTTCCATAAGTAAGTTTGTACAGAACCCTCAGTGTGCGATTCCGACCCGCACTTGGCCGGTCTTTTATCCCGGTTTAACTCCCCGTTTGGTGGTTACCCTAGCGGCGTCGCGTCGGCGCCTCGTAGTCAAAGCACACTCGTCCCCCACTCGAGTAGGCGCACCACATCGCGATATTAAACCCGGTACATTTCCCGGGAACTCACAAGTAAATTATGGGAATCGTTTGCAATATCCGGGAGTGAAGGTCAGAGTAATGGTCTATTATTGTTTAAGATTATTTTGTGTATTGTATGTATGGACCAAGTGGCGTGAAGGCCCAGTAGTTAAGGCACTCGCTTCTCATGCTTGAGGATACAGGTTCGAAACCGGGCAAGTACAAATGTAAATTTTTCAATTCATAATGCAATTTTCTGAGTTTATCTAGGTATTACCGACACGCCGCCGTGCCTCAATCAATCTAATTCAATTCAACCAATTTTAATTTTATTTTACTTATTTTTTTTTTGTATCGAATGTTGGTTGTCAAGGTTAGCGATGTCGTGGCCGCTTTCGACCCCAATGACCACCTGTTATGTGTATCTGTATGGCAAACTAAAACTGGCCAGATCGTTTTAAACGTTAAACTTTGATGACATGTCATATCCTCGTTTGGCCTACTTTCTTTAGACTTTTCATTATCATAGAAATCCTACATCAATACTATGGTCCAACGAGGAATGACATATCATCAAATGTTAACGTTTAACGATCTGGCCAGTTTTAGTTGGCCATATCATGAAGTAATCAATTTCTATGATCTGGCCACAACACCGACATAGCCCGAAGAATCGCCAAACTTAAGTGGCAATGGGCAGGGCTCAGTGCTCGCAGAACAGATGGTCATTGGGGCCGAAAGGTTCTGGAATGGCGACCATGTACCGGAAGATGCAGCGTTGGAAGGCCTCTCAGAAGGTGGACCGATGACACCAGGTCATCGGTCCACCGGGAGAATCCGATGGATGCGACACGCACACGATCGTTCATTATGACGTACAACAGTGGACGTCTTTCGGCTGAAAGGATGATGATGTCGTTGTTGCGACTATCTGTCGTAGTCACGACAAACAGTTGTTATAATAGGAACAGCTAAAGACGAAAGTCGTCCGACGATAAATTAACCTTTACGACATAGTGGGAACGCTTCCTAACTATAAACTCTAAAGGGTGGGTATAGGGATTGCCAACCGCCAAAAAATTAATTTATCGCGATATAGACTTACATTGCTTTATAATGTGCTATTTAATCCTTCTACCCCGTTTTATCTTAAGGAATGCTTACAGTTTCTCAGTGACACACATAGTAGGTCCTTGAGATCATCGGAAAACCTAAAATTAAGTATTCGCACGCATTCCACTTCTTTCGTTGACAAATCTTTCACAATTCAAGCAGCTCGTTTGTGGAATGCGTTACCCTTAGAAGTGAGGCGTGCTCAAACGCTACCGTTTAAAAAAAAACCGGCCAAGTGCGAGTCGGACTCGCCCATGGAGGGTTCCGTAGCAGCAAGTAACATAATAATGGTTCACGGTGTATGTACATAATTATAAGGTTTATGTTTATGAAATTAAATGTTTTTTTTTTTTATATTTGAGTTGATTGAATGAAAGGTAAAATGCGGTTTACGATTTATGACGTACTAAAAAAAAACTACTGACCAGATCTCGTTCAAACCAATTTTCGTTGGCACTTTTTATAGTAATGTACATCATATATTTTTTTTAGTTTTATCATTCTCTTATTTTAGAAGTTAGAGGGGGGGGGACACACATTTTACCACTTTGGAAGTGTCTCTCGCGCAAACTATTCAGTTTAGAAAAAAATGATATTAGAAACCTCAGTATCATTTTTGAAGACCTATCCATAGATACCCCACACGCATGGGTTTGATGAAAAAAAAAATTTTGAGTTTCAGTTCTAAGTATGGGGACCCCCAAAATTTATTGCTTTTTTTCTATTTTTGTATGAAAATCTTAATGCGGTTCACAGAATACATCTACTTACAAAGTTTCAACAGTATAGCTCTTATAGTTTCGGAAAAAAGTGGCTGTGACATACGGACGGACAGACGGACAGACAGACAGACAGACAGACAGACAGACAGACATGACGAATCTATAAGGGTTCCGTTTTTTGCCATTTGGCTACGGAACCCTAAAAATGGTGAAGGAGTAATAACTTTCACTCTGATTTTTAGGGTTCCGTAGCCAAATGGCAAAAAACGGAACCCTTATAGATTCGTCATGTCTGTCTGTCTGTCTGTCTGTCTGTCTGTCTGTCTGTCTGTCTGTCTGTCCGTCTGTCCGTCCGTATGTCACAGCCACTTTTTTCCGAAACTATAAGAGCTATACTGTTGAAACTTTGTAAGTAGATGTATTCTGTGAACCGCATTAAGATTTTCATACAAAAATAGAAAAAAAGCAATAAATTTTGGGGGTCCCCATACTTAGAACTGAAACTCAAAATTTTTTTTTTCATCAAACCCATGCGTGTGGGGTATCTATGGATAGGTCTTCAAAAATGATACTGAGGTTTCTAATATCATTTTTTTCTAAACTGAATAGTTTGCGCGAGAGACACTTCCAAAGTGGTAAAATGTGTGTCCCCCCCCCTCTAACTTCTAAAATAAGAGAATGATAAAACTAAAAAAAATATATGATGTACATTACTATAAAAACTGCCAACGAAAATTGGTTTGAACGAGATCTGGTCAGTAGTTTTTTTTTAGTACGTCATAAATCGTAAACCGCATTTTACCTTTCAAGTTTGTACGGAACCCTCAGTGCGCAAGTCCGACTAGCACTTGCCCAGTTTTTTTCTTTTCCTGGCTCAATTATATATTTAATATTTATTAGTATATTTTTTTCTTATATTGTATGTATGTACCTATTTGTGTTATTATATCTTATTAGTATTTTTCTGTTGTTGTACACTGACAGCCCTAAATCTATCTCCTTTCTTTCAGTCCATCCAAAGGTTGTCTGTAAGAAATTGCCCTGTGCGATAAGACCGCCCACTATACACTTATTTTTAATTATGTTTGTCCTGTATTTTTGTTTATGTGGTGTACAATAAAGAATATAATAAATAAATAAATAGAATCAACTTAACCATAAATGACGATCAAAAAGTTTAAATATCCAACTAAACTAAAGGTAAAATCCTTTTTCTAAAATATCTCTTTAAACACCCCTTATACATGCCAACCCTAAGCCGGTCAGCTCTTCAACCAGAAATTCTCCATCACGATTCAATCGTCTGAAGTTCTCCTAGCGCAGTTATGGTAAAGGCTATGCCATTGATGGAGACAGTTAGAGGATATTTATTAGATTTAGAATGGGTTTCTACATCCCTATTAAAAGTTATCTTCCGTATAAATACTGACTGAATGACTCATCAACCAACACCCAGTCAAAATATTTAAACTTCATGTACAGTAATGGTACATGCGGACTTAAGGGCATGCAACTCGAGATACATTTTCACTGTTTTTCATACAACCGCCCTTACACGATTATGACGTTATTACCTACGCATTTTTCATCAGATATTTAGGAAACCCAGTATCTTGTGGATATTATCTAGGCTTCTATTGAAATCAATTTATAAATTTGTGTAAAACTAATACAGTAAAGACCTCTGAAAATCTGCTATTTTGCATGAACTTTGACACTTCATAATTTACTCAAAAATTAAAAAAGTCTTTGGAAGTAGGCGGAACAGAGTGTAAAGTCCCGCAATCCTCCGTTGAAAAGGGAGGATCCTCCTCTCGGAGGCCAGACGGGTGTTATGTCTGGCGGGCAACTGCCCGATAGATGATCTCGGGTTGTCGTATATATTCAAATCGCGCGGAGAACTTTGATTGCGCGATGCAGGATTAGTTCTTATGTGACGACATAGATGTCACTACAAGTCAAAAAAGTAAAACTATAGAAAATCATCATCGGCCACGCCTCCTATTCCTTTGTTCTGACTACGTGACTGAGCGTTGAGACGACGTCGGAACAAAGTATTCGGAGGCGTGGCCGACTCGAGGCGATCGACGAAAGAGAATCAAATCAAACGGTTGTAACTTGGCTAGGGGGGCTTAAGAGACTAATGCGTCTAAACGGTCGACAAGGGATCGCGCCGCCTCCCAGCTATTTATTGACTTGTTTGTATCGATTATTACCAGGGGAAGAATTTTCCTCTAACGAAATTAGTCGTCTTCAGCTTTTTAGGGTACCGTGCCGCAGTTGGCAAAAACAAAACCCTTGTAGGATCACTTTGTTGCCCGTCCGTCACCCTTTTTTTCTGGAACGTGTGGAGGCATTAAGCTGAAATTAATATTAAATACTCAAGTCGGCTACCCCTTGGCGCAGAGAAAAAATGAAATTTCTAAGTCAATCACAATCTAATAATAAGACCTTATTTGCTACGTTTAGGAGCAAATTTTGACAATCACATATGAAATGAAACCCGATGAAGGTGCCACGGGTAGTGTGAAAGTGAAACCCGGGGCCCTAGGACGAAGGCAAAGAAGGAACAGGGGTGGGTTTTTATTCAGTAAAAGTCTGACACTATCTCTCGCTCCGCCCAAGAGCGAGATTTCTAATAAGATGATTTTCCCACTTAAAAAAAAACCGATAAAGGTGTTTTCCGTTGACCTAGATTCCTGAAATTTGGTAAGAAGCAAGGTCACATAGCATAAGTAAAGGAAAAAGCCTGAAAACCGGAGACTCGATTCAGAAATTGAACTGTTTAAATACAAGTGAGTATTATATTTATATTGGTTTTTTTTACTGATTTTCTATAAATATAATAAACTAGTTTAGGGGATTGTTGATCGAAGGTCACCTACTGTATCAGAGATACAAATAATAAAACTAATTTCGTGTTCTCGTAAACTGCATTTAATTGCGACTGAGCTTACGTGGCTCAGTCAGTAAGGAAAACATCGTGAGGAAACCGGCATGCCCTAGAACCAAAAATTCGAAGACATGTGACATCCACCAACCCGCACTGGGCCCGCGTGGTGGATTATGGCCCATTCCCTCTCCTAGAGAGGAGGCCTGAGTCCCAACAGTGGGAACATTAAAAAGGCCGACTATGCTATGCTATGCTTACGTGGCGGGCGCAGCCGCCTCTACATACCTATACTAAGCGTGCACACTTACAACCATATATCTCGCCACACATAAAAACATTGTCCCTACACTAGCATTATACATATTAAAATGTTTACATTGTTCTCACATAATAGTTGACTGAACGGAATTGGATGAAATTTGGCACACGGGTTTTTTAATGGTGGTAAATCCTCAAAATGACTTCTCGCGCTCTGGGTGGAGCGGGAGGGCGTGTCAGACTTTTACTAACTAAAACCACACCTGTATCCTTCAATTACCCTTTGCGTTCTAGGACTACGGGTTTCCCTTTCAGAAATTCTCCGCGGTCCTAGCTAGCGGGCATCGGCCCTGCTGCGCCCCTACGGTTTGCTGACAACTCTTTGAAGAGCGCAAGGATCACTACGCGCTGTCGACGACTAGGCTCGGTCCGGTTAATTACCGAACAGCCGGACGGCGAGCTACCCAGTGCTCGACGTCCGCAAGCCCGCGTCTACCGTGGCTGGTAGTCGGGGTCGGAATTACGGCGGCTAGGGCGTGAGGACCTTCGTTCCCTCACGCGTGCAGCCTCCTCCTTCGCTAGCTTGACACACGGGTAGATCATGTCCTGAAAAAGCATATACTTAGTACTTATTATCCCGGGAGCATGTTCTCTTGGGGTAGTTTTTAGAGGTATGCGGAACATAGTGTAAAGTCAGGCAAGCCTCCATTGAAAATAGAGGATTTTCCGACCAGACTGATCCAGGTAAATGCCCCAGTTTATGATTTCGGGATGTTGTATATATATTTTTTTATCATCGATTTATACGTACTACGCCTACGCACTAGATTACGCGTGCCGAACACTCACTTCAATCGACACAGGTGTATTTTTTTTTTAGGTGGGAAAATCATCTTATGACAAATCACGCTCTTGGGCGGAGCGAGAGATAGTGTCAGACTTTTACTGACTAAAAACCCACTCCTGTTCCTTCGTTGCCTTCGTCCCAGGGCCCCGGGTTTCGTTTTCACACTACCCATGGCCCCAGTAGGCTTCGACCCTGCTGGGCCCCTACGATTTGCTGACATCTCCCTGAGGCGCGCGTGGAACAATACGCGCCGTCGACGACTTGGGCTCGGTCCGGACGGTTACCGGGCGGTTAGACGGCAGGCTACCCATGGTGTAGTGTAATCCATACACCTTGAACATTACACTATGTTAAACAAAACGCGTAAGTGTCACGAAATTCGTGGCGCTTAAGACATTTTGGTTGCGAAAAAAGTATTCTATAAAAGCTATCTTAGCGCTGTATGTTCAAAATTAGTTCTAATAAACGGCGTAATGCCAATGTAGCGCCGCAGCGAACTTTTGTTTTAACTTTTCAGTATTTTGACAAATAGTTTTCACGATCGTGCTTGTCTATCTCTAGAATATAAGTCGACGATATTTTTAAATTGTTATAAACTAGTGCTTGACTGCGATCCCACCAGTAGTGATGCAATCGTTGATGGTGAGGCGCACTAGTTTATTAGGAGCCTATTCACTCTAGCCTTGAAGACACTAAATTATAATCGGACGGGAAGACAGTAGCAGGTGGTAGCAGGCAGCGACTTATAGTACATATATATCGATGGTAGCAGGCATCGACTTGCAGGCAAGTTGTTCCAGTCCCTCAATGTACGCGGTATAAACGACGAGGCGAAACGCTTGTATATACTCAAATCACGCGAAGAATTCTAATTGCGCGATGCAGGACTTCGTAGTTTAGTTCATATGTGACGCCATAGATGTCGCTATAATTTACTTTAACGCGAGTGAAGCCACTGGTAACAGCTAGTAATATTATATTACTAACATTATAAAGCTAAAGAGTTTGTTTTTTTATTAGTTTCTTTAAACGCGGTAATCTCAAGAACTACCAGTTCAAATTGAAAAAGAAAACTGGGCAAGTGCGAGTTGGACTCGTACACTGAGGTTTCCGTACAAACTTAGCTATGAAAAACCGTTCAATTCCCGATTGAGTTACGAAGATTTTTCAGAATCGCAAAAAGAGTTTTTTTTAGGGCGTAACAACAAATTTACAGTTTTCAATTATTTTCCTATACTGGTGCTATAAGACCTTGCTTCATGCCAAATTGCAGGATTCTAGGTCGACGAAAAGTAGCCTATGAATTTTGATTCCCTTGAGAGTGTCGATATGAACGTTTTTTGCGACATAATCGGCCGTATCTTTTTTTTCGTTAACTCATAAGTTTAATTTTTTTCACAGCTTCAAGGGACTGCAGAACTTAGTATATGGCTTAATATAAACTCGATTCTTCCACGAGTTCCCGAGATAACAACAAAGTGATCCTATAAGGGTTCCGTTTTTTTTTCTTAGTGTCTAGGTGGTAAATTATCCAATGACTTTACGCGCACTTAGGCGGACCTCCTATAAGGGTTCCGTTTGTACCTTTTGAGGCACGGAACCCTAAAACGAGTTTTAGTGTTGGATAACCCATTTATTGAGGAAGGCTACAGGCTTTATAATATCATGCAACGACCTACGGGAGCGGATCAGAGTAATTAAAGATGCGGGTGAAACCTCGTAGGACAGCTAGTAACACACACACACACACACACACACACACACACACACACACACACACACACACACAGTAGTAGTAGGGGTTTGATATTTTTCATAATATTTATTAGTTTTTAATTTTAGCATTTTGCACTAATTTTTATTTTTTTTGCATTTTATTGTATTACTTTAAGTAACATATTTTATTTTTTCTGTTTGAAGTATCTGTTATTTGTTTATTATGCAAACCTACCACAGTGTTGTCTTTTTAACCCAAAGGTTGATTGGTAGAGAATGCCTTGTTGCATTAAGTCCGCCTATGTACCACTACTGTACATGAAGTTTAAATAAATTAATAAAATCGTGAGGGACAGCTAGGAACAAATAAATAAACCAATAAATTACATTTGATTGTAATTTATTGGTCCATGATCGTTGTTGTCACGTTATGTCTTCCGGTCTCCCTATCATTCCTGTCTTGCTACCCATATTTATTGATGATAAGGAGGGCTCGTTTGTAAATACGAGGCAGGGTTTTTAGCGAGTTTTTTTTTTGGGTGTAATTTAGTGGCTGTTTTGATTATTCGCAATTTTACTCTAAGTAGATTTTTATTGTTATTCTTCCCTTATTCTAGCCTTTTCCCAAGTAGATTCAGGTCCGGGCCTTGGTACAGGCCATGGTTCGAAGCGAGGAGGAGTGGCAGGCGGTCGCCTCCTTCTGCGAAGCAGTAATACTAGCAATGGAGGCGGCCGCACGTGCACGCGCGAGGGCACGGCCCTCACGCCCCAGCCGCCGGGATCCCGATCCCGATTTCCGGCCACCGAAGGCGCGGGCTTGCGGACGGCGTGCAATGGGTAGCTCGCCGTCCGACCGTCTGGTAACTGTCCGGACCGAGCCCAAGTCGTCAGCGGCACGTACTGTTCCACGAGCGCCTCAAGGAGATGTCAGCAAACCGTAGGGGCCCAGCAGGGTCGAAGCCTACTGGGGCCAAGGGTCTGTTTCTGGAAGAAAGACTCGGCCCTGGTACGAAAGGCAACGAAGAAACAAGAGTGGGTTTTTAGTCAGTAAAAGTCTGACACGCCCTCCTGCTCCGCCCAAGAGCGGGGATGTCATTGGATGATTCAAAGATTCAAAGCAAAGATTCAAATATCCAAAGTATTTTATTTCAAATAAACCATTTACAGGCACTTTTGAAATATCAAGAAGTCAGTCAGTCAGAAAAAATGCTGCTAATTGCACATTCCAAAGCGTAGATCTCTATGGAGAAGAAAGTGCAAGAAACTCCATGGACACTCTTTTCAATCATGTTTTGTAATTACAAATACGAGTATCTCTGTTACATATATAAAAAACCTAGCTTGAGTACGACTTCCAGTCTATCCAGATGCGGCTGAATACCCATGTTTTACATGGAGCTACTGCCTATCAAACCTCCACAACTCATTTCCTGGGAAACACGCTACTCCTTGGTTAGACTGATGAACAGACTTCTTGGCCTCCGAATACCTGTAACGACTGTCAAAGATCTACGAATGACTACCGGAACTGCACAGGTGTCACTGAAATACGCACACGAACCTTAGGATCCCCGAACTCCCTTATTGATGCCCTGAAAAACCTAAGAGGCCTTATCTGTTTTTGGAGAGAGGTGGGCTGGTTGGAATGACCCACCACCTAAGGTTGTGGCCGCTATGGCCCACGTACAATGGTCCACACAGGACTAAGTGCGGAAACCACACATAAATAGATAGATAGACCGGGACCAACGGTTTTGTTAACGTACTTTCCGAGGCACGAAGTGTCAGTAATGTCCTGGCTGCCCTAATGGAGGTCAGCACTATATAATTTGCGAGCCTATGAATTAAAAAAAAACCTGGGCAAGTGCGAGTCGAACCCGCGCACTGAGGGTTCCGCACAAACTACAATTCCCGAATGGAGTCTCGAACATTTTTCCGAATTGCAAAAAAGTTTTTAAACAAATTTACTGATTTCAGATTTATTCCTATACCTGTGCTATAAGACCTTGCTTTGTACCAAATTTCAGGATTCTAGGTCAACGGGAAGTACCCTATGAATTTTGATTCCCTTGAGAGTGTCGAAATATACGTTTTCTTGTGACATAAACGGCTGTATCTTTTTTTTTCGTTACCTCAGAAATTTTGTTTTTTCACAGCTTCGAGGGAGCGCAGACCTGAGCATAAGGTTTTAATTATAACTCGATACCTCTACGCCTTCCCGAGATAAAGGGTCTTGACAGACTGACCGACAGACGGACGGACAACAAAGTGATCCTATAAGGGTTCCGTTTTTTCCTTTTGAGGTACGCAACCCTAAAAAGCTCTAGTTCGGCAAAGTAATGAAGGTCAATCGTGTTTTGGGCTAAATAATCCTATTCCAAAGAACTATTCATTTTCATGTCTAGTTCCAAGCAATGAAACTCTGTGTAAAGGATCTACTCAATGTCTCTTTGACTTACAATGACATTGCGCCTTCCACTAACCCCGGAAGATACAAAACACCCCCCTTTCCTCCCCCTTTGTTCCCCACGTAGGTTTTTACAAGGGAAAACACTTAATTCCAAGCAAATAGGCCTCGGAATCCTTGACAAAACTTTATTGGGACATCAAATTTATTTTTAGACCGCACACGAAATCGAACCTTATTACGAACGCAATAAAGTCCATAGTGTAATCGGCGATAAATATTTATTTTTCTCCTTTACACCCCTTTTCTGTGACGTCATGGTTCCTTATCCGAACGGCCTAGTCCGATTTTGAATCTTAATTCCATAAAAATAAAGTTCGTTATACTTTGCGCATGTAAAAGGTTACCATCGATTGTCAAGCAGCATGTGACGTCATAAAAAGAGAGGGAGACAGGAGATATGACGTCATATTCGCCGTCTCGCTCAAACAGATTAGGAGTACGAAAATAGAGAAAAGTCTATAAAAAGTTTTTGTGTTTTCATAATAATGGCTATTTTGATAGGTTTGTATATAAAAATGGAGTTTTCTCCCCTTATCTGGGATCGTAAAAACAAGGTAGTATTCAGTAGTATTATAAGTGCCTATGTGTTATTGGGTTTTACGAGGTTTTAGACTCCACAGATCCAAAGATTATTTTCTAGCTCTACATATTTTCAACTTTAGGGTTTTTTTTAAGGTGGGATATAATCCAATGACTTCTCGCGCTCTGGGTGGAGCGAGAGGGCGCGTCAGACTTTTACTGACTAAAACCACACCTGTGTCCTTTAATTACCTTTTGCGTTTTAGGACTACGGGTTTCCTTTTCATAAATTCCTGCGGGCCTCGGCCCTGCTGGGCCCCTACGGTTTGCTGACATCTCTTTGAGGAGCGCGTGGATCACTACGCGCTGTTGGCGACTGGGCTCGGTCCGGTTAATTACCAAACGGCCGGACGGCGAACTACTAATTGCTCGCTGATTGCTCATTGATTGCTTAGGGTGCGTTTCCACTGAAATCCGTTTCAGTTGGGTACAGCGGACAAGAGCAGTTAAAAGCTATAATCAAACTAAAATTAACATTGAATGCTCAAGTCTGTTCCCTCTTAGAGCAGCGAACAAGTCAAACTTCTCATCATCATCATCATCATTTCAGTCGAAAGACGTCCACTGTTGGACATAGGCTTCCCACAAGCATCGCCACAATGACCGGTCTTGTGTCTCACCACGAAGGAGTGTTTGTGGGGTTTATGTAGACTTCAATTACTTTAAATTCGTTAGTAATTTATTTTGTTATCATCTCATTTAATGATAGTTGTAATTATTCATATTTTTCTTTTTTTTTATATATATAGGGTGACTGGTAATTAGTGTACGATACTTAAACACGTGATTGTACTCATGATAACCAACAACTTTTACTATGGGAACAAACCTAAAATCGCAAAAAAAAATCAGCTGTTCAGTACATTTATGTGTGCCTAATGTACTGAACAGCTGATATTTTTTTCGCGATTTCGGCTTTTTTTTTATAATGTGAATGTGAGAACACTGTAGACTCCACAAATTCTTAGATTGATAAATGATAAATGATATTTATTCTGCTAATAGGTTTATAAAACACTTTTACACGTCATTTTTTTTTTGTCATTTTATACTAGATGAGGCCGGTAACGTGTTTCCTAGCTGACTACCCTGAGAAGAAACACCGAAACAAACTCAGGGTTACTTCCTATTACGGCTCAATTTTTTTAATGTAATTATTATTATTTTGCTTTTGGGTACAATATTGACTGGTCTACACTGTTCTTACATAATATCTATTACTACTGGTCAGAACCAGTGCGGTACCGCGCTGGCAGGACCCAACATGCTGCTGCGTCCAGCAGTACGTACGACGCAGCTGTACGTTTCTAGGCTACATCACACCACGAAGGCTGAGAAGATCGAGGAGTATGTACGCGTGAAGACAAACTGGACTTTGAGAGTCGTGCAGTTGGAGCCGCGCCATAACACTAATTTCTAGTCGTTTGTGGTGCGAGTGCCGACTCACCATTTGGAGACCTTCCTCAAAGGTGAGTTTTGGGCGAAGGGTGTCGTGGATCGACGATTTCGTGGAAGGATACCGACCTCGCAGTGGAACACAACGCCGTCACTTCGTGTGCAATTAAATAGTGTTTAATAATTGTTATAGTTTATTATTTTGTAAGATTATTTGTGTATTTTTTCTATGGGCCTTAGTTGCCTGATAATAAAGGATTATTATTATTATACATTTATTTATCTCAGCACCCTAAGGTCCTGGACCTTTGGAAGGCGTACGAGGAGCCAAAACCAACTCGCAGAGGCCCTTTTAGACGCTTTTAATGGAAAGTGGTACGAACCGGTGATTATCCCTGTACGCACTATGCTAGTGCATCCAAGGACAACCCCCGGTTGGTGGGAAACTATTGCGACATATGGAAAACTAAGATATAAGGCTATGGTTTTTGGAGTCTTAAGTGGACTGGTTACCAGGAAATATGTTAAGACTATGGCCCCTGCCTAAACAATGTTTTTAATATCCATCGACAAAAGGCAGGGGGTGACTTGCACACTCAATAAATGGGCCCCCATAAACGGTCGCTAGCACGAAGTGACGTAGCAACAAGAGGGCAACATATCCTGAGGTGCTTAAGGAGTGGAGAGGTATACCACGGCTATCAGGACAATCCCGGAAGTACGGTCAAGATCCCTACCAGCACCTTACTGGATTATACATCCTTCTCCCGAGCACGTTTGCTCTTGCGAATCTCCACTCAAGCCAGCCAATAAAGGCAAGAGAGAGGTGGGAGCTCTGTTCCTCGTCAGTGTTCACTACGGCTGGCCAATAAAGGCAAGCCGGAGATGAAGAACAAGAAATTTCCCGGGAGATCGGGTCCGTGGGGTCGCTAATGCCCAACAGTTCGCCACAAAACTGCCCTGCGGATTTTAATAATAATTTTATTAATACTTTAATATGAAAATATTGTAACACCACCTTTTTTTAAAAGAGTAACCATGGAGTTTCTTGCCGGTTCTTCTCCATAGGCAACGACCAATTTGGAACCGTGCACTAGCTTCTGACGTTTTATAAGTGCCCATGTAGGCCTATGTGAAATAAAAATATTTTCGTTTTTTTTTTATTTTGGATATATCCATACGACAGATATATGCGACAAACACTCTCACGTTTATTTCGCCAAAGTCGCACATCCAAGACCAAATACTCCATCTCGTCAGCTCTTCTGTCACCTATGGGGATTGAAGAGCTAATCGAGATGGAGCACCCAGTCGCAAACACACCCTGGCGAATAGGACACGAAAACACACGTCGGACCAGTCCAACGCTGGCAGTTGAAGGGTTAAAAGGACTTCTTACGAACTCGGAACGGTCGTGTTTTTTCCGTTTTGAATAGAATAGAATAGAATAGAATAGAATAGAATAGAATAGAATAGAATAGAATAGAATAGAATAGAATAGAATAGAATAGAATAGAATAGAATAGAATAGAATAGAGTAGAGTAGAGTAGAATAGAATAGAATAGAATAGAATAAACTTTATTGTATACCAAAAAAGTAACACAACTTATATATAAACTTAAATCTATGGGTACAATGGTGGTCTTATCGCTGACAGCGGTATCTACCAGACGACCTTAGGATATTGAATCGTAAGAACTTAAAATAATACAGGGGGTAGTTAGCGGTGTACTGCTAATAAATTAATCAATCTCTATATAAACACAATACATAACTATAAATATATACATACATATTATAACAAACATATATTTTTTATACACAAACATAATAAAATAATATACATACATAATTTTATTTGAATAATTTAATAATAATGACGACACACACAAGATAAACAAACATACCTGACATAATTTACTCATACACAGACATAATTATTATAATGAGGTACATGCATTATTAAACGCATCACATTATATCTACAATTCTATTGAATTCCGTGAATTACCACTTAGCCCTCTTCCTCTCTCCTGAGTTTGCTGTGCCCGACAGGGTCCATATTGATCTATGACAATTTTCAACACCATCTATGTATACATATGTATTGTAATAAAGTATTGAGTATTGAGTATAATATGTTACACAATTTCATTAAAAAAAAGGACGAAAAAATTAAGAAAAAGATAAAAAAAATTGATAAAGTAGGGTTGGTGGAAGAAATTAAATTACGTAGAACCAGGATAGTGTTGGTGAGAAAGGAAATGGTTCTTAACCTCTTGAACGTTCGCGAACATTCCCCGAAATGCCTCACGCGTCGAGGATTTTTCGATTATTCTTTTTTTTTGGTTTGACCTTGAGAAAAACGCAAATTTCGTGGTTATATTGATAATTATATGCAATAAATTATACCTTCCCGGAAAGCCCATTAGTTTTCCTATCGAACTGTGTAAGATTATAAATAAATGAAACTGACCTGACTTCGTAGCGACGAGATAAATTGGCATTTTGCTAATTTTCTTACACATAACCTTTAACTTTCTCACATTACACCAAAACCACACACATATTCTCGAAAAAAACACTTGAATACGATAGTCCATACATTTGCGCAAAAACAATGTTACTCATATCACATCAAATTACAATAATTACACGACACAATAACTATTTCCGCAACTCAACAAGAAGCGCGGCGCGCGTCGCGCGGCGGCACGCGAAATGTAAACAAACACTGTCTGTACTATCTATAGGTAATGTTCACGACTGTGGCGCCATTTTTACCGGTTTATTTTCTTTCAACAACGATTATGATAACAATATGCAATTTTATCACTTTGTAGTAACTTCATTATGTTTATAGGTAAATAAACTAACAACTTATGTAGATTTCAAAGCATTTCGAGATAAATTTTGCACTAAAACAAGTCGAAACACGACGGCCATGACGGAAAAAAATACGCATCTTCACAAGTTTCGTCACTTTTACACTGGCATATTTATTACTTTTCCAAAAACAAACACTTGCAACGGAATCTACACTTATTTCTCAGTAATTCTATATAGATTTTTATAAGAAAACTACCGTTTATTGCCTCTATTCATCGTCTATAACTCCGTACGTTTCGCAGAAATTTGCACTCACGGCTAACGTCAAACAGTGGAATGTCAGATGAATTTATTTATTTTTTTATTCGTTCAAAATAGTGTTGTTGCTGTTGAAAAATATTAAAATAAAGAGTGAATGAACCATTTCTTTCATATAAATGCAGAACATATTGCTACTTGCAACACAACCACAGATATTTAGCGACCAATCCTGACCAAGCCCTTAAGTGTAACTGTCCGACTTAAGACACTTGGAGCATTTTTTCTTATGTCGAACTGTGTAACATAAGACATTCGAGAGGTTAACTAGATTTTTGAAAGAAACTAGTGACTGGGCTTGCCTAATTGGTAATGGCAACGCGTTCCACAAACGCGCCGCCTGGATCGCAAACGACTTGTCACAAAACTTGGTAGAATGTAAGGGGAATCAAAAGGGTCAAATTCTCCGATGATCTCAAGTGTCTAGAATGTGCGAAACATTCCCCTTTTTTTTTAACCTTCACGCAAACGAAGCTTGTTTCACAGGTAGTACTCGTATGAAATAAAACACTTTATCTCACATAATTAGGTGCCAATATCAGTCGTGATAAATAATGATACCGCCCTCCATATTATCGAGGACGACACTTAATCAGATTTCATTATTATGACATTGCTGAGTTGATTCCGAAAATATTGGTTTCGTAATGATTTTACTGATTTGAGAGTGGTTAATTAATCCGAATTTTAAGCATCATAGAGCATCTAGCGAAGGCACCTGCACTCGTGAGGGAACGGACGTCCTTACGCCCCAGCCGCCAGGATTCCGATTTCCAGCCACATTAGGCGTGGGGCTTGGTACAGGCCATGGTCCGAAGTGAGGAGGAGTGGCAGGCGGTCGCCTCATTCTGCGAAGCAGTAATGCTAGCAAAGGAGGCGGCCGCAATCACGAGGCAACGGCCCTCACGCCCCAGCTGCCGGGATCCCGAGCCCGATTTCCGGCCACCGTAGACGCAGGCTTGTGGACGGCGAGCAATGGGTAGGTCGTCGTCCAACCATCCGGTAACCGTCCGGACCAAGCCCAATTCGTCGACGGCGCGTATTGTTTAGGTTAGTCGGTTAGTCGAGTTGAAATTAAAACCATTTAATCAGGTAAAGTGGCAGTGGGCAGGGCACATTGCTCGTAGAACGGATGGTCGATGGAGCCGAAAGGTTCCAGAGTGGCGACCGCGCACCGGAAAACGCAGCGTTGGAAGGCCTCCCACAAGGTGGACCGACGACCTGGTGAGGGTCGCGGGAGTGCGGTGGATGCGAGAGGGACGGGATCGGTCGTTGTGGCGGCGCTTGGGGGAGGCCTATGTCCAACAGTGGACGTCTTTCGGCTGAAATGATGATGATGATGATTCAGGTCCGCAGACCTGAATTACGCTACAGGAAAAGCTATTTTGTTTATTTGTGACATAAATAGAACACAATGACGAACGCCCTACAAAGTTGAGACACAGCACTACGCCGCATTAAAGTTTATGAACTAATATTAGTTCCTGGCTATGTCTGACCTCGTATTGTTGTTGCGAACTCGGTACTCATTTCCAATGATTATACTAAAGTGGATTGCTTTTTATACTTTTTATACTATGAAGCTAACATAGTGATAGTTTTAAGTAAAAGTAATTAGTTTTTTTAATCGACTTATAATAAAAAACTTTTTACAAAAAAAATATAACCGACTTCAATGTAAAAAAAGCACTGAAAAGTGCAAAATAACTTAACACCGACTTCCGAAATTCTTTAATTTCGGAAGTCGGTGTTTCTATAATAGTTTTGTCTCTTCGTTATTTAACACCGACTTCCGAAATTAAAGAATTTCGGAAGTCGGTGTTAAGTTATTTTGCACTTTTCAGTGCTTTTTTTACATTGAAGTCGGTTATATTTTTTTTGTAAAAAGTTTTTTATTTTTCACTTTTTAGTTATGGTACCACCACTAA
Organism: Mythimna impura; assembly: GCA_905147345.3. Taxonomy (NCBI): domain Eukaryota; kingdom Metazoa; phylum Arthropoda; class Insecta; order Lepidoptera; family Noctuidae; genus Mythimna; species Mythimna impura. The sequence goes on from LR990369.1 coordinate 12,989,273, forward strand.
AAAGTACCCTTCAGCCATACTTAAATACCTTATAGCCAGAATGCATCTCATGACCATTCTAATAATACCAAACACGGTTAGATTAAATTAATTTATTACAGAGTTCCGGTGCTTAACTTCAGGCTTCATCATCAGATCAGTTCGATATATTACCCCTCTTCTTTCAGTCAGTCATCGACTACACGTATAAAAAAAGCAATTTTACTTGTTACAACAGTTCTGCTGTGATCCCATGAGGAGTTCTGTTCCATATCTACGAAGTTCATGATCAGATCATAACAATATTTCTATGGGACCAACTTGGAAGCATAAACTTTCAATCAAAAGAAAAATTTTCAAAATCGGTCTATAATTGACCGAGAAATCGGTGAACATACATAAAAAATAAAAATAAAAAACATACATTCAGCCGAACATATAACCTCCTCCTTTTTGAAGTCGATTAAAAAAGGAAAGCAAGTCATCTGTTTAATATAAAGTGGTGCTTGACTGCGATCCCACATAATGGTAAGTAGTGATACAATCGTTGATGGTGAGGCGCACTAGTTTATTAAGAGCCTATTCACTCTAGCCTTGAAGACACCTAAATTATAATCGGACGGGAAGACCGCAGCAGGAAAATTGTTCCAGTCCTTCGATGTACGCGGTATAAACGACGGGGCGAAACGTTTGGTCCAGACCGTAGAGGTTTCAACAACGTAAGGGTGGATACTCGCTGCTCGTCGGATTGTCCAATGGTAGAAAGGTGATGGCGGAATCACGTCAAGCAATTCCCGCGCACACTCTCCAAAATGCATTAGTATTATTTATAATTATACTTTTACACTTATAAATATAATACAATGGGCCTCATCAGAAGGCTTACAGTCACCCAAAGGGCAATGGAAAGGGCTATGCTCGGAGTTTCCTTGCGTGATCGCATAAAGAATGAAGATATCCACAGGAGAACCAAGTTCGCCGACATAGCCCGAAGAATCGCCAAACTAAAGTGGCAGTGTGTGTGTGGTGTGTGTGGTATTACATACCTACACAACTAACACTAAACATATATTTATGATTTATCACTTTGTATACATTAATATATGCATAATTATATACTTGTATATTTATTTATTTAATTCCCTTATAAAAAAAAAACAGATTTTCATCCGTACCTACACTCTAAGGTTCAGTTGAAAACCAGCGTCAGGCAACTGCTACGTAGTTTTCTGGCAATATGCTGAACTGGTCCTATTTGGCGTAGCCGTGAGACATTTTGTTATTGTTAATTTTATTTCTCCTTATTTTTTTTTTTTTAATGGTTAATTTTAGTTATTAAATCAATTATTTGTTGATTAATGAATCATAGTGTGCCAAATAAACATATTTTCTTTCTTTCTTTCTTTTCAGAGGGCAGGGCACATTGCTCGTAGAACGGATGGTCGATGGGGCCGAAAGGTTCTAGAGTGGCGACCGCGCACCGGAAGACGCAGCATTGGAAGGCCTCCCACAAGATGGACCGACGACCTGGTGAGAGTCGCGGGATTCCGATGGATGCGAGACGCACAGGACCGTTCGTTGTGGCGACGCTTGGGGGAGGCCTAAGTCCAACAGTGGACGTCTTTCGGCTGAAATTGATGAATGATGACTTATAAATATAAGTTGAATGCTGTTCCACGCACGCCTCAAGGAGATGTCAGCAACTGTAGGGGCCCAGCAGGGTCGAAGCCTACTGGGGCCAAGGGTCTGATTCTGAAAGGAAGACTCGGCCCTGGTACGAAAGGTAACGAAGGAACAGGAGTGGGTTTTTAGTCAGTAAAAGTCTGACACTATCTCCCGCCTCGCCCAAGAGCGGGGGATGTCATAAGATGATTTTCCCACCGAAAAAAAAAAAACCTGATGGTAAGTAAGTGAATAATGGGCGGTCTTTTGCCCAGAGCAATCTCTTACAGCCCATCTTTGGATGAACTGAATGAGAGGAAAACTTAGAATATTTGGTTAATTTTTTATGCATTCAAAAGTACAGAGGCGGACTTAGGCAAGAGATAAATAATCAAATAATAAAAAAAACCAGGCAAGTGCGAGTCGGACTCGCGCTCTGAGGGTTCCGTACAAACTTACTAATGAAAACAGTTCAATTCCCGAATTGAGTTACGAAGATTTTTCCAAATCGCAAAAAAAGTTTTTTTTGTGACGTAACTACAAATTTACAGTTTCCAGGTTTTTTCCTATACTTGTAACCCTAAAATAAAATGGCATATGTTAGAGAGGAATGATTGTGCGAAGAAGTTCAGGGAGCGAGTGGTGGACAGAATGATAGAGATGGGAGATATGAATGATCGAAGTATACATGAAAGCTGGAATGAGATGGCTGAGTGTATCAGGCATGCAGCGAAAGATATTTTGGGAGAGACGAGAGGAAAGGGCATAATAGATAGGGATACATGGTGGTGGTCGACAGAAGTTCAGAGTGTATTGAAAGAAAAAAAGAGAAAATTCAAGGAATGGCAGTGTGTAGAGCCTGGAAACGCTAGTTTAAAAGCTGAAAAAAAGAGTGAGCATGACGTTTTAAAGAAGAAAGCCAAGAAAGCCGTAGCAATAGCAAAATCAAAAGCCCAGGACAAACTATATGACGCACTGGACAGTCCTGCAGGCCAAAAAGAGCTATACCGGCTTACTAGAATAAGAGAGAGAAAGGCAAGGGATGTTTGTCATTTAAGATGTATAAGAGATGAAACTGGAATGGTTCTATCGGATGATGAAAAAATCAGAAAGAGGTGGAAGGAATATTTTGAAAGATTGATGAATGAGGAAAATAATTGGAGTGGGGTGTTAGAGAATAAACCAGTGAATGTGGGATTAGTGAGAATGGTTAGTATGGATGAAGTCAGAATAGCAGTAAATGGAATGAAGAATGGTAAAGCCATTGGTCCAGATGGAATACCAGTTGAAGTGTGGAAGTTATTGCGAGTGGATGGATGGACGTGGTTAGCTTTGTTCTTCAATAAGTTGTTGCTGGAAGAAGCCATACCTGATGAGTGGTGCAATAGCTCTTTGGTGCCGATTTTTAAAAACAAAGGTGATGTGCTTGAGTGCAACAATTATAGAGGAATAAAGCTAATGTCAAACGACTGGCTAAATACTGGCAAAGACAGAGAGTTGTGGAAGAAGATGGAGGAGGCCTTTACCCTTACAGGGGTCCATATTTCAAAATAAAATAGGTACTAATATTACTAACATAATTTAAGCAAACTTACTAACCATTACTAACAACATTTGAAATGTAAACATACTCGTAGAAATATGGAATAAATGGCTATTATTATTATTATTAAAGCTAATGTCACATACTATGAAAGCCTGGGAGAAAGTTATTGAAAGGCGACTGAGAGAAGAGAGTGAAATTTCACAGAACCAATTCGGTTTTATACAACCGAATTGGTTCTGTGAAATTTCGTGTGGTCGGGGTACAGCGGATGCCATTTTTGCTATACGCCAGCTGTGCGAGAAATACAGAGGTGCGCATAAAAACTTGCACATGGTATTCATTGACCTCGAAAAGGCATATGACCGGGTACCTCGTGAGGTTCTGTGGTGGGCCCTTAAGGAGAAAGGTGTGCCTGGGAAGTATGTGCAGTTGATCCGAGCGATGGACAGTCGATGCAGTACCCAAGTCCGGTCTACAGTGGGCACCACTGGCAGCTTCAATGTGGCTGTCGGCTTACATCAAGGGTCGGCTCTCAGCCCTTACCTCTTCCTGATGATAATGGATGCTCTGACGTCGGACATTCAGGAAGAGGCTCCCTGGTGTATGCTGTTTGCCGATGACATTGTGTTGGTTGCCGAGAGTGGCCTAGAGGTCCAGAACAGATTGGAGGTGTGGTGGCACAGACTGGAGAGTGTTGGCCTGAAATTGAGTAGAACCAAAACGGAATACTTGTTCTGCGATTTCGGCGGTCTCTCCAATCCAGTGCCTTTATCTCTCGCTGGAACACCCATACCGATCTGCTCCGACTTTCGGTACCTCGGGTCACTCGTCCAAGGGGATGGTGAGGTAGACCGGGACGTAACACATCGGATCAACGCAGGATGGATGAAATGGCGACAGGTCACGGGAACAACTTGTGACCCACGGATGCCCCTCAAGTTGAAGGGTAAAATCTACAAGTCCGTGATAAGGCCTGTCATACTGTATGGATCAGAATGTTGGGCTGTGAAAAAGACGGATGAAAAAAGATTGCACGTAGCGGAGATGAGAATGTTAAGATGGATGTGTGGTGTGACGAGAATGGATAAAGTGAGAAATGAGTATATTAGGGGAAGTTTGAAAGTGGCGCCAGTGACTGAAAAGTTGAAAGGGAATCGTTTGTCTTGGTATGGTCATGTGAAGAGGAGAGATGAAACGCATGTTACTAAAAGAGTTATGAATTTACATGTGGATGGATGGAGAGGGAGAGGGAGACCAAAGAAAAGATGGATGGATTGTGTGAAGAGTGATATGAAAGAAAAGGAAGTTAGTGATAGTATGACGAGTGACAGGGCAGAATGGAAGAAAAAAACGTGTTGCGCCGACCCCAAATAACACGGGACAAGGGCAGGAAGATTATGACTTGTGTCATGAGACCTTACTTACTTCATGGCAAATTTCAGGATTCTAGGTCAATGGGAAGTAACCTATTAATTTTGATTCTCTTGAGAGTGTCGAAATACAAGGTTTTGGTGACATAAACGGCCGTATCTATTTTTTCGGTTAACTTAAATGTTTGTTAACCGAAACAAAGTTTTAATTTCAACTCGATACCTCTACGCGTTCCCGAGATAAAGGGTCTTGACAGACAGACAGACAACATAGTGATCCTAAAGATTTTAGCAAGTAAGATTTTTATACTATTTACACCTCTTTTACATACCTATTAGATGACTATTTTACCTTTTTGTTATATAATTAGTGTAATTATTTATTCGTAATGTTTTAAATTTTCTCGCCTGCAACACAGAATGACCTAGTTCAGGCATACAACATTTGAGAACTAAAAAAACTTTTCACAAAAAAAATACATCAATGTAAAAAAAAACACTGAAAAGTGCAAAATAACTTTAATTTTGGAAGTCGGTGTTTCTATAATAGTTTTGTCTCTTCGTTATTTAACACCGACTTCCGAAATTAAAGTTATTTGGCACTTTTATTTATTTAAACTTCATGTACTAGTGGTATATAGGGTGACTGGCAATTAGTGTACGATACTTAAACACGTGATTGTGCTCATGATAACAAACAATTTTTATTATGGGAGCAAAGCCGAAATCGCGAAAAAAATATCAGCTGTTCAGTACATTAGGCAAACATAAATGTACTGAACAGCTGATTTTTTTTCGCGATTTCAGGTTAGTTCCTATAGTAAAAGTTGTTGGTTATCATGAGCACAATCACGTGTTTAAGTATCGTACACTAATTGCCAGTCACCCTATATAGGCGGACATAATGCAACAAGGCATTCTCTACCAGTACACAGCAGACAGACAGCAGTCTACTTTTCAGTGTTTTTTTACATTGAAGTATGTTGTATTTTTTTTTGTGATTTATTTTTAATTTTACACTTTTTAGTTATGGCACCACCACTAAAAAGTACCCCTCAGGCAAACTTAAATACCTTATAGCCAGAGTGCATCTCATGACAATTCTAATAATCCCAAACACGGTTAGATTACATTAATTTATTACAGAGTACCGGTGCCTAACTTCAAGCTTCATCATCATATTAGGTCGATATATATTCCCCCCTCTTCTTTCAGTCAGTCATCGACTACACGTGTTACGATGCCATGATGCTGGCTCAGCACACTTGCAAACAAGCTCGAAGCATCAAATTCCACGAGTACTTAGCGCTTCCCACGGTAACGACGATTCCCTGGGCTTTTTCCATCCTAACATCGGTGGGAACAGACACTCGCGCTAATCGCGTATAGTTTTATATACTTTTAGTTTACGTTTAATTTTCATCATTTTTTTAAACTTTTGTGAACATTAATTAAACCTTTTTTTACTTTATAAAACGGACTTTGTTTTAAAAGTTTCCCGACACTTTGGACTTTGAAAGTGTTGTCGTTGTGTGAATCACCCAAAAATCGGGCATCGCCGCGTCGACCGTCCAGACGAAGAACCTTCGGAGGCCAGTCGGGAAAGCTGCTGCTGCGGACATCGAGACTTCCAAAAATCGATGAATCGACGCTCGCCAGCAATAGTACAAATGTAAGTGAATTACATATATTCTTAATAATTGTATGCTATATTTTTACGCAGTGTACTATAATTTTTCAAGATTTTTCACCCACGTAGTAATAGGGACCTTAGTCCTAGTAGGCGAGTTCAACTTCGGATAACCCGAAGTGACGCCAATCGTAACCTTGAAATCTTAAGCGACTTAGATTTAGAAACTATGACTGAACAAAGTCACAGTTCACAACCATCTTTGAGTCAGACGAGTCAGATGGCTTCGTCAGACTTAACTGATAAGATTTATAAATCCCTTAGATTAGTTCCAGAGTTTAATGGTAATCCTAATGTTTTGACCAGATTTTTGAATTTATGTGATGAGTTAGTGCTCACTTATGTCAGTACGGAACCAGGAAGTAGACTCTCGAATTTGGCTCTGATTAATGGAATTTTGAACAAGATAACTGGTACTGCTGCACGTACTTTGGCAACTAATGGAATTCCTAGTGATTGGCAGGGCATAAGAACCACGTTAATTAACAGCTTTTCAGATCACAGGGACGAAACTTCGTTATATACCGATCTGTCTCTTTTAGTTCAAAGTAATGATACTATACAAGTATACTACGAAAAAGTTCAGCATTTATTGTGTACTATAATAACGTATGTCGAGTTGCACGAATCTGTAGGAACTACTGTGGAAGCAAAAAGAACTCTTTATAAAAACTTAGCTTTGCAGACATTCTTGAGAGGTTTAGACGAACCACTAGGTTCTAGGGTAAGGTGTATGCGACCTTCATCTCTCGAAAGTGCCCTTGAATTTGCCCAAGAGGAATTAAATGTTCTCTATTTACAAAAAGTAAATAAGTCTTTACCCGCGAAGAAAAATCTATATAATTTTTACGAACAAGCACCTAATACTTCTAACGCGCATCAAAATTTCCGTTCATCTGCTCCCAATTTATCTCATCAACAGCAAAATTTTCGTTCATACACGCCCCCACACACGTATATGGAGGCTGAATGCCCGAAGGTCAGTTCCTGGCACATATGCGAGCAGAAAATCGTCCACCAGATCTTATCAAGGACAGACTGTATTCAAAAACTTATACAATCTCAGGATCTGGCTCTGATTGAGTTGGATAGTTATCATTACATCATTGCGTTCCCCAATAGTACGAAAGTTCAAATTTCCAGCGGTAAAGAGCGATTTGAAATGTTACAAGGCAGTTTTATGGTCAGCGTCCCTCAAGGCTGCAAGATTAAAACACCAGAACTTAGTATAATAAACCTGGACATGCTTATTTGCGGCTAATACGGAGACGTCAGCACCTGTGTCGATTAAATATCGCACACCTGTTGTAATGTCTGTTACGCACAAACGATATGAATGTTCGACACCGGCGACGTTGTTTATTCGTGCCAGTGTCTGAATTAGTTTCCCGAATTTTGTGTAGAATGTTTGCGGCAATTAGTGAGATCTCCGCATTTGCGCGCATTATTGCCGTAGATGTAGTGATAAAAACACAGAAAATTTGAGTCGCCAGGTTTCGCAGACTGGTTTAAAAACTTTTCTCTGTTTTTTTGTGAAATTTCGCGACTTCTGGAACGCGATCGAGATGGGCCGGAGGCATGTCGGGCTCGTCCTCGCGGTTCGTGGTGATTATTTCTATTGCTGTCGCTTAGTTTGTTATTTAATACCGAAATTTCCGCTTTCATTTTGTTTAGTTCGTTTAAAATTTCGCAAGTATTATTTTCTGAACTCTGAGAGGGCTTCGAAACGGGAGCTATCTCAGACGGTTTGGTATTTTCCATGATTTTATCAGCGATTTTGGCTAAACTATCTAATTTTACTTCGCCTGTGTCGCATGCCGTTAAGACGGCTCTAACGGAATGTGGTAGGCGCCCGGCCCACAATAATTTTAAAGTTTCGTCTGGAATTCGGTTTTTTCCTAGATTTTGCATTCGTCTAAGTAGCTGTGTCGGCTTTTGATCCCCGAGCTCTATCTCGTTTAAGAGTTGGTTTAATTGTTTAGTTTCCGACTCTTCGTAAACGGAAATTAGTCTATTTTTCAACGTTTCGAATTTATTTGATTCGGGCATGTTTTCTAAAATATCACTAATGTCACTTAATTCGCTCTGTTTTAGCCTAGCTATTAAAAGTTGACTTTTGTGAAGATCACTTGCCTTTTGAGGGTCCACGATGGCGCTGAATTGGTGGAACCAGAGTCTCGGCCGGTCTCGCCAGAAGTCCGGTATTCTCGGTGTGATGGTAACTGCCGTCATCTGCTGTGGCTGCTCTAGGGTTGGTGGTGCGGCTGTAGACATGGCTGCAGGCTGTGGTTGAGCAGTGACTTGGTATCGCGGGTCGTTCATTGCGCGCGGTTAAAGTACGGTTACGGTATGTGACAGTATTAAGAGGCGCGCGCGCAAACGTCGGGTCACCACTTTGCCGATAAGGTGGGTGTGTGTGTGTTGGCAGAAGGGCGGCAAAATGATACGCGTGTTCTTGGTTTGAGGTTTATTAGACGACTGACTGACTCCAGTGTGCTTAACTTAAACAGTAACTTAACCTAATGTGCCTAAGACTAACTATGGCTATTGTGCCTACGCGCTACAAACTCATGGCTCTACCACACTATGAAACACCAGTAAAGACACGTAGCTTCACTCTAAAGACCACAGATTTAACCAGCCTTCGGAGAATACAGAACCAAATCACTTCACAAGATGAAATTAAAGTCGAAACACTGGACACTATCGGAATCTACCATACGACAATTCCATTCTACATACTTATATTGTTTGGTACATGTGCACTGAGCATCATATACGTCATTCGTCGCCGTCGAGCTGGGAGAATTAACATTACCACACAAACTAACACCGAATTAACGGAAGATGAAAGAAGAGCCGCAACTTTTGGCGTCAAGGTCACCAAATAGTTGCTCATCTGGCAGGGGAGGTGTTACGATGCCATGATGCTAGCTCAGCACACTTGCAAACAAGCTCGAAGCATCAAATTCCACGAGTACTTAGCGCTTCCCACGGTAACGACGATTCCCTGGGCTTTTTCCATCCTAACATCGGTGGGAACAGACACTCGCGCTAATCGCGTATAGTTTTATATACTTTTAGTTTACGTTTAATTTTCATCATTTTTTTAAACTTTTGTGAACATTAATTAAACCTTTTTTTACTTTATAAAACGGACTTTGTTCTAAAAGTTTCCCGACACGCCCCCACACACGTATTTCACGTATAAACAAAGCAATTTTACTTGTTACGACGGTTCTGCTGTGATCCTATGAGCAGTTCTGTTCCATATCTTCGAAGATCATGATCAGATCATTACAATATTTCTCTCGGACCAACTCGGAAGCATAACCAGTCAATCAAAAAAAAAATTTCAAAATTGGTCCACGATTGACAGAGAAATTGGTAAACATACATAAAAAAATAACATACATTCAGCCGAACATAGAACCTCCTCCTTTTTGAAGTCGGTTAAAAAGATGGATCGAATAGCACATAAAATACTTTTATTCGGTGAGTATGTTTCCTTGGGACAATTCTCTAATTTCACGCGGGCAACACCAAGGCCAGTAGAAGCTGCTTTTCCAATTTCTGATGCATTGCAATATTAGTTTATGAAAGCGCAAAGTTTCGTCCAACTAACTTTGTTATTGCAATAAAACTCTCTCCGTTCTATATTAATGCAATTTGCAAATGTGTTTATTGTGGAGAAAATACTTTGAATGACATATCATTGAGTTTGTATTTCCCGTGGTGGTGTAGGGTTGCAGCATAGTCGGGCAGCGGGATTATTCGAAAGAGTTAAGGCAGAACTACTCTGCGCACACGTTTGCCACTTACGTCGATCTGGGCGCATCGGTCTCCATACATTTTATATGGCAACTAGACTTGCAGAGCTACATTAGATCCACACCATGCGACGTCGTTCTACATACAAATCAGGCGTGGTACACGTGTGCGTCGGTCTAATGTAGTTCTAGCTTTACCGCGGCCTTAGTACACAAAGGGAAATTTAAAGAACAACGGTGAAGTACGAAACCCTTTTAACTGACAATTTTCGCCGCATGTTTTAGTGAAATCACCAATGTGGATAGCATAGCATAAGCATAATCAGCCTTTTAATGTTCCCACTGCTGGGACTCAGACCTCCTCTATCTAGGAGAGGGAATGGGCCGTAATCCACCACGCGGGCCCAGTGCGGGTTGGTGAATGTCGCATGTCTTCGAATTTTTGGTCTAGGACATGCCGGTTTCCTCACGATGTTTTCCTTCGCCGTTTTGAGAGCAGTGGTGATGAAATAAATTACACAAAGTAATGCGCCTGACTGGGTTTGAACCCGCGACCTACAACTCGTAAGTCGGGGCCAATGTGGATATTTAGTTGCAACTGCACCAATTTAAATTATGGAAACACCTCCTAACTTAACCAATATGTCAATAATTGACATATTGGTTAAGTTAGGATTATTTATGGTATCACTTCCTAACTTTATTGGGACACTATACACTATCATAAAATATTTTAATGCGCAATAATTAAAACAGAAGTTATTGTTATCCTCAATAAATTAGGCGCGGGCTTGCGGACGGCGAGCAATGGGTAGCCCGCCGTCCGACCGTCCAGTAATCGTCCGGACCGAGCCCAAGCCGTCGACGGCGCGTATTGTTCCGCGCGCGCCTCAGGGAGATGTCAGCAAATCGTAGGGGCCCAGCAGGGTCGAAACCTACTGGGGCCACGGGTAGTGTGAAAGTGAATTCCTTTTTTGCCTTCGTCCCAGGGCTCCCTGGGACGAAGGCAAAGAAGGAACAGGAGTGGAGTCAGTAAAAGTCTGACACTATCTCTCGCGATATTTAAACCTAAAAAAAAATCCCCAATAAATCAATTAATTAATTTATTTTAAATAATTTATTAATTAAATAATTTTTTAATTTCATGAGAAGCACCTACTCATGAAATTAAAAAATTATTGCAGTTCCTGGAAATTTTTGACTTCTTTAGACAGTTGAGAGTTATTGGCACTTTGCCGTCGATCAAGTGGGTTTTAGTCAGTAAAAGTCTGATACTCCCTGTCGAACCACAAAAAGCGGGAAAAGTAATTTAATGATTTCCCACTTCAAAAGGAAGGGTTGCAGTATAGTATTCATCAGTTTTTAAGAGCGATTAGATTGTCTCAAACCGTCATGGAGTCAGACTTCGAGATGCCAGTAGGAAGCTTAATATGATGTCTCTAAAACCATCATCGTCATCATTTCATCCGAAAGACGTCCACTGTTGGACAATAGGCCTCCCCCAAGTAAGGCCACAACGACCGGTCCTGTGCGTCTCGCATCCACTGGATGCCTCGCTACCCTCACCAGGTCATCGGTCCACCTTGTGGGAGACCTTCCAATGCTGCGTCTACAGTTCGCGGTCGCCCTCCTTGCGGCTCCATTGACCATCTATTCTGCGAGCAATGTGCCCTGATCACTGCCACTTATAAGTTTGACGATTCTCCGGGTCGTGTCGGTAACCTTGATTCTCCTATCTTTCTACTTCGATCACGCAAGGAAACTTCGAGTATAATTTCAAACTCCCTTTCCATTACCCTTTGGGTAACTTTAAACTTTCTGTTAAATTTACCCTAAGGGTAATGGAATGGAGAAAATATCGCGGAGCTTCTCGGACGCTGCCCAACCGAATCGGATAAAACGATCGACCTCTTTCTCGAAGTTAGACCAACCTAGTAAACCAGTTCAAGGTAAATGTACCGGATCTCTAAAATCATCCGGTTCAAATCATGGTTATGATTATTGATTTTTCAAAAATCCAACGTCCAATATCGTTCCCGAGACTCCTTTGAGTATTTTCTATGTGTCTGTATCCACGCCTGATTGAAACATTCACCCTGAATGGGGTGCAAATTGCTGTGTATACAACTTTATTTTGCTACCATTTCAATTTGAGGTTATTTTTTGCTATTGTTTGTTATCCATTTTTTTTTTAGTTATAGAGTTGTAATTTTGTAAGTTATAGGCTGGTTCAAACCCAGCCAGGCGCATTACTTTGCGTAATTTGTTTCATCACCACTGCTCTCAAAACGGTAATGGAAAACATCGCGAGGAAACCGGCATGTTCTAGAACCAAAAATTCGAAGACGTGACATTCACCAACCCGCACTGGACCCACGTGGGGGATTACGGCACATTCCCTCTCTTAGATAGGAGGCCTGAGTGGTGGGAAAATTTAAAGGCTGAATATGCTATGCTTTGCTTATGCTGATGCTAATTTTGGTTTTGACAGTTTTTTAAACCATAACCATTGTGTTTACTTAAGTACCTATCTGTAGGTATTTTAAAGTTTTAATGTAAACAGAAAAAGGAAAAAAAAATATTTTGTGCAACGAATCTTGACCTGACCCCCAAACTCACAAAATTCGACATATCCGGATCTTTATTCTTCAAGAAATTATTTTCTATTTTTCCTACAGGTGGTGTCTAGTTTTCCTGATAGCTACAACCTAGACGTCTTTAAGTAAACAGTGAATAGGTTACTTCTAGGCAAGCGTACTCCATTGACGGCCACATCGTCGCTTACCATCAGGTGAGATGGTGGTCAAACGCGAACCTTTCAATAATAATAAAAAGAAAAAATAAGGAATAGTTTTTTTTAGTAAATGTGTTGTAAAATAATTGTAACAATAACTTTAAGTTCAAAATATTCTAAAATAGTATGTAAATAGATCTTAGTCCAATTTTTCCTTCTTTTTTTTTGTCGCCTTGATTGGAAAACTCTCAATCCAATACTCATAAACTACCCTTATCAAATGGCAGTATATACATCCCTCTTATCACTATTTCGAAGGCATCAATGCCCCGTTGGATATGCATCGTAGACCACACGATCGCCTACTATCAAGTGAGATAGAGCTCAAACGCTAGCCTAACTATAATAAAACAACAACAATAATTGATTACTTTAAGTAAAATTCATGAAAAATAATAGGTTGGTCGCAGGTTCTGGAATGGCGACCACGTACCGGAAGACGTAGCGTTGGAAGGCCTCCTACAAGGTGGACCGATGACTTTGTAACGGTTGGGGGAGTCCAATGGATGCGAGACGCACAGAACCGTTCATTGTGGTGACACTAGGGGAGGCTTATGTCCAGCAGTGGACGTCTTTCGGCTGAAATGATGATGATGATGATGAATAGATTGGTAAAAGAATAGCGGTGAATCCATTTTTTTTTTATTCTTGATAGGTTCGCGCTTGACCGCTATCTCACCTGATGGAAAGCGAAGATGCGGTCGACGATGGAGCGCGCTTACCTAGAAGTAACCTATTCACTCTTGACTTAAAGATTCCCGGGTTGTAGCCATCAGGAAAAACAGATTCCGGCAAGGAATTCCACTCCTTAGCTGTACGCAATATGAATGTGTTCCCAAAACGTTTCGTGCGTATAGGTGGGATGTCCACCATGTACCGGTGGCGCATTGCCGTACGCCTCCTGGTGGTCCGATGATGGAACGGGCTAGGCGGAATTAGGTTATGCAATTCCAACGCACACTCCCCGAAATGCAACTGGTAGAAAACCGATGCTCAAGACTTTGAAGCCTCGACTCAACGAGTGCATCATCCACACAGAATTCTACGATGTGCCCAGCCTTCAAGACTTTTACACACTGGATGCCAACAAACATTTACGAGGATATTTCCTCAATCTATGGGGAAATGCATCCAGGAAGAAGCCTTTGAAGCAATTTCTATCTAACCGAGTCGTAACAGAATGGAACAGGCTCCCAGGCAGGGGCGCCGGCTTTTAGAAAACCTCATGGGTGCTCATGCTCATTTGATGACTCGAAAGAGTGACGAAGTGACAAATAAATAAATTTAGTAAATAATAATAAATTGGGAAAACATCACATTCATTGTCCTGGTCCCAAACTAAGGTTTTCCATTGTACTATGGAAACCAGGAACAACGAAGGTGCCACAAACACCCAGACCCAACACAAATATCTGTTTCATCAACAAACAATTGTGTTGGTGCGGGAATCGAACCTGCGACCCTTGCATCTCAACAGGCGCTCTAAACCACTGCGCTAAACGGGTCGTCGGGTAATGAAAAAACGCCCATCCCTAAAAGGCGATTACTGATCTGTTTCTTGATGTCTATTCTCAGGGGTGCTCGGCACCCACTGTTTAGTTCTCATGGGTGCTCGAGCACCCACGGAGTCGTCGCCCCTGCTTCCAGGAAATGTGAAAGCTCCAACATTGAACTGCTTTAAAAATCGGTAGGACAGACTAAACGTCTCCAAACTATTAGAAACACAAGCATCAGCTAATAGCTGCTAGTGTGTCTGACCAAATAATAATCAGTACATAGTATAAAACAAAGTCGCTTCCCGCTGTCTGTCCCTATGTATGCTTAGATCTTTAAAACTACGCAACGGATTTTGATGCGGTGTTTTTTAATAGATAGAGTGATTCAAGAGAAACGTTTATATGTAATAAAGAGGTTTCTAGTGTAATGTCGTAAATAAACTCATTTCTTTTTGCGCTTACATTGCAAACGCTGGCTGAACCCTACGAGATAGATCAAAATAATGTACTACAGTATTGTACACCTTAAAAAGGCTACAAAAGGCTAAAAAAGTCCGCGATGTCTATCTTTTAGGGATAACCCACAATAATCATTTTTTATCCTTTACTTTTTACGAGAAATAATGACTTATTTACGAAGCGATTTTAAGCAATACAGCAATTAATGCTGTATTGCTTAAAATCGCTTCGTAAATATCCAATTAAGTACCTTAGATACATTGTGCATTTAATATAGATCAATATGGCCTTTTACAGCATGTAATTTAAATGAATATTTACGAAGATATTACAGATTTAAAATGCAGGGACATAGCGGTTGCGGTGGTATCAGCATTGCACCCGTGCAAAGCCGGGGCGAGTCGCTAGTATAATTTAAACTAATGATGATCTTGAAATAAGTCAGAATGAAAAAAGGACTCACCCCATCAGAACTCTGCTTCTTGACTTCGCAGAACTCCTTGAGCACATCTTGAAGCTTTTTTGTTGAATCTGCAAACAAAATAATAAGTTAGTATGTAGGTACATAGGTAAGGCAGGAGAAGAAATTCTAAAAGGACTTGGTGAGGTCTTTGTCCAGCAGTGGGACAGTAAGGACTAGATAAGAAAAAAGGGTATATATTTTTTTTAGGTGGGAAAATATCCAATGAGTTCTCCTGCTCTAGGGCGGAGGCAGAGGGCGTGTCAGATTTTTACGGACTAAAACTCACTCCTATGTTCCTTTGTTGCTTTGTGTTCCATGGCCCCGGGTTTTCCTTTCAAAAGTGAACCCATGGCCCCAGTAGGCTTCGAACCTACAGGGCCCCTACGGTTTTGCAGACATCTCCTTGCGGCGCGCGTAGAACACTACTCGCGGTCGACGACTTGGTCTCGGTCCGGACGGTTGCAGGACGGCCGGATGGCGAGCTACACATTGCTCGCCGTCCGCAAGCCCACGCCTACGGTGGCTGGAAATCGGGGTCGGGATTCTGGCTGCTGGGGCGTGAAGGCCGTTCCCTCGCGCGTGCGACCGCCTCCTTCGCTAGCAGTACTACTTCGCAAAAGGAAGCGACTGCCTGCAATTCCTCCTCGCTCCGGACCATGGCCTGTACCAGGGCCCGGCTCGAGAGGTCTTAGCCGCCGATCGCCCCCGCGAGTACACGGCCGTGCTCTGTCCTCCGGGCGGTACGCGAGTGTATGTGTCATTGTTTGTTCCTCCTTCAGCTCAAACGCCTCAATGGATGTGGATGATCTTTAGCACATGGGTAGATCATGTACTGGAATAACACGTAGGATATTTTTTTTATCATCATCATCGTCATCATTTCAGCCGAAAGACGTCCACTGTTGGACATAGACCTCCTCCAAGTATCGCCATAACGACCGGTTATGCGCGTCTCACATCAATTGGATCCCCGTGACCCTCGCCCGGTCATCGGTCCACCTTGTGGAACGTTTTCCAACACTGTGTCTTCCGGTACGTGATCGCCACTCTAGAACCTTTCAGCCCCAACATGTGCCCTGTCCACCTCCACCAGGTATGTTTACCAGGAGTATATATAATTTGGGACAATTTTCAACTTTCAAAGCCACTGATTAAAATCTATCTTTTCTTTAAATTTTAAAGTACCTACATAAAATCGTTATTTTAATTTAATCAACATTAAATATAGTTTTTTTGTTATTTATAGGTTCACCCATGACCATGCCCCCCTAGCCAAGTTACAACCGTTACGTTTCGTCAACTCAACGCTCAGTCACGTGGTCAGAACAAAGGAATAGGAGGCGTGGCCGACTCGAGGCGATCAACGAAAAGAGAATCGAAACGAAACGGTTGTAACTTGGCTAGGGGGGCTGATGATAACTCATGATGTGGTCGACGGTAGAGCACGAAAGAGTTCGGTATATTAAGATCTTTTTTACATAGCATGGGTAGGACGACAGCAGGACGAAAATATGCATCTTTAAGATGAGGGACAAGGATAGGTAGCTACATTGTATGAATCTGACAGCTGTCACCCGCACCATCCTATAGCAATTGTAGTGTAATAATAGATCGTGTCAATAGAAGAATTCAGGTAAGAACTACTTTTCAGGGCCCTAGCTCCCAAATAGTGCAATGAAACAGTGATTTTCTGAAGCCTACTCCTCGGTAAGGGCCTACGCAGACCGGGAAGGGATTTTAATTTTTACTAATGGACATTCAACCGTACTGTTACAGAAATACGACATAAATTGCTATGCTTTAAAATGATGCTGTGGCATTGAAAGGGATTTTATCGCACGGCATTAAAAGACGCGCCACAGGCTCCCGTGGCGGGATGCCGTGGCATACTGCGGTAGGCAACGGCATGCCACGGACTCCGGCGCTCGTAGTGATATACTGCGGGGTGCGGCGGCGGGGGTAGAGAAGCGGGGAATGCACACCATTGACCACGCACGCCGTGGCATGCCGTGGCAAAGTGCTGGAATGCCGCGGTATCTTAGCGGCCAGTGTGCGCTGACTCACGGCAAAATCCCTTGCCATGCCGTCCCGGTCTGCGTAGGCCTTAACGGCTGGGAGGTTCGAATTCTTATTTTTATTCTTGATAGGTTCACGCTTGACCGCTATCTCACCTGATGGAAAGCGACGATGCGGTCGACGGTGGAGCGCGCTTACCTAGAAGTAACATAATCACTCTTGACTTAAAGATCACCGGGTTGTAGCCATCAGGAAACACAGATTACGGCAAGGAATTCCACTCCTTAGCTGTACATATATATTAACCTTTTGAGTGCGTAATTAGAGACACAATAGTAAGACAATGGCGCGTGAACGCCGGCGTTAATGCGGGGATCAACAGCTTAATTATATATTCATATACATATAACATAATATAATACTATTGACAAAAAAAATTAATAATAACATGTTATATTTTCGCTTGTTTTCCTTATTCCTTTCGAACGGCTTTGATCTTTAGAAATATGTTTACACAAAAAAATTACTGGTTAAGTGTTCCTCAGAATATACATAGCATATGTAAATCAACCAATATTTCGCAAAAAAAATGGATTTAAAGGTCAGCGGGGCTCTATGCGGGCGCAATAATTTTTATTGTGCTTTTGGGTACAATATTGACTGGTCTACACAGTTCTTACATAATATCTATTAATACTGTAATATGGAAACTTATCCGCTAAAGACACTTAAACCGCTAACGCTTTGTGCTTGAGAACTGTGCAGTGTTCAGTGAGTGTTATACCTCCTCGTCACTGGAGCAGGAGCCGCGAAATCCAGAGAACGCCGGGTGATTGACACGTGGAGTGCAAAAGGTTAGTGCAATTTCCTCCCATATACGAGCTGTTTTTCTCTGCTTCCTAATCCTAAACGGCTCCAATAAGATCCATCTACTGCAAGTTGTCAAGTACATTATTTGAGAAACGCTAATCCGCAAAATACAGTCCACTTTCAATATTAGTAGAACCAGCGCATCCATTTTCTTTGGTCTAAAATAACAACCACTTTTAAAAAAAAGTAACCATGGAGTTTCTTGCCGGTTCTTCTCCATAGGAAACGACCAATTTGGAACCGTGCACTAGCTTCTAACGTTTTATAAGTGCCCATGTAGGCCCATGTGAAATAAAAATACTTGAATTTTATATAGGTTTTAAAAATACGAGAATGTGTGCATTTAACTCCCGCGAGATGTTCAAGGGACTATAATACGCCTTCAGTCAAAATTATTTGCATTGTACCACACCTCACGCAAAGTGATTGGCTCCTGACAAACATAAAGTTGATAAAAAGACTTATTTGCACAAAAGCTTTTAATCGAAATTAGTCCAAGTTGATCTGCTTTAGTCCAATATGCTAAATGTTTAATGGTTTGTACATTGCATTGTATTATTTGAGTACCTAGTGTTTCCCTAATTATTTTGGTATTATTTCAATCAGGGCTGACAGTTTATACATCTTCAGTATACTATTTTACCCTTCTTTTCTAAATATATTTTTTATACACCTACCATTGCCTCTTCACCACCCCAGGGTGACTGGTAGAGAATGCTTAAGGCATTATGTCAGCCTTTGTACGTTTGTGTTGCATGAAGATTAAATAAATAAATAAATGAAAAAGACAAAGTTAAAATATCTCAAGAACTTTACACCTTTACCTCCTGGACCGTCCGGTAACCGTCCGGACCGGGCCCGAGTCGTCGACGGCGCATAGTGTTCCACGACGCCTCAAGGAGATGTCAGCAAACCGTAAGGGCCCAGCAGGGTCGAAGCCTACTGGGGCCAAGGTTTGTGCGAAAGAGAACCCCAGAGCCCTGAAATGAAAGGCAAAGAAGGAACGGGGTGGGTTTTAGTCAGTAAAAGTCTGACACACTCTCCCGCTCCGCCCAAGAGCGCGGGACGTCATTAGATGACTTCCCACCGACAAAAAAAGTACCAGCTATGGACTTTGTCCGAAATATAAGATTTTTTTTATAAAAAAGACCCTTTAAACCTTACCCAAATTCGTGGCAACCCTACCAAAATTCGCTAAGTGTACCAATTTAATTTGCTAAAGCATACTCCCTCGGGCCATATGTCTAATTGAATTGGAACACGAGTGTATTACATTAGTGGTACGATATGATGTAGTACCTACTAATCGAGTAATATACAGGTAAATTTTACCTTTGGGAAATAGGCATTTTCGAGGGTTGCTTTGGTTGATTTTGCTTACCCATGGGGGCCGATTTAATAGACATTGTATATTCGTGCGGTCTACAATAACACTAGCATAATACGCCTTGAGAGCAGTGGTTGCCGAGTGGTAACGGCCCCGACTTACGAGTTGTAGGTCGCGGGTAAACCCAGCCAGGCGCATTACTTTCCATCACCACTGCTCTTAAAACGGTGAAGGAAAACGTTTTGAGGAAACCGCATGTCCTAGAACCAAAAATTCGAAGACATGTGACATTCACCAACCCGCGATTATGGCCTGTTCCCTCTCCTAGAGAGGAGGCCTGAGTCCCAACAAGGGCCAAAAGGCCGACTATGCTAATAAGCCTTACAATGTTCCCACTACTGGGACTCAGGCCAGGAGGCCTCTAGGAGAGGGAATGGGCCATAATCCACCACACGGGCCCTGTGCGGATTAGTAAATGTCACAAATGTCTTCGAATTTATTGGTGCTAGGACATACCGGTTTCATCACGATATCCTTAACCGTTTTGAGAGTAGTGGTGATGAAATAATAGGGGTTAAAGTATGAAATTGCCGTTTTTTAAAACGGGTTGCTTTGAAGTGTTATATCTTTGGACTGACTTGGAATTATAAGTTCAAATAAACTTTATATTAAAGTTTATTTTGTCTCGTAACCGCCTTGAGAAAAAAAGTTTTCGTGAGATATATATAGATAGACATTCCATTCATTAGACCGGCAGTAAATGGCTCATCATCACTACACGAATGCAAGAGGACGGCCATCAGAGAGGAGTGGCGGCGTGTTGTGACGCTTGCCACCAACACCTGCACCCCTAGCCAAGTTGATAATCTGCAATCGTTAACGCTAGTCGAAAACGAATCAAATGTATGGGAATGACATCATCTCAACGTAAAGTCACATGATCAGAACAAACGAATAGAAAATTCGTAGCCAAGTTCACATCGTTCAAAATGATAGAATGAATTATTATCATTTCTACAAATTTCAACGTTACATCCTTTGTTATACTTGTTATACAAACGCTACATTGTAGAACGAGCGGCCGACTCAGGCGCGTCAACATGGCTACCAACTTATCGTTTTCTACAATTGCTGACACCGAGGCGTTAACGATTGGAGAACGGAATTCGACACGAAACGGTTGTAACTTGGCTATTGCTATATTGCTAATATTGGGCTGAAGTGATGACCGCGACCACTCTGTCAAGAGTGATATCGACAAAGAAGAACAAGATTATTAGGTAAACAATTACACAACTTGATACGAAACTGAGATCCCCATAATTCTTTTACTTAAAACCGGTGTTTATATTTATGAAGGTAAACGGTACACAGGTAGGGGTGATGCTAATATTATTAAGTAAATTGGTCAGATCAGTTACCAACGCCAGCGTCCCGTGTAAAACCGAACCGTGTTAGGGCTTAATGGTATTACCGGGAGGAAACGTCGGACGCCATATTAAGTGGTTTCGCTTTGTGAGGAAAGGTTAGGTGATTTTTGCGGTATTTGTTCGAGGTTTATGTGAATTAACGCATTGACGCCTTTGAGATGTGGTGCTAGAGCAAGATGCTCACACAGCAGCATTTCGGACCAACGTAGCCATATTGCGAGAACTTAAAAACTCCTCGCGGTCTTCGCATGATTCTGCAATACTTCGGTCACATTGAGAAAGAAGAAGAAAGAAAACATGTTTATTCTGCCTGAATAGACGCACAATTCGTTACAAAAATACAAAAACCAAGTTTCCTGACAGGCCATGTGTATATTGGGCATAACTGTGTTGCACCACTAGGACTATAGACAATACAGTTGTCTAGGTTATCTGTTGCATTTTGACGGCGGCCTCAACAGAGACAAACATAAACAAAAAAATAAACCAAAAAATAAAACAAAAAACATAATTTTAATCAATTTTTCATTGCAAGAAAAGACGTGGCAACCTCGAAAGGCTCATGACGGGAATACGTTGGCCCGATCAGATTCGCACCGCTCTTGGCTCCGTATCCTGTGAATAGCATTTCGGACCAACGTATATTGCGAGAACTCAATTAATGATAAATCTCCTCGCGGTTGTCGTCCAAGTGTCTTCGCAAGATACTGCAATATTATTATTATTATTATTATTATTTATTTATTGTCAGGCAACTAAGGCCCATAGATAAAATACATTATAATACAATCTTATAAACAAAATAAACTAATACATATTAAAAATATCACAAACTATAATTATACACGTAACATCGGCGTCGTGTTCCGCTGCGTGGTGTCGCGTAGCCGTCCTCGGAAACGTCGATACACGACACCTTTCGGCCAAAAGTCCTCTCTCAAAAAGGTCTGTAGATGGTGGGTTGGAACTCGTATCACGAACGACTTGAAGTTGGTGTCATGGCGCGAATCCAGCCTTTCGACCCTCAGAGTCCAGTTGCTCTTTATCTTCATATACTCCACGACTTCCTCAACCTTCGTAGAGCAATGCAGACGTGAAATATACAGCTGCGTTGTAGGCACAGCAGGACGCAGCAGCATATTTGGTCCACTCGGTGCGGTACCGCACAGGTTACGGGAACAGGGCTTCTTCTTCTTCTTTTCTACTCGAGTGAAACCCTCTTCATCAACTTGGCCCGTTTTTGGCAATGAGCTACGGACCGCAGTCAGGGTAAGTTGAGAACCCGAATACAAAATACTTCGGTCATATTGTAAGGAAGAACGGTGGCAACCTCGAAAGGCTCATCGTGACTGGTGAAGTAGAGGCGTAAAGACCTCGTGTACCAAATACGTTGGTCCAACCAGATCCGCACCGCTCTCATCTTGATTCCACGGTATACAATGCCCTTCACATTGCCAGAGACAGAAACAGAAGCAGGGAGGTCACGACCCTCAGCTTTAAGGCATACGACGTAAGGAGGTGGAATGAGAATGAGCAGTGTGAGTGGTAGCAGCGTGAGCAGTGCCGGTCCAGTGGTAATGGCCCCGACTAACGAGTAGTAGGTCGTAGAATCCAACCGAGTCAGGTGAATTACTTACTTACGTACTCTATATCGATATTACTTTTTTACGATGCGGAAAAATCTTCGAGAATCGAACTGTGAGACAGTTCAAGAATATCAGCTCATATTAGGTGAACTCCTGCAAATTCTGGAACTTTGCGGGTGACAGCTTCTCCTATTGGAAACTGCTGCCCGCTAACGTGATGTGACATAACTACTTGATATATAGTACTAGGGTATAACTTTAGAATGGTGTCGCAGGAGAGGGGGTTGGTAGTTGGGGGAGGGGGGGTGTTGTCCCCTTCCCCCTGGCACCACTCCCATGAAAGGGAAACTCACCGTTTCCGAGAAAAACGATCTTTTGTAACCCCAAAACACTCAAAAATTGCTTAAAAGGCGTAGTCGATGGAGTCCCACGTAGCAGGGCTCCTACTTCTGGGTGGTTAACAAAAATAAACATGAAGAAGCTCCTTCTAACCTAACCAGTCCGATTCGGGGTGCCCCATGTCTTGAGCTCGCTTCGCTCGCTCTTGCATCTTAAGTTATCCTAGTAACAGTAATAACCTCTTGTACTCAAAAATGAAAAAAAAAAGAAAAATTCCTCCATCGTACAGGTCGTTCGAAGTATATTTCGCGCAAAAGTCGGTCGAGTAGGTAGGAAATCGGTGTCCAGTGTATAAGCGTGGGTCAATCGTAATGGCAAACAATTCAAGTCCAGGGGACAAGCCAAGGTCATCGTAAAAAGCCACATAAATTCTACAAAACACATAGAGCACATTCACGCAACGCGAGGAGAAAAGGAATGAATGACAGTGATACACACAAATGGCGTCTTTTTTATTACGTTCCGTTTTACCGATGTAGCACGATATTTTACACCACAGGCAATATATTGTGACAGCTTTGGTTGTCAATCACCAGATTTTAACGTTCCGTTTTCCCTTTTATCGGATTTGAGGTTAGAAAATTATTTTGTAAATTTCTCTAAAAATATGCATTACCTTGTAATAAGACTGGTAGCGTTATAATTGGGGACCCAAGCCCTACCAGCTTTGACCTTTTTAGTCCCCAACTCCTGCTACACTAAACCAGGGGCACCCGCTTTTAGAAAACCTTATGGGTGCTCATGCTCATTCGATGGACTCAAAAAAGTAGCGAAGTGTGAGAAGAGAAATGCACACTGATAGACCGACTAATAAATAAATGTCCTACTTATATACTTTACTTAATTACTAATTATCTTTTATGAAAATATAAAATGAAACCATTATATAAAAATGAAACTAGTTTTTAGTAAGTATCAAGAAATATTATAATTTATACTAGCTGAGCCGGCAAACGTTGTTCTGCCATATAAATAAAAAAAAAAAAAAAAAAAAAAAAAAATAGATGTTGGCCGATTCTCAGACCTACTCAATATGCTCACAAAATTTCATGAGAATCGGTCGAGCCGTTTCGGAGGAGTTCAAGTTCGAACACCGTGACACGAGAATTTTATATATTAGAAGTAACTTAAAAGGCGATTACTGATCTGTTTCTTGATGTCTATTCTCAGGGGTGCTCGGCACCCACTGTTTATTTCTCATGGGAGCTCTAGCCCCCGAGCACCCACGGAGTCGGCGCCCCTGCACTAAACTAAACTAAAGTCAAGCCTATACTAGTGTACCGTCAACTCCTGCAACTGCTGGAACTCTGCGGGCGACAGCTTGTCCCATCAGAAGCTACTGCTCGCTACGTGACGACATATAACTACTTGATATACTAGTGCACTCACACGAGGTCAACTCCTGCAACTGCTGGAACTCTGCGGGCGACAGCTTGTCCCATTGGAAGCTGCTGCCCGCGTGGACCATTTCCGTCTGCAACAATCAAGAAAATTATGAAATAAATATGTGAAATGAAATCTTTTTTACACGGACAAAACGCCGCAGTCTATAGATCTTTTGGTAAAGATGAACGCGTCATGATGTTTAGGCTAACACAGATGCTCCAAGGTAGCCACCCCGGGCGTCGGGAATGCAGAGCGATCTCCGGCCACCATAGGTACGAGCTTGCGGACGACGAGCAAAGGGTAGCTCGCCGTCCACTCGTCCTATAAGAATCGAGCCTGATTCGTCGACAGCTCGTAGTATTCCACGCGGACCTCAAAGAGATGTCAGCAAAACAGACATAGATTTAAGAAAAATTGTGTTTGCTGTACTAATTTATAATTTGCATAATAATAAGCATAATCAGCCTTCTAATGTTCCCACTGCTGGGACTCAGGCCTCCTCTCTAGGAGAGGGAATGGGCCGTAATCCACCACGCGGGCCCAGTGCGGGTTGGTGGATGTCACATGTCTTAGAATTTTTTGGTTCTAGGACATGCCGGTTTCCTCACGATGTTTTTCTTCACCGTTTTGAGAGCAGTGGTGATGAAATAAATTACACAAAGTAATGCGCCTCGCTGGGTTTGAACCCGCGACCTACAACTCGTAAGTCGAGGCCGTTACCACTTGGCCACTACTGCTCTCGATTTATAATTTGAATAAATTCTATTTTTAATATAAGGATTTTTTTTCGGTGAGAAAATCATCCAATGACATCCCCCGCTCTTGAGCGGAGCGGGAGATAGTGTCAGACTTTTACTGACTAAAAACCCACTCCTATTCCTTCATTTCCTTCGTCCGAGAGTCCCGGGTTCTACTTGTACAGTACCCGTGGATTATAAGGGTTACGTTTTTCTTTTTGAAGTACAGAACCATAAAAAAAAACTATTCGTAAGTTATAAGTTGGCCGCAACTTCTGACATAAGAGGCAGCACATTTGCGGCTTACATAACATCGTGAAAGCTATACGGATCCATCCATCATACCGCGGTCAAGATGTACCACTTATATGGTATTAAACTGACTTCGTGTTGGGGCTGACTTTCCTTTAAGTTTTTTCCTTATGTGTATGTTTTTCTTCGTATATTTTGGGAATATCAATAGATGTTAGATCAGCCTATTAAAGTTTTTCCATCACAGGGTAAAATCTACAAGTCCGTGATAAGACCTGTCATACTGTATGGATCAGAATGTTGGGCTGTGAAAAAGACGGATGAAAAAAGATTGCACGTAGCGGAGATGAGAATGTTGAGATGGATGTGTGGTGTGACGAGAATTGATAAAGTGAGAAATGAGTATATTAGAGGAAGTTTGAAAGTGGCACCAGTGACTGAAGAGTTGAAGGGGAATCGTTTGTCTTGGTATGGTCATGTAAAGAGGAGAGATGAAACGTAAGTTACTAAAAGAGTTATGAGTATACATGTGGAATGGTGGAGTGGGAGAGGGAGGCCAAAGAAAAGATGGATGGATTGTGTGAACAGTGATATGAAAGAAAAAGAAGTTAGTGATAGCATGACGGTTGACAGGATATAATGGAAGAAAAAATCGTGTTGCGCCGACCCCAAATAAGATGGGACAAGGGCAGGAAGATGATGATGACTAAAGTGAGATGATGTTGGATCTATTTAAAGTCGTATTTTATATACGGCTTTTGCCTTTGAAAAATAAAGACTTTTCGTAAACGTATCTTCAGATGATCAAAATCATTATAGGAGGATCAATTATTTTCTCGGAATCGACTGTGATTTTTAACCAACTTCAAAAATAAGGAGGTTATGAATTCGGCTGTATGTATTTTTTTTATGATACATTCACCGTTTTCTCGGTCAATTGTAGACCGGTTTTAAAAAAATATTTTTTTGATTGAAGGGTTGGTCACATAGAAATATTGTTATGTCTGATAATGAACTTCAAAGATTGAAGGAACAGAACTCCTCATAGGATTACATCAGAACTGTCGCACTCTGTAATAAATCAATGTAATTTTTTTATTTATTTTATTCAAAATTTGCTTACATTATAATAGCATTACAAAAAATCTGCCAAACTGTAAAACAGTTTGTCGGCAGTGGTTCTCGTTTCACACTTTTATAATTTTTATTCAAGGCGTGACAATAAATGTATGCTAAGCTAAAAACATGATATAACCAATACACACAATTAAAACTAACTTACAAAATAAAAGCCATAAAGTAACAAAAAAAAGCAATCTAAAGTAAGGCTTCGAAAAACTCCTCCGCATCGCTGTCGACTGGTAATGCACCCAAAAGACTGGCGGCATGGCCACGCTGAATGGCAATGGTTATCCTTTGTCCGAAGTAAAACTCAGCCCTTGGGTCACGCAAAGTGTAAACAAGGTGTTTTGAAAGTTCTTTAAATAATTTGTGAGCACTCGGACCCCACGATCCGAGAATTTCAACCCCAAACGGCTCGAAAATATAACTACCAACAAGGTTATTATATTTTATTGCCATTCAGCGTGGCAGTGCCGCCAGTCTTTTGGGTACATTACCAGTCGACAGCGATGCGGAGGAGTTTTTCGACGCCGTACTTTAGGCTGGTTTTTTTTAGTACTTTTAGGGCTTTTATTTTTATTTTGTAAGTTACTTTTAATTAGGTTAAGTTAAAAATTTAGGTGTGATGTATTTTTAGTTACCTAAATCAATAAATAGTCTTTTCCATACGCCCACGAAATCAAACAATCCCACATTCTACATCCATGGACAATTTTCACTGTTCATACACAAACCTGTTAATCTACGGGCACAGTGACAGATAATGTTTTTTTAGTATTTTTTTAAGTTGGTATTTAAATTTAGCACATGATAACAAGTTTGGATAAGTTTGGTTTGCTTAACGTGGTCGCTCACAATGGGCCTCATCAGAAGGCTCAAAGTCACCCAAAGGGCAATGGAAAGGGCTATGCTCGGAGTTTCCTTGCGTGATCGAATCAGAAATGAAGATATCCGCAGGAGAACCAAGGTTGCCGACATAGCACGAAGAATCGCCAAACTTAAGTGGCAATGGGCAGGGCACATTGCTCGCAGAAGAGATGGCCGTTGTTGCCGAAAGGTTCTGGAGTGGCGTGTCAGTGTTGGAAGGCCCCCTACAAGGGGGACCGATGACCTGGTGAAGGTTGCGGGAATCCGATGGATGCGAGACGCACAGGACCGTTCGTTGTGGTGACATTTGGGGGAGGCCTATGTTTCAGCCGATAGACGTCCACTGCTGAGTGGACGTCTATTGGCTAAAATGATGATGATAATGAACAAGTTTGGGGGTAGCTCATTTATAAACATCGATGTAACATATTTCCTCGTGCGTTTATCAAAATACTTACTTTAGGAACAGCAAGTATATTTTGTTTAGATAGACGAGTTGGGTACATACGCCTACGTTCCTCTTTGTATTCTTCATTATTAAATTGTTCAGACAATATGGTTGAGTTTATTTTTTATGAATCGGTATGAAAATAATCTAACCGTGTTTGGGATTATTAGAACTGTCATGAGATGCACTCAGCCCTGCGTTCAAAAATAACCAGCCCCCCTAGCCAAGTTACAACCGTTTCGTTTCGATTCTCTTTTCGTCGATCGCCTCGAGTCGGCCACGCCTCCGATTCCTTTGTTCTGACGTCATCTCAACGCTCAGTCACGTGGTCAGCACAAAGGAATAGGAGGCGTGGCCAACTCGAGGCAATCAACGAAAAGAGAATCGAAACGAAACGGTTATAACTTGGCTCCCTAGCCAAGTTATAAGAGAGGAGAGTAGAGTAGAGTCGCTACTCCATCCGTTCAAAAATACTTCAAGTTACAACCCAGGGTCGTTCTTTCATAACTCGAGTAGCTACCCTAGAGTTATCCCAACTAACTCTAACTCCGAACAGGGTGAGTAGGTTGGTGTAAGCAGCCATAAACGATACTTGCTTGGCATTGACAGTTCAACTCTACGTTCGCGTTCAAAAATGCGAGCGTAGAGTATCTACCATGATGACGTCATTCATTAGAGTTAACTCTAACCTCATTTTTGAACGCAGGGCTGGCTATAAAGTAGGTACCATCGAACTAATCTGATGATGGAAGGTAGGTACGAAAACTCCGTAATAAAACAAAGTATCCTAGCCATGGCTTACCTTATTGAAATTAAATTGGACACTATTTAAGTTTGGCTGAGGGTTAGGTACTTTTTAGTTTTGGTATCACAACAAAAAAAAAGTGTAAAATAAAAAACGCTTTACAAAAAAAATACCACCGACTTCAATGTAAAAAAAAACAAACACAAAAAGTGCAAAATAACGTTAATTTCGGAAGTCGGTATTAAATAACGAAGCGACAAAACTATCATAGAAACACCGACTTCCGAAATTAAAATTATTTTGCACTTTTATTGTTTTTTTTTAGGGTTCCGTACCTCAAAAGGAAAAAACGGAAACCTTATAGGATCACTTTGTTGTCCGTCTGTCTGTCTGTCAAGAATAAAATAGAATAGAATAGAATCGTTTATTTCTGAGTACATGGTATATGAAGATCTTAATATTAGACGGAATCACTTAAACTACCTTTGCCGGTGTAAAAATATTAAATGAGTATCTAATTTGCAAATTCACATAATTATAGTTCACGCAATATTAAGTAAAATTTAAAAAAATAATAATAATAATAGTGGCAGTTTTAAATGAATATGAGTAACTTTATGGACCACGTATTTTTTTGCAGACATAATTAAAAAATGACTAATGATTTCAGTGTTAACCATTTTATATAATGTAATATGCGAAAAAAATAAAAATAAAATTATTGAACAAAATTTATTACTAATACAATGTCAATATTTATTATTACTGCAATTTCAATATTTATTACTACTACAATGTCAATATTTATTATTACTGCAATGTCAATATTTATTACTACAACAATGTCAATATTTATTAATAATACAATGTAAATATTTATTGCTAATACAATGTCAATATTTATTACTACTACAATGTCATTAAAAATTACTAATACAATGTCAATATTTATTACTTATTTTCGATTTAAAAATTGTAACTGAATAGAAACAATTATCCAAAAGCCAAACGAAAATACTTTTCTTGAATTTATTAGTAGGCAACACTCTGGTGTATGCAGGTAAATTATTAAAAAAAATTATTGCCATGCAATAGGAATTTCTGCTGTATAAATGTAGTCTTTGTCTAGGTACCATTAATTCGTTTGCATTTTTGTTCTGTACTCTTTTGGAAAGACCTTGGGAACGCGTTGAGGTATCGAGTTGAAATTAAAACCATATACCTACTCAAGTCCGCGGTCCCCTGAAGCTGTGAAAAAATCAAACTTCTAAGTTAACGAAAAAAAAAAATACTTACGGCCGTTTATGTCGCAAAAACGTATATTTTGACACTCTCAAGGGAATCAAAATTCATAGGTTACTTCCCTTGACCTAGAATCCTGAAATTTGGCATGAAGCAAGGTCTCATAGCACAAGTATAGGAAAAAATCTGAAAACTGTAAATTTGTAGTTACGTCACAAAAAAAAACTTTTTTTGCGATTCGGAAAAATCTTAACTCAATTCGGGAATTGAACTGTTGTCATAGGTAAGTTTGTACGGAACCCTCGGTGCGCGAGTCCGACTCACTCTTGCCCAGTTTTTTTTTACTTTGCCCCACACTCCATACAGGAGTTATTCCTAGTGTATTACATATTCACAAACTTGTAAAATCACAGACACAAGACACCCAGACCCAGAACGCTTCTCTGCAGGCCATACAAATATTTGTCCCGTGCTGGAATCGAATCCGCAACACGCAGTATACAGATACCGGCACGGATCTTGAGTGCTGACTTCTACAATTCTACTTGCGCAGAAGCACGCAGAAGTGAAATATCGGGTCTCTTTAGTGGTAAGAAAAGAGATGCGGGGGCGGGGAGTCTAATCCTTGTACAGTGATTGGCTCGCCGATGTGTACGATGCGCAAAGCGATCTGAGCTACTCTTTCGCCGAGCGCTCAAGATTCGTGCCGCTATCTTGTAACAACCAATCGCTCAACCACTGCGCGAATCGTGCCGTTAATCGTGCGACACAGTTAAAAAAATTGTAAATGTGTTTCTGTTCCAATAAAGATTATTATTTATTATTTATTTTCTTGAAGACGTTTGTTCATTTCTAAGGGCAGAAGCAGTGTTTTCATTACACCCTGTATAAAGCAGTGGTCCGACCGAAGACGATGAACGAGAAACGAGTAGAACTAGAAACTATAAACGAGTTGGCGATCAGCGGGAAGCGAGTGTGTAGTTTCGATAATTTTGTCGCCGGCCTATAAGCGAGTGTGCAAGTGTGACGAGCGATTACTCGCGCCACTCGCCCGCGGCCGCTCACAGTGTGGCCAACGTAAGCGATTTGTCGCCATTTAGGTTACTCGGAGCAAGAATTGGCGATGAAAAAACGAGCGAGTATCGCTGAGCGAGTTTATTTTTAAAAGCTCGTCGCTCAGCGACAAAACTAGTAAAGCGAGTCGTTGCCGGCAGTGTGAACAGTCAGAGAGCAACTTTTAATATATGCATCTCTTTCGTTTACACGGAATGTACATTTATTGTGCGTTTCTTGAGAGAGAAAATCGCTGATAGTCAGTCGTTTTCTCGCCGGCGGTCGGACCACTGCCTAAGGACCGAGAATTCCACACATTCTTGCCCGTTTCCACTAGCACTAGGCGACGTCTCTGAATTTTTTCAAGCTATTCGATTTCCAACTCTCGACGCTGACCCAAGGGTTGAAATTCTAAAACCGCGCCTTTATTTACACATTCATTGAGGTGTCACTTATAGTGAAAACGGGTATCCGACAGTACCGTCCAGTAATTTATTAGATTTACTTTTACCGTAGGGAAATCATTCCCCTCCCGATGAAAGTGCGTCCGCACACCGGAAACACCGCGTCAAAAAAGGATTTTCAGTATTTAGATGTTGTTAACATAAAATAACTCAAATTTCCCCAGTGAACGCAAACTATTTTTGTTGTGTGTACACAAGGGATGACTTTTTAATTAGACGGCTTTATTAAAATGAAAACACCCATTAATAAAGTCTACTTATTTATTTATTAAATGCTTTACACGCATGAAAGTACAGAGGCGGACTTAATGCCTTAGGCATTTTCTACCAGTCAACCTTTATATTGATTATATAAAGGTTGGATATATATTAGAGATGACTTGGCTTGAGGCATCCCCGACTTGGAAAGGTTAGGTTAGAAGGGGATGGCGGGGTCTAAGTTCGCTCGCTTCGCTCGTTCACTAGACTCCGCCATTCCCTTCGTGGTTTTTTTTTTAAATCACCCAGAAGTGCATATTTTAGTGCACAATTAGTATTTTTGGTGGAACAAAGACATATTTTGTAGTAGAAAACAGGAAAAAAGAATGAGGAACACTTAAATACTACCCATTAAAAATCACAGGGTGTAGGTAAATTCAATACCTAGTCGACATAAGGACAAGGCTAGCAATAAGTCGCTTACAGCCTGATTTATTTCTTTCCCAAAAGGCAATGAGAGTCACAGCCTGACGTTATTAACGATTTAATGCGATTTCCTTCCGATAAGTGTGAGAGAGACTGTAAAGGTCAGTACACACTGAAACATGGCGCGATATAGCGATGCTTTATTTTGCTGCAATTCCATCTGGCAGCTTTGAACTCAGTGGAAAGGCATGCGAAGAATCTAATTGGTGATTCAGATTTACCACCAAATCATTTTTTTTTCTTTATTTTTTTTCTAAACTACACAGCCTGGAGCACAGACGTAGGGTAGCCAGCCTTTCGGTATTATAAAGGATGCATTTTGGAAAGTGTCTGTACGAATTACTAGGCTCTTAAACTAGTGCGCTTCACCATCAACGATTGCATCGCTGCATCATCAGATAGATAGAAAGATCCAATTCCTCTCCTCCCCTCCTCTTTATTGTATACCAAAAATGAAAATTACGTTAGGGATTTAAAATTAATAGGATGTCATAATGGGCGGTCTTATCGCTAAAAGCGTTTTTTTTTTTAAGGACAATCTTTGAACGTATTTGACAGAGAAAGAGAAAAAAGATCGCAGGTATTTCGTGGTGTAATATTTACGTATATACAATACATAAACACAGGTGGGATTGCAGTCAAGCACTAGTTTATATCAATTAAAAAAAAGGTACAACTTGTCCCATTTATAAGAAAAAAAACTGGGCAAGTGCGAGTCGGTCGCGCTCTGAGGGTTCCGTACAAACTTACTCAAGAAAACAGTAAAATTCCCGAATTGAGTTACGATGATTTTTCCGGATTACAAAAATGTTTTTTTTGTGTGACGTAACTACAAATTTACAGTTTTTACATTTTTTTCTATACTTGTATTATGAGACCTTGCTTGATACCAAATTTCAAGATTCTAGGTCAACGGAAAGTACCCTATGAATTTTGATTCCCAAGAGAGTGTCGAAATACACGTTTTTTGTGACATAAACGGCCGTATCTTTTTTTTCCGTGAATTCAGATGTTTTATTTTTTCACAGCTTCAACGGACTGCAGACTTGAGTATATGGTTTTAATTTCAACTCGATACCTCCACACGTTCCCGAGATAAAGGATCTTGGCAGACAGACTGACAGACGGACGGACAACAAAGTGATCCTATAAAGGTTCCGTTTTTTCCTTATGAGATACGGAACCCTAAAAGCTTTGGCTTCGCCTGCGTGAAAGTAAGAAATTTTTGAAAGGATTATACTTCAGTAGGTACATGGTCATGGAGAACCAAGGTTGCCGACATAGCACGAAGAATCGCCAAACTAAAGTGGCAATGGGCAGGGCACATTGCTCGCAGAACGGATGGCCGTTGGGGCCGAAAGGTTCTGGAGTGGCGACCGCGTACCGGAAGACGCAGTGTTGGAAGGCCCCCGACAAGGTTGACCGATGACCTGGTGAAGGTTGCAGGAATCCGATGGATGCGAGATGCACAGGATCGTTCGTTGTGGCGACATTTGGGGGAGGCCTATGCCCAGCAGTGGACGTTTATCGGCTGAAATGATGATGATGATGAGGTACATGGTCTACCCGTATGCTAAATTCCATACAAATCTGTTCGTACATTATTTTGAGCGTGAAGAAGTAAGAAACAAATGTACTTACCCATACACACATACAAACTCTTACAATATTGGTGAAAAACTAAAAAAGGTACCTCCACACATAATAAAAAAAAATATGGCCAATTGCGAGTCGGATTCTCGCACGAAGGGTTCCGTTCTTCGGGGGGTCGGCGCAAAACGTTTTTTTCTTCCATTCTGTCCTGTCACCCGTCACACTATCACTAACTCCCTTTTCTTTCATATCACTCCTCACACAATCCATCCTTCTTTTCTTTGGCCTCCCTTTCTCTGTCTATCCATCTACATGTATACTCAGAACTCTTTTAATAACATTCCGTACCTGATCTATACAACGTTTTTGACACATTTATTTTATTCTTGTTTTTAGCAACAGGACTTATACATCATCAGGCGTTTCGTCTCGTAGTTTATACCGCATACATCGAAGGACTGGAACAATTTGCTTGCACAGATCTTCCCGTCCGATATAATTTAGGTGTCTTCAAGGCTAGAGCTAATAGGCTCTGAATAAATTATTGCGATTCACCATCAACGATTGCATCACAGCTGGTAGGATCACAGTCAAGCACTAAGTTTGTATGACTAAAAAAAACAGTGAGAATTTCAACTATCATGCTATCACGGTCTCAAACTATCGATTCTCTTTTCGTCGATCGCCTCGAGTAGGCCACGCCTCCGATTCCTTTATTCTGACGTCATCTTAACGCTTAGTCACGTGGTCAGAACAAAGGAATAGGAGGCGTGGTCGACTCGAGACAATCAACGAAAAGAGAATCGAAACGAAACGGTTGTAACTTGGCTAGGAGGGCTGGGGACAGACAGACGGACAGCGGAGTGATAACAATAGGGTCCCGTTTATACCCTTTGGGTCCGTACCCAAAGTACCAAAGTACCGCTTCGCATCTCGGTGTGTGCCAACCCTAACGCGGAAGAAAAAGGATCTGATCTCAAGTCCCAAATAAATATTTAAGACTCCACGTCAAATACGTAAAACCTTTGCTTTTATGAAAAGAAATTCTGAGTTTTTTTTTAACGGATTACGTCTGCTGTTGAGATTTTGACAGCCTTTTCGTTTTGATATGTTCTTTTCATGAGTTTACCGATTGATCTTATTTATTTTAGAAGATTGGTAATCTTATTTAGGGGGTTCTGAATTTGAAAGGGATACCGTTTTATTCTCAAACGCTACTTAACTTTGAGCTGTAAAAGTTGCTCAATGTTGAGCTCTGACCCCCAATTTCTGATTTAAGCATTTGAAGTTGAGTATTTCTCAAACTCTACTTTAGCCTGAGAACCTGTCAAAATTTGACATTTAAGTACTGTTTGACACATACTTAACTCTAAATACTCAACTCAGAAACCCGCCTTGAGTTTGACATTACTACTGAAAGGTGTTCTTTTTTTCGGTGGGAAAATCATTCAATGACGTACCCCACTCTTGGGCGGTGCGGGACGGTGTGTCAGATTTTTACTGACTAAAAACCCAATCCTGTTCCTTCGTTGCCTTTCATACTAGAGCCGAGTCTGCCTTTCAGAAGCAGACCCTTGGTCCCAGTAGGCTTCTACCCTGCGCGCGTGGAACACTACGCGCCGTCGACGACTTGGGCTCGGTCCGGACGGTTACCGGACGGTCGGACAGCGAGCTACCCATTGCCCGCGCCTACGGTGGTCGGAAATCCGGATCGGAATCCCGGCGGCTGGGACGCAAGGGCTATTGCCTCGCTCGTGCACCTGCGGCCTTCTCCTTTGCTAGCATTACTGCTTCGCAGAAGGAAGCGACCGCCTGCTACTCCTCTTCGGTCCGGACCATGGCCAGTACCAAGGCCCGGCGCGAGAGATCGCTACCGCCGATCGCCCCCACGAGGATACGGCGGTGCTCTGCCTAGGCGGGGCACACCTCTACCATATGCTCCACCGTGTCCTCCGGGCGGTCCACACAGTGGTGACACCCGGGCGTTTCTTCCGCACGAATCCGTGTCCTCATGGCAGTCAGTCCCCTCTTTGAGGGTTGGCTGAAAAGATGTCACTGCGTCCTCACCTTCGCCATGACGCAGGTTCTCACAGGATATGGTAAATTCAGGAGGTTCCTGCGCCTGATTTGTACGGAAAAATGCCCCCGTTTCACCATTTTGTAGACCGCCTGAGGACACGGTGGAGCATACGGTGGAGGTGTGCCCCACTTGGGCAGAGCACCACCGTTTCCTCATAGGGGCAATCGGTTTGGACGGACAATCAAGTGATCCTATAAGGGTTCCGTTTATTCCTTTTGAGGTGCGAAACCCTAAAAACGGAACCCTTGTAGGATCACGTTGTTGTCCGTCCGCCCGTCTGTCTGTCTGTCAAAACCCTTTATCTCGGGAACGCGTTTTTATACATTAAAATGATGTGTAACTTGATACATTACTTAGGTTTTGTTTCATCGCAATCGGTTGACTATATCGAACGATATACTACATTCATTGACTGTTAAGCGGTACGAAGTACCTACACCGGCGCCGCGTCAACTAGTTGTTCATAAAAATCGACTCTCAGCGTAGATCAATCCAGTTAAATTATAGCAAAACGTGTAGCATAGTCGGCCTTATAATGTTCCCACTGTTGGGACTAAAACTTGTATTTAAAGAAATTCAGAAAAAAATTGGAAAACTAATTCATAAACGCCACATTCGAAGAAACCATTTAATTTTGCACACGGATTACGAACAAAACTAATTCCCTATAGTAAGTCTGTAACATTCGAATTCAAATCCAATAAAAAAACCAATTTCGCGCCATTCTATATTTAACTGCCATTTAATAATTTAAAAATAGAACGTTGCCAGCCAGCCCACACAACTGTGTTACCTGCTATTTCATCCCGCGTGGGATGGAACCATAGAGTAAGAAATACAATAGAGTAAGAAAACTCATTGACTGGCCTGTTGGTCTAGTGGTTAGTGCCCTGACTGCTATTCCGGAGACGACCTCCGGCATAGCAGTCAGGGGTTCGATTCCCACCAAGACAAATGTTTGTGTGATGGACACGATCAGTGTCTG
Source organism: Mythimna impura (assembly GCA_905147345.3). Classification (NCBI taxonomy): domain Eukaryota; kingdom Metazoa; phylum Arthropoda; class Insecta; order Lepidoptera; family Noctuidae; genus Mythimna; species Mythimna impura. The sequence continues at coordinate 13,025,788 of LR990369.1, forward strand.
GATGTAATTTATCTATATTTATTTATTTATTTATTTAAAACTTTATGCACTAATGAAACATTGTACAAAGGCGGACTTAATGGGCATTTTCTACCAGTCGACCTTAGGGTGGTGCAGAGACATAACATGGCAGGTGCAACTAAATAGAAGACTGACAGAGAGGAAATAAGAACAATAATAAATATATACTTAGATACATACATACAAATAAAAAATGATATTGAGAAAACGAATACAACAAATCAAGATTGTGATGAATCTACAAACTTCTTGCGAAAGTGTTCTCGTGTTCTTGTGCTATAACTATCATTTGCCCGCGGCTTTGCTTCCGTCAACTGACTACTCTATTCTACTCTATCCAACTCTACCATACCCTACCCAACTCTACCCCACTCTGCCCTACTCCACCCTACTCTACCCCACTCTACTCTACCCTACGCTATCTACCTACCCTACAATTATCCCTGTATCACAGTGTGCCTGTATGCTGGTGAACAAAACAAAAAACTGGGTAAGTGCGAGTCGGAATCGCGCACTGAGGGTTCCGTACAAACTTACCTATGTGAATAGTTAAATTCCCGAATTTTTCCGAATCGCAATTTTTTTTTGTGACGTAACTTCAATTTTACTGTTTTCAGATTTATATCTGTACTTGTGCTATGAAACCTTGCTTCATGCCAAATTTCAGGATTCTGAGGCGGCCGATCGCGTTATGCAACGGTCCTCACGCCCTAACCGCCGCCGGGATTCCGATCCCGATTTCCGCCAACCGTAGGCGCGGGCTTGCGGACGGCGAGTAATGGGCGGCTCGCTGTCCGACCGTCCGGTAACTGTTCGGACCGAGCCCAAGTCGTCGACGGCGCGTATTGTTCCACGCGCGCCTCAGGGAGATGTCAGAAAATCGTAGGGGCCCAGCAGGGCCGAAGCCTACTGGGGCCACGGGTAGTGTGAAAGCGAAGCCCGGGGCCCCGGGATGAAGGCAAAGAAGGAACAGGATTGGGTTTTTAGTCAGTAAAAGTCTGACACTATCTCTCGCTCCGCCCAAGAGCGCGATTTATCATTAGATGACTTTTTGAAAAATCTAACGTCTAAGTTAACGAAAAAATGAGATATGGCCGTTTATATCGCAAAAAACGTATATTTCGACACGCTCAAGGAAATCAAAATTCATTTGGTACTTCCCCTTGACCCAGAATCCTGAAATTTGGTATAAAGCCAGGTTTTATAGCACAGGTATAGGAATAAATCTGAAAACAGTATTTTTTTATTTTTTTTATTTTGATATAACCTAGTGCTTGAATCCCACCTGATGGTAAGCAGTGATGCAATCGTTGATGGTGAGGCGCACTAATTTATTAAGAGCCTATTCACTCTAGCCTTGAAGACACCCAAATTATAATCGGATGGGAAGACCTCAGCAGGCAAATTGTTAAGTAACAAAAAAAAATGTGATTCGGAAAAATCTATGAGACGCCATTCGGGAACTGAACTATTCATATGGGTAGGTTTGTACGGAACCGTCATTGCGCGAGTGCGACTCGCACTTGTCTAGTTTTTTTTTAATTATGTAATCTAGTGCTTGACTGCTATCCCACCTGATGATCAGCGGCGATGCAATCGTTGATGATGAAGCGCACTAGTTTATTAAGAGCCTATTCACTCTAGGCTTGAGGACACCTAAATTATAATTGGACGGGAAGACCGCAGCAGGCAAATTGTTCCAGTCCTTCGATGTACGTGGTGTAAACGACGAGGCGAAATGCTTAGTCCGGAGCGTAGAGGTGTCAACAATGTAGCCCTGCCCCCCTAGCCAAGTTACAACCGTTTCGTGTCGAATTCGGTTCTCCAATCGGTAACGCCTCGGTGTCAGCAATTGTAGAAAACGATAAGTTCGTAGCCATGTTGACGCGCCTGCCCCCCTAGCCAAGTTGCAAACGATAAACGTGAACGCTTAGTAATCTCCAATAGATTTTCAACTTTATAACTAAGAGCATAAAGTTGAAAATCTATTAAAGACTACTGAGCGTTAGCGACCGGAACGAACAAAAACACTATGTAATCTTCAATAGTTTTTCAACTTTATATCCAATACCATAAAGTTGAAAATCTATTAAAGACTACTGAGAGTTTACGTTTATCGTTTGTGACTTGGCTAGGGGGGCTGAGTCGGCCGCTCGTTCTACAATAACAAAGGATGTAGCGTTGAACAATGTAGAAACGATAACAATTCATTCTATCATTTTGAACGATGTGGGGCTACGAATGTTCTATTCGTTTGTTCTGACCACGTGACTTAACTTTGAGATGATGTCATTCCCATACATTTTATTAGTTTTCGACTAGCGTTAATGATTGCAGATTATCAACTTGGCTAGGGGTGCTGGGGTAAATACTCGCCGTACGTTAGGTTTTCCGATGGTAAAAAAGATGGCGGAATCAATTCATGTAATTCCCGATCTCGTTACTTATAATTTGTACTACAGCCAAAATAATGGCCTGTTTACATTTCACACCCAGATAAAAGTGGTTCCAAATAGCGATCAAGGTCCTCGTCACTTCGGAATTCTTCGGGAACCTTCGGGAGCACTCGTGAAGGACGTAGATGTTTATTTATAGAATGAAATGAGATAATAAACGATCTTTGAAAGCCTTGAGGCCTTGGGTGCTCAACATGGCGGATTTAAGAATAATAATAATGAAATGAAATGGCACATTTCGCGCAATAGCTGTTGAGAATGTGGCTCATATGCGGGCGCTGCGTTATTTATTGTTTTTTTTAAAGCCTTGCACAGATTATAATTTTAGGTTATATTTTTTATTTGTGATTTTTTTTCGGTATTATTTACATTTTATTGACATTTAGTTCTTTTTTTTTTTAATCAATGATATTAATGTGATGATAACTAATGTGGAATGTAATTTTATTTATTTACCTGGCAAATGAGCTACTACACCAGCATAGCATGTATTTATTATTTTTTTTTTTTAGTATTGTGGTGTTTAAATGTTGTGTTACAATATTGTTCAATTTTAAACTGTTCGACACAACTGTTATTTTATTTTTTGAGGTGGTAATACATAAAATAACTTTTCGCGCTCTGGGTGGGCGCGAAGGCAAGTCAGACTTTTACTGGCTAAAACCCACTTGTGTTTCTTCAATTGCCCTTTACGTTCTAGGGCTGATAACTCTTTCGATCATACCTGCAACCCTAGCAAACATCGACCGTACTGAGCCCCGTTTATTTTGCTAACGTCTCTTTGAGGCGCGCACTTTGTCTTTACCGGACGACCGGACAGCGAGCTACCCAATGCTCACCGTCCGCACCTGTAAATTCGTTTAGCAAGATTATTATTTAGGAGTTCTTACTTTAGTTGCAGTCATCTTGTTGACCTCAGCTTCTCATGTTGCTAGTAGTTCCATCATCATCTGGAAATAAGAGAAACACAGTTTATTTTAGGCGCCCATTTTAAGTTTTATTTTTTAAAAGTAAACTATAAGTTTTTGTTGTTTGATCATTCAGTTCCCTTCAAAGTGGTTGAGCTGAGTGGGGCTGATGCAGGAGTCATGCTCGTGAACGGGTGCCGTCAGTTGAGACTGATCATCTCTTAACTGCCAGTGACTTATTTCAATTTATATTTTTTTTTTAATACTAGGAGGGACAAAAAATATGTAACCAACATTTTTTGTAACTCATAACATGATTTAAAACAGTGTCCATGGAGTTTCTTGCACGTTCTTCTCCATAAAGATCTACGCTTTGGAACGTGCAACTTTGCTTCACTACTTTTTTTTGGACTGACCGACACTTTGACAATTCAAAAGTGCCTGTCATTGGTCATTTGATTTCTGATTTGACAGCGGCGCCGCCACGTGAATGTAGAAAATTCTGTAAAACTACATTTAACATTATTAAAAATAATTGCATTTACAATGATCTACATTTCTATGGTTTGAGTTCTTTTACTTGATTATTTATTTAATTTTGACATTGCACTATTACCCTAATTTCTATTCATTAAGTCATGTTGTGTTTTGTTATAATTTGTTTTAATCGTAATTAATGTACTGATTTATTTATTTGTTTTTGAAATTTCTTGTAATTTCTATTTAAAATGTAATTGATCTCAATTTATTCTATTTTTAATTTGATTTATTTTAATTTATTCCAATGCTATTTTTAACCTTTTGAGTTTTAATGTAATTTATTATTTATGTGATCAAAACTTCGTTTATAATTTATTGTATTAGTGCTGTGCATGCCTGTAAGTGACGTAATCCCCATAATATTCCTTCTTCGGGCTTGCGGACGGCGAGCAATGGGTGGCTCGCCGTCCGATCGTCTGGTAACCGTCCGGACCGAGCCCAAGTCGTCGACGGCGCGGATTGTTCCACGCGCGCCTCAGGGAGATGTCAGCAAATCGTAGGGGCCCAGCAGGGTCGAAGCCTACTGAGGCCACGGGTAGTGTGAAAGTGAAACCCGGGGCCATGGGACGAAGGCAAAGAAGGAACAGGAGTGGGTTTTTAGTCAGTAAAAGTCTGACACTATTCCACGCTCCGCCCAAAAGCGGGATTTGTCATAAGATGATTTTCCCAACTAAAAAAAAAAATAAAATAATAATATTCCTTCTTCATTTGCAAATTTTCTTTTTTCTGTAAAGTTAACCAGTGAATGAGTCGTCGGTGTGTCAATTTTAAATAAATAAATAATTATTTTTATTTTTTTTATCAGATAATAATCCTTTTTATAATAATTACTAATTATGTTAAAAAGTGTACACCTTTAAGGTAGATTTTTGAGGAACTAATTAAAAATTTGAGAAAGTTAATAATAAATTGTTTATTATTAAGATCTCATGTGAAATGTACCAATAATCACACCAATAAATGAATTAAGATTTTTTTTTCAAATAATAACTAGGTCTGAAAGTATACAATTTTGTTAGAGATTTCCTTTAATAACGAAGGCAGCAGGCATTTATAAAAATAATCCCTTATGTGGGATTATTAAATGAGGATGAAACTTTGTACGGAAGTTCATTAAATTTTCCTAAGGAAATTTCCATTGGGCGGCTTGCTGAAATATGAAAAATTTAATAAAAAAAGCATTTATGTCAGGCAACTTATAGCACCCATAAAACAATCACAAAACAGAACACACACACATAAGGAAATACATTTTACACTATCGGACATAGCCAGCAACATGTCTGCTACAGCAATGTCCGATATAGCATAGCATAGTCGGCCTTATAATGTTCCCACTGTTGGGACTCAGGCCTCCTCTCTAAGAGAGGGAATGGGCTGTAATCCAGCACGCGGGCCCAGTGCGGGTTGGTGGATGTCACATGTCTTCGAATTTTTGGTTCTAGGACATGCCGGTTTCCTCACGATGTTTTCCTTCACCGTTTTGAGATCAGTGGTGATGAAATAAATTACACAAAGTAATGTGCCTGGCTGGGTTTGAACCCGCGACCTACGACTCGTAAGTCGGAGCCGTTACCACTCGGCCACCACTGCTCTAGTCCAATATAAGGGCAATCAAATCTGCCGGCAATCACCGCCAGAACTGTATTGGAGCTGCCCCGCACCCTTCGCACCAAGGACGCGAACCGCTTGCGCATGGTGGTGTGAAAACAGTCGGTGCGCGCTTTCGCACTACAGAAGTGGGGCAAACCCCACACCGCCCTGAACGCGTTATTGTATCGGATACGGAGAACAAATAAAAAAATTAAAAAAAAACTCAATAAATAATCATTATCATTTAATGATATACAAAGGAAAATTAGACAGGAAAATTATATTGCCCGACACTAGGAATTACTCCTGTATCGTGGGTGCGTTCGTAAATATGTAAACTCACATACCTACACAAAACACCCAGACATGGAACACCTATCTGTAGACCGGATCTTGGTACAGGCCATGGTCCGGAGCGAGGAGGAGTGGCAGGCGGCCGCCTCCTTCTGCGAAGCAGTAATGCTAGCAAAGGAGGAGGCCGTACGCACGAGGGAACGGCCCTCACGCCCCAGCCACCGGGATCCCGATCCCGATTTCCAGCCACCGTAGGCGCGGGCTTGCGGACGGCAAGCAATGGGTGTGGTAACCGTCTTAGAGTGTTTCACGCGCGCCTCAAGGAGATGTCAGCAAAACCCTAGGGGCCCAGCAGGGTCAAAGCCTACTGGGGCTATGGGTTGTGCGAACCCGGCCCCGGGGCCCTGGAACGAAGGCAAAGATGGAACAGGAGTGGGTTTTATTTAGTAAAAGTCTGACCTTCAATTTGCTGACATCTCTTTAAGGCATGTCTGGAACGTAACACACTGTCGACTCAAGCTTGATCCTTGCCAGACGGCCGCACGTCAGAGCTAGCCTTTGCTCGTCGTCCGCAAGCCCGTGCCTACGACTACTGATGCCCGGGGCATCTTCTGCGTCGGCTGGTGCGCGAGGACGTCCGTTCCCTCATGGTAATGGCCAACGCTTTCGCTCGTATTACTGCGTCGCCGTAAGAAACGACCACTTCCCATTCCCTCTCATCAGAGGCGTAGCGTATACAAATTTAGACTTGGGTGAAAGCACATCATCGAGGCCTTTTTCTTTCATAAATTCGAAAACGAGACAGTGACTGTCGCAACCGAGTGTTCGACCACCTCGTCGCGTACCATCAGGTGAAATAGTGGTCAAACACGAGCCTACCAATTGTGAAAAAAGCCTCGTTCTTAAATGGTCAACATCGCCCATGGCCTGAAACAGACTTGGAAGGGAGAGATCGGGAAGGTGAGTTGTGTTACTTTTTTGGTGTACAATAAAGTTTATTCTATTCTATTCTATTCTATCGCCGCCATCGGTCGCACTTGATCAAGCCAAGCTAACTGTGTATGGGGAAAGTTTAAGCATGTGCTTTCAAGATTTCTCCACGAACTCGGTTACGGTCATCTACTTTTTTATATATATAAAAAACTTTTTACAAAAAAAATACAACCGACTTCAATGTAAAAAAAACACTGAAAAGTGCAAAATAACTTTAATTTCGGAAGTCGGTGTTTCTATAATAGTTTTGTCTCTTCGTTATTTAACACCGACTTCCGAAATTAAAGTTATTTTGCACTTTTCAGTGTTTTTTTTACATTGAAGTCGGTTGTATTTTTTTTGTAAAAAGTTTTTTATTTTTCACTTTTTAGTTATGGTACCAACACTAAAAAGTACCCCTCAGCCATACTTAAATACCTTATAACCAGAGTGCATCTTATGACAATTCTAATAATACCAAACACGGGTAGATTAAATTAATTTATTACAGAGTTCCGGTGCCTAATTTCAGGCTTCATCATCAGATCAGTTCGATATATTACTCCTCTTCTTTCAGTCAGTCATCGACTACACGTATAAACAAAGCAATTTTACTTGTTACGACAGTTCTGCTGTGATCCCATGAAGAGTTCTGTTCCATATCTACGAAGTTCATGATCAGATCATAACAATGTTTCTATGGGACCAACTTGGAAGCATAACCTTTCAATCAAAAAAAAAATTTTCAAAATCGGTCCACAATTGACCGAGAAATCGGTGAACATACATAAAAAAAAAAAAAAAAAAACATACATTCAACCGAACATATAACCTCCTCCTTTTTGAAGTCGGTTAAAAAGGGGAAACTGATTGATTGACATATAATACTGGGACTAGGAACATCCCATACAAAACTGCTCCGAGGCACCCCTCGCCCGCGCCCGTTTTTCTACGAAATAACACATTAAAGTTCTCCATCGACACGACTACATGCACACCGTTAAAGTTGATCTAGCGACACTGCGCAGGTAATAATCCGGTTTCCGCAACTGGGACCACCCCACACGATACACGCGCGACGTCACGGGACGGGTACACGCGTGGGCGCCCGCGCTGGCTCCCGCTTAACGCAGCGTTGGCACTAAGGGGATGAAACGGGGTTCTAAAATTTGTATGGGGGAACTCAATTTCACACAAGCGAAGTCGTAGGCAGAAGCTTGTAATGATATTAGCCCACTTGACCATCTCATTATCTTTAAGAACTCCACCAAACGCAAAAACAGCCATAAAAACTTCCCTTGTATTTCGCAGAACATCAATGAGAACGTTTCAAAATGTAGGCCTCAAATAAACCATGTTTACTAACAAATTGGTAAATATTTACCAAGTAATCTTATAAACGTCGGATACTCCGGGGATGGAACAAAGGTGAGCTGGTTTTCAGGGCTGTCAACAACAAGTTTTGTAGCAATTAAACCCTTACAAATCAAGGTAAAACTACATTGGGCACACGTGGTCTTCATACATTGTATATGACAACTAGTGCGCCTCACCATCAACGATTGCATCACTGCTTACCATCAGATGGGACCGTAGTCAAGCACTAGTATATCAAATAATAAAAAAGACTTGTAGAGCTTATTTTTGAGTGGGAAAATCATCTAATGACATCCCACGCTCTTGGGCGGATTGGGAGGGCATGTCAGACTTTAACTGACTAAAAACCCACTCCTATTCCTTCTTTGCCATTGTTCTAGGGCCCCGGGAATCTCTTTCGCATCATCCATAGCCCCAGTAGGCTTCGACCCTGCTGGGCCTCTACGGTTGCTGACATCTCCTTGAGGCGCGCGTGGAACACTACGCGCCGTCAACGACTTGGGCTCGATCCGGACGGTTATCGGACGGTCGAAGTCTATGTTAGAAATACGCCGTACAAATCAGGCGTGGCCCACGTGTGCGTCGGTATAATGTAATTCCCGCTTCACAATAAACTTTGTGAGTGAATGACGAATGTGTATATTTAGATGAAATTTGACACATAAGTTGACCATTGACTGGCCTGTTGGTCCAGTCACTAGACCAACAGGCCAGTCAATGGTCACACGGCATAGCAGTCAGGGCCACTAACCACTAGACTCTAGTGGTTAGTGGCCCTGACTGCTATGCCAGAAGTCGTGGGTTCGATTCCCACCCAGGACAAATGTTTGTATGAAGAGCACGATCATTTGTTCTGTGTCTGAGTGTAATTTATCTATATATGTATGTAAGTATTTAGAAATATATAGGTAGGTTTATCAGTTGTCTAGTACCCATAACACAAGCTCTGCTTAGCTTGGGACTAGACGGCGTTGTGTGATAGTTGTGGAATATTATATTATTATTATATTTCCTGGAATAGCATACAGGATACTTTGAATCCCGGGAGCATAATCCCGACAAACTCGTTCCATTATCGGACCACCAGATGTATTGTAAATTATTATAACTATGATCATCATTATTTTTTATTATTATTATTATTTTTATATATTTTATTTATCTCAGAAACCTGAGGTCCTGGACCTTTGGGAGGCGTACAAGGAGCCGAAGCCAACTCGCAGAGGCCCTTTAGATAATTATAAAGGAACATGATATCAACCGACGATTATCCCTGTACGCGCTATGCTAGTGCACCCAAGGACAACCCCCGGTTATTGAAAAACTGTTGCGACATATGGAGAACAAAGATAATAGGGCTATGGTTTTTGGAGTCTTAAGTGGACTGGTAACATGGAACTATGTCAAGACTATGGCCCCTGCCTGAACAACGTTATTAATATGCATCGAAAAAAGGCAGGGGGTGACTTGCACACTCAATAAATGGGCCCCCAAAAACGGCCGCTAGCACGAAGTGACGTAGCAACAAGAGGGCAACATATCCTGAGGTGCTTGAGGAGTGGAGAGGTATACCACGGCTATCAGGACAATCCCGGAAGTACGGTCAAGATCCCTACCAGCACCTTACTGGATTATACATCCTTCTCCCGAGCACGTTTGCTCTTGCGAATCTCCACTCAAGCCAGCCAATAAAGGCAAGAGAGAGGTGGGAGCTCAGTTCCTCGTCAGTGTTCACTACGGCCGGCCAATAAAGGCAAGCCGGAGATGAAGAACAAGAATTCTCCCGGGAGATCGGGTCCGTGGGGTCGCTAATGCCCAACAGTTCGCCACAAAACTGCACTGCGGATTGTATCTCTCTTAGTCTGGCCCCTCACCCTAGGCATATTACGGCAAAGCAAACTTTACCGATACAGACCTAGGGTATATTGGAGCACGCAAGCCCCACCACGACGTCAACGTAGAGATACGGCGATGGGGTTATTATTATTATTTTTTTTATATTTTATTTATCTCAGGACCCTGAGGTCCTGGACCTTTGGGAGGCGTACGAGGAGCCGAAGCCAACTCGCAGAGGCCCTTTAGATAATTATAAAGGAACATGATATCAACCGACGATTATCCCTGTACGCGCTATGCTAGTGCACCCAAGGACAACCCCCGGTTATTGAAAAACTGTTGCGACATATGGAGAACAAAGATAATAGGGCTATGGTTTTTGGAGTCTTAAGTGGACTGGTAACATGGAACTATGTCAAGACTATGGCCCCTGCCTGAACAACGTTATTAATATGCATCGAAAAAAGGCAGGGGGTGACTTGCACACTCAATAAATGGGCCCCCAAAAACGGCCGCTAGCACGAAGTGACGTAGCAACAAGAGGGCAACATATCCTGAGGTGCTTGAGGAGTGGAGAGGTATACCACGGCTATCAGGACAATCCCGGAAGTACGGTCAAGATCCCTACCAGCACCTTACTGGATTATACATCCTTCTCCCGAGCACGTTTGCTCTTGCGAATCTCCACTCAAGCCAGCCAATAAAGGCAAGAGAGAGGTGGGAGCTCAGTTCCTCGTCAGTGTTCACTACGGCCGGCCAATAAAGGCAAGCCGGAGATGAAGAACAAGAATTCTCCCGGGAGATCGGGTCCGTGGGGTCGCTAATGCCCAACAGTTCGCCACAAAACTGCACTGCGGATTGTATCTCTCTTAGTCTGGCCCCTCACCCTAGGCATATTACGGCAAAGCAAACTTTACCGATACAGACCTAGGGTATATTGGAGCACGCAAGCCCCACCACGACGTCAACGTAGAGATACGGCGATGGGGTTATATTATTATTATTATCAACTATGATCATGATGCATCGACGCTGAGTTGCTAGCCTGTCGGTTTTCTATCGTTTACATTTCGGGGAGTGTGCACTGGAATTGCACAATCTAATTCCGCCAAGTCCGTTCCATCATCGGACCACTAGACGTACGGCGTTGCGCCACCGGTACATGGTAGACATCTCACCCATACGCACTAAACGTTTTCGGAACACACTCATTATGCATACAGCTAAGGAGTGGCATTCCCTGGTGGAGTTTGTTTTCTGATAGCTACAACCTAGGGGTCTTTAAATTAAGGGTGAAGAGGTTATTTCAAGGCAAGCTTGCTTCACTGTCGATCTCATCATCGCTTACCGGATAGTGGTTAAGCATGCATGTCAATGATAAAAAAAAAAACAGATTAAAAAACACGAATTTTGACAAACGATGTCCCGATAATAGCCATTGACAAAGATGATATATAACACAATACACCCCTATTTTTTTAAATAGCACAAAAAATTTGGCTATATCCGTACCCGTTACTGATCATATTTGTGTAGTCAAAAGTAAAAAAAAAACGAAATCCCTTAATTGTCCACGAAAATGTGTCATAATTGGTAAATTCATAATTGAATCAATCATTCATAACAATTGCTACTAGAAAATACTACACGCAGTGTTTTTCCATTTGTATTGCCATTCATTCATTCATAATCAATAGCCTGTACAATATTTCCAGAAATTGAGTGAAATTTTGGGATACAAACAAACGTTCATAACTTTGCTGTTTAAGTATATTATTTATTGAGACTTTACTTAAATAATAACAAGACCTTTTCTAATAAGCCCTTTAAGTTATCATCATTATCATCATCATCATTTCAGCTGAAAGACATCGACCGTTGGACATAGGCCTCCCCCAAATGTCGCCACAATGACCGGTCCTGTGCGTCTCGCATCCATCGGATTCCCGCGACCCTCACCAGGTCATCGGTCCACCTTATAGGAGGCCTTCCAACGCTGCGTCTTCCGGTACGTGGTCGCCATTCCAGAACCTTTCGTTCCCATCGACCATCTGTTCTGCGAGCAATGTGCCCTGCCCTCTGCCACTTAAGTTTGGCGATTCTTCGGGCTATGTCTGTAACCTTGGTTCTCCTGCGGATATCTTAATTTCTGACGCGAACACGCAAAGAAACTCCGAGCATAGCCCTTTCCATTGCCCTTTGAGTGGCTTTAAGCCTTCTGATGAGCCCTTTAAGTATTTGTACTAATTAAAATTTAGTGGTGTATATTTCACAAATCATTCGCACAACTGACAACCCTAACCTACGAACCCTTTTGTGCCGAAACCCGTTCGGTCCGCTTCGGAACCCGTGTCACGCACCGTTTTATTTGATCTATGAATCGATTGTAGTGGTCCTCTAGGGTGGTGATGACGTCAGCCGTTTGAGGGTTTTTATACGTTTTTTAGAGGGTGTTGATAACATAACATTCAATGTTTTGTACAGGTATCGCACAGTTATTCTGTATGTTTTATAAACTCAAACTTAAAATTATTTATTTCACATAGGCCTACATAAAACGAATTATAAAACGTCAGAAGCTAGTGCACGGTTCCAAATTGGTCGTTTCCTATGGAGAAGAACCGGCAAGAAACTCCATGGTGACTCTTTTAAAAAAAATATTGTTTCTATAATATTTCCATATTACAATAATAATAGATATGAGAGGACAATGTAGACCGTCCAGCTTTGTACCCAAAAGCACAATGAAAATTGTAGTCCATGAATCCGCGGAGTCAACAGTGTTCTCACATTCACATTATAAAAAAAAGCTATAGCATAGTCGGCCTTATAATGTTCCCACTGTTGGGACTCAGGCCTCCTCTCTAGGAGAGGGAATGGGCTGTAATCCACCACGCGGGCCCAGTGCGGGTTGGTGGATGTCACATGTCTTCGAATTTTTGGTTCTCGGACATGCCGGTTTCCTCACGATGTTTTCCTTCACCGTTTTGAGAGCAGTGGTGGCCCAGTGGTAACGGCCCCGACTTACGAGTTGTAGGTCGCGGGTTCAAACCCAGCCAGGCGCATTACTTAAAAAAGCTATACAAAAATAAAAATAAACATATCAATAAATGATAGACGAATAAAAAAATTACTACTTATGTGTTGCCAAGTACCTTTATAACACTAGCTTCTACCTCTGGCTTCACCCGCGTGAAAGTAGGTTTCACCATACAAACTTCCCACGCGCGCCTCAAGGAGATGTCAGCAACTGTAGGGGCCTAGCAGGGTCGAAGCCTACTGGGGCCAAGGGTCTGATTCTGAAAGGAAGACTCGGCCCTGGTACGAAAGGCAACGAGGGAACGGGAGTGGGTTTTTAGTCAGTAAAAGTCTGACACTATCTCCCGCCCCGCCCAAGGGCGGGGGATGTCATAAGATGATTTTACCACCGAAAAAAAAAAAAAACAAAAAAAAAACATACAAACTTCAGACCCCCGTTCCATTCCCTTAGGTGGTGAAATTTAGAAAATACTTTCTTATTTTTTGTATATGTCACCGTACAATTGTAAATACCATTTTTTTAATAATCTATCCCGCGAGATTGTAAACTGTCGAAAGATTGTGATCCGTAACATACTGTTTACAATTTAACGCATTATTTTTCGGTAGATTATAATCTATCGAAGTCTATAAAACTGTTAAATCACAATGTGTCGCGTGTTAATTTGTCAACTGTCCGAAGGCGACCACCTACTGTAAGATCCACCAATCAGGGACACCTGATTGGTAGCCCGTTCTGTGTGTATATATATACAGATAATGAGAAACATACTCGTAAATAATATATACGCTACACTGAGCAAAACGCGATGCGACCCAGAGCGTGGCATTTAACCACATTTTCTCGCGTGAAGACGCGTTGTTGAACACGCATCGATAAATCGCGCCGAGGGTTGCACTGCTGTTTCTAGCTATAGCCACAAGGGAACATTATTACCTATAGTAATCAGCCTTTTTTTTTTTTTAATAAGGTTCAGTTGAAAACCAGCGTCAGGCAACTACCACGAAGTTGTCTGGCATTTTTGCTGAACTGGACCTATTTGGTGCAGGCGCGAGACACACAATGTTAGTTATTTTATTTTCTTTTCTTTTTTTTATCTTAAGTGTTTACATGTTGTTTCTACATTGTGTGTATCTGTGTACGTGTGCCAAATAAAATATTTTTCTTTCTTTCTTTCTTTACCTTTTAATGTTCCCACTGTTAGGACTCAGGCCACCTCTCTAGGAGAGGGAATGGGCCGTAATCCACCACGCGGGCCCAGTGCGGGTTGGTGAATGTCACATGTCTTCGAATTTTTTGGTTATAGGACATGCCGGTTTCCTCACGATGTTTTCCTTCACCGTTTTGAGAGCAGTGGTGATGAAATAAATTACACAAAGTAATGCGCCGGGCTGGGTTTGAACTCGCAACCTACAACTCGTAAGTCGGAGCCGTTACCGCTCGGCAACCACTGCTCTCAAGGCTTATTATGCTAGTGTAATGTCTATTAAATTGGCACCATGGGTAAGCAAAAACATTATTACCTATAAACTACGTAAATTTTTGGGTTCCGTAAACTAAGTCGGCAAAAACGGAACCCATATAGGATCACTTTTTTGTCCGTCTGTCAAGACCCATTTTTTCAGGAACGCTTAGGGGTCATCATCATCATCATCTTCCTGCCGTTGTTCCGTTTTATTTGGGGTCGGCGCAACACGTTTTTTTCTTCCATTCTGTCCTGTCACTCGTCACGCTATCACTATCTCCCTTAGCGCAACGCAACGCACGCAAACGCGCGCTTAACGAAAGCTTAGAGGTATCAAGCAAAGAGGTAAATTAAGAGAGAGAGAGAGAGAGAGGATTTAAGAGGTAAATTATTTCTATAGGGGATGACTTTAATCTTTCTACATTTACTTCTTTTAACCGACTTCAAAAAAAGGAGGTTATCAATTCGGTTGTATGTTTTTTTTATTTTTTATGTGTGTTACGTCAGAACTCCGTAGTTTATAGACCAATTTTCAAAATTTTTGTTTCTTCATAAAGCATATGCCTCCAGAATGGTCCCATTTTTTTCAAAATCCAGTTCTGATGATGAAATCCATGAGGAATCGAGGGAACTCCTCAAATATTATAGGCAACTATATAGTGATTTTGGTATTTTCATCAAGAACTTAAGCATTTTCTAGTTAAAAAGTAACATTTGATGAAGTGGAACTGATGAAGAAGATCAGATTTGGCCAACGGAACTTCATACTCACATAGATATCACAATGACAATACAAATAAATAAATGGTTCTGAATAGTTATGTGGAAAATGGTATCATCGATGTGACCTGATGATGATGATGGAGCCGGAAGATAGGCACCGAAACTCTATAATAAATCAATGTATCCTAGCCGTGTTTGGGCTTATTAGAATTGTCATGAGATGCACTTGGGCTATAAGGTTCTATCGAATTGATCTGATGATGGAGCCGGAAGGTGGAAGGTAGACACAGGAACTTCATAATAAAATAATGTAACCTAGCAGTGTTTGGGTTAATTGGAATTGTCATGAGAAATAGGCACTCTGGTTATAAGTGTATCGCAACCAAAAAGTGTGAAATAAAAAACATTTAACCAAAAAAAAAAATGACTTCACTAAAAAAAAACACTAAAAGGATCGAAATAACTTTAATTTCGGAAGTCGGTGTTAAATAAGAAACAAACAATACCGAGAAACACTGACTTCCTTCGATCCTTTTAGTGAAGTCGGTTATTATTATTATTTTTTGTATTTTTTTTTTTATCTCGAATAATACCTCTACGGCAGGGGTTGCCAACCTGGTGATCTTGGCTGCTAATCCAGTCGATCTTGGTAAGCAGCAGCGTATTTACTTTTAGGCCAAGAGGAATATAGCGCGACTACTTTTTAGCCCCGTAACTTCTTTATCGATAAATGTGCTTAAAAAAATCACTAAAAACAAAAATAACGACGATATGAATAATTAATAAGTATATAATTGAATAAAATAGAATAAACTTTATTGTACACCAAAAAAGTAACACAGCTTAAACATAAACTTTTAAATCTATGGGTACAATGGTGGTCTTATCGCTGACAGCGATATCTACCAGACCACCTTAGGATGGACTGTAAGAACTTAAAATAATATAGGAGGACATAATGTAGATTATACATCTGACACTCCAAAAATATCAGCTTAAAGATGTAAATACATTTTCACCCCCGTTTTGCATGCAAAAAGGATAAAATACAATAGAACATAGTCCTTTGTCCGGATGATGACAGGTCATAATTTATAGACCCGGATAATACAGTCATACCTGGGTATCATGTCAGAATAACACTGTCCCAGTATTTTTGTTACACAGTTGAAAAATGGGTCAGTTTCAGGGTTGCCGATTGCTTTTGACAGGCCAGTTGGTCTAGTGGTCAGTGTCCCTGACTGCTATGCCGGAGGTCGTGGGTTCGATTCCTACCCAGGACAAATGTTTGTGTGATGAGCACGATCATTTGTTCTGTGTCTGGGTGTAATTTATCTATAATATATAAATGTATTATTATTTTAATTATTATCTATAATATACAAATTTATAAGTATGTTTATCAGTTGTCTAGTACTCATACCACAAGCTCTGCTTAGTTTGAACTGTGCAGACTAGACTAGATGGCGTTTTGTGAAAGTTGTGGAATATTATTATTATTATTTTTGAAGAAAAATAACTACAGTTTTTTTCTAGGGAAAAAAATATTTGGAAGAAAAATAAAGTATTTTTTAAACTTTACTTATCCATAATAATTGTTCGATTATTCGTTGAAATCGGACGCGCCTGAACTGTACGCAAAAATGACTATTTAATTTGCACCGAACGCGGCAAGTGCCGCTGCCATCATGAGTTCGAAAGTTTCGCCACAAGTTCGGAGAACTTGTGGCGAACGACGTCCTGGCATTCCTGCACTATCAGCTGGATATCATGGACGAGGTCAGTGTGACCCAGATCTCGGTCAATTGTGGACCGATTTTGAATTTTTTTTTATTTTATTATATGGTTATACTTCCAAGTTGATCCCATAAAAATAACTTCAAAGATATGGAACAGAACTCCTCATAGGATCACAGCAGAACTGTCGTAACAAGTAAAATTGCTTTGTTTATACGTGTAGTCGATGACTGACTGAAAGAAGGGGGGGAGGGGATATATCGAAATGATCTTATGATGAACCCAGAAGGTACATTAATGTAATCTAACCGTATTTGGGATGATTAGAATTGTTATGAGATGCACTCTGGCTATAAGGTGTTTAAGTTTGGCTGAGGGGTACTTTATATGCATGTATAATTTTTATGTATCATAACTAAAAAGTGTAAAATAATAAACTTTTTACAAAAAAATACAACCGACTTCAATGTAAAAAAAAAACAGAAAAACGTGCAAAATAACTTTAACTTCGGAAGTCGGTGTTAAATAACGAAGAGACAAAACTATTATAAAAACACCGACTTCCAAAATTAAAGTTATTTTGCACTTTTTTGTGTTTTTTGTTTTACATTGAAGTCGGTTGTATTTTTTGGTAAAAAGTTTTTTTATTGTATTTTAGATTTTTGTTCTTATCTAATCTTTACATTTCAATTGCATAATATTTTAAAAGGTTTCAAGTGGAAGAGCGGAGTGTCACTTAACACAAGCATCTTCTTGCTTATTTGCAAAAGTAATATGTATTTGAAATAAACATTTTTATTTTTTTATTTTAAGCATTACAGTAAAGATTGAAATAGAGTTTTCATATATTTTATTTTTATGCAAATGTATAAAGTATATCTACCAAAAATAAAGTAAGATAATGTTCTAATAAAGTATGGTTGGCAACCCTAGTCAGTTTGTTCTATAAAACATACAGTTCGTTGAAAATTTATTCTAAATTCTGCCAGCGAAAAGGTGGGCCGAATTTTTTGGGCGGACTTGTATAAACTATTTTTTTTATGTTTAATAAAACACTTCGGCCCTTTTATGAAGAAAATCAAGGAAGCAAAAGTTTGCGTTTTTTGTAGGAATTGATCTCTTCCATAATTAAAAAGTAATTATCTTAATATAATTCTAAAAATATACATCTTATTAAAAGGAGAAAGTGACTGACTGACATATAACATACACATACACACACAGAAACACACACACAGCACAGCACAGCTGAAACTACTGGGACTAGGAGCATGAAATTTTGCACAAGGTTTCCTTTCAAGACATCAGCGAGCACTAAGAAGTGGTTTTTGAAAATTCGACTTTAATGGGGGGTGAAATCACAGATGAGCAGTGGTGGCCGAGTGGTAACGGCTCCGACTTACGAGTTGTAGGTCGCGGGTTCAAACCCAGCCAGGCACATTACTTTGTGTAATTTATTTCATCACCACTGCTCTCAAAACGGTGAAGGAAAACATCGTGAGGAAACTGGCATGTCCTAGAACTAAAAATTCGAAGACATGTGACATTCACCAACCCGCACTGGGCCCGCGTGGTGGATTACGGCCCATTCCCTCTCCTAGAGAGGAGGCCTGAGTCCCAGCAGTGGGAACATTAAAAGGCTGATTATGCTATGCTATGCTATAGGGGGTGAAAAGGGGGAAAAACGCTTGTATGCTAAGATTTTCCAAAATTCAACCCTTAAGGGGTCCTTTGTATGAAGAAACCTACTTTTATAAAGCCACTGGCGGGGACTAGTTATTCATATAACTACTGATCTAATAGAATAGCCTACCTATTAACATATTCGAGTGAAATCGCAAGAGTTTTATTAAATTTTATTAGTTATATTTAAATATTTGTTACTGTACTAAGTCTGATTTTATATTGTATTTACGGTTAACGTTAAGTTTATTTTTTATTTTTTATGTACTTCTTTTATTTTTTATAGTTAGTAGTATTATAATAGAGTTTAGTGTTATTTTAGCTTTTTAGGTTAATGTTAGTGTAAGATTATGACTTTTTTCAATTATTGATTTTTTTTCTCGGTTTGGAAACCATTATTGTATTAGGTTCCGCCTGTAAAGATAGTGTGCATATTTAATAATAATAAATAAATAAATATTTTCATAATTCATAAATACTTATTAAGGGCATGCAACTCGACATAAATTTTCACTGTTTTTCATACAACCGCTCTTACGAGATTATGACGTTATTAGATGTAGAAACGAAGAAAGGCGCAGCGGTTTTTATTCAAATCCATGAGAGCCATTATGATTACTTTTCCTCAAAAAAATGAAAACAAACCATAAAAACCATCTCCTTAATATTTCGCTTCGGTTGTAACTGGGTCTAAAGCTTTGACGACGACAACTCACATAATCTTATGTATTTCCTTATCCTTACAAATTATAAAACAAAGTCCCTAACATCATCTGTCTGTTTGTATGAACGCGTTAAACTCAAAAATTACTGGACGTATTTTCGTGCAGGTTTTGGTGAAAACTCATAGACAGATTGATTCATGAGGAAGGTTTTTTTTTCGGGTGGGAAAATCATCTAATGACATTCCCCGCTCCTGGGCGGAGCGAGAGATAGTGTCAGACTTTTACTGACTAAAAACCCACTCCTGTTCCAGGGCCCCGGGGATCTCTTTCGCATCACCCATGGCTTCAGTAGGCTTCCACCCTGCTGGGCTCCTCCTACTACTACTACGTACGTTGCTGACATCTGCTTGAGGCGTGCGTGGAACACTACGCGCCGTCAACGACTTGGGCTCGGTCCGGACGATTACCGGACGATCGGACGGTGGGCGGTCGGACCCATTGCTCGCCATCCGCAAGCAAATCGGGATTGGAATCCGGCAGGGGCGCGAGGGCCAAAGCCTCGCGCGTGCACGTGCGGCCTCCTATTTTGCTAGCATTACTGCTTCGCAGAAGGAGGCGAGCGCCTGCCACTCCTCCTCGCTCCGGACCATGGCCAGTACCAAGGCCATGAGAAAGGTTTAAGCGTGTAATATGTAGAGAAAAGACGAGAATTCAAAGAATGTATAAACACTCATGCGAAGCCGGGGCGGGACGCTAGTATACACATATAATATCATAAAGCCGAAGAGTTTGTTTGGTTGGTTGAACGCGCTAATCTTAGGAACTACTGATACAAATTGAAAAATGATGAATGATATGTTGGATAGCCCATTTCTTCAGGAAGGCTATGTAAAATCACGCTATGTTCCACGAGAGCGAAACAGTAAGTATAAAGACGCGGATGAACTTGCGTGTTTCAGCGCATTATGTTGGGAGACATTTGGTTCCCCTAATGTATCTGGGGCTAAATCAAGAATATGAAAGAAAACAATTGAAAACGAAAAGCCAAATTGTTGAAATGTAACTTAATTCCAACTTAGTATCCTTCCTAATTCTCTCAACCGACTTGAGTTTCACCGCCACCACCGTTTTAAGTTTATGACGAGGGAGATAAGGAAAAAGTCAAACAAATTGTTTCCTTTCCTTTATTTTTGTCACATTTTTCCTTATACTTTTCCTTTACAAGTTTTGGGTGGAATTGAATTAGTTGTTTAACTTAAGTTATATTTTTTTTGTTATTAATAGATCGATATTAGATTTTTTTATCTTCCGAACAGTCTTTAAACTTTTAGAAACGTGGTCTGTTCGTGGGTCTGCGGTTGCAAGTATAACTGCTGAATACACGGTCTTCGACTCGGTTCCCCTTTTTTTTTCCACATGAATACATTGCCTAGAGTAGAGCAGTGGTGGCTGAGTAGTAACGGCCTCGACTTGTAGGGGTTGTAGGTCGCGGGTTGAACCCAGCCAGGCGCATTACTTTGTGTACTTATTTCATCACCACTGCTCACAAAACGGCGAAGGAAAACATCGTGAGGAAACCGGCATGTCCTAGAACAAAAGATTCGAAGACATGTAACATCCACCAACCTACACTGGGCCCGCGTGGATTATCCTAGAGAGGAGGCCTGAGTCCCAGCAGTGGGAACATTATAAGGCCGACTGCATGCTGTGCTATGCTATACGTTGCCTAGGAATTCCTCCTGCATCGTGGGTGTCACAAACACGCAAACACACAGACTCGGAACACATATTGACCTTACAAATAAATGTTCTTTGTGGGAATCGAGCTCGCGACACGTAACGTAAGGCCCAACCATTGTACCAATCTTGCCATTCACCAACCGTAATTATCCGTAATAGTAGGTATAATAATAATAATATAATATTCCACAACTATCACACAACGCCGTCTAGTCCCAAGCTAAGCAGAGCTTATGTTATGAGTACTAGACAACTGATAAACATACTTATATATTTCTAAATACATAGGTACATCTATATATATAAAAGAAAGTCGTGTTAGTTACTTCACTTATAACTCAAGAACGGCTGAACCGATTTAGCTGAAAATTGGCAGGGAGGTAGCTTAGAACCAGGAGACGGACATAGGATACTTTACTTTACTTTTTTTTTTTTTTTTTTAGAGTAGGGTAGAGTAGGGTAGAGTAGGGTAGAGTAGGGTAGAGTAGGGTAGAGTAGGGTAGAGTAGGGTAGAGTAGGGTAGAGTAGGGTAGAGTAGGGTAGAGTAGGGTAGAGTAGGGTAGAGTAGGGTAGAGTAGGGTAGAGTAGGGTAGAGTAGGGTAGAGTAGGGTAGAGTAGGGTAGAGTAGGGTAGAGTAGGGTAGAGTAGGGTAGAGTAGGGTAGAGTAGGGTAGAGTAGGGTAGAGTAGGGTAGAGTAGGGTAGAGTAGGGTAGAGTAGGGTAGAGTAGGGTAGAGTAGGGTAGAGTAGGGTAGAGTAGGGTAGAGTAGGGTAGAGTAGGGTAGAGTAGGGTAGAGTAGGGTAGAGTAGGGTAGAGTAGGGTAGAGTAGGGTAGAGTAGGGTAGAGTAGGGTAGGGTAGAGTAGGGTAGAGCAGAGTAGAGTAGGGTAGAGTAGGGTAGAGTAGGGTAGAGTAGGGTAGAGTAGGGTAGTGTAGGGTAGAGTTGGGTAGAGTTGGATATAGTAGTCAGTTGACGGGAGCGAAGCCGCGGGCAAAAGCTAGTATCTATATATATAAAAGAAAGTCGTGTTAGTTACACTATTTATAACTCAAGAATGGCTGAACCGATTTGGCTGAAAGTTGGTGGGGAGGTAGCTTAGAACCAGGAGACGGACATAGGATACTTTATTTTTCTTTTTTTTTTTCATTTGAGTAGGGTAGAGTAGGGTAGAGTAGGGTAGAGTAGGGTAGAGTAGGGTAGAGTAGGGTGGAGTAGGGTAGAGTAAGGTGGAGTAGGGTAGAGTAGGGTAGAGTAGGGTAGAGTAGGGTAGAGTAGGGTAGAGTAGGGTAGAGTAGGGTAGAGTAGGGTAGAGTAGGGTAGAGTAGGGTAGAGTAGGGTAGAGTAGGGTAGAGTAGGGTAGAGTAGGGTAGAGTAGGGTAGAGTAGGGTAGAGTAGGGTAGAGTAGGGTAGAGTAGGGTAGAGTAGGGTAGAGTAGGGTAGAGTAGGGTAGAGTAGGGTAGAGTAGGGTAGAGTAGGGTAGAGTAGGGTAGAGTAGGGTAGAGTAGGGTGGAGTAGGATAGAGTTGGGTAGAGTAGGATATAGTAGTCAGTTGACGGGAGCGAAGCCGCGGGCAAATGCTAGTTATAGATAAATTACACCCAGACACAGAACAAATGATCGTGCTCATCACACAAACATTTGTTCTGGGTGGGAATCGAACCCACGACCTCCGGCATAGCAGTCAGGGCCACTAACCACTAGACCAACAGGCCAGTAATATTATTAATACTGCTGGATATAGGCCTCCCCCAAGTATCGCTACCACAACCAGTCCAGTGTGTCTCGAATCCAGATACTTATTTACTTATTTCGCAATTACATCGAGCTGGTATTTAGCAGATCCATCCCAAAAATGAGAACTGTACTCCATACATACTACTACTTAATTTAATTCCTTAGTTACTACTTCATTATCATTCATAATTTTAGCCGAAAGACGTCCACTGTTGGACATAGGCCTCCCCAAGTATGTCTCGCATTCATCGGATTCCCGCGACCCTCACCAGGTCATCGGTCCACCTTCCAACGCTGCGTCTTCCGGTATGTGGTCGCCACTCTAGAACCTTTCGTCCCCATCGACCATTTGTTCTGTGATCAATGTGCCCTAGTCTAACAGTGGATGTCTATCGGCTTTTTTTTCCGTGGGAAAATCATCTTATGACATCCCCCGCCCTTTGGCGGGGCGGGAGATAGTGTCAGACTTTTACTGACTAAAAACCCACTCCTGTTCCTTCGTTGCCTTTCGTACCAGGGCCGAGTCTTCCTTTCAGAATCAGACCCTTGGCCCCAGTAGGCTTCGACCCTGCTAGGCCCCTACAGTTGCTGACATCTCCTTGAGGCGCGCGTGGAACTGCACGCGCCGTTGACGACTTGAGCTCGGTCCGGTCGGTTACCGGACGGTCGGACGGTGGGCCACCCATTGCTCTCCGTCCGCAAGCCTACGCCTACGATGGCCGGAAATCGGGATCGGAATCCCGGCGGCGATTGGGGCGTGAGGACCGTTGCCTCACGCGATCGGCCGCCTCCTTTGCTAGCATTACTGCTTCGCAGAAGGAGGCGACCGCCTGCCACTCCTCCTCGCTCCAGACCATGGCCTGTACCAAGGCCCGGCGCGAGAGATTGCTGCCGCCGATCGCCCCCACGAGGACACGGCGTTGCTCTGCCCAAGCGGGACACCACCGTGTGCCCGGGCGTTTCTTCCGCACGAATCCGGTGCAGGAACCTCCCGAACTTACCATGTCCGGTGAGGACCTGCGTCATGTGGAAGGTAAGGACGCCGTGTTGTCTTTCCAGCTACTCCTCAAAGAGGGGAAGTCCCCTCTCCCCTCACCGCCATAATTATGGCGTGCCCAGGATGTCTATCGGCTGTAATGATGATGATGATGATGAAATTATCGCTTACCGTCAGGTGAGATCGTGGTAAAACGCGAGCCTAACAATGTTAAAAAATAGTAAGTAATTTCCAAAGGTTTTAAATTCAAAAATCATCTCCTAATTCAATGCGTAGTTATTACAAGCCGAAACTCAACAAGTAGACATTCCGACACCGCAGTTAATTGCTTTTCATTATGAAAATGTTTCAGATATTTGAATTTCACCGAGAAGTTTCAGCTAGTGATGGACTTCTTATGAGTTATTCGACATTCTACAAATGCTTGGAATTCTTCAATTAGCTATTAGAGCGATCCATTTGGGACCTAAACCGAACTGTTGAAGGGATGGAGCTATATAGGGTGTATAGCTCCATTCCTCTTTGACATTTTAACACGTCTTTGTAAGGTACACCCGTAAAGTTTGAAATATTTTTCACCACTGTAGTGTATGTATACTATTTGTTCGGGCGCCGTCGGCTACCTTCGGCACTCGTCGGGCTGCATCGTCGACGTCACGCAAGACATGCGGGGCGACCGGCCCGCCATCACTTCACCAGCGAGAAGGACCGACGATACACGCGCGTTGTTAATTCCTCACTTGTCCTTGGATATACGTTTATTAGTTGACAGTCCACTGCTTTTCATTTAAGTCCAAATCTAGAGGCGAGCTAAGGGCGCCAACAAAATGTTAGGGGACATTTTGTTGGCGCCCGAACACTATTATTTGTCTCAAGCTTACGTCTCTATGCCGACGAATTTTGGGCAGTCTGTGGTCGTTCGGTTGAGAGTACGATTAGCGATGGGTGGATTAGCGATGGGCGGTGGGTACCTATCGGGTATTTACACCATGGACGGCAAGCTACTCATTACTCGTCGTCTGCAAGCCCACGCCCACGGTGGCCAGGAACCGCCCTGCGACTTCCGATCCCCGAGACGTCTCTGCGACGTGAGGATGTTCGTTCCCTCACAGTTGAGACCGTCTCTTACGCTCGCACTAGAAGGTGACTGCTTCCCATTTCCTCTCGCTCTGGAACATGACCTGCACGCGAGACGCGAGAGGTCACCGCTGTCGATCGTTTCTTTGAAGACACGGCGGTGCTCCGCCCAAGCAGGGTAGACTTCCACCGTACGCTTCACCGTGTCTTTCCTGGTCGACTTAGTACTTTTTCAAAGTGGAGGCGGGTGTGGGTGAAATGTATGTAGACGCCAGTTACATTCAGTGTTCCCGCAAGCCGCGCATCTTCATGAAGCGGGCGCGGGCGCGGGTGGCGCGGGTATTTCTAATGGTTCAGTCCGCCCGTATCGTTCACAGTGATATAGCGTCTGTTAGGTGACTCACCATCATAAAAAAAAAAAAAAAAAAAAAAAAAAAAAAAAAAAAACCATCATAGTCATCATTTCAGCCGAAAGACGTCCACAGTTGGACATAGGCCTCCCCCAAGTGTCACAATGAACGGTCCTGTGCGTCTCGCATCCATTGGATTCCCGCAACCTTTATCAGGTCATCGGTCCACCTTATAGGAGGCCGTCCAACGCTACGTCGTCCAGTACGTGGTCGCCATTCTAGAACCTTTCGGCCCCAACGGCCATCCGTTCTGCGAAGAATGTGCCCTGCCCATTGCCAATTAAGTTTGGCGATTCTTCGTGCTATGTCGGTAACCTTGGTTCTTCTGCGGATATCCTCATTCCTGATTCGATCACGCAAGGAAACTCCGAGCATAGCCCTTTCCATTGCCCTTTGGGTGACTTTAAGTCTTCTGATGAGGCCCATTGTAAGCGAACACGTTTTGGTGCAATATGTCATCACTGGCAACACCCACTGGTATACACGCATCTAGACTTTCGTGACTACGCGTGTGGTTCTAAGCCATTTTGATTCACCTGCCGAAGCGTCGTCATGGATATCAAGACTCCTCGTTCGGCACTGTGAACACGCAAAATCCAAGACCCCCCCACCTGCGCAATAGTACAGTCTGATCAAACCATTTATACCGCTTAAATTATTTCAATACTTTATCATTCCATTTAAAGTTTCACAACCCTACGACCCTCATCATCTCAATGCTATTCAAATAAGAAACTTTTCATACAGCGCTCTTCCGGCTTCCTCAGAGTCTGCTTTGTTTTAAGTTCAAAACTTTTGCGTGCTTATTCATGCCATTACAGATCCATCCATTATTTATAACTTAGATAGGTACTGCTATTACGTAGTCAGAATTCCTGCAGGTATTTATTTATTTACAATATAATATATAGCTACAATATTACAACTAAACTAATAAATAACTTAATAAGCTAAAATCAGAAGGCTCAAAGTCACTCAAAGGGCAATGGAAAGGGCTACGCTCGGAGTTTCCTTGCGTGATCGAATCAGAAATGAAGATATCCGCAGGAGAACCAAAGTTGCCGACATAGCACGAAGAATCGCCAAACTTAAGTGACAATGGGCCCACATTGCTCGCAGAACAGACGGCCGTTGGGGCCGAAAGGTTCTGGAGTGGCGACCACGTACCGGAAGACGCAGTGTTGGAAGGCCCCCTACAAGGTGGACCGATGACCTGGTGAAGGTTGCGCGAATCCGATGGATACGAGACGCACAGGACCGTTCATTGTGGCGACAGTTGGGGGAGGCCTATGTCCAGCAGTGGACGTCTATCGGCTGAAATGATGATGATGATAAGTGCTTGACTGCGATACCACCTGATGGAAAGCAGTGATGCTAACTTTGATGGTGAGGCGCACTAGTTTATTAAGTGCATATTCACTCTAGCCTTGAAGGCACCTATCCGGACGGGAAGACCGCAGCAGGTAAATTGTTTCTGTCCTTCGATGAACGCGGTACAAGCGACAGAGTAAATGGTGAAGGAAAACATCGAGAGGAAACCGGCATGTCCACCAGTACACCACCAATCCGCAACGGGCTCGCGTGGTGAATTACGGCCCATTCCCTCTTCTAGAGAGGCGGTCTGAGTCCCAGCAGTAGGAATATTAAAAGGCTGATTATGATTATGATGATTACTACGCCATCTAAAACAGAATTTTGATACACCTTGACCACTCCGTGATAGGACACCCACCATCAAACCATTACTGATGACGCATGATGACCATGCACAGGACTCTCGTCACGGTAATATTATCTATACAGTATTGTAACTCGGCCGTATCTTTGAAATAAATACCTACAGCCGCGCGGTACGTAAACATGCGATAGGGCTGCCCGCACTATGGCTGCCCGCCTCCAGCATTTTAATTACATTTGCCTACTTTGTGTTTCCATTTAGTTTTGTGATTGTAAATATACTTTTTTATATAAACAAATAAAATACTTTGTGAATTGAATAGGAAGTGTTCAATATTTGCGACCGAAAAATATTTGCGCCACGACTGAGACGTCCTACGAAATGCTTTATTATTAAATTTAA
The DNA here is from genome assembly GCA_905147345.3 of Mythimna impura. Taxonomy (NCBI): domain Eukaryota; kingdom Metazoa; phylum Arthropoda; class Insecta; order Lepidoptera; family Noctuidae; genus Mythimna; species Mythimna impura. The sequence continues at coordinate 13,053,134 of LR990369.1, forward strand.
AAGTACAAAAATCCGCATTCTAAAGCTTAATTAAAACTTGTTTTGGGAAACATGGACAAGGTGGAGAAAAAGGAATATCTTTTACTTAGTTATAGATACCTGCAGCTACTTTACAATTTATATGTTTGGTTTTAAATGAAGAATTCATGCAACCAAAAACAGCACAATATATCCTACTCGTCTTATTAAGTATATAAATATGTACTTGAACTTATTTTTATTGAAAAAATCGCGCGGCACAGACGCAACTGTCTGCATCCCGAGCGCACCTCGAGATCGAGGCGCGTAGGTATAGCTCGCGTTTCGTCCGTTTGTATGAAGTTGGAATACTGTATAGATAATATTACCGTGCTCTCGTCGACCAGCTGAGAGGCTTTTTTGGAGCTACGAGCATAGACTTGATCATTTTGCGTGTTGTAATGTTCCTCGATTGTGAATTTTATCGGTAAAAAGAATATCCCTGTGTTTTCCATCAGTGTAACGAACAAGCTTGGGGAAGGCCTATGTCTAACAGTGGACGTCTTTCGGCTGAAATGATGATTATGATGATTGTTCGTTACACTGATGGAAAAGCAAACGTTTTGATCTTTTCACTCTCTTTATTATAAGCGTACATAGGCGATCTTAATGCAACAAGGCATTCTCTACCAGTCAACCTTTGGTTTAAAAAAGACTAAAATACAGTTTAGGTAATACGAGGTGAGCAGTGGTGGCCGAGTGGTAACGGCCCCGACTTACAAGTTGTAGGTTCCGGGTTCAAACCCAGCCAGGCGCATTACTTTGTGCAATTTATTTCATCACCACTGCTCGCGGTGAAGGAAAACATAGTGAGGAAACCGACATGTTCTAGAACCAAAAATTCGTAGACATGTGACATTCACCAACCCGCACTGGGCCCGCGTGGTGGATTACGGCCCATTCCCTCTCCTAGAGAGGAGGCCTGAGTCCCAACAGTGGGATCATTATAAGGCCGACTATGCTAATACGAGGTACCCGTGGCAAAAGACCGGACAGCATATCATTATTATAATAATAATAATAATTATTATTTATTGACATAAGGTTTTACACTCATAAATGAAATTCCCTGGCTCCTGAGCTAGTTAGGAACTGTATTAGCATGGAAGATGAGTAGGCGTTTAGTATGGGACGCAAATTGTATCGATACTCTTGCGCCATCCCATCTTCCTAGCTCGTCGTACGCTGGAGAACTTCAAGCGGCAAAAAACATTGTTGGTAGTTACATTTTCGAACCGTTTAGTGTTGAAACTCTCGGATCGTGGGGTCTCAGTGCTCGCAAATTATAGTTACAAAGATATGTCAAGATGTCTTGTTCACACTTCGTGTGACCCAAGGGCTGACTTTTACCTTGGACAGAGGATAAACATTGCCACACAGCGTGCTTTTTTTAGACGCTATATTTTAGTTAATTTTAGTATAATTATAGTAAGTTAAGTATTTTTAGTGTATAAGTAATTTTTTTTCCCAGAAAATAGGAGTTTACTGGAATATTTAATTTACATAATTTGATCCCACACATAGTCAGATCTCCAAAATAATACAAATTAAACAGTTAAGTAACTAGGGTACTTTTAATGTAATGTAATTTAATGAGCAAAATAATCTGACATATATCAGGATCAGGTCATATTAACATCATCACAACAGTTTAAGGTTAGTTTGTTTTAGTGTTTGTAAATAAAAAAAAATAATCAGCCGTACAATGCACATAGCCTCTGCATTCAATGTTTTTTATTTACGTGAGAAATCATTATATAACTTTTCCAACACCAAGCGGAGTGGGAGGGAGTGTTAAACTTTTTAACTAAAACCCATATTTTTCCTTCAGTTGCCTTTTTGCGAGGGCTACGTTAAATTTTTCGAACAATCTACAGCCCTGGCAGGCGTCCGCACTGGCCTTAACTGGCCTCATAAATTTTGCTGACATCTCTTTAAGGCTCGCATGGACAACAAACACAACGCGCCGTCAACGCGGGCTTGAATTCTACCGGTTGAACGGCAAGCTGAATTTCTTGACCTACAAATTTGATATTGACGAGCTAAGTTATAACGTAAAAAACATATACACCACTAATTTTTAATTAGTACAAATACTTAAAGTGCTTATTAGAATAGGTCTTGTTATTATTTTGGTAAAGAATCAATTAATAATATTCATAAAAAACAAAGTTATGAGCGTTTGTTTATATCCCAAAATGTCACCCAATTTATGGAAATATTGTACAGGCTATTGATTATGATTAAATGAATGGCAATAAAAATGGAAAACATTGCGTGTAGTATTATCTAGTAGTAGTAGCAATTGTTATGAATGATTGATTCAATTTGAATTTACCAATTATGACAAATTTTCGTGAACAATTTTGGGATTTCGTTTTTTTCTTTACTTTTGACTACACAAATATGATCAGTAACGGGTACAGATAGAGCCCCATTTTTTACCCGACTGCGCGACGCAAAGGAGGGTAATGTGTTTATCAGTCTATGTATGTATGTATGTATGTATGTTTGTTTATATGTGGCGTTCTAGAGACCAAATGCGTAGGCCGATTTTGATAATTCTTACGTCAATCGATTCGTCTTAACCTTGCAAGTGTCACTAAAGACATGACAGTAATCAAAATTCACCACAGCTACAACCAGACGCCATATTGTCAAAATGAAAAAAAAAAGTCGATGAACTATGTCAAGTGGGGTGTCGTTGAATAGGTATTTTAAAATCATTTTTAGGTTTCTTTTATCATTTTTCATTTTAAATAATATTTTAGGATATATAACGATTTAAAGTTGTTTAACAAAACAATCATTCTCGCTAATTTTCTTACTTATTGATTTAAGTTTTCATTTCAAGTATATACGATACACAAATAAAAAATACAGTGAAAAAGCATGAAGAACAAATATTTTTGGTAAAAAAAAGTTTACCACCAAACTCGATAGATGGCGTTGTTCATTTGATGCACGATTGTAAATCAAATCATTCGAGTTTTCCCATCTACTAGACAGGTCGATGAACGTAAGCAAAAGATGACAACTATATTGGCAAAAACTACTAGGTTGTATAAATTACATGCAGTTGATATATCAGTAGAATCGAAAACATATGGTCAAAAACCGAAAGATGTAGGTATATGCTTCTGATGATCATAACAAAACTGGAGGAATCGTTAAATATTTAACAATCGGTTTATGATCACGAGTTATGTTACGAAGAAATTTGAATGTTACCCATGGTCTTGTTAACGGAGCAATGGGTGTTATAAGGACAATTGAGTGGCCAGCTCTTCGGAGGGACCAATTGGAACCCGGAGAATTGCCACAAGCTGTTTATATAGAATTTGACGACAAAGCAATTAAAAACAATGTTCCTGGAGTAGGAGTCAGAGCAGAACAGAACGACTCACAGTCGGGGCCCCTTGGGAAGATTTGATTGGTAAAATTTGAATGGGCCCCGATTGTGAGTCGGTCTGTTCTGCATTAGAATTTATGATTTGTTTTATGTGTGTATCGATTATAAAACTATTTCAATTGTGTAGTTATTTAGTATTACATAACAGAATTCTAAACTACTAGGCTTGTTTGTTTCTTTTTAGTTTTTATTTAAGTTATTTTTTTTACGTATTTTTTAAAATTAGTTTCGACGCAGTCGGGTTTTTTGTTTTTCTTTAAATATTTTTATTTTATGTTTGTACTAATTAAAAAATAGGGGTGTACAAAAACATCCAATATCCTCCTTCCCGTCTCACTGAATAGCGTCACACCGCAGCTTAACAATTTTCCTTGAATACATCTAAGTGAGCAAGAAGCTGGTTAACTTAACCACGTTAACTGTGTAGATTCTGTGCCCTCCAGAAAATCTAATAAGTATTGATAATCACTTTGTAGGAGATTAGGGGAAGCTTGAGAGCTTGGCAACAGACGAACAGGATCATCGTATAATAGGGATCAGTGGAAACGGCTTGAGGCGTATTTTGATTGGTTTATTTTTTTATTATTATTATTTACAGGCTCGCGTTTGACCACTATCTCACCTGATGGTAAGCGCTGATGTGGTCGACCACATCGATGGAGTACGCTTACCTAGAAGTAACCTATTCATTCTAGACCCCTAGGTTGTAGCTATCAGAAAACACAGACTCCGGCAGGGAATTCCACTCCTTAGCTGTACGCATAATGAATGCGTTGCCAAAACGCTTTGTACGTATGGGTGGGATGTCCATCATGTACCGATGGCGCAACACCGTATGTCAAGAGGTCCGGTGATGGAACGGACTTGGCGGAATTAAATTGTGCAATTATTGAATACATGTTAAAAAGTGATTGTATTTCCATACAATCACTTTTACGTGATTATGACGTTATTACACATCTTTCTCCTGATATTTTGGAAACACTGATATCTTGTGGATGTTTTCTAGGTTTCTATCAAAATCAAAATGTAAATTTGTGTAAAACTAATTAAGTAAAGACGTCTGAAAATATGCTATTTTACGTAAATTTTGGCCCTTCATAATGTGCTTATGAATTAAAAAGATAAAGAAATTATATGAATACACACTATTGTCTTTATTTCTTTTTATAAAAAAAAAATAAAGATCTTTCGCAGGTTTATTGGATGAAATTTCTTTGGACATAAGCAGTACCTTTGTACTAATGTCTATTATGTATTTTTTTCTGTTTTTGTATGTACATAAATAGTAAAACAAATATAATAAAAATAAGAGAAAATACATAACCCTTTGATTCATTGACATGATCTCATATACACCTAAAGTTATGAGATACCAAATGGAACACATTGCATAACCACGAAGGGTACCCTATTGATTACAAAACCAGTAAACTGATAACTGACGAAACACAATCGTTACTCATCTCAAATTTAACACCATCCTATATAATATTCATCGTAAAACTACCCACATAGAGATTCCTCCTTTAAAGGGCCATATAACATGACATTTGATATCAAACTAGTAGGTGTGTAAGTCTTTACTGAACCGACTTACTGTTCCGAAACATTTTAGTGTTCCGAAAGATTGGAACGTCAGTAATGTTTTAAATACATCATATGGAACAATTGGAACACTGACTCTTTACTTTAAGTGACCTGCAGTCTTTTTAAAATTCGAATTAAAACGTAAATAGTGTAAATATAATTAATGACCTGAACTAAAAACATCCGCTTAAAATTATTCTTAAATCAAAATTCAGTTAAGTAAATAAAACTTTTAGTGTGTATGTCACGACGTATCAGATCACGATTCATAACAGTCAGTCTCTGTGTTTGTATATTTTGAGCCGTTGCTCCAAATGTTCCAAATGATACATATCATCTAACATTTCTTTGTCTCAGTGTGACTATGACGTGACGTAACAGATCACGATTCATAACAGTAAGTATCTATGGTTATATCTTTTGAGCCGATGTTCCAAATGTTCCGTTGGTATCTTTTGAGCCGATGTTCCAAATGTTCCGTTTGTATCTTTTGAGCCGATGTTCCAAATGTTCCATTGGTATCTTTTGAGCCGATGTTCCAAATGATAAATATCACTGTTCCGGAACATTTCAGTGATTCAGATGCAAATGTTCCGATCGCAAAGATGGACACTTTGCCCACGCCTACAAACTAGTTACAGTTTGGAGTTAGTAGTTGTTAGTATTTGATAGCCAATGGTAATTGGGGAAAGGTGTCACGGATTTACATGATATATGTAACATAATATAGTTTCCATAGCTTCGCCCGCGTGATAATAGGAAATATACGCCTATATCACTCAGTGATAGAGTAGCATTTTACTGGTGAAAGAATTTTCAGAATCGGTTAAGTAGTTTCATAGGTTCGCATGTTACTAAAAGAGTTATGAGTTTACATGTTTGCCTGCTGCGGTCTTCCCGTCCAACTATAATTTAGGTGTCTTCAAGGCTAGAGTGAATAGGCTCTTAATAAACTAGTGCGCCTCACCATCAATGATTGCATCTCTGCTTACCATCAGGTGGGATCGCAGTCAAGCAATGGTTTATATGAATTAAAAAAAAAAAAAAATGTGGATGGATGGAGAGGGAGAGGGAGACCAAAGAAAAGATGGATGGATTGTGTGAAGAGTGATATGAAAGAAAAGGAAGTTACTGATAGTATGACGAGTGACAGGGCAGAATGGAAGAAAAAAACGTGTTGCGCCGACCCCAAATAACACGGGACAAAGGCAGGAAGATGATGATGATGATGATGATGATGGTTAAGTAGTATCATAGGTTTTTCCAGTCAGCTCATCGTCCGCAAGCTCAGCTTACGGTAGCGTAAGCTAAGTTTGCGGACGATGAGCAATGGGTTGCTCGCCATCCGGCGTTCCAGTAACCGTAGGGACGTGCGCACGGCCGCCTCTTAGAGATGTAAGTAAAACCGTAGGAGCCCAGCAAGGCCAGCCTACTGGAGCCAAAGGTTGACTTCTGATAGGGAAACCCGTGGTCCTAGAACGCAAAGGACAACTGAAGGAACATAGGTTTTTTATGTGGGAAAATCATCTAATGACAAATCGCGCTCTTGGGCAGAGCGTGAGATAGTGTCAGACTTTTACTGACTAAAAATCCACTCCTGTTCCTTCTTTGCCGTCGTCCCAGGGCCCCGGGTTTCACTTTCACACTACCCGTGGCCCCAGTAGGCTTAGACCCTGCTGGGCCCCTATGATTTGCTGACATCTCCTTGAGGCGCACTTGGCACAGTACGCGCCGTTGACGATTTGGGCTCGGTCCGGACGGTTACCGGACGGTCGAACGGCGAGCCACCCATTGGTCGCCGTCCGCAAGCCATAGTGAAGGAATATAGGTGTGGTTTTAACCAGTAATAGTCCGACACGCCCTTCCATTCCATCCAGAGCGAGAAGGCATCGGGTGATTTCTACCTTAAAAAAACCCTTAAAAACCCTCTACATACATACATACGAGTACATACATATAACATCTAAAATTAAACTCTTTATAATATTAGTGAATGAGCACTGGTAATTAGTCCTGGAACATATAGGTATGGTTAAGTAAAAGTCTGACAAACCCTCTCGCTTCGCCATAGAACAGGAGAAGTCATTAAATGATTTCCCACCTTAAATAAAGGGGATGAAACGGGTGTCCAAATTTTGTAATGAGAAACCTACAAACGGACGGGCGAAGCCGTTGACAAAAAACCGGGCAAGTGTGAGTCGGACTCGCGTACTGAGGGTTCCGCACAAATTTACATATGAAAACTGTTGAGTTACGAAGATTTTTTCTTATACTTGTACTATGAGACCTTGCTTCAAGCTAAATTTCAGGATTCTGGGTTAACAAGAAGTAAGAAAATGGATTTAAAGGTCAGCAGGGCTCTATCCATGGGCAGCTGGCCGGAATTAAATGCACACATACTCTAGGCCTAGGCGGCAGTAGGTACGAGTTCAAGGGACTATACGCCTTAATTCTGGTTATTTTCTTACCCTATAATAATAATAATAATCCCTTTATTGTCCAGAAAAACATGACATAATGTAATAAAATACACTATCCTCCACACTAGGATTCCCTGTGTCGTGGAGGGTAGTCTCTTTCGTCATAACATACATTGTACAATAACCGGAATAAAAAAGAGTAAAGTAAAAAATAAACAAAACAAAAAAGTGCGAGTAGTACATGCGAGATGAGTTTGTGTGAGTAAGTTTGTGTCAGAGTGTGTGTATATATGTGAAGGTGTGTGTGTATTGGGGGTGTGTACGGGTGTAAGCATATGTGTGAGAGTGAGTGTGTGTGTATTTCAGTTTGTATGAGATTGTGAGTACGCGGGTATGAGAGTGTGTGTCTATGTTTGTGATGTACATGAGTGGGAGTTCGTAAACAGAAATAAATAATTATATAATAATGGTAATAATAGATAAGAGTGCGGTTTGTTATTTATACGGATTTTTTTAAAACTATGAATTTTGATTCCTTTGAGATTGTCGAAATGTACATTTTTTGCGACATAAACGGCAATATTTTTTTCTATAGTTAACTCGGATGTTTTATTTTTTCACAAGGGACCGCAGACCTGAGTATATGGTTTTAATTTCAACTCGATACCTCCGTGCGTTCCCGATATAAAGGGTATTGACAGACAGACGGACGGACAACAAATTGATCCTATAAGGGTTCCTGAATGAATGCCTACATATTCTGTGCAGGTAAGATACTACATACATACTCGTAAGTCTCTAAGGTGCAATATCGTCCCAGCTAAGTTAGATTATGTAACATTACGTGGTAGTGGTCGGATGAAGGATACTCTGGGGATGGCACAGTTATACCTGCTGATGTACTGGAGAGTGAGGTGTTAAATTGGAATCCTAATGAGTTATACACTGTTTGTTGGTTGAAACAAGCTCGTAGGTAAGTTTTGTTCTCGTGGGGGCGATCGGCGGCAACGATCTCTCGCGCCGAGCCTTGGTACAGACCATGGTCCGGAGCGAGGAGGAGTGTCAGGCGGTTTCCTCCTTCTGCGAAGCAGTAACACTAGCAAAGGAGGCGGACAAACGCGCGAGGGAACGACCCTCACGCCCCAGCCGCCGGGATGCCGATCCCGATTTCCAGCCACCGTAGGCGTGGGCTTGCATACGGTGAGCAATTGGTAGCTCGCCGTCCGACCGTCCGGTAACCGTCCGGACAGAGCCCAAGTCGTCGACGGCGCGTGGTGTTCCACGCGAGCCTCAAGGAGATGTCAGCAAAACCGTAGGGGCCCTGCAGCAAAAAATAAAAAAGGTAAGTTTTGTTAAGTCTAATTGTTGTTTTTTTTTTTAAATGTTACTGATATTAAAGCGAGAACTACACTAGACCGACGCATACGTAGACCACGCCTGATTTGTACGTAGTGGACTTGTACTATTACTTATTCTGTGGTAGTGGCACATTGTGTGACGTCGCGGGGCGTGGATCGAATGTAGCTCTGCAAGTCTAGTTGCCATATAAAATGTATGGAGACCGACGCGCCCAGATCGACGTACGTGGCCCACGTGTGCGCAATGTACCTTAATACTTCCCCCATCATAAATTATAACCTGTATCTTATTATGATGTGATGAACGCGAAAGAATAACATACACACACGCATACAAACCATCATCTTTATAATATTAGTATGATGTTCAAAATATTACTATCACAACAAAAAAATATCACAAAGCAAAAACATTTTCTTCCCCCAACAAATTATCCGAGCGGACAGACCGGCTATATCCAGCCGTAACCAGTTATATCCGATAATATCCGGTATCCGTGCCGCATCGCTCCCAGTGGATGCATTAATCCGTGTCCCTGCATTATTGGACGCGCTTGCTTGTTAATTTACTGGATCAATCCAGTTAATACCGGTTTTTGTGTACGTTAGTGTTGATCTTTTTTTTTATTGGGGATAAGACTTTTTAGGGTTCCGTAGCCAAATGGCAAAAAACGGAACCCTTATAGATTCGTCATGTCTGTCTGTCTGTCTGTCTGTCTGTCTGTCTGTCTGTCTGTCTGTCTGTCCGTCTGTCCGTCCGTATGTCACAGCCACTTTTTTCCGAAACTATAAGAGCTATACTGTTGAAACTTTGTAAGTAGATGTATTCTGTGAACCGCATTAAGATTTTCATACAAAAATAGAAAAAAAGCAATAAATTTTGGGGGTCCCCATACTTAGAACTGAAACACAAAATTTTTTTTTTTCATCAAACCCATGCGTGTGGGGTATCTATGGATAGGTCTTCAAAAATGATACTGAGGTTTCTAATATCATTTTTTTCTAAACTGAATAGTTTGCGCGAGAGACACTTCCAAAGTGGTAAAATGTGTGTCCCCCCCCCTCTAACTTCTAAAATAAGAGAATGATAAAACTAAAAAAAATATATGACGTACATTACTATAAAAACTGCCAACGAAAATTGGTTTGAACGAGATCTGGTCAGTAGTTTTTTTTTAGTACGTCATAAATCGTAAACCGCATTTTACCTTTCATTCAATCAACTCAAATATAAAAAATAAAACATTTAATTTCATAAACATAAACCTTATAATTATGTACATACACCGTGAACCATTATTTTCTATTAATAAATCTGTAATAGGTGCCTAAGTAAATAATAATTATAATTCGCGCGGGGCGTGGCTTGATAGTAGCGGGTGCGGAGCGCGCGGGAGGGGGGTAGGTTTCCGACTGCGCTTACCCGAACGGGCAGACACGTGAGGGCAGACGTCGTTGGAAGTCGTGTGCGCGGAGCGAATTTTTCGATACATTTGCGAATGCTAAATATTGTACGTTTACGATTTGATACTGTTCGTTGGATAAAATTAATTTCAATTAACATCGAAATTATTCTTTTAAACTCATTTACTGTCTAGAAATAGGTAAATACTTACTATAAAACGTCAATAGGAAGCCATTTGAGCCTAGTACGAAATTCAGAAACGTGGTCATACTTGCGCAAGCCAAATATGAACCTGATACAAAGATTATTATTATGTTACTTGCTGCTACGGAACCCTCCATGGGCGAGTCCGACTCGCACTTGGCCGGTTTTTTTACTGTGTTTGTTATAGTTAGCTGATAGAGTTTTGATCATTTATATACCGCGTAATTGAAGGATTGGAACTTTGCCTGCAGCGGTCTTCTTGTCCGATTATAATTTTCCTTCTACGAAGCAGTAATGCTAGCGAAGGAGTAAGCCGACGCGTGAGGGAACGAATGTCCCGACAACCGGCCACGGTAGACGCGGGCTTGCGGACGTCGAGCAATGGGTAGCTCGCTGTCCGCCGGTCCGGTAATTAACCGGATCGAGCTAAGTCGTTAACAGCGCGTAGTGATCCACGCGCTCCTCAAAGAGATGTCCGCAAACCGTAAGAGCTCAGTAGGGCCGATGCCCGCTAGCTAGGACCGCGGAGAATTTCTAAAAAGGAAACCCGTGGTCCTAGAACGCAAAGAGCAACTGAAGGACACAGGTGTGGTTTTAGTCAGTAAAAGTCTGACACGCCCTCCCACTCCGTGCAGAGCACGAAAAGTCATTGGATGATTTCCACCCTTAAAAAAAAGTCCGATTATAATTTAAGTGCCTTCAAGGCTAAAATGAAATAGGTTCCTCATAAACTAGTGCGATTTACCATCAACGATTGCATCACTGCTTACCATCAGGTGAAATCGCAGTCAAGTACTAGTTTATATCATCATCCTCATCATCATTTCAGCCGAAAGACGTCCACTGTTGGACATAGGCCTCCCCTAAGCGTCTCCACAACGGCCGATCCGGTGCTTCTCGCATCCACCGCATTCCCGCGACTCTCACCAGGTCGTCAGTCCATCTTGTGGGAGGCTTTCCAACGCTGCGTTTTCCGGTGCGCGTTCACCACTCTAGAACCTTTCGGCCCCATCGACCATAACGGATGGTCGATGGGGCCTACGACCAATGTGCCCTGCCCACTGCCACTTTAGTTTGGCGATTCTTCGGGTTATGTCGGCGACCTTGGTTCTCCTGCGGATATCTTCATTCCTTATGCGATCACGCAAGGAAACTCCGAGCATAGCCCTTTCCATTGCCCTTTGGGTGACTGTAAGCCTTCTGATGAGGCCCATTGTAAGCGACCATGTTTCAGTGCCATATGTCATCACTGGCAACACGCACTGGTTACTATAATTATATCAATAAAAAAAACACTCGTCTAACTGAATCACATACACTCTACTTAACTATTATCATTATCAACATCATCATTTCAGCTGAAAGACGTCTACTTTTGGATATAGGACATAGGCCTCCTCCAAGTGTCACCGCAACGAACGGTTCTATGCGTTTCGCAGCCATTGTATTCCCGCGACTCTCACCGGGTCATCGGTCCACCTTGTGGGAGCCCTTCCAACGCTGCGTCTACCGGTGCGCGGTCGCTACTCCAGAATTTTTCGGCTCTATTGTACATCTGTTCTACGAGCAATATCGGGGTTGATTGGTAGAGAATGCCTTGTTGCATTAAGTTCGCCTATGTATCAATGTTTAAATAAATAAAAAAATACGATCACGTGTCGGAGTTTCGGACCAGATTAAAGTGGCTGCCAATTCGGCGTCGTAGAGATACACATATTCTATCTCTACTCTATACAATCCTTCACAATCCTAATGCTCCTCAATACCTTCGTGAACGCTTTGAGTACCTCGTCCCGAGGGGTAAACTCTGTCGCACCACCTCTTCTCTTCTCCTTCGTACTCCACGTCATACTTCTAGCCGCTATGATGGCTCCTTTTCTGTAACTGCAGTACGTCTCTGGAACTCTCTGCCACACACTCTCTTCGCGATAGCCCATCTCTAGATGTCTTCAAAAGGAAACTTAAAGACCACTTCCTTTCATTATTGACATAATATTAGTATGTATAATATAATTCTATATTAGACTTAGTTATGTAGGTTTATATTGTGCACTGGATCTTACCGTCGAATATGTTCTCTCTCTATAATTCAAAGGTTTGCTGGGAGATAACTTATTGCTGAGTTAAGCTCGCCTTTGTACATGAACTGTCTGTATCTCCATATATGTATTATGTTATGTTTTTGTGTACCATAAGGATAATCAGCCTTTTTAATGTTCCCACTGCTGGGACTGAGGCCTCCTCTCTCTAGGAGAGAGAATGGGCCGTAATCCACCACGCGGGCCCAGTGCGGGTTGGTGAATGTCACACGTCTTCGAATTTTTGGTTCTAGAACATGCCGGTTTAAACACGATGTTTTCCTTCACCGTTTTGAGAGCAGTGGTGGTGAAATAAATTACACAAAGTAATGCGCCTGGCTGGGTTTGAAACCTCGACCTACAATTCGTTAGTCGTGGCCGTTACCACTCGACCACCACTGCTCTCAACTATAAAGAATTAAAGAATTAAATATCCCTGCCCACTGCCACTTAAGTTAGGTTCTTCGCAACTACTATAGGTACTGTGGGGGTGGGAAGCGCAATGAAAGGCTTTTCTGTTCTCTTTATACTATTATTATTTAGATTTATACACTTTCATTATATTTTCTATATATAATCTATGTCGACATTTCTATATGACGTCTTCCTTCTTATTCCATTCGAACATCAATCTACTAAACTTTTTATAACGTAAACCTTAAAAGTCTAACATGCCAGTTTGCAAGTTAGTAATTATTAGTGGAACCTGCACGGTTGCCACAGTACGTACTCTCCACTATTCACTACTCTCTACTCGACCACTGATCTAGCCCTACTCTCTCGATGATTTATTAAATTCTAAGAATAGAGGCCAGTGCATCTCGTATAGCTGGTAAATAACTGGTAACAAACACTGGCCATAAACTCGCGACAAGGATAAAACGGGCGAGTGAACGATAGCGGTAACCGGATATTTCTGGTTATAACTAGTTGTGGGTAGTTGTGACGTCAGCGGTGCGTTCAAGCTTAATGGAGAGACGGTTTTCTTTCTTGAAAGAAAGTGGTTTTTCCTCATTGATGTTTTGTTTTTAGATTTCTGAAGCTGAAGGGTGAAAATGGGACCATCTGTATTCGCAGTACTTTGTGTCCGACATAAGGCATTATTTAGACCGCTATCAACGTAGAGAGCAGTGGTGGCCGAGTGGTAAAGGCCCCGACTTACGAGTTGTAGGTCGCGGGTTCAAACTCAGCCAGGCGCATTACCTACTTTGTGTAATTTAATTCATCACCACTGCTCTCAAAACGGTGAAGGAAAACATCGTGAGGAAACCGGCATGCCCTAGAACCAAAAATTCGAAGACATGTGACATTCACCAACCCGCACTGGGCCCGCGTGGTGGATTACGGTCCAGTCCCTCTCTCCTAGAGAGAGGAGGCTTGAGTCCCAACAGTGGGAACATTAAAAGGCTGATTATGCTATCAACGTAACAATATAAAAATATTTTAATATTGATATGGTCACTATAAGATGTCGTAAGTTTTTTTTTTTAATTTGATATAAACTAGTGCTTGACTGCGATCCCACCTGATGGTAAGCAGTGATGCAATCGTTGATGGTGAGTTGCACTAGTTTATTAAGAGCCTATTCACTCTAGCCTTGAAGACACACAAATTATAATCGGATGGGAAGACCTCAGCAGTCAAATTGTTCCAGTCCTTCGATGTACGCGGTATAAACGACGAGGCGAAACGCTTAGTCCGGAACGTAGAGGTTTCAACAACGTAAGGGTGGATACTCACCGTACGTCGGGTTGTCCGATGGTAGAAATGAAATGGTGGAATCAAGTCATGCAATTCCCGCGCACACTCCAAAATGCAACCTGTAAAACACCGAAAGGCTGGCTACCCTACGCCTGTGCTCAAGGCTTTGAAGATTGGACTTAACCAAATCTGGATCACCAATGAGCCTCTTCGCACGCCTTTCCACCGAGTCCAAAGCTGCTAGGTGACATTTTGTAGCACTTACATAATATCTACTTATACTGTATTATGGAAGTATTGTAAGAACCACAATTTTTTTTAAAGAGTAATCATGGAGTTTCTTGCCGGTTCTTCTCCATAGGAAACGATCAATTTGGAACCGTGCACTAGCTTCTGACGTTTTACAAGTGCCCATGTAGGCCTATGTGAAATAAAAAAACTGACACTGACACTGACTGACTGTCTGTTGACTTTGACACTAGCCTATATGTGGCTGCAGTACTCCACAGGTATAGGTTAGCTAATTACGTAATAACTTAAGACAGAAGATCCTTTATGTAGGGACTGAATAAATTAACCGACTTGTTATTACATGGATTTTACAACTATTTACGGTAGAAGAACTGAGTTGCGAGACTTGTTTTTTTACAAGTTTTTGATGACATAAATAGAATAAGTAATCATACTAATCATGCTCATAGCACAAACCTTTTTTAATGGGTGGGAATCGAACACATGACCTCCAGCATTTATGGCGGTAAGTCCCCTCTTTGAGGAGTGGCTGGAAAGGCAACACGGCGTCCTTACCTTCCGCATGACGCAGGTCCTCACCGGACATGGTAAGTTCGGGAGGTTCCTGAACCGGATTCATGCGGAAGAAACGCCCGGGTGTCACCATTGTATGGACCGCCCGGAGGACACGGTGGAGCACACGGTGGAGGTGTGCCCCGCTTGGGCAGAGCAACGCCGTGTCCTCGTGGGGGCGATCGGCGGCGCCAATCTCTCGCGCCGGGCCTTGGTACGGGCCATGCTCCGGAGCGAGGAGGAGTGGCAGGCGGTCGCCTCCTTCTGCGAAGCAGTAATGCTAGCAAAAAAGGCGGCCGATCGCGTGAGGCAACGGTCCTCACGCCCCAATCGCCACCGGGATTCCGATCACGATTTCCGGCCATCGTAGGCGCAAGCTTGCGGACGGCGAGCAATGGGTGGCTCGCCGTCCGACCGTCCGGTAGCCGTCCGAACCGAGCCCAAGTCGTCGACGGCGCGTGCTGTTCCACGCGCGCCTCAAGGAGATGTCAGCAACTGTAGGGGCCTAGCAGGGTCGAAGCCTGCTGGGGCCAAGGGTCTGATTCTGAAAGGAAGACTCGGCCCTGGTACGAAAGGCAACGAAGGAACAGGAGGGGGTTTTTAGTCAGTAAAAGTCTGACACTATCTCCCGCCGCCCAAGGGCTGGGGATGTCATAATATGAAAAAAAAAAAAAAATGACATCCAGCATAGCAGTCAGGGCCACCAACCACTAGACCAACAGGCCAGTCAAACAACTAAAACGCTCAATTAATTAAAAGCTAGAGGTATCAATTTAATTGAGGAAAGCTGAGTCGAATGGAGGAACTGTCTTGAGAATATAGAGGTGAGAACTTATTTATCCATTTCCCATTTCCTAAAGCACATATCGTCCAAGATAATCGCCTAACATCCAGTGACGTAGCTATTCCTCGGTGACGTCATCACGCGGGGTTATAAAAACCATGGGCTCCATAAACCATGGAGAGAGCCGAACTTAATGTCGTTTGGGTGAGAGTTGGTGCAAGTTAGAGGTGGCTGAGATTGGTAGTATTTAATTGAGGAAGGTTGAGAAGCAGCGTTGGAAGGCCTCCTAAAAGGTGGACCGACAACCAAGCGAGTGTCGGGAGAATTTGATGGATGCGAGACGTACAGCCCCCCTAGCCAAGTTACAACCGTTTCGTTTCGATTCTCTTTTCGTGGATCCCTTCGAGTCGGTAACGCCTCCTATTCTTTTGTTCTGACCACGTGACTGAGCGATGAGATGACGTCAGAACAAAGGAATTGAAGGCGTGGCCGACTCGAGGCGATCGACGAAAAGAGAATCGAAACGAAACGGTTGTAACTTGGCTAGGGGGGCAGGACCGATCGTTGCGGTGACACTTGGGGGAGATATATATCCCATAAGGTCTATATCCTTCTGGAGGAGGCTGCGCACAGGGAAAAGGAGACTACGAGTTCTCTCCTGCCCTGCACCAGGCGCACCTGGGTTCATCGAAGAGTAGACAACACCCTCTTCCGACCACCACTATAAAGGTCTAAGGCGATGAATGTCCCCTAATGTGTCGTCAAACTGTCACATGAAATGGTGGAGCGTAGTATTCCATGCGCGTCTCTTTTAGATGTATTGGGGAGATACTCTGAACATCAGGACGGCAACCAGTAGATTCTCCTTTAAAGTGAAAGCACGAGAACGCATTCGCAAGAAGTTGGTAGAATCATCACAATCTTGATTTGTTCTTTATTTGTATGTATGTATCTAAGTATATATTTATTGTAGTTCTTATTTTCTTTCTGTTTGTCTTAACCACCTGCCATGTTATGCTTCTCCACCACCCTAAGGTTGACTAGTAGAAAGTGCCTAAGGCATTAAGTCCGCTTTTGTACAGTGTTTAAATAAGTACACCAAAATAAGAGACGAGGCTCGCGGGGCAAAGCAAAAAAAAGCAGCCCCAAGCGCCGCCAGACCCTCACCAGGTCATCGGTCCACCTTGTGGGAGAAGACCTTTCAACGTTGCGTCTTCCAGTATGTGACCACCACTCCAAGACCTTTCGTCCCTATCAACTATCTATTCTGCAAGTAATGTGCCCTGCCATTTAAGTCTGCTGTCGATTCTTCGAGCTATATTGGTAACCTTGGTTCTCTTGCAGATATCTTCATTTCTGACGCGATCACGCAAGGAAACTCCGAACATAGCCCTTTCCATTACCCTTTGGGTGACTTCAAGCCCAAAAACAGATGCAGATATCGAAGATTTAGTTTTGATAAACGGTTCCAATCAGACAGTAATTAAAACACTATTAAAAAATAATCTCTCACCCCGCTAAGCCTATGACTCAAACCAAACACTAAAGAATTTCATATCTCCGGCGCTCGTACGAAGTTAGATTACTGAGATAAGTCCTGGTTATACCCACAAGTGGAGAATGCCTTGCGATAGGCATCATAGCCTCCTGTCTGTTCCCCTTAGAATTAAGTAAGTTGAATAGTACATTTTGATACAAGTGCAGAAAGTTTGTCATTGCGACCGAGGTGGAATTCGCACGAGCCGTAGGCGAGTGTGTTATGGAGCCGAGGGCTGCAGTGACAAATTTGCACGTGTGTCAAATGACTTTTTTCAATACACTTACGAAGAAATGAATAAACGGGGGTTGACCGGCGACTCGTGGGGGTCGACGCGCGCCCAGCCTGATGCGATACATGTAATAATATTGTGGCGGGGGAGAGCACGCGCTATTTCAGCACTAGAGCGGAAAGCAGTCTATTGCGTGCCTAAAAGCGGTGGGATAAGAGCGGGTTTTCGAGTAAGTGTATTGAAAAATATTTTGAATAACCGCAGCCTATAGAAAGTTCTGCTGGAAGGAATGGCTTTGGTTCAAAATAAGCGTGAATACTATACAGGCTGTCTTTGACATCGACGTACAAACAAATACCATGGATCTAGTACATGATTCTGGACCCCCATGTGATGGAATTTTTTGCCGGTATATTTATAATAAAAAAATATCTACGTTTTTTAATTTAAACTGTGTAAAATCGTTATTCTAACACCCTACGAATTTTGATTCTCTTGAGAGTGTCGAAATACACGTTTTTCGTGACATAAACACACATATTGTTATTGTTATTTTTATTTCTCCTTATTTTTTTTAATGTTTAATTTTAGTTTCTAAATAAATTATTTTTTGATTAATGAATTATGGTGTGCCAAATAAACATATTTTCTTTCTTTCTTTCTTTTTAAACGGCCATAATATCTTTTTTTCGTTAACTCAGAAGTTTGAATTTTTCCCAGCTTCAAAAAACCGCAAACCTGAGTATATGGTTTTAATTTCAACTCGATGCCTCCACGCGTTCCCGTGTTAAAGGGTCTTGACAGATAGACAGACAGTAGTTCCTTTTGAGGTACGAAAACCTAAAAAGAATAAGACTTTTAAGAAATAGTATTCGTATTTAAAATTGATACTGCTCTTATGTGCTTAACATGCGCCAATAAAAATCCATAGAGCTTTTATGTATTTCATTAGTTAAATATTATTACGTATATATATATGTTACCGGCCAAACTAGATTTTAGGATAAACTAGTTTCGCCTAGGCCAAGCCAGTTCTTCCTACACGTATTTATGGTTTGTTATAAAAAAAAAATAACCACGAAGGTTAAGGCGGGAGCTCCGCTTCGCTCCGCACCCGCCTTAGCCTTCCAACCTAACCTGTCCGTGTCAGGGTGCCCTAAAATTCCGATCTCGCGTCGCTCGCTCTTGGGCTAACACCGCGGATTAGGCCTGGGCGAAACTAATTTATCCTAAAATTTAGTTTGGCCGGTAACATATATATAGTACACCACAAACCACCTGTATATCTTTGTCTCCTTTTTTGCCAAATCCACCCAAAGGTAAGGACCGTATAGAATCGCTTCTAGCGATAAGAACGCCCATTGTGACACCCTATGAATTTTAACCTTTTGAGTGCGTAATTAGAGACACAATAAATAAATAATAAATAATAAATCGTTTATTTATAACATAGGGCATTTACATTTACAATAAAGTATATTAAATATTAAAAAGAACACAGTTGCTTATATGCCTGAACTAGGGTGAACCTGTGCTTCAGGCGAGAGAGTGCTTAAATACAAAATAATAAATTAACTCTAAATATGACTATTAAAAAAAACTTAACTAAATTTAGATATACGGCGAGTTTTATTTACAAACAGTAAGTAGGTCTTCTGTCTCTACATAAGATATGCTTAGGAAAAATTGGAAAATCATCTTTTTACAGTTATACTTATTTAATTTGTAGATACTTAATATTCTATTTAATTTGTTGTACAGAAATGGGCCTAAAAAAGTAAAAAATCTTTTTACAAATACATATTTTGAGGATGCATTAGAATGACAAACAATATCATTCCGTCTCTTATTAGTAATTTCGGCGTTGAAGGAAAGCATGGTGTGCTGTTTTAATACTAAGTGCATTATGAAAAGCTGGCGAACAGAAAGCACGTTACAGGATTTGTATAACTGATCTGTAGGATAGAGAAAGGAAAGGAAATTGGCTACTTTTAAAATTGCTCTCTGAGCTCTTTCAAGGGGCAGTAGGTGAGTTTTAAGTGCTCCACCCCAGGAAGTGATACAGTATTGGATTACAGATTGACCTAGGGCTAAGTAAATTTGTGTCACCAATTTTGAATCTGCAATCACTCGCAATTTCTTAAAAACATAGATTAATTTGCGTACTCTTTTAATTAGACCTTCAATGTGTGTTCCAAAAGAGAGTGTTTCATCTATTATAACCCCGAGATATTTGATGTCGCGTGTTTTAAAGATACAGGGACAATCACACGTGCTGGATGATCGGAATCCACATTTATGGGCATACAGATGAGAGTAACCAATGTTAAATTGAGGCTTGCGCATGCAAAAGTGAATATATTTTGTCTTGTCAGCATTCAATGTTAGTAAATTGCTTTGAAGCCAATTAGTCACAGTGTTGAAACCCAATTGAGCGTATTCGTACAGTTCGCTGTTGGTTTTAGCGGTAAATATTAAGGCCGTGTCGTCGGCATATGAAACAATTTTGCCTTGTTTAATATTTAGGTTACACAAATCGTTAATATAGATCAAGAATAGGGTAGGGGCCAGGATACTTCCCTGGGGAACACCATATCCAGAACTTATTTGCTCATCACTTGTAATATTGTCTATTTTGACACATTGATGTCGATCATCTAAGTAGTCAGCAAAAAGTTTAAGCGGTGTTCCTCTTATTCCTATGGCCTCTAATTTGTTTATTAGCAAAGGAACCGATACTGTGTCAAAGGCCTTCGCTAGATCAAGGAACACCCCCAGGGTCTGTTGTCCTTTGCCTAGTTCTTCAGAGACGTAATCTGTCAGGCTGTGCACTGCATCAGCTGTAGATAATTTGGCTCTAAAACCAAATTGTGCCGATGATAAAAGTTTATTTTTCTCTAAATATTTGACTAGTCTACTGTTTAATATTTTTTCTAGTATTTTTGAAATTGAGGAAAGTATCGATATTGGCCTATAATTATTTACTAAGTCTTTGTTTCCGGATTTAAAAACAGGGATTACTACTGCTTTTTTCAGAAGTCTAGGGAAAATTCCTTCGGAAATACAGATACGAAATATATGCGTCAAAGGTGAAACAAGGATATGCTTACAGAGTTTAAGGATCTTATTACTAATATTATCCCATCCTACAGAGTCATCTTTTAGTTCACAAATGATTCGAGTAACTTCGTCTTCGTCAGTATCTAGTAGGCCAAAAGAATTTAGGGCACACCTGTTTCTTAAATCAAGTGGAGGTCTTTGGACACAGTCTTGTGTTGGAATCTGTTCGGCAAGAGTTTTCCCAACATTTACAAAAAAGTTATTATCATGGTTAGCTGATGAAAGAGGTGAGGGATTAATATGCAATAAATTCGAATTAGATTCATGCTTTTTTGCCATATAAGTGACATTTTTAATATATTTCCAAAGTTGCTTACTGTTGGTTCCTGCTTTATTTAATTCAGTTTTATCGTAGTCATTTTTTAAGTTCTTTAGGAGGTTATTGCAAAAATTCCTGTATCTTTTATAGGAGATTTGAATAATAGGATTGTCAGGGTTTTTCTTAGCTTTCTGATGAAGTTTATCTCTCTGGCTTATACACCGAATCAAACCCGGAGTGATCCAAGGTTTAATATTATACAGTTTCTTGTTTACGGAAGAAATAGTCGTGTTACGTAATATTGCAAATTGAACATGTTTTATTAAGTACGATAAAGCAAAATTAGCGTCAGCAGTATTGTAAACTGGGTTAAAGTCAAGATTGCGTAAATCATATTCGAGTCCATTTGTGTTTAGTTTCGTTTTGGTCCGAGGTCGATTTTGCTTAGGCAGCGTTTGATTTAGGTGCAGTAGGACAGCGTGATGGTCAGTAATTGTCGAGTTAGTAACAAGCGTTAAGTACGATAAGCTAGATTTGATCATCATATGATCGAGACAGGAACCACTTTGATGAGTAGGTAAAGTATGTGCGGGGAGAAAACCATGGAATGAGCAGATATTAAGATAGTCTTGGGTCGCTGCATCGAAGCATTCAGAGTTAATATTTATATTAATATCACCTGTTAGTATAACATTCTTAAACGTGCACAGTTCTTGAAAAATTTGGTTTAAGGAAGCGTGAAAAGTGTCTAAATTTCTAGCGGAAGGCGATCTATACATAGCTATTATTGCTGTAGTTGTACCAATTTTGATGACCAAGCAATTACACATACAGTCTTTTAGGGTAGATTCTTCAACTGCGACCTTTAATGATGCTTTACAATAAACAACCACACCGTCATTTTGATTATTGTTAATTCTGGTATATGATAAATTATACCCCGGTATTACTGGGAGATGGTCCTGGCGATTACACAGCCAGCACTCAGTTAGTACCACTATATCACAGTCAAAGTTAAGTCTATGAAGAAAAATGTTAAAGCTATCTATGTTCTTATAAATACTGCGAATGTTTTGTGTTAGTATGGTAAGTGACTTTTGAGTATCGGAAAGATATTGTCTGCACTCCTCAACCTTACATTGTTTTGAAACCGTTACAAATGTGTTATCTATATCGGTCAATAAGTAATTATCCATAATTTAAAAAAATATAAAAACAGTAACTAAGTCTAAAATATAAACAAATATGTGACGCTCTTAGGCGCCTTCATAATCAATCGAGTTAATGTACCTGTTCTCGGCTGATTTTTTAGCAGGACACTCTGGATCTCCCGTCCTGTGGTTGGCAGGTTTTTTAAAACGCAAACATGTTGCGCATTTTGGCGAGTCAGCTTTTTTTGTGCAGTCCTGGAGTGTGTGTCCTTCTTCACCGCAGTGTCCACATGTAGGAGAAGCGACTTTGCACGATTTGGCCGCATGACCGTACTGCTGACACTTGTAACATCTCGTTACTAGAGTGAAGTCTCGTACAGCACAGGACGTCCAATAAATAAATAATCTATCCTGTGTGATGAGCGCCTTTCGAATAGCGGCTGGAACTTCTATTATATAGTTACAGTTCTCAGCTTCTTTCCTACCAGATTTGTGGCTAAGTTTTATTGAGGCCAAGAATGCATCTTTGGTTATTGTTGGCAGTTTGTCGGCCAGGTTTTGTTCATAAATGCATTTATAAACCTCAATTTCAGACATGAATGCCGGAACCCCCATAACTATAATGCGAGGTTTGCGCTTTTTAGGGTCATCGATGGTAAGCCCTGATGAAGCGAGTTGGACTGTTTGTTTGATCTTGTCTAAATCCTCTTTAGTCTCTGTGCTAATTATCAGTCCTCCTTTCCCTATCTTACGTACTCCTCTGACTTTAAGCTTCATGTCACCAGGGCAGATAATCTTCTGGACGATGTTCTTCGTTTCGTCACTGGTCTTCGTGTTGTCGCGGGGGTAAATCGCCACGGAGCTAAAAGTATTTGGACGAACAAAGCTGTTGGACCCTTTCTTAACCATATCTGCAAAAGATGCGGCGGGTGCTTCCCGGGTTCCCCACTTTTCTTTAATCGTCCGGTTCATTTCCAACACACAATCCTTTAGGTCTCGGTCTTCGGTTAATATTTTCAGCGAGTTATGGTTCTTCACGGCATTATGTTTTAATGACTGATATTGAACAGCCAGTTGCGAAACTCCATAACTAACTTTTCGGCAAAGATTATTTATTTTTAACTTCTGATCCGAGTTTAGTTTTCCCTCAGAAGAGATAACACATACCTCATTCAAGTGCTGCTCAATAGACCCCAACCAGTTTTGGATCTCACGAGTCGAAACTACCTCCATTTTCTCTTCTTCTTGGGCTCGTTCACGACTAAGTTGCTGGGGCTGCATCGGTGTAGGTGTTGGGGGAGGGCTGCGTCGCGTTATACCGCTCCGGTTGAAGGGGCTGCCTTCCATATTTTAGATGATATTATTATAATCCAATCAGTCCATGTTTCTTAATTTGTCAGCACTTTTAAAAAACGTGTCTGTATGAAACGCCAGTACACTAAAAACTAGGTCACTAATTACGCGAATATTAATTTATTAGATATTTATTGCATTGATGAGCACGACTGAATGCGATGAGTCTCGAATCATCAAAAAAAAAAAAAAACAATAGAAAGACAATGGCGCGTTAACGCCGGCGTTAATGCGGGATCAACAGCTTAAGCTCCTACTATAATTTTATTTATGGTGTACAATAAAGAGTATGTATATCAATTAATCAATCAAATACACTCACAAATTTTCGCCTTAATATAATTTTTAGATGCGAAATCATCATGACTTTTCGCGCTCTAGAGTGGAGCGAGAGGGCGTGTCAGATTTTTACTGACTAAAACCCACTCCTATGTTCCTTCTATGCCTTTGTTCCAGGAGGCTTCGACCCTGCTGGGCCCCTGGAGGCGGCCGATCGCGTGAGGCAACGGTCCTCACTCCCCAACCGCCGCGGCCGCCGGGATTCCGTCCCGATTTCCGGCCACTGTAGGCGCGGGCTTGTGGACGGCGAGCAATGGGTAGCTCGCCGTCCGACCGTCCGGTAACCGTCCGGACCGAGCCCAAGTCGTCGAGATGTCAGCAACTGTAGGGGCCCAGCAGGGTCGAAGCCTACTGGGGCCAAGGGTCTGATTCTAAAAGGAAGACTCGGCCCTGGTACGATAGGCAACGAAGGAACAGGAGTGGGTTTTTAGTCAGTAAAAGTCTGACACTATCTCCCACACCGCCCAAGAGCGAGGGATATCATAAGATGATTTTCACACCGAAAAAAAATCCCTGCTGGATTTTGCTGACATCTCCTTTTATAATACTAGCATGAATAATTTATGCATCCCGAAGCATATCAATTTCCCTTTTGACGTAACAGAACTGCGTCAGCGGCTACCCAGAACCGGGGGCATTGTAAAGGTCAGTTCTGTGATTATTGACAGGTAGGCAACACTCGGTGCACTGGTGACCCACTTACCTAGATCTCGTGTAAATGTCAGCGATAGGATCGATCATGCGTCAGTTTCATTAATATTATTAAAAGTTGGTGGTCTAGTCAGTGAAGAACTCGTGACAAGAATATAAAGCATAATAGCATAATCAGCCTTTTAATGTTCCCACTGCTGGGACTCAGGCCTCCTCTCTAGGAGAGGGAATGGGCCGTAATCCACCACGCGGGCCCAGTGCGGGTTGGTGAATGTCACATGTCTTCGAATTTTTGGTTCTAGGACATGCCGGTTTCCTCACGATGTTTTCTTTCACCGTTTCGAGAGCAGTGGTGATGAAATAAATTACACAAAGTAATGCGCCTGGCTGGGTTTGAAGCTGCGACCTACAACTCGTAAGTCGGGGCCGTTACCACTCGGCCACCACTGCTCAAGACAAGACAATTATATATTAGTGACAAGAATATTTTTTTATTAATTCAAAGATATATAATAATCATTTTATTTTCAGGCATCAGAGGCCCATAGACAAAATACATAACATAATCTTAAACAATAATAAACTAAAACATATTATAAAAACAAAACTTATTTAAATATAATTATACACGTCATGTAATCGGCATCATCTTGCGCTGCGTGGTATCGCTTAGCCTTCCTCAGAAACGTCGATATACGATACCTTTCGGCCAGAAGTCCTCTTTTAAGAAGGTCAGCCCCCCTAGCCAAGTTACAACCGTTTCGTTTCGGTTCTCTTTTCGTCGATCGCCTCGAGTAGGCCACGCCTCCGTTTTATTCTGACGTCATATCAACACTCAGTCACGTGGTCAGAACAAAGGAATAGGGAACTTGGCTAGGGGGGCTGTAGCTGTTGGGTTGGAACTCGTACCACGAACGACTTTAAGTTGACGTCGTGGCGCGCTTCCAATCTCACGACCCTCAGAGTCCAGTTAGTCTTCACCTTCAAATACTGCAGGCGCGAAATGTATAGCTGCGACGTAGGCACAACAGGATGCAGCAGCATGTTCGGACCACTCGGTGCGGTACCGCACTAGTTACGGGAACAGGGCTTCTTCTTCTTCTTTTCTTTTATATATAAAAGGAGAAACTAACTGACTGACATATCATCGCACAGCCGAAACTACTGGGACTAGGAGAGTGAAATTATGCACAAGGTTTCCTTTTATGACGTAGGCGAGCACTAAGAGAGGATTTTCCAAAATTCGCTCTCTAAGTGAATGAAACGGGGGCCCTAAGTTTAGATGGAGAAACATACTTACACGTGATCGAAGGCGCTAGCGGAAGCAAGTATCAAATAAACCAATTACAAGCACTGCTGAATTGTCAAAAGTCATTCAGTCAGAAAAATGATACTAATTGCACATTCCAAATCGTAAATCGCTATGGAAAAAAATGTACAAGAAACTTCAAGGACACCCTTTTTTTATTCTGTTTATAATTTATTTATTAGAGCTTATAAAAAAATAAAAATAAAACAATTATAGACGACAGCAAGTCAGCCAATTATTACAAGTCCTCACGTATAGTATCTGACCTGAAATTTGAAAACTGAGCATATGCAGCTCTTGACACAATGAGTTAAACTTATATTTATTATTTATCACAGTAAAGCTGTAGAATTTTATAAAACGAAACGAAAAGGAATATATAAATAAATCTATATATGGCCAAGTAAAACTGGCCAAATCGTTTCAAACGTTAAAGTTTGATGATAGTTCAATCTTCGTTTGGCGTACTTTCTTTAGACATATGGCCAAACGAGGATTGATATATCATCAAATGTTAACGTTTAAACGATCTGGCCAGTTTTACTTGGCCATATCATGAGGTGACCACGACATATATAAAAGGAGAAACTGACAGACTGACTGACTGACATACCAACGCATAATCAAAACCACTGTGTGTAATAAAGTAGCAATGTAATAAAGACATCCAATAATAAATTAACTAATGATGAAATGATAACCTGAATAGAAATTGATAAGGTAATAATATATTTTTAAATAACTTTTTACACCACCTGCTCGATAATGGCCATTTATATATCATACAACCATCACTCAAAGCAAGTAATTCTGTCCCTAGGGAGATAATGCAGTATGGGCGATCCCTAGGGAATAATGAGATTTGATCTTCTTATTTATTTATTTTAATTTTATTCATAGTTTAATTAATCAATTATAATTAAATAATTTAATCAGTAATTTTTATGCCAATTTTTTTTTTGTAATTATTATTGTTAATTCTTTTTTTGTAAGTATATTAACTTATTTGAAATTAGAGGTTATTATACCTATAATAACTTCTAGTTTCAAATAAGATATTATAAATATGTTAGTTATGTGAAGCCGTTTTTTTTTGTGCATGTGGTGTTAACCTTTAATTAATTGTTGCACTTGTTAATGTTACCCTAATAATTAAGTTTGAAATGTATATGTGTAAACAATTGTTGGTTAACCTAAATAAATAAAATAAAATAAAATATTTGAATTTGGAACGTCAGAAACGTGAATACAAAATATGTGCATTATAAAAGTTTATTCAAAATTCAAACTGTCCACTTACAAAAACAATTAAACGTGGTTACTGACGAGTTTCTAAAAAAAGTATTGAAAGAGCGGGAGCGCTAGAGAAATTGGAACTATAGAATCATAGAGTAGTGAATTTTGTGTGTTTCAAATCTCAAAACATGTTGAGTGATTGTTAAGATCAACATGTAAATAATACTTATATTTCTCTAGTGTATGATTTGTTTGACTAAATTGTCTTTTAATTACCTCACAGATGGTGTAAAAAGTAGAGTATCCAACACGGGGATAAAGTTGTCTTTGTCTTGTGCGGCTTGAATTCCTCACTTCACTCAGGTTTCTTTATTAACTCCCTCGCAATGCTCGGGAGTTAATTATATAAATCCCTCACTGACGTTCGGGATTAAAATCAGCAACCTTCGATTCGTTCGGAATTCAATATGCCACCCGCGACTTAAAGACATTGCTTTATCCCCTAGTCGCATAATCTACTATTATATAATATGCAATTATAATTAAGATAAATATAATGTTAATGTTGCGGTGCCCTAGCAGGGTTCATGTACGAAACTTATATTATGAAACAAGGCCTTGTAAACGACATGAATGCAATAAATAAATAATAACCTCCTCCTTTTTTTGAAGTCGGTTAAAAACTGGGACTAGGATCGTCAAATTTTGCACAAGGATTCCTTTTATGACGTAAGCGAGCACTAAGAGAGAATTTTCCAAAATTCGCCTTCTAAGGGGATGAAACGGGTGTTCAAAGTTTGCATGGAGAAACCATCACGCGGGCGACGCGCTGGCAGAAGTTAGTCTCAAGTAAGCCATTTACAGGCACTTGAATTGTCAAAAGTCAGTCAGTCAGAAAAATGATGCAAGAAACTCCATGTATTGGTTTATTATTGTTTAAGATTATTTTATGTATTTTTTCTATGAGCCTCCGATGCCTGAAAAGAAAATAGTTATTATTATTATAGATGGGATTTAGTCAGTAAAAGTCTGACATGCCCTCGCGCTCTACCCTAAAGCAGGAGAAGTCAATAGATGATTTACCACCTCCCAAAAAAGAAACCTCTAGCCTCTACGGCACGTTTAGTGCTCCCTGCTAAGTGCTGAATGACTTATTACAAATTTAAGCAACAGGTTGTGGATTAAAAACCTGGCAAGCGGACACTGTCTCACCTTATTCCACTCAACAAGTAGGAAGTTTGTAATTTGACCTAAATTTGTGGTTTAAAGTTTTTACGGAATCGCTTGTTGGCTTCCAGTTTTTGGACGCGAATGCAGCCAAATGCTTACTTGTGATTATAATTCATCATCATCATCATCATCATTTCAGCCGAAAGACGTCCACTGCTGGACATAGGCCTCCCCCGAGCGTCGCCACAGCGAACGGTCCTGTGCGTCTCGCATCCATCGGACTCCCGCAACCGTTACCAAGTCATCGGTCCACCTTGTAGGAGGCCTTCCAACGCTACGTCTTCCGGTACGTGGTCGCCATTCCAGAACCTTTCGGCCCCAACGGCCATCTGTTCTGCGAGCAATGTGCCCTGCCCATTGCCACTTTAGTTTGGCGATTCTTCGTGCTATGTCGGCAACCTTGGTTCTCCTGCAGATATCCTCATTCCTGATTCGATCACGCAAGGAAACTCCGAGCATAGCCCTCTCCATTGCCCTTTGGGTGACTTTAAGCCTTCTAATGAGGCCCATTGTAAGCGACCACGTTTCGGAGCCATATGTCATCACTGGCAACACGCACTGGTCATAGACTTTCGTCTTGAGACATTGTGGTATATTGGACGAGAAGATACCGCGCAGCTTCCCGAACGCTGCCCAGCCGAGTCGGATTCGACGATTGATCTCTTTCTCGAAGTTAGACCTTCCCAACTGGACCGTCTGTCCCAGGTAAACGTAGTCGTCTACAACTTCGAGTGTAGAGGCCCCAACCTTGATAGGAGTGGGTGCTACATGGCTGTTTACCATGACTTTGGTTTTGTCCATGTTCATTTTAAGTCCCACTCTTTCGGAAGCTCTACTGAGATAGCTCTAGCTCTTCTGGTGATTATAATTATAATTAACTAATTTATTGGTTTAACAAACTACGACGCAAACTTAAATAGTTTACTAGCTTCAGCCAGATGCTTTTCCCGCGTGAAAATAGGTTTGTCCATACAAACTTTGGAACCCCGTTTCATCCCCTTATGGGGTGAATTTTGGAAATGCAGTTTTGCTCGCTTACATCATATGAGTTATGAGTTTACATGTGGATGGATGGAGAAGGAGAGGGAGACCAAAGAAAAGATGGATGGATTGTGTGAAGAGTGATATGAAAGAAAAGGAAGTTAGTGATAGTATGACGAGTGACAGGGCAGAATGGAAGAAAAAAACGTGTTGCGCCGAGCCCAAATAACACGGGACAAAGGCAGGAAGATGGTGATGATGATGATGACATCATAAAAGGAAACCTTGTGCAAAATTTCACGATCCTAGTCCCAGTAGTTTCACGCGTGAGGGAACGAAGGTCCTCACGCCCTAGCCGCCGTAATTCCGACCCCGACTACCAGCCACGGTAGACGCGGGCTTGCGGACGTTGAGCACTGGGTAGCTCGCCGTCCGGCTGTTCGGTAATTAACCGGACCGAGCCCAGTAGTGATCCTCGCGCTCCTCAAAGAGATGTCAGCAAACCGTAGGGGCCCAGCAGGGCCGATGCCCGCTAGCTAGGACCGCGGAGAATTTCTGAAAGGGAAACCCGTAGTCCTAGAACGCAAAGGGTAATTGAAGGATACAGGTGTGGTTTTAGTCAGTAAAAGTCTGACATGCCCTCACGCTCCACCCAGAGCGCGAGAAGTCATTTTGATGATTTACCATCTTAAAAAAAAAGTTCCAGTAGTTTCGTCTGTGCGTTGATATGTCAGTCATTCAGTTTCTCCATTTATATACATAAAGAAAGAAAGAAAACATATTTATTTCGCCCGAATAGACGCACAATATCCATGGAGTTTCTTGCCGGTTATTCTACATAGGCAGATAAATTCTTGTATACTAAACCTTCCCCCCCCAAGGTGGACCGATGACCTGGTGAAGGTTGCGGGAATCCGATGGATGCGAGACGCACAGGACCGTTCGTTGTGGCGACATTTAGGAGAGGCCTATGTCCAGCAGTGGACGTCTATCGGCTGAAATGATGATGATGATGATGATACTAAACCTAAATAATTATGTACATAATAATACAAAAACACAAAATACACTCAGGCGTCGAAGTACTCCTCCACATCGCTGTCATCCGGAAATGTGATTTGACAGAGAAGGAGAAAAAAAGGGGTACACTACATAAATACGAAAAACTTTATTCCGACAGTCACAAATACGATATTTCAAAATACCGATTTTCATAATTCCGAATGGTTCAAAATTCCGAATATAACAACTCCGACTTATCATTACTCCTATTTTTAACCGACTTCAAAAAGGAGGAGGTTATATGTTCGGTTGAATGTATGTTTTTTATTTTTTTTTTTTATGTATGTTCACCGATTTCTCGGTCAATTGTGGAACGATTTTGAAAATTTTTTTTTTGATTGAAAGGTTGCGGTTCCGAGTTGGTCCCATAGAAATATTGTTATGATCTGATCATGAACTTCGAAGATATGGAACAGAACTCCTCATAGGATCACAGCAGAACCGTCGTAACCAGTAAAATTGCTTTGTTAATACGTGTAGTTGATGACTGACTAAAAGTAGAGGGGGAATATATTGAACTGATCTGATGATGAAGCCTGAAGTTAGGCACCGGAACTCTGTAATAAATTAATGTAATATATCCGTGTTTGGGATTATTAGAATTGTCATGAGATGCACTCTGGCTATAAGGTATTTAAGTTTGGCTGAGGGGTACTTTTTAGTGGTGGTACCAAAACTAAAAAGTGTGAAATAAAAAACTTTTTACAAAAAAAAATACAACCGACTTCAAAGTAAAAAAAAACTGAAAAGTGCAAAATAACTTTAATTTCGGAAGTCGGTGTTAAATAACGAAGAGACAAAACTATTATAGAAACACCGACTTCCGAAATTAAAGTTATTTTGCACTTTTCAGTTTTTTTTTACTTTGAAGTCGGTTGTATTTTTTTTTGTAAAAAGTTTTTTATTATAATTCCTAAATTTCAATTTTCCTAACTTTTATAATTACTATTCTCAAAATACCGAGTTTCAATAGATCGAATAACGAAAAGTCCGACTTAATGATAATTCGAAACATCAAAAATACGAATTCCGATTATTAAAATACCGATTAATAAAATTCCGAAATAAAAACGCCTCATAAAACTGTAAAGCAAGACAAATAAACACATAAATGCTCGTCAGAGGTCGTAGTATGAGGGGGTAGAATTAAAAAACTAATGACAGATGCGTTTTCCAGCATGCAGGGGATTTATTGCATCATGCAAGCAGGCATGCAGCGTGCAAGCAGACATGCAGCATGCAAGCAAGCATGTGACATGCAAGCAGGCATGCAACATGCAAGCAAGCATGCAACATGCAAGCAGGCATGCAGCATGAAAGCAGGCATGCAGCATGCAAGCAGGCATGCAAAATGCAGCAAGCATTGTTTCTGTCACGGCTCCGGCGCTGCGGGGTTTGGGCGGTCCCACGCGAGCTTATCGTCGCAGATGGTTTTAACACTCACCACCGCAGCTTCGGCTTGCTGGCCGGCTTTGCCGGCCAGCCTCAGCCGCGGCGGCGGGCCTTCAAACCACCTGATCCTCAGCTCGCGGGCCGCCCTACCCCTCCGTGCCTACGCGGGCTTAAATTACACTCTAGGGGTAGGGCAAACAAGACTGCGTGAAGTCGGTTTTGCAGCAATTCGTTTCTGACACTAAATTTTGTAGCACAACATGTTGACTTTTAGTTTATTCGAAGTATTGAAAATCGGAATATCATTTTTCGGACCGAGAACCCTTCGAGCATTTGATTCTTCGAACGTATGAAAATCGGAAAACTAACAAATCGCATTTACGACTTTCGGTAAAATAAATTTCGTAATTTTTAATAATAGACATTATAATTTTTAGGTATTATAAAATTCGGACTTTTGAAAATCGGAATATCGAAATTCGGAATAAAATATTTCGGAGTATTTGGGTGTTCCCGAAAAAAAGATACCCTAAGATGCTTTTAAGGGGGTATTTAGAGGTTGAATGTCAAAAAACCTGTTCTTGACGCTTGTCTACATCATAATAGGAAGCCTTGTGCAACCAGTGGTTTCGGCTGTGCATTGATATGTCAGTCAGTCAGCTTCTCCTTTAATATACATAAAGAAAAAAAGCAGTGTTTGGAGCAGTGGTGGCCAAGTGGTAAAGGCCCCGACTTACGACTTGTAGATCGCGGGTTCAAACCCAGCCAGGCGCATTACTTTGTGTAATTTATTTCATCACCACTGCTCTCAAAACGGTGAAGGAAAACATCGTGAGGAAACCGGCATGTCCTAGAACCAAAAATTCGAAGACATGTGACATTCACCAACCCGCACTGGGCCCGCGTGGTGGATTACGGCCCATTCCCTCTTCTAGAGAGGAGGCCTGAGTCTCAGCAGTGGAAACATTAAAAAAAGGCTGATTATGCTATGCTATGCTATGCTATGCTAAAGAAAGAAAGAAAGAAAACATATTAATTTCACCCGAATAGACGCACAATATCCATGGAGTTTCTTGTCGGTTCTTCTACCTATGAAACGACCAATTTGGAACCGTGCACTAGCTTCTGACGTTTTATAAGTGCCCATGTAGGCCTCATCATCATTTCAGCCGCAAGACGTCCACTGTTGGACATAGGCCAAGCGTCTCCACAACGACCGATCCTATGCGTCTCGCATCCACCGCATTTCCGCGACTCTCTCCAGGTCGTCGGTCCACCTTGTGGGAGGCCTTCCAACGCTGCGTGTTCCGGTTCGCGGTCGCCACTCTAGAACCTTTCGGCCCCATCGACCATCCGTTCTACGAGCAATGTGCCCTGCCCACTGCCACTTTAGTTTTGCAATTCTTCGGGCTATGTCGGCGACCTTGGTTCTCCTGCGGATATCTCCATTCTTTATGTGATCACGCAAGGAAACTCCGAGCATAGCCCTTTCCATTGCCCTTTGGGGGACTGTAAGCCTTCTGATATAGGCCTATGTGAAACAAAAATATTTTGAATTTTGAACAATCTGTTGGGCCATGTGTGAACCGGACATATGACATAGATAAGTTCTCGCAATATGATCGATCTTGCTCAAGGTTGACCTGTATCACAGCGGGATTGAGTTTCAATCGACCGTAATAACATCTGATATCATTGCTAGACCATTACGTTGTAACTATTAGCACCGATTTCAGATACCTCTCATACGCACAAAACGATTACGGAACACATTCATTGCGCGTACAGCTATGGAGTGGAATTCCCTGGAAGAGTCTGTGTTTCCTGATAGCTACAACCTAGGGGTATTTAAGTCAGGAATAATAATAATAATAATATTCCACAACTTTCACACAACGCCATCTAGTCCCAAACTAAGCAGAGCTTATGTTATGAGTACTAGATAACTGATAAACATACTTATATATTTCTAAATACATTACAAATTATAGATAAATTACACCTAGACACAACAAATGATCGTGCTCATCACACAAACATTTATAGCATAGCAGTCAGGGCCACTGACTACTAGACCAACAGGTCAGTCTAAAATGAAAGGTTACTTCCAGGCAAGCGTACTCCATCGTCGGCCACATCGTCGCTAACCATCTGGTGAGATAGTGGTCCAGCGCGATTATATCAGTAGCTCGGTTATTGCCCAGATGGTCTTTTTTTGAGGGTGGTAAATCAGCAAAAACCTTCTACCGCTCTAGATGGAGCAAGAGAGAATATCTGACTTATACTGACTACTATGCGTTTGTGGAACGCGTTGCCATTACCAATTAGGCAAGCCCAGTCACTAGTTTCTTCCAAAAATCTAGTTAATAAAAACTTTTAATAAAAAAAAATAACCGACTTCACTAAAAAAACACTAAAAGGATCAAAATAACTTTAATTTCGGAAGTCGGTGTTTCTCGGTATTGTTTGTTTATTTCATCACCACTGCTCTCAAAACAGCGAACGAAAAAATCGTGAGGAAACCGGCATGTCCGCACACTAAATAATTAGAGAACATTTTCACATTCATCAAACCGCACGGGGTCCGTCTGATGGATTACGGCCCATTCCCTCTCCTAGAGAGGAGGCCTGACTCCCAGCAGTGGGAACATTATAAGGCTGATTATGTTTATGCTTATACAAAACTAGAGTGAATAGGCTCTCAATAAACTAGTGCGCTTAACCATCAACGATTGCATCACTGCTTACCATCAGGTGGGATTGCAGTTAAGCACTATTTTATATACCTAATTTAAAAAATATAAAAACACGTTAGTTTGATCCAAGTTTATTTTTAGACCTACGCTTTCGGGACCTCTACTAAAGTTATCAGCTTTTATTACTTACGCGTCTATTACACCACTCGATATTCAATCTTAGTCTATGTAGCGTCACACAAGAAAAAGAGCAACTTACGCCAATGTTGTGTAAAGGAATGAAACAGAACGATGAGATAAATAGATAAATATAGATTGTGACTGTCTGAATATCTAAAACTATTAACTCCCTCAACTTAGAAATGACAAGTACATACATCTAAACCGCTCTACATTCCCCTCACACCCATCATACACACACATCCTCACACATACACACACACACACACCGTCACACACAGATACGCATACGCAAACCCACACTGCTATGATTGCAACCCACAACGTAGTCATCTGTAATTCATAATTATGTAATTTTTCTAAGCATACCTATATGAATATGTATTTTTGGAGGAACTGACTCCCAAGTCACAGGCAATAAGCCTAGTTTGGGAGCCAGGGAACCTGTTATTTTGTACCTACAATGTATGTTATGAATAAATTTATTATTATAAAGTTATTATATCGAGTGGTGTAATAGGCGCTTTAGCTGTAAAAGTCTCTACAATAAACGTCTTGCCTTTCTTTACACAACAAACAAATGTAAAGTAAAACAATTATGCCAAAGGCGATCTACCCGACGCAACGTTGGAATAGTTTAAAGCCAGGTATCCACTATGTTCGCGAACTGTGCTCCGCGCATCTGTAACCGCTCTAATGGAGGCGGTACACGCATCTCCATAAGAAACACGCATGCTCCACAGTCCCCTTGCAAACACTTTTCATCTGACTACTCCATTTATCCGAGCGTAGAGCGTGATACTCGACACGCACTAAATATAGTATTTTGCTCGCGTCCATTAACAGACTGAGCTCCCCTTTGTGTTCATTCAAAAACCGAAACTGATTGGGGCGCTGAGCTCGGAGCGAGCACCGATCGAGCTCGCTCCAGCCCCCCTAGCCAAGTCACAACCATTTCGTGTCGAATTCCGTTCTCCAATCAGTAACGCCTCGGTGTCAGCAATTGTAGAAAACGATAAATTGGTAGCCATGTTGACGTGTCTGAGTCGGCCGCTCGTTCTAGAATGTCGTTCTATAATAACAAAAGATGTAGCGTTGAACATTGTAGAAACGATTCAATTCATTCTATCATTTTGAACGATGTTAACTTGGCTACGAATTTTGTAATCGTTTGATCTGACCACGTGACTTAACGTTGAGATGATGTCATTCCCAGACATTTGATTAGTTTTCGACTAGCGTTAACGATTGAGAACTTGGCCAGGGGTGCAGTTCGCGAGAGCGCAAGAGGTTCGTGAACATAGTGGATACCCGGCTTTACAAGCAAATGAATAACAGAACAGCATTGATCGATTGCACCCGATGCGGTATTAGTGGTGACCTCGATGGACAATACCGCTGTTTGTTGTTACTAATGTTTGTTTAAAATGGACGATGAATTTTAGTTTATTTTGCTTCTAGCTTCTGTACCTACCTTCTTATTTATTTATTATATACTATATTATGCACCTCATAATGCGGACAGGATAAACATTGCAAAAACTAAGTGTACCATTGGCAGTCTTATTTCTCAGAGCAATCTCTTACAGACATCCTTAGGATGGAAAAAACAAAAGCCCCCCCTAGCCAAGTTACGATTCCTTTGTTCTGACGACATCTCAACGCTCAGTCACGTGGTCAGAACAAAGAAATCGGAGGCGTGGCCTACTCGAGGCGTTCGACGCAAATGAAACGATCGTAACTTGGCTAGGGGGGAAGGAGATCTTCTCTTCTTCGCCCGGTTGTAAGTAAGAAATTACACTTGTGCTTGTGCTTTGTCATGTTCCCATGGTACTCCCGGGATAAAAAGCCGTCTACCCGTGTACCAATTCCATTCGAACCCGTTCGGTGGTTTGAGCGTTAAGGAGTAACAAACATACATACACATACATCAATACTTTCGCCTATATAATACTAGCTTCTGCTACCGGCTTCGTTTACACGATATTATGCCCTATTCCAAGACATGTTCAGAATCACAAACAGAATGTTTTTATTGTTATTGCATAGGTTAGGTATCTAGAAGTGTAATAAATTTTGTAGTTCCATTAGGTATGTCCTGCCAAACAGGCATACAATAATTACAGATTATATACATATTTAAAAGGAAAAACTTTGGATGTATGACCCAAAGTGCTTTACAGGCAGCAAAAAAGCTGGGAATCCTCGCGAAGGTCAGACAGTACTTCACTCCGGCACAGCTGCTCAAACTTTATCAAGCGCAAGTTCGATCGTGTATGGAGTACTGCTCTCATCTTTGGGACGGATCTGCCCGATACCAGCTTGATGCACTTGAGGCTATTGAGAGGCGAGCCAGGAGGATCATTGGCAATGATGCACTCGTTGAGTCGAGGCTTCAAAGTCTTGAGCATCGACGCCGAGTTGCTAGCCTGTCGGTTTTCTACCGGTTGCATTTCGGAGAGTGTGCGTCGGAATTGCATAACCTAATTCCGCCTAGCCCGTTCCATCATCGGACCACCAGGCTTACGGCAATGCGCCACCGGTACATGGTGAACATCCCGCCCATACGCACGAAACGTTTTGGGAACACATTCATTGTGCGTACAGCTAAGGAGTGGAATTCCTTGCCGGAATCTGTTTTTGCTGATGGCTACAACCCGGGAATCTTTAAGTCAAGAGTGAATAGGTTACTTCTAGGTAAGCGCGCTCCATCGTCGACCGCATCGTCGCTTTCCATCAGGTAAGATAGCGGTCAAGCGCGAACCTACCAAGAATAAAAAAAAAAACTGACTGACTGACATATAAACGCACAGCCGAAAATACAGGGCCTAGGAGCGTGTAATTTTGCACAAGGTTTCATTTTATAACGTAGGCGAGCGCTAAGAGAGGATTTTTCAAAATTCACCCTCTAAGGGGATGAATCGGGGTTCCAAAATTTGTATAGAGAAACCGACTTTTACGTGAGCGACGTCTCTGGCAGAAGCTAATACTAACATACTTTCAAATATTTAAAGCAAATCGAGTCAAGATAAATTATAAAAGTCAAAAATAAATAATTATTCAATAATTTATGAAATCCCGATAGAGTGAATAGTGGTAGTTCCTTAGTGCTCATAAAAAACTTTTTACAAAAAAAAATATAACCAACTTCAAAGTAAAAAAAAAAACACTGAAAAGTGCAAAATAACTTTAATTTCGGAAGTCGGTGTTTCTATAATAGTTTTGTCTCTTCGTTATTTAACACCGACTTCCGAAATTAAAGTTATTTTGGACTTTTCAGTGTTTTTTTTTTTTACTTTTAAGTCGGTTATATTTTTTTTGTAAAAAGTTTTTTATTTTACACTTTTTGGTTATGGTACCACCACTAAAAAGTACCCCTCAGCCAAACTAAAATACCTTATAGCCAGAGTGCATCTCATGAGAATTCTAATAATCCCAAACACGGTTAGATTACATTAATTTATTACAGAGTTCCGGTGCCTAACTTCTGGCTTCATCATCAGATCAGTTCGATATATTCACCCTCTACTTTCAGTCAGTCAACGACTACACGTATAAACAAAGCAATTTTACTTGTTACGACAGTTCTGCTGTGATCCTATGAGGAGTTCTGTTCCATATCTACGAAGTTCATGATCAGATCATAACAATATATCTATCGGACCAACTCGGAAGCATAACCAATCAATCAAAAAAAAAAATTTCATAATCGGTCCACAATTGACCGAGAAATCGGTGAACATACATAAAAAAATCATTTCTGGAATGGCGACCACGTACCGGAAGACGTAGCGTTGGAAGGCCTCCTACAAGGTGGACCGATGACTTGGTAACGGTTGCGGGAGTCCGATGGATGCGAGACGCACAGGACCGTTTGTTGTGGCGACGCTTGGGGGAGGCCTATGTCCAGCAGTGGACGTCTTTCGGCTGAAATGATGATGATGATGACATAAAAAAAAACATACATTCAACCGAACATAGAACCTCCTCCTTTTTGAAGTCGGTTAAAAATAGTACAGTTGTATGCCCAATTTCATCTGAATCCGTTCAGCCATTTGAGAATGAAGGAGTAAAAAAACATACACATACTTATAAACTTTTCCCATAAAATATTAATATGATGCTTAAAAAAAATGTCCTCGGGGAATTGGTTTACAAGGAAAATGAGAGAAAATCCTATCATTTGTATGAAATGAAAAGAAAAAGCTGTCTTTTTCAATTTTGTGTCTATCTGTGCTGATTGCTCCGAGTCTTATTTTTATGACGCCACAAGCTTAGATTACACTCACGATGTTATTTTCCTACAGAAGTCAGAATGTCTTATAATTTTAAATTAAATATATTTCGCCATTTTTCTTTTTAACTGCCTTCCAAAAAAGTAAAAGGTTTTCAAGTCGACTGAATGTCTTTTTTTTAAAGAAATTATAAGTTAAGCCACACACTTCTTTATTGGTCACGTGATCAGTTTCTCATTTTATAACTAAGCAACGGGAAAATGAGATAGCCTTATTAAGCTAATTCGTCTTTTTTACAACGCCAACTAAATTTGTTCTCTTGGACTGAGCGTAGAGCGAGCGAAGCGAGCTCGACTTGTAAGGCACTCCGACACGGAAAAGTTTTTTTGAGACTTAGGCCGGTGTTCACCAACACTAAATCGACTGTTTAAATATTAAAACGGCTGTTTAAGCAATATTTCCTGTTCACCACAGCCAAAACGTCGGTTATTGACGTTAATCAGATGATTATCTTAACCGAGCTTCAAGACATTGTTTAAACGTTGGTTACAACAATTTGACAGAACTTTTGTAGGTTACATTGTTCGATTTACCAACGACGTATCTATTTATCTGTGAAAAATAATGGCTAATAATTTTATAATGGATGGTGAATACAATCTCAATATGTTAGATTATTTGGATGAGTTAGAAACGATGACGAGAAGACCTATGATTTTTCAAAATCGTCATAACTTTTATGAAGAATACGACGAAATTTCATTTAAAGCCAGATTTCGATTATCCAAGTGCAGTGCTATACATATTTTGGGATTAATTGAAGATAAATTAGAATTTAACACTAATAAGTAAGTGCCTCTACCTACAATACTACTCGCTGACTCTTTTTTATTATTCACATTCACCTGAAAGATAAATTAATTTTTTCATATCTTCCATGTCGATCACTTAACACTTTTGATTATAATTACAACAAAAATACCACGAAACTTCACGAGAGAATCAAAATGAATTACACTGACAGACAAGAAAGAGCGCGCTAATAAACCTTCCAACGCAAAATGTATTTCTCGTAAAGCCAAAGAAACAATGAACAGCAACTTTCACATTTTATGGCATAGACTATTATCTGGCCATATTAAAAAGTTGTAAGCGTGAACGAGATTTCAAGATGTAACCTTACATTTTATTTGGTAGTGTTGCATTGCTTGCTCATTCATTCAAAAACGCTCCGTTATGTCTCGGTTAAGCAACCGAACGCCGAAAGGTGATGGTGAACAGTAAAAAACCGCTCCTTGTTTAACCATTGTTTAAATATTTAATTATAGTTTTAATTATGTTTTTGCGTTTCAGACTCTTACTGACTGAAACCACAATTGTGTCCTTCTTCTATGTCTACTCGGGTTCAGTCCGGAAGGTTATCAGACGGCCGGATGGCGAGCTACCTATTGCCCGCCGTTCGCAAATCCGGCACCTACGGTGGGCGGGGATCGCTCTGCGACTCCTGACACTCAGAGCGCGTCCAATCGCGGCGACTGGGCGTGAGCACACGCGAGGAGGTCTGTTCCCACACGCGTGTGGCGATCTCCGTCGTTAGCATTACTGCTTCACAGAAGGAGGCGACCGCATTCCATTCCCTCTCGCTCCGGACATGACCTGAACCAGGGCCTGGCGCGAGAGACCGTCTCAGCCAGGCGCCTCCACGAGAAACGGTGGTGCTCCGTCCAAGCGGGGCACACCTCCACCGTGACTGTCCGCACAGTGGTGACACCCGGGTGTTTTTTCCGCACGAATCTGGTGCAAGAACCTCCCGAAC
Source organism: Mythimna impura (assembly GCA_905147345.3). Taxonomy (NCBI): domain Eukaryota; kingdom Metazoa; phylum Arthropoda; class Insecta; order Lepidoptera; family Noctuidae; genus Mythimna; species Mythimna impura. The sequence continues at coordinate 13,093,687 of LR990369.1, forward strand.
TTAGCATGTCCGGTGAGGACCTGCGTCATACAGAAGGTGAGCAGGCCCTAACGTGTCTCCAGCCACTCCTCAAAGAGGAAACTAACCGCCATGACTATGGCGTGTCCAGTCTAGAATCATGTGTTTTTTTCTCGATTGTACTAATTAACCGACTTCTCGGAAGTATGTCATACTTCCGAGTTGGTCCCATAGAAATATTGTTATGTTCTGATCATGAACTTCGAAGATATGGAACAGAACTCCTCATAGGATCACAGCAGAACCGTCGTAACAAGTAAAATTGTTTTGTTTATACGTGTAGTCGATGACTGACTTAAAGTAGAGGGGGAATATATCGAACTGATCTGATGATGAAGCCTGAAGTTAGGCACCGGAATTCTGTAATAAATTAATGTAATCTAACCGTGTTTGGGATTATTAGAATTGTCATGAGATGCACTCTGGCTATAAGGTATTTAAATTTGGCTAAGGGGTACTTTTTAGTGGTGGTACCATAACCAAAAAGTGTAAAATAAAAAACTTTTTACAAAAAAAATACAACCGATTTCAAAGTATAAAAAAACACTGAAAAGTGCAAAATAACTTTAATTTCGGAAGTCGGTGTTAAATAACGAAGAGACAAAACTATTATAGAAACACCGACTTCCGAAATTAAAGTTATTTTGCACTTTTCAGTGTTTTTTTTATACTTTGAAGTCGGTTGTATTTTTTTTTGTAAAAAGTTTTTTATTTTACTACTTTATACTTGATTTTTTTTTTTATGTACTGGATACATGGTACACCTAATATATAATTGTAGACTAAATAAATACATAAAAACTTTTTATAAAAAAAAAATAACCGACTTCACTAAAAAAAACACTAAAAGGATCAAAATAACTTTAATTTTGGAAGTCGGTGTTTCTCGGTATTGTTTGTTTCTTATTTAACACCGACTTCCGAAATTAAAGTTATTTTGATCCTTTTAGTGTTTTTTTTAGTGAAGTCGGTTATTTTTTTTTTATAAAAAGTTTTTATTTCACACTTTTTAGTTGCGATACACTTATAAACAGAGTGCCTATTTCTCATGACAATTCCAATTAACCCAAATACTGCTAGGTTACATAGTTTTATTATAAAGTTCCTGTGTCTACCTTCCTCCTTCCGGCTCCATCATCAGATCAGTTCGATAGTACCTTATAGCCAAAGAGCATCTCACGACAATTCTAATAAGCCCAAACACGGCTAGGATACATTGATTAATTACGGAGTTCCTGTGCCTACCTTCCGGCTCCATCATCAGATCAGTTCGATAGTACCTTATAGCCAAAGTGCATCTCATGACAATTCTAATAAGTCCAAACACGGCTAGGTTACATTGATTAATTACGGAGTTCCAGTGCCTACCTTCCGGCTCCATCATCATCATCAGATCACTTCGATGATACCATTTTCAACGTAACTATTCAGAATCATTCATTTATTTGTATTGTCATAGTCGCTTAACTATGTATATCTTCATTGTAATATCTATTTGTGTATGAAGTTCCGTTGACCATTTCTGGTCTTCTTCATCAGTTCCACTTCATCAAATGTTACTTTTTGACTGTAAATGCTTAAGTTCTTGATGAAAATACTAAAATCACCATAGGGTTGCCTATAATTTTTGAGGAGTTCCCTCGATTCCTCATGGATTCCATCATCAGAACTGGATTTTGAAAAAAATGGGACCAATCTGGAAGCATATCCTGTATAGGGAAAAAAAAAATTTGCAAATCGGTCCATAAACGACGGAGTTCTGAGGTAACAAACATAAAAAAAAAAAATAATGATAAAAAAAAAAAAAAAAAAATACAACCGAATTGATAACCTCCTCCTTTTTTTTGAAGTCGGTTAAAAACCGGCCAAGTGCGAGTCGGATTCGCGCACGAAGGGTTCCGTACTGAAAAAAACGGCAAAAAAAATACATTATCTGTCACGGTTTATGAGATACAGCCTGGTGACAGACAGTGGAGTCTAGATGGACAGTGGAGTCTTAGTATGGGTCCCCTTTGGGTACGGAACCCAGAAAACAAAGAAACAAAAAAACTTTTTAGAAAAAAAAAATAACCGACTTCACTAAAAAAAACACTAAAAGGATCAAAATAACTTTAATTTCGGAAGTCGGTGTTTCTCGGTATTGTTTGTTTCTTATTTAACACCGACTTCCGAAATTAAAGTTATTTTGATCCTTTTAGTGTTTTTTTTAGTGAAGTCGGTTATTTTTTTTTTCTAAAAAGTTTTTATTTCACACTTTTTAGTTGCGATACACTTATAAACAGAGTGCCTATTTCTCATGACAATTCCAATTAACCCAAATACTGCTAGGTTACATTATTTTATTATAAAGTTCCTGTGTCTACCTTCCTCCTTCCGGCTCCATCATCAGATCAGTTCGATAGTACCTTATAGCCAAAGAGCATCTCACGACAATTCTAATAAGCCCAAACACGGCTAGGATACATTGATTAATTACGGAGTTCCTGTGCCTACCTTCCGGCTCCATCATCAGATCAGTTCGATAGTACCTTATAGCCAAAGTGCTAACCATGACAATTCTAATAAGTCCAAACACGGCTAGGTTACATTGATTAATTACGGAGTTCCAGTGCCTACCTTCCGGCTCCATCATCATCATCAGATCACTTCGATGATACCATTTTCAACGTAACTATTCAGAATCATTCATTTATTTGTATTGTCATAGTCGCTTAACTATATCTTGATTGTGATATCTATTTGAGTATGAAGTTCCGTTGACCATTTCTGGTCTTCTTCATCAGTTCCACTTCATCAAATGTTACTTTTTGACTGTAAATGCTTAAGTTCTTGATGAAAATACTAAAATTACCATAGGGTTGCCTATAATTTTTGAGGAGTTCCCTCGATTCCTCATGGATTCCATCATCAGAACTGGATTTTGAAAAAAATGGGACCAATCTGGAAGCATATCCTATAAAGGGAAAAAAAAATTTTGCAAATCGGTCCATAAACGACGGAGTTCTGAGGTAACAAACATAAAAAAAAAAAAAAAAAAAATAATGATGATAAAAAAAAAAAAAAAATACAACCGAATTGATAACCTCCTCCTTTTTTTTGAAGTCGGTTAAAAAAGATCAAATTCAATCAGTATTTTTAAAACCCAACCAGATTTTCCAAACATCCTCTGATAAAAACTTCAGGAAGTACAACATAAAACAATAGAATCTATTCACAGCCACACGGCCGGTCAGATATAGACTCTGACGTCACGGGTGACGTCAGCAGTAAGACGTCAGATGGCACATTAACGGAAGGAATGGCAGACGAAAGGATCGGGGATGATGTCACATGTAGTTTTGATTTGCATCAGCCCTTCTTAGAGTTCCGTACCCAAAGGGAGTTGGACATGTGGTGCTGGAGACGGATGCTGGGAGTATCTTGGACAATGATTCCATATTAAAAGAACTCGGCATCAGACAGCGCCTATCATCCACAGTGCAGTCGCGCATTTTGACCTTTTTTTTTTTATTCTTGATAGGTTCGCGCTTGACCGCTAACTCACCTGATGGAAAGCGACGATGCGGTCGACGATGGAGCGCGCTTACCTAGAAGTAACCTATTCACTCTTGACTTAAAGATACCCGGGTTGTAGCCATCAGGAAAAACAGATTCCGGCAAGGAATTCCACTCCTTAGCTGTACGCACTATGAATGTGTTCCCAAAACGTTTTGTGCGTATAGGTGGGATGTCCACCATGTACCGGTGGGTACCTTCTTCGGCCATGTATCTCGTCGTGGTAATGACTTCATAGAGCGTCTCGTAGTGCATGGCAAAATTGAGGGCACCAGGCCAGGTGGTAGATCACCAATGAGATGGACAGACCAGATCAAGGCCGCAACTAAGTGCTCAGTTTACGAATGTACCCCGAAAGCTGCAGGCCGCGATGAATGGCGCCGTATTACCATGATGATCACTCATCGTGATTCACAGTGATGACCACGACCACTCTGGCAAGAGTGTACCGAATGAGAAGAACCCAAAGGGTATAACGGGAAATATTACTAAGACTCCGCTGTCTGTCCGTACATACATTCTCAGCTTCATTATACCGACCCTCGGTGACGAGTCCGACTCGCACTTGACAGGATTTTTCTTAAAGTAGGTATACCTTTCATATAAATGATTCTGGTTCATTATTTTTCTTCCAACACTTTGACGTCTATATGATGCTTACCTGCAAAAGAAAGAAATACAATTTTATTAATTTGTCACAACGAAAAAATCAAATTATTCTGAATTGTATATACTTATTGTAACATCACCAGACGTACGGCGATGCAACACTGGTACATGGTTTTCTTTTTTCATGGTTTTCTTGGGCGGAGCGGGAGATAGTGTCAGACTTTTACTGACTAAAAACCCACTCTTGTTCCTTCGTTGCCTTCGTCCCAGGGCCCCAGATTTTGTTTTCACACTACCCATGGCCCCAGTAGGCTTCGACCCTGCTGGGCCCCTACGATTTGCTGACATCTCCCTGAGGCGCGCGTGGAACAATACGCGCTGTCGAAGACTTGGGCTCGGTCCGGACGGTTACCGGATGGTCGGACGGCGAGCCACCCATTGCTCGCCGTCCGCGAACCGTCCGCGTCCATTGCTCATGTACCGGTGGTACATGGTGGAAATCTTACGCTCAAAACCGTTTTGAGAACATATTCATTATGCGTACAGCTAAGGAGTGGAATTCCCTGCCGGAGTCTGTGTTTTCTGATAGCTACAACCTAGAGGTATTTAAGTCGAGTCAAGAGTGAATAGGTTACTTCTAGGCAAGCGAGCTCCACAGTCGACCATATTGTCGCTTACCATCAGGTGAGATCGTGGTCAAACGCGAGCCTATCAATAAAAAAAATGGACAAGTGCGAGTCGGGCTCACGCGCTGAGGGTTCCGTACAAACGTACCTATGTACGAGTAAATAGTTTAATTCCCGAATGAAGTCTCGAAGATTTTTGCGAATTGCAAAAAAGTATTTTTTTTGCGACGTAACAACAAATTTACAGTTTTTGATTTATTCCTATAAGTACCTGTGCTATTAGACCTTGCTTTATGCCTAATTTCTTGGGCAACGGGAAGTACCCTATGTATTTTGTTTCCTTTGAGTATATCGAAATATACGTTTTTTGCGACATAAACATCCGTATCTTTTTTATTCGTTAACTTAGAAATTTGATTTTTTCACAGCTTCAAGAGACCGCAAACTTGAGTATATGGTTTAAATTTCAACTCGATATCTCCACGCGTTTCCGAGATAAAGGGTCAGACAGACAAGGGTTCCGTTTTTTCCTTTTGAGGTACGGAACTCTAAAAACAAAAAGAATAGAATACATCTCTGCTGGCAGTTACAGGAATATTCGAAAGAGTTACAGCGGCACTGGAACGCAAAGGGCAACCGAAAGAACACAAGTGGGTTTTAGTCAGTAAAAGTTTGACACGCCCTCCTAGAGCGGGAGAAGACATTGGATGATTTCCCACCTCAATACTCATGAGACTGGACAGAGGCAGCCTGCGCCTGGTGGCGGGGACCATCACCGGACACTGCACACTGTGCACACTGAACAAGCACCACCACACAATAGGCATCACAGACAGTCCGCTGTGCAGAGCATGTTTGGAGGGAGAGGAGACAATTGCGCATGTGCTCCTAGACTGCACAGGTGTCACTGAAATACGCACACGAACCTTAGGATCCTCGAATTCACTTAGTGATGCCCTGAAAAACCTGAGAGGCCTGATCTGTTTTTGGAGAGAGGTGAGCTGGTTGGAATAACCCCACCTAAGGTTATGGCCGCCATGGCCCACGTACAATGGTCCGCATATGACTAAGTGTGGAAACCATACTCAGACATAACATAAAATTCCCACCTCAAAAAAAAATCCCTGGGCTACATAACTCTAGCAGATGTCGGGAAAAAAATAGCTAGGCTGAAGTGACAGTAAGATGGCCACGTGGCGCGAATGCATCCAGACAAGTGGGCGAAAATTTGTCACTCTTTCGAACAATATCGCAGTCCCAGGAGTCATCAACCATAGTTGAGCAATGGGTAGCTCGCCGTCTGGCCGTCCGGTAATTAACTGAACCGAGCCCAGTCGTCAACAGCGCATAGTGTTAGTGATCCACGCGCTCCTCAAAGAGATGTCAGCAAACCGAAGGGTCTGATTCTGAAAGGAAGACTCGGCCCTGGTACGAAAGGCAACGAAGGAACAGGAGTGAGTTTTTAGTCAGTAAAAGTCTGACACTATCTCCCGCCCCGCCCAAGAGCGGGATTTGTCATTAGATGATTTTCTCACCGAAAAAAAAAAATCTTCAACAGGAAGACAAGATGGATGCTACCCATAGCTCGTCTTCCACAAGTCTGGGAATCACTCTGCGACTGCTGATGCCCGAGGCGTCTCCTGCGATGGCGCAAATCCTTTATTCCACTTTTCTTATCGCGATCACATCAAATCACTAGTGTACTCAAGCCAATAATTCAATGAGTTTGACACAATTACTAGATCCAGGCGGATTTTACGATGCACCCGATCGTAGTCCAATTATATTTAGCGTTTATTGGCTTGTGTATCGGTCACGAATTGTTTGAGAACTGTATGTTGTTGTAATAGTTTTTGTAGAAGCTTACGAGATAATTCAATGTTTTGCATAATTTAATAAAAACACTTAACTAATTAAAACTATATATATGTTGCAGTCAAAACTCTTAACCAGTCAAAAGTACTATTGACTAGCAAAATCAGTCAAAAATACTTTTGACTGAACAGGTTGGTCAAAAGTGGTTTCGACTGAAAATTATTGGTTATTAGTACTTTTGACTGCAAATTTGCGGTTAAAAGTACTTTTGACTGACGCTCTTCGTCAAAAGTAGTTTTAACTGCAATAAAGCATCAGTCAAAAGCACTATTAGCATTAATAGTTATTAGTGTTTTCTTTTCATCAAATTTCGCGTCTTCCACATCCATTGCAAACTTTTCATATCTTCTATCGCTAAAATTCTTTGCAAAAAGCGTTCTTTCTTTTCGTAGTCACTCATTTTTGTTCTAATATCAACACGTTCTCCACTAATAATGAGTAATATAAAAGTTTATATGTGCGTTTGTCGTTATTTTTATCGACCACCTTAACTTTTTAAGAGTTTTGACTGATACGACCAGTCAAAACCACTTTTGACGGAATCACTTAGTCAAAAGTACTTTTAACCAGCTTTATTGGGCAAAAGTACTTTTAACTGTTATTTTAGTACTCGGACCCCACGGCCGGTTTTGTAGAAGTAGGTACAAAATTTTTATTTATTTATTTATTTATTAAAACTTCATGCAACACAAAAGTACAAAGGCGGACTTAATGCCTTAGGCATTCTCTACCAGTCAACCTAGGGTGGTGAAGAGAAAATGTGGCAGGTGCATAAAAATACAAAAGAATATTTAGAAAATAACAGTTCAAAAGTATGTAGGTATATATATATATATATACAAAATAAACATACATATATAATTTAATATAATATATACATATATATTTATATATAGTAAAAGAAAGGGGTTATTGAGACGACTTTACTATTTGTGCAGAAAGTACTTTCGCAACATCCGCTTAAATGCATATAGACTGGTCGCCGTCCTGATCTCGAGAGGAAGCGCATTCCACAGAAGTATGGACTGTATAGAAAGGAAGAATGAACAAAGTCAGAAGTATGAGAAGGACAAAGCAGTAGAAGATTGTTAGAAGAACGCAGATTCTTAGCGTGAGAAGAACATAGATATTTAACCTTTTGACGTGCGTAATTAGAGACACAATAGTAAGACAATGGCTTGCGGGCGCCGGCTACCGCCTGAGCGTTAATGAATTAAAGTGTGATATAAGATAAGAAGGAGGGGTGGGAGAGTTGAGCAGAGAGTAAAGAGTAGTCAGAGCGCGAAGACTCCTTCTCTGGCGAATGGGCATCCATTTGAGCTCAGATCTGTAGCTCGAAATATGGTCATATTTTCTCAAATTATATACGAACCGGATGCAGTTATTGAGGAGTCTATCAATTTTGTCGAGTAACACCGCATTCAGGTCAAAGTAGCACACGTCACCATAGTCGATTATAGGGAATATTAAAGTTTGCACAAGCATAGTCTTTGTCTTCGCAGGCAGAAAGTTCCTCAGACGATACAGACACCGCAAAGTCCCGTTGACTCTTTGGCAGACACTGGAAACCTGACTTTGCCAGCCAAGGGTCGAGTCAAGATGCAAACCGAGATCCTTTACGCTAGGACTGATGGGAATGACGGCACCATTAAAAATAATTGGAGGAAGAGAATTAACCACCACTTTACCCATCATGCGCGAGCTTCCAATAATAATGGCCTGACACTTTGAGGGGTTTACGGACACCCCAAATCTATCAGACCAATCCCTGACAGCGTCCAAATCTCGGTTTACATCCTCTATAGCGTCCGACAAACTCTCCACCCGCGCAGTTGTATATAATTGAAGATCGTCGGCATAAAGATGATACGAACACCGAAGACAGTGAGTTATAAAATTTATGAAGATGGAGAATAGCAACGGAGAAAGAATACCGCCTTGTGGAACACCAGAATCTAGATCACGCCAACTCGACGAATTCTCATCAACGCGAACCGACTGCTGACGTCCCCGAAGATAAGAAGAGAACCATTCCAGCGCCTCAGACGAAACCATAAGATGGGAAAGGATAGATAGAAGAATATCGTGGCTGACGGCATTAAAGGCATTGGAGAAATCAATTAATACCAAAACAGTAACCTTGGTATCCTCCATGGCTTCTCTAATGTCACCAGTCACTTTAAGGAGAGCAGAGGCAGTACTGTGACCAGGCCTGAATCCGGATTGAAATGAGTCAACAAGATTATTCCTGTGAACAAATCCTGAAAACTGCTTGTGGACGCAGGCCTCAAGTACTTTGGATAGGAAAGGAAGAATAGAAATTGGACGAAAATGGTTCGGTAGGGAGGGATTAGTGATTTTAGGAAGTGGACGCACGTAAGCCATACGCCACAGGGATGGGAATTGTCCGGAATCAAGGGAAAAATTAATAATGTGGGTAAAAGGTGGAAGAAGAAAGTCGAGGACCAAGGTAATCATATAACGACTTATGTCGTCATGACCCACAGCCTTGGATTTTATAGACAGGACAATCTTTTTGATTTCGTCCAAGGTAGCCGGAGAAAAGTGGAACGGTTCAATGATAGGAGCTGGTAGCCCAGAAATGAAATCCACCGTCTGTGACAACATTTGGGAATCCAAATGGCAGGAGGTTGTGAAGTGACGGTTGATATCATCCAGGGCGATTGTCTTAGGGAAATCCACATGACGTGGTCTACCGATACCGAGAGTTCCGAGGAATTTCCAGATATCAGCAGGAGAAGAAGATATGTTTTCGAGAATATGGCGGCGTTTAGCGTTACGTATCACCTGATTACACCGATTTCTTGCAGCTTTGAAAAGCTCCCTATTTCCAACACTGCGGTCCTTTCTAAATTTTTGAAAGGCTCGATCCCTGCGCCTCATCGCCATACGAACATCTGTTGTCATCCAAGGGGCAGGTTGACGTTTGAGCTTAACCCTCTTGACAGGAGCGTGTTTATCGTAAAGCGCAAGTACCGTTCGATTGAAAATATCCAGTTTGTCGTCAACAGATGTCGCCGCCGCAAGCTGGTCCCAATCGAGTTCCGACGCATCCTGGCGCAGCCTTTCAGCATCCATGTGAGCAAAACAACGCATGCGCAAACCCTTAATAGGGAGTTTAGGTGGTTTTAGGATATAGGATAGGAAAATGAGGTCATGATGGGAAAAACCAGGTGCAGGGCACTGGCCATGAGAGGAAACCAAGGAGGGAGTGGACGTCAGGATTAGGTCGAGCCATGTGTCGTCACCTGAGATATTAAAGTGAGTAGGTTGCAGTGGAAGGACATGGAGACTTACAGAATCAATGATATGAAGGAGTTTACGAGAACGAGGGGATGGGTGAGAGAGGTCTGTGTTGAAATCGCCCATGATAACACAATGCGCATACTCTGACCCTACTGATTCCAGAGCTAGCTCAAGATTGGAAAAGTAGTCAATGGCAGGCGGACAGTAGACAACGCCAAGTAAGGTTTTGACACCTTTGACGTATACCTCCAAAAACAAATACTCGACGGAACTACTATAAGATGAAGGAGATGAAGCAATAATTTTAAAAGGGAAATCGCTGCGAAGATAAATAGCAACACCACCTCCTCCCTTTCCAATTCTATCATTGCGGATAAGAATGAAACCGGGAAGGGGGTAGTTGGTAGAGGGAAGATGAGGTTTGAGCCAACTCTCAGAAACCAGGACGGCATGTACATTGGCGTCTGAAAAGGTGTCATACAAATCACTGTAATGACTAGCCACACTCTGAGCATTAATATGGCAGACATTAAATAAATGAGATTTTTCGGGACAGACACAGCATAACGGTTACAAACACAAGGTAAAAAAGAAGAAAAGTATTGTCAGCATTTGCTGCCCTGCAGTGACGCACGGAACCAGGGTAAATAAAATATATACCTACACTAGCGGGTGCCCGCGGCGGCGCTTGCGTGGTAGTAGGTTTCTCGATACAAACTTTGGACCCCCGTTTCATCCCGCTAGGGGGTGATTTTAGGAAAATCCTCTCTAGTGCTCACCTACATCATAAAAGGAAACCTTGTGGAAAATTTCACGCTCCTAGTCCCAGTAGTTTTGGCTGTGCGTTGATATGTCAGTCAGTCAGTTTCTCTTTTTATATATATAGAGGTAGCGAATTCCACAAAAGGATGGACTGTATAAAGAAAGAGGAATGAACAAAATCAGAAGTATGAGAAGGACAAAGCAGTAGGAGATTGTTAGAAGAACGCAGATTCTTAGCATGTGAAGAACAGAGATATTGAAAATGAGATATAAGATAAGAAGGAGAGGTAAGAGAGTTGAGCAAAGAGAAAAGGGTTGTCAAAGCTCGCAGATTTAGATTTACCGGATTTACCGGACGGTAATTAACCCGTAGTGGGATTCCTTTTAAAAAAATTGGTTTTTCATTTTGGCAGGTTTTGTCTGTATTTGTGTTTTATTCCCAACAAAGTAAAACAAGACTTTAATAAACAAAACATTAATTGTGAAAAAGCAATTTTAGTCCTTTTATTTAAACACCAAAACCAATTCTCACATTTCATTTCCATCAAGCGAAATTAAAACACAGAATCTCACTTCTTTTTCCAATAATGTGTTTAAGAAAAAACATCGCTATTTCTCTATACATCTTAATTTCGTATTCGACGTCTGAGTAAATATTGATGTATTCGCTTGTTACTACATTATCTTAGATGAGAAGTAGATTATTGTGTTTTGTTTATGTATCGATCTTCGGAAACAAGAAGAGGCGTATATCAGGGCCTCAAGTCTGCTATTACAATAGTGTCAGAATGGTCTATCACTGATTTCATAATATTGTTGATTTTGACAAGTTTGGTAATCTACTAATATAATGGCGTCATTATGACTTTCCAATGGTCAACCACTGACACTTCATCAAAAGAAGTGGCATAGAATGGTAATCTCGTACATACTGACAAATGTATATCTGACGTATGCGGTAATCTGCTAAAATTTTGACAGTTCCTTTGATAAGTGACCTAACATTACAACGACATTATGCAGTCATTGCTTTTAATAAGCTCAATATTGTCATTCTACCACAACTCTATTACGCGACCATTGACCGATCAATGATGGATCATTATGAATTAGCAGATTACGAACTTATATCAAAATGACAATGGAATCGTGTTGGAATGACGAATTTATAAAAATAGCAAACATTGGCCCCTATACGGTAAATCTTAGGTTTTACCAATAAATCTTAAAATTAACCGAAATGAGTTTTTTTTTTCGGGTGGTAAAATCATCTAATGACATCCTCCGCTCTGGGGCGGGGTGGGAGATAGTGTCAGACTTTTACTGACTAAAAACCCACTCTTGTTCCTTCTTTACCATTTTTCCAGGGCCCCGGGGATCTCTTTCGCATCACCCATGGCCTCAGCATGCTTCGACCCTGCTCGGCCCCTACGGTTTTGCTGACATTTCCTTGAGGCGCGCGTGGAACACCATGCGCCGTCGACGACTTGGGCTCGGTCCGGATGGTTTCCGGACGGACGGACGGCGAGCTACCCATTGCTTGCCGTCCGCAAGCCAGCGCCTACAGTGGCTGGAAATCGGGATCGGGATCTCGGCGGCTGGGGCGTGAGGGCCGATCTCTCGCGCGTGCAGCCACCTCCTTTGCTAGCATTACTGCTTCGCAGAACGAGACGACCGCCTGCCACTGCCTGTACCAAGGCCCGGCGCGAGAGATCGCTCCCACGAGGACACGGCGGTGCTCTGCCCAGGCGGGGCACATCTCTACCGTATGCTCCACCGTGTCCTCCGGGCGGTCCACAAAATTGTGGCACCCAGGCGTTTCTTCCGCACGAATCCGGTGCAGGAACCTCCCGAACTTACCATGTCCGGTGAGGACCTGCGTCATGCGGAAGGTAAGGACGCCATGTTGTCTTTCCAGCCACTCCTCAAAGAGGGAACTTACCGCCATAATTGTGGTGGTAAGTCCCAGCACTGGGTTGCAACAGTCGCTGTCGCCATTCCACCATGAGATCCAGCCGGAACTCTGTTCGCCATGCCGCGACATGGCGCGGCAGAACACATTTGGGCTGCGAAATCTTTCGAAAGAGTTGGTGACAGAGCAACTGAAGGAACACAGATTGTTTTTGTCAGTAAAAGTCTGACACTCCGTCTCGCTCCACCCAGAGCGGGAGGGCTTATTTGATGATTTTCCAAATTAACCTCACAAAAAACGTGATCTTGATTCATTACTGTTTAGCTCCACATAAATCCAGCTTTCTTATTATGATATTCACTCCAGCTGATCAATCGAAGCCGATCACATGATGAATTGAGAGCACCATATTCATAGCACGCGTTAAATATAGGCGAAGACACAGACGAAGTACACGCAGAAGATCAACAAATAAAAACTAGAATAATATTGTAACTGAATTGACAGAAATAAATATAAATATTTAGTTGAGACACGCCAAACACAAACACAGGCAATAAAAACTGGGCAAGTGCGAGTTGGATTCGCCCACTGAGGGTTCCGTACAAACCTACCTATGGAAATAGTTATGGAGTCTCGAAGATTTTTCCGAATCGCAAAAAAGTATTATTTTTTTGTGACGTAACAACAAATTTACGGTTTTTAGATTTATCCCTATATCTGTGCTAGAAGTTAGACTTCCAAGCTTAGAAGCCATAAAGTATTTGGAATGGACAGTAATTGCCTGGACGAGAAATGGAGCTGTCATTGATGTGATAATACCAGTATTATACACATATATTAATTATAATAGATACACAGATAATATACATTCTTGTATTCAAGCTTACATTCAAGCTTGGAGGAATCAAGTTGACCTTCTCGTCCCACCTCCACAGTGACTCAATTCTATTTCAGTAGATCTGACCCGTGCGTTCAACCCGGACAAATAAATAGCATACATTATGATTTTATTGCAAGCTTAGTTAATGTCGTACGCAATCGTAATAGTGTGGGCAGGAAATCTTGTAATATACGATATATATATACGAGTACATAACATGTGATGTAAGTTGTGGTACCTATTTCTGGAGACTTCACGTGGTATTATTCTCGGGTGTACAGCGACAGATTGTCGCGTTTTTCTTACGTGTATAAGGGTGTTTGCAAGGACTAGCGATGGTTTAAATAATTTTATTATTCTTATCTAGTAGGATACATGTAGAGTCAAAACTCCAAAATCTTGAGCATCGACGCCGAGTTACTGGCCTGTCGGCTTTCAATCGTTTACATTTCGGAGTTTCGGATTCGGGTTTTACGTTCGTTCCATCATCGGACCACAAGACGTACGACCTTGTGCCACCGATACATGATGGATATCCCACCCATGGATATCCACTCCATTGTGCGTAGAGCAAAGGAGTGGAATTTCCAGCCAGAGTCTGTGTTTACTGATAGCTATTTCCAGTCCGAGATGTTTCTTATTTGCCTATGTCACTATCTTCATTTCTGTTGAAAAAAGGTTCACTGCTGTACATAGGCCTCCCGAAGGGTCGCCACAACAACCGGTCCTGTGTGTGTGTATCGATTGCATTCCCGCGACCCTCACCAGGTCCTCCACCTTGTTAGGAAAGCTTCTTCTTCAAACGCTGCGTCTTGCAGTACGCGGTCGCCACTCTAGAACTTTTCGACCCCATCGACCATTTCATCATTTCAGCTGATAGAATGTCGCCACAATGAACGGAATACCGAAATTACCGGTCTTGTGCGTCTCGCATCCATCGGATTCCCGCAACCTTCACCAGGTCATCGGTCCACTTTGTAGGAAGCCTTTCAACACTGCGTCTTCCGGTACGTGGTCGCCACTCCAGAATCTTTCATCCCCATCGACAATCTTTTCTGCGAGCAATGACATAAAGCTCCGAAACGTGTTCGCTTACAATGGGCCTCATCAGAAGGCTTAAAGTCACCCAGTGGAAAGCCGACCGAGCCCAGCCGTCAACAGCGCGTAGTGATCCTCGCGCTCCTCAAAGAGATGTCAGCAAACCGTAGGGGCCCAGCAAGGCCGATGCCCAAGCTAGGACCGCGGAGAATTTCTGAAAGGGAAACCCGTAGTCCTAGATTGCAAAGGGTAATTGAAGGATACAGGTGTGGTTTTAGTCAGTAAAAGTCTGACACGCCCTCGCGCTCCAGAGCGAGAAAAGTCATTTTGATGATTTCCCACCTAAAAAAAAAAAAACCCAGTGGAAAGGGTTATGCTCGGAGTTTCCTTGCGTGATCACATCTGAAATCAAGATATCCGCAGGAGAACCAAGGTTACTGACATAGCACGAAGATTCGCCTAACTTAAGTAACAGTGGGCAGGAAATATTACTCGCAGAACAGATGGTCGATGGGGACGAAAGGTTCTGGAATGGCGACCACGTACCGGAAGACGCAGTGTTGGAAGGCCTCCCATAAGGTGGACCGATGACCTATTGAGGATCGCGGGAATCCGATGGATGTGAGACGCACAAGACCGGTAATTATAGCGACACTTGGGGAGGCCTATGTCCAACAGTGGACGTCTTTCGGCTGAAATGATGAAAAATGATCTGTATGGCGAAAATGATCTATATGTGTATATAAATGAACCCCTATTTCTCCTGGTTACACTTTAACTTAAGAACGGATGGACCAAGTTTAATAATTCTTTATGTAGCTAAGTAGCGTAGGGTAGGGTAGAGTAGGGTAGAGTAGGGTGGAGTTGGGTAGAGTAGGGTGGAGTTGGGTAGAGTAGAAGAGAGTATCAGTCGAATCCGCGGGCTAAAGCTAGTGTTTAATAAATATTACAAAATAATAATAAACGGAATACTTCCTCTACTATATTACTAATAAGAGTATTAGCATATAAAATTGGTGGAGGCGCCGTCAAGACTTGTGACGTTGCCGAAGCTGACGTGATGACGTCATAGCGTCAGTATATCGCACAGCGTCGTAATTACGTCATGTTCCTGTTTATAAATAAGATTGGACGAAAATCACTTTCTGGTTTGAATAAAGACGAACGAACATAGACAAAATCATCATCGTTCATCATCATTTCAGCCGAAGGACGCCCACTGTTGACATAGGCGTCCCCCAAGTGTCGCAACAAAGACCGTTCCTGTGGGACTCGCATCCATTGGATTGCACCCGCGACCTTGAGCAGGTCATCGGTCCACCTAAAAAATTGTAACCCACCGAAACTGACAAATAGGCAGGTTTCAAACCTATATATTATATTACATTATATATATAGTTTATTTTGTACATATACAGTATACTTTTGAATCCTTATTTTGTTAATAATCTTTTATATATTTATGCATATTTTCTCTTCACCACCCTAGGTTGACTGGTAGAGAATGCCTAAGGCATTAAGTCCGCCTTTGTAGTTTTGTGTTGCATTAAGTTTTGATAAATCTACGATTATATACTAAATGAATAGCTGTCCGTTAGTCTCGTTAAAACTCGAGAACGGCTGGACTGATTTGGCTAATTTTGGTCTTGAAATATTCGCGATAGTCCAAGGAAGGTTTAAACAGTGAGAAAAAATCCGAGTACAACGCCATCTCTAATTGAAATGTCATTATAAAATGAATTATGATGTTCTGGTAATGCCAGTAGATGGCGTTATCCTTACTATTAGGCAGTAAGAAGTTCGCCGGGTCAACTAGTAAATAGGTAAATAAACCTTGAGCCCAAAACCTGGACTATTTAAAAAAAACATTCCCCAAGTTCAGAATACAAAAACCCGGTTACCAGAACTCTAACCAAAAATAATACGATATATTCCCACCATACTTTCCTTTTCAAACGCCATCATATATACGAAATATCGCATAACTCATTATTTATCAAAATAATCTCTGTAGAGCGCGGGAAAACATAAAAAAAAACACATAAAACATGCGTCTTAATGTTTTCTTTGATCTTTGAAATATATATTTCCAGATGGGGTCTAAGTTGTGGCCGGTTAGCGTTTTGGGATGAAGACTTTTGCATTGTCATTCCTGCCTTTATCCCTTATTACTTGGAGTAGACACAACACGTTTTTTTTTGTTCCATTCTGTCTTGTCAACTGTCACGCTATCACTAACCCCCTTTTCTTTCATTTCACTCCTCACACAATCCATTCAGCTTTTCTTCATCCACACGTATAATATAACTCTTTTAGTAACATGCGTTTCATCCCTCCTCTTCACATGAACATGTAGCGACATCTATGGCGTCACATAAGAACTAATCCTGCATCGCGCAATTAAAGTTCTCCGCGCGATTTGAACATGACACCCGTCTGGTCGGAGGATCCTCCCTTTTCAACGGAGGTTAGCGGGAATTTACTCTCTGTTCCGCTTACCTCCAAAAACATATCAAGAGGTTCCTTTTCAACTTTTCAGTCACTGGCGTCTCTTTCAAATTTAAATATGAAGACTTTTACACGTCGCGTTGGTTCGTTTTTAACTCACAACGCAAAATTGTGTTATTGTCTGTCTATCTGTCTGTAGCACCGTAGCTTTTAAACGGGTGAACCGAATTTTAGGCGGTGTTTTAAGGGTAAACACGGGACCCTATTACTAAGACTCCACTGTCCGTCTGTCTGTCACCAGGCTGTATCTCATGAACTTGTGATAGCTAGACAGTTAAAATTTTCACAAATGATGTATTTCTGTTACCTCTATAACAACAAATACAAAAAATATATTGTGTAAAAAAAAGTAGTATAGATAATGGTACGGAATCCTCCGTGCTCGAGTCTGAGTTGCACTTGTTTTTTATTTGAAAGTTTTTTTTCCAGCGACCGCTCATAGACAAGGTGGGTTACCATGACGTTCAAAGTAAGATTGTTTCATTCTTATTTCAGTGTGGGTAAGAGACAGAGCTATACTGGTTATCTAGCGCTATCTCTTACCCACAATGAATGAATAAAACAATCTTACTTTAAACGTCATGGTAACCCAGAAGGTTTATGAAAATTGATTCGGCCGTTTTTAAGTTACAGGAGTAATTTCTAGTTTGAGGCAACGTTTAAAAAACTTTATTTAGTAAAAAAAAATACGTATGAGCGTATGAGCGTGCGTATGAGCACTCGGGCTGTGGGTTCCGAGTGCTCATACGCTTTTTAAAGAACTGTCCAAACGCTTTGTTGACACTTCGCGTGACCCAAGGGCTGGCTTTTACCTCGGTCAGAAATTAAGCATTGCCATACAACGTGGCAATGCCGCCAGCATTTTGGGCACACTTCCAGTCGACAGCGATGCGGAGGAGTTTTATGACGCCATATTTTAGTTAGGTTTTACTCCTAAAGGCCTTAGTAGTGTATATATATATAGTTTTAATTAGTTAAGTGTTTTTGTATATCATTTTGTATAATAATATATATAAATATTATTGTGGTAAAAAAATAGTAGAAGTCGCTAACATCTCCTCGCTTGTACCACAATAATCTCAATAGTCCTCTACAGAGTTCGTTCGAATGCCGTTATATCGAAACAATTGGCAGGCGCCATTTATGCGAAACCATTCGATTGCTCGCTTTTTGACTGAACGAAAACATTTTCAAGTAATTTCCGTCGCTTTTTGGGGTGTAGTTTTTTTTTTCGTGTGGAAAAATCATCTAATGACTTCTTGGGCAGAGCGCGAGGGCGTGTCAGACTTTTACCGACTAAAAACCCACTCCTGTTCCTTCTTTGCCATTGTTTCAGGGCTCCGGGGATCTCTTTCGCATCACCCATGGCCCCAGCAGGCTTCGACCCTGCTGGGCCCCTACGGTTGCTGACATCTCCTTGAGGCGCGCGTGGAACAGTACGCGCCGTCGACGACTTGGGCTCGGTCCAGACGGTTACCGGACGATCGGACGGCGAGCTACCCATTGCTCGCCGTCCGCAAGCCCGCGCCTACGGTGGCCGGAAATCGGGATCGGAATCCCAATCGGCTGGGGCGCGAGGGCCATTGCGCGTGCGGTCGCCTCCTTTGCTAGCATTACTGCTTCGCAGAAGGAGGCGACCGCCTGCCACTCCTCCTAGCTCTGGACCATGGCCAGTACCAAGGCCCGGCACGAGAGATAGCTATAAATTATATATTTATATAGAGGACGTGGCGGTGCTCTGCCCAGGCGGGGCACACCTACCGTATGCTCCACCGTGTCCTCCGGGCGGTTCACACAATGGTGACACCCGGGCGTTTCCTCCGCACGAATCCGGTGCAGGAACCTCCCGAACTTACCATGTCCGGTGTGGACCTGCGACATGCGGAAGGCAAGGACACCGTGTTGTCTTTCCAGCCACTTCTCAAAGAGGGGACTTACCTCCATAATTATGGCGTGCCCATTGGGGATGTAGTTGTGGTTACGAAAACAGCTCCATTATTTGCGCATTTCTCTTTTGTTATTGTTGAAAAGTACAGCTGTAAATTGAGTATAATTGGAGATGAGGTTTAACGTGTTCATTTTCATGATAATCATTTATTTTGATAATAATATGCGGGATTGTTGAATAATTAATGTGTTCCGCTAACCCCAAGTGACATAGGACTATGGCTCTGTGATAGTACGAAAGAGTCACCAGGGCCCTAGAGTGCAAAGGGCAACTCAGTAAACACGGGTTTAAGTCCGGTCCCTCTAAAAGACTATGGTTGAGCGCTTGAGCTTGTCCTTGTAGACGGTCTCTACGGTAGGTTCATTGCTGCAAAAACCGAGGCATGTCTGGTTTTTCCGCTAAAAAGAGCCAATTCCATCCTGCTCAAACTATCCGAGATGGAACCGTGCCGAAAACCAATCATTTTGATCTTATTACGTCAACATTCTCACTCATTTTTGGCCATACATCGAGGTAACAAGGTTCCGCTAGTAGCCAAAAAATTGGAAACTAAGCATAGGAGAGACAGCACTTCATACCGGAACAGCTGCTCAAACTTTATCAAGTCCAAGTTCAATCGTGAACAGAGTACTGCTCTCATCTATGTGACGGATCTGCCAGATACCAGCTTGATATGCTTAAGTCAATGGTGAAACGAGCCAAGAGAATCATTGGTGATGATAAACTCTTCGAGTCAAAGCTTCACAAAGTCTTGAGGATCGGCGCCGAGTTGCCGAGCCGGTCAGTACTGTTTATTTAGAAATAAACTGGTGCTTGACAGCGATCCCACCTGATGGTAAGCAGTGATGTATAAAATATAATAGAATAGGATTTATTCGATGCAGGCAATACAATAAGCAACAACACAAAAAAAAATAAAAAGTAGGTACAGATTTACAATACATGTAGTGCGCTGAGCGTGCTCGAACCGAAAGGGTCGCCAACTCAGCAATTGCTGGGCTGGGCAATCGTTGATGGTGAAGCGCACTAGTTTATTAAGAGACTATTCACTCTAGCCTTGAAGATACCAGTTAAGTGGTGGCGGGTGGTTGGTTTTCTACCAGTTAAGCGGTAAGCACCATAAGACTCTTGGCGACGTGCCACTGGTACATGGCAGACATGCCACCCATTTTTTTAATGTAAGCTTATAACTTGGGCCACGGCTTAACTCAAGTGATTTGGGTCTAAGTACTTTTCGAAGTGTCTTCAAAATCTAGAGCAGGCTATCCAATAATCGTTCAATGAGGCTTACTGAAGCACCCTTATATTTTTAGATAGAGGCTTCAATGAGCTGAGATTCAGTTAATTTTTGTTTTGAAAGTCCTTGTCGCGTTTATTATGACGGTGCTTATAAAGGGTGCGTCTCATATCATATAAAGTTATTTGGTATATTTTCATTTCAATAAAATTCACAAGATATAAAAAACGTGAAGTACCTGGGACTCGTTCTCGACAGCCGATGGGATTTCGAGGAGCACTTCCGACGTCTGGCTCCCAAACTAAATCGGACTGGGGCTGCCCTCGGGCGGCTCCTGCCCAACCTGGGGGGTCCAGACGCCTCCTGCCGGAGGCTCTACGCAGGAATCGTTCGGTCCATGGCCCTTTATGGCGCACCGGTATGGGCGCCGGCGCTGCGGAAGCAGCCGGCGGCCCGGCTGAACGCATGCCAGAGGGTCATGGCCATACGGATGGTGCGAGGATACCGGACGATTTCCCGCGAAGCGGCGAGCCTCCTTGCTGGACAGCCACCATGGGATCTGGTAGCAACAGGCCTTGCTCACATGCACGATCTGCGCATAGAGATGCAACGCCGGGGCGAAACTCCGCTGCCGCGACAAGTCGCAGCATGGCGGACAGAGCTCTGGCGGGTTCTCATGGAGAAATGGCGACAACGACTGTCGCGACCCATTGCTGGGCACGCCACAATTATGGCGGTAAGTCCCCTCTTTGAGGCGTGGTTGGAAAGACCTCACGGCGTCCTCACCTTCCGCATGACGCAGGTTCTCACCGAACACGGTAAGTTCGGGAAGTTCCTGCACCGGATTCGTGCGGAAGAGACGCCCGGGTGTCGCCACTGTGCGGACCGCCCGGAGGACACGGTGGAGCACACGGTGGAGGTGTGCCCCGCTTGGGCAGAGCAACGCCGTGTCCTCGTGGGGGCGATCGGCGGCGGCGATCTCTCGCGCCGGGCCTTGGTACAGGCCATGGTCCGGAGCGAGGAGGAGTGGCAGGCGGTCGCCTCCTTCTGCGAAGCAGTAATGCTAGCAAAGGAGGCGGCCGATCGCGTGAGGCAACGGTCCTCACGCCCCAACCGCCGCCGGGATTCCGATTCCGATTTCCGGCCACCGTAGGCGAGGGCTTGCGGACGGCGAGCAATGGGTGGCTCGCCGTCCGATCGTCCGGTAACCGTCCGGACCGAGCCCAAGTCGTCGACGGCGCGTATTGTTCCACGCGCGCCTCAGGGAGATGTCAGCAAATCGTAGGGGCCCAACAGGGTCGAAGCCTACTGGGGCCACGGGTAGTGTGAAAGTGAAACCCGGGGCCCTAGGACGAAGGCAAGGAAGGAACAGGAGTGGGTTTTTAGTCAGTAAAAGTCTGACACAAAAAAAAAAAGATATAATAAACGTGAGATACCAATTGTTGATATAATTTCTTTACATATAAAATTTATATAATCTAAAACTTTTTTCGTATAACGTTATTGTATATAAAGTTTATTTCATCGAAAATCATTAGGTCTATCGTTTAAAATATACACCGTGAAATTTTAGTGGTTGTTTTCCCGAAGCGAAATGAGTTTGTGTCGGTAATACAATCGATTAATATATATAAAAAAAATTAGACTCAATAAATGGCAGATTAACAATTGTGATAAACAAAACTCGAAAGCGACTTGAACCAATGGTAATACATCGCGCGATATCTACGCGGAACGCGGGCTGGGCGCGCGGTTACCCCGAATGGCCGCGCGGTCGTTGCACTCGCGTATAAATCAGCTGATCACTACTCCTGACTTAATAAAACACAAAACCCAATAAGTTATTCCAATTTTCACTTCATACTTTTACGGGCTTAGGACCGTCGTAAATACTTTTTTGCCTACAACTTACTGATCACTGAGAAACTAATAAAATTCAAGATAGAATCTTTAAAAAAATTCTGAATTAGATGATCAAGTATTTAAGGCGTATTTAAAAAATGGAATCAACTTATTTACAATGATTTTGATTACCTAACCTACTTTTAAATGTTTATTTACAAGGTACGAGTAAGTACCTACTTACACTTCCCGGTAGCGGAGTAATTGTTCCAAATGCAAACCACTACGTTCAATGCACAAACGAGCACGTTTTAACTGATTGTCTTTCAGTTTGATTAGAGTGTCTCTGTCACGTCTCACGATATTGAAAGCGTCCACTATCGCACTTATCAACGCGTCGCGTGTTTGGTGTTCCTCACGATACACCAGGCGCTTGAGCTCAAACCACAAATAAAAGTCCAACGGAGTCAAGTCCGACAAACTTTAAATTAGAAAAATTGTAATGCCGATTAATTTTTGAAAAGAAGTCAATAACGTATTGCACGTATGACGTTCGCGGAAGGACTAAGCGCAGAGCCACGGTAATATTATCTATACAGTATTGTAACTCGGCCGTATCTTGGAAATAAATGCCTACAGCCGCGGGGTACGTAAACATGCGATAGGGCTGCCCGCCTCCAGCATTTTAATTACATTTACCTACTTTGTGTTTCCATTTAGTTTTGTTATTGTAAATATACTTTTTTTATATAAACAAATAAAATAATTTGTGAATTGAATAGGAAGTGTTCAATATTTGCGACCGAAAAATATTTGCGCCTCGACTGAGACGTACCTACGAAATGCTTTATCAGTCAGTCGCTCGGGCGCTTCCGTAAGAAGCGTACGCGTGCCTGTATTCGGAAACGGTGCTATCGGTATCGTAGATAAATATGTCGAACGTGATAAAATGTAACGAGTGTAACATCGTCATAGACGAAATGCTATCCTACATACAGAATAAAATATCTGTGATTGATGAAGAAACTCTGCTGCATGTATGCAAATCATCCTTCACCAGTGAAGAAATAAAAATATCGAAATCGTTGCTATTCGATTCTATCCCCAGTGATGTTCGGAAGATTAACAGAAAGAAGAAAGGAAAAGAGGAAAGAGATCTGGCCGATATCGTCAATATCTTCAGGTCAGTGGAGCCAGATAATATTCCTGTGTTCGTAGCTCGCCAACTGGAAAAGTTGCCTCCAATAACTTTTGACCATCTGGACTGCACCAAGTTGTTAAAAGATCTATTGATAGTTCAAACTGAAATCAAAGAAATAAAGGCAACATATGCTACGATCAATCAGCTGAACACTTTGAAAAAGGAGATGTTTCAGTTAAGAACCGATTCATTGCCTCCTACACCTGTGTGCAATGTGAACATGAGACGTGGGGCATGGATATTGGAGAGTGGACCGATAGGGCTTTCGCACCATCACAACGCAACTATGAGCGAAGAAATTCCCCAAGTTGAAAAACAATTAGGTCAGCAAAGGTGTGACAATAAATTGCAATACAGAGAGGTAGTTCGGGTAGACGAAGAAAAAACGCGCAAAACTAATTACGATGAGTCATTTACGCAAGAACAAATAACGGCAAGCAAGTTGGGAGGAGCGAACGTGAATTGCGCCATACGTCACACATCGAGCCCGTGCGAAACCGGTTTGGAGCGAACAGCTGATGCGTTGTCTAACCTAACGAGTCAGTCTACACATAATGCACAGTTAACGATGACTTGTAATAACAGTGGCGACGTCAAAGAAATTGATAACAATGTTGTCATGACCGCGGTAAGAGATATAAACTTACAGCAGAGGGAAAATGATTGGCAAGTAGTATCCAGACCAGCCAGACGGAGTAATACCGTGAAATATCGTTACCAAGGCAAGTCTGGTACGGCGAGAGATAGTGAGTGTAAATTTAAAGCAGCAGAAAGAAAAATTCCTATACTCATTACGAATGTCAATAAAGAAACTTCGAGGGATGACATCATCTCATACATACGGAGCAAAACTCATGAGACTGTATATCTGGAAAAGATTAATATAAAAAAGAAGAAAGATCACTGTGCTTATAAATTTTTTATATCAGAGGCAAAGCTATCGGTCTATCTGGATGAAAAACTATGGCCTGAGGGCATTGTATTCAGGCGTTTTGTGAATTTTAAACACAAAATAGTGAACGGAATAATTTCTGTAAATGGTGCAACTGAGCAAAATAATGAACGAGTTCACTTATAGTTTCGCTAGTTTTAATTGTAAAAGTGTGAAACGGTCTATGGAAGCAGTGAGGGAGTTATGTCGCTCCTGTGATATAATTGCCTTACAAGAGACGTGGATATTGCCGAATGAGATCCCTTATTTAGGTAATATTGACAGGAATTTTGGGTATACGGGTACGTCGGCAGTGGACACATCGGCGGGCATACTGCGTGGGAGGCCGTTTGGGGGGGTGGCATTGCTATGGAAACACGACGTCTTTCAACAAGTGTCGGTGTTGCAATGTGATAACGCGCGTGTGTGTGCGATCAAAATCATAACTAGTGATCGTCCCATTGTTGTGATGAGTGTGTACATGCCTACGAACGGAAGTGTTAACCTACCGGAGTTTACGGATTGTCTTGGTGCGGTGAGTGCTATCATAACTGAATATGGGGTGGAATCGGTTTTTATATTGGGTGACTTTAATGCTGATCCATGTGAATTGTTTTTTAACGAACTTATGGATTTTTGTAATGAACAATCGTGGTCATGTGTGGACGTTGATGTATTAGGCATACATTCTAATAGCTATACCTATATAAGCGATGTATATGGAACGTGTAGTTGGTTGGATCACTGCATCGTGACCCAGGCGGCGAGATGTACTGTATGTAATGTGTGCATAAAGTATGACACTGTTTGGTCTGATCACTTTCCTCTTATTGTTCAATGCGATCTAAACTTATTAACACCAAAATTATGTAATCATATAACTATGAACAAAGATATAATCTGGGGTGAAAGGGATGAGACACAAATAGGAGTCTATAGGAAGGAATGTCACAAGAGACTGAGCTATATTGACTTTCCTGTGGAATTTTCTGGATGTGCTGATAGGTATTGTGGGAACATTGACCATAGCCATATTCTTGACAGATTATATTCTGATATTGTATGCGCCCTTTGTGAGGCGGCAAGGTTCAGTGGGGGGAAAGCGCATGCTGGAAGGGGTGGGAAAGGCTCACGCATAGCAGGATGGAATAAACACGTCGGCGAGGCTCATCGGGTAGCCAGGTCTAGGTTTCTGGAATGGGTCTCATGTGGCAAACCTAGGACTGGGTGTGTTTATGATGAAATGAGGAACAGTCGAAAAGTATTTAAATCTCGGCTCAAATGGTGCCAAGACCATCAAGATCAGGTCAAAATGGATGCCCTTGCTGAAAAGTATGCGTCTGGACACTTCCGGAGTTTCTGGCAAGGTACTAACAGTGTCAATCCAAGACCTGGTCGCCCGGCGAGCGTCGGTGGAGTGAATGACCCTAAAGAGATTGCTAACATCTTTAGAAACCATTTTCGTGTGCGGTCTCCGCTGGGGAATGGACGGGAGGTGCCCACTGCTGAGTTATTGAGTGGTCTCGTGGGGACTAGTTTTAAGTCAAAAGACGTAACTAGAGTCATAAGGGCTATGACTAAAGGTAAGTCTCCCGGCCACGATGGGCTCAGCATTGAGCACCTTCAGCATGCGGGCCCGCATATATCGAGAGTGCTGGCACTGTTCTATTCGTTGTGCGTGAGTCATTCTTACTTACCACCTGACTTCATGAAAACTGTAGTAGTGCCTGTGGTTAAGAATAGGACTGGGGACGTTGCCGACGTAAGTAACTACAGGCCTATTTCACTCGCAACAATTTTAGCAAAAGTGTTTGACGGCCTGCTTAATACGCAGTTGGATAAATATCTGTCATTACATGATAATCAGTTTGGGTTTCGACCCAATCTATCTACTGAGACTGCTATACTGAGTCTTAAGCATGTAGTCAGATATTATACTGATCGGAAAACTCCAGTGTACGCGTGCTTCCTCGATCTCTCCAGGGCCTTCGATCTGGTGTCATACGATATCCTGTGGGAGAAGCTGGAGAACATCAAGCTACCCCCAGAATTATATAACATATTTAAATATTGGTACAGCCACCAGATCAATAGCGTCAGATGGGCGGGTATAATGTCGGAGCCGTATAGGTTGGAGTGCGGGGTGAGACAGGGGGGTTTGACCTCCCCTGCGCTCTTCAATCTGTATATGGATGCACTGATCGATGGGCTCAGCTGCCAGCGTATAGGCTGCCATGTGGATGGTGTCTGTATGAACAATTTGAGTTATGCGGATGATATGGTGCTGCTGAGTGCATCGGTCTGTGGATTGAGGAAATTGCTGAACACATGTGAGGAGTATGCCTCAAGCCATGGGCTGAAGTATAATGCTAGTAAAAGTAAATACATTGTGTTTGGGGGGAGTCTTAAGATACCAAAGTATGTGCCACCTGTGTGTGTAAATGGGGTTCCTCTAGAGAGAGTGTATGATTTTAAATATCTAGGTCATATAGTCTCAGCAGACCTGAAAGATGGTGCGGACATTGAGCGGAAGCGGAGGGCGCTGTCGGTCAGGGGTAATATGCTGGCTCGCAGGTTTGCGCGCTGTTCGAGGGAGGTAAAAATCACACTGTTCAGAGCTTATTGTACATCCCTCTACACGTGCAGTCTGTGGGAAAAGTATACTCGTGCGGCATACAGCGCCATCCGCGTCCAGTACAATAACGCGTTCAGGGCGGTGATGGGGCTACCCCGTTACTGTAGTGCTTCGGGTATGTTTGCAGAGGCGCGCACTGACTGCTTTCACACAATTATGCGCAAGCGCGCAACATCCTTACTGAGTAGAGTGCGGGCTAGCTCCAACATCGTACTGGCGATGATTGCCACTAGACTGGATTGTCCCTTCATCCGGCATTGTTCGGCTAGACATGCTCCGGTGTGATTTGAAAAAAAAAACATTCTTTTTTTAAGTTTAACTTTGTGTTTCGATAGTACTACTGATGGGTAGTCGTCCTGCCGCGGGAAAACAACCATTAAAATTTCAGCGTGTATATTTGTCGCAGCTGTATCGTTTAACAAACTGTTAGTATTACAAGTTAGCGCAGCGTATTGAAAAACGATACTGTAATATAATGCGGCTGCGGGGCCTCGCGGCTGGATTAGATCAGGTTAGAATAGTGACCATTAGAACGTGATGGCGAGCGAACGAATAGATCATGTAGGTTAGATTAGGTTAGAACTGTGACCATTTAAGATCCCCTTCTAATGTTAGTGAATCATTTAGGTTAGGTTAAGTTGAAAATCACGCCTGGATCACGTCAAGTTAGAATAGTGTCCAGTAGAAAGCGATGGCAAGCGAACGAAGCGCTCATGTGTGTAAGTTTAGGTTAGAACAGTGACCATTTAAGATCCTCTTCTAATGTTAGTGAATCATTTAGATTAGGTTAAGTTAAAAGCCATTATGATTTATAACTACTTTGATATTGGACTAAATAAGTTTTATGTCTTTTGAGTGAGATAAGATTATAAAAATTAGCTATTTGAAATTTATATCAATCGTTTATTATATTAACTGATCGTTATATCAAATAAAATTAAAGATTCAGTTGTTATATCTTGTAAATATTAGAGATTTTATAATTTTAACATATATTACTTACCCGTTTATTAGCGCATCCCTACTGTCATCGCGCATCATTGCCCCCGCACTAACATCTTTGACAGTCGAACGGAGAATTACGCGCCCTTTTCACGGTCATAAACTTTTTGAATAGTTTGTAGTTATAATTAAATGTTTTATGTGTTAAAATTGCGTTTATCTTTAATGTTATATAGCAATTTTTGCTATCCTACTAATATTACAAACTGTCATGGTTTGTATGTATGGATGTTTGTTACTCTTTGACGCAAAAACTGCAGAATAGATTTCGATGAAACTTGGTATACGGGTAGCCCATGTCCAAGAATAGGATATAGGATACTTTTTAACCCGGTAGTATGTTCCCTTGGGATAGTATTCTACTATTACGCAGGCGAAGCCGCTGGCACCAGCTAGTAAAGATATAATATTATAAAACTTTCACACAACGTCATCTAGTCCCAAACTAAACAGAGCTCGTGCTATGGGTGCTAGACAACTGATAAATATGCTTATATATTTCTAAACGAACGAAGGCAAAGAAGGAACAGGATTGGTTTTAGTCAATAAAAGTCTGACACGCCCTCCCGCTCAGCCCAAGGGCGGGAGATGTTATTAGATGATTTCACACCTAAAAAAAAAACTGTCTACACGGACTGCAATAAGCAAAGTTACCTTTGTTGGGACGCTGGATTACATCCGTGTGGTCCTTGCTTTAGTCTATAAATTATCATGCTATTTGCCATGAAAAGTGGGCAATCAATGAAATAAATATGTCAGCGAAGTCAATAGTACGGGAGTTAGCTTCTTTCTAACTAGCTTTAGCTACCACTTTGACAGACTGGACTGAGTTCGCGTGATCCAAGCAGATAAAAGTTGCAACCTCATAGATGCAGTCCCCTTTTCTCTGTCGGCAGCCGGGTGGACAACACTGGTCTAGAAACTGTCTCGCGGCTCGTTGCGAATTGAATACTTAAAGTAAACTAGCTTCTGCCAGCAGTTTCAACCACGTAAAAGTAGATTTCTCCATACAAACTTCCAACCCCCGTTTTACCCTCTTAGGGGTAGAGTTTTGTGAAATCCGTTCTTAGCGGATGTCTACACCCTTTATGGAACCTACCTGCCAAATTTTAAGTTTATAGGTGTTATAGTTTCTGAGATTTCGTGATTAATCAGTGAGTGGTATTTCGCTTTATATACAACATTTTCTCTAGAGAATGGTGGTTTAATTTGGTTAAAACCAATCTACAAAGCCTGGAGCACAGGCGTAGGGTCGCCAGCCTTTCAGTATTTTACAGTATGCATTTTGGAGTGTGTGCGCAGCCCCCCTAAATCGACGTCATCTCAACGCTCAGTCACATGGTCAGAACAAAGGAATCGCATCTTCCTGTCCGATTATAATTTAGGTGTCTTCAAGGCTAGAGTGAATAGGCTCTTAATAATAAACTAGTGCGCCTCACCATCAACGATTGCATCACCGTTTACCACCTTCAGGTGCGATCGCAGTCAAGCACTAGTTTATATCATTTAAAAAAAAAAAGGAAATTCCCACCCGGATTGGTAACCTGAACCGACAAATACATTAAATCGCTTTCGCTTATAACTTTCACGTCATCTTTAGTGTTAGTAATTTCAGTATACACTATCGAGGATAGACATAGTACTTGTTGCCTTACTTTACTATTCCAATCCCTTTGTAGCTCTGACACAGAATTGATAGCACTACGCACTAATGAGTAAAGTTTTGAACTGTAAGCGTTTTGAGAAACTAATTCAATGTTAGTTTTATTCTAGGTAGGAGTTGTGTGAGTAAACAGTGGTCGCTCAGTGAAAACGACCCCTTTTTATGAGTTACACGTCGTGGGTTCAAAATTTTGACTGGCCATTTGGTCTAGTGGTTAGTGGCCCTGAATGCTATGCCGGAGGTCGTGGGTTCGATTCCCACCAAGGACAAATGTTTGTGTTATGAGCACAATCATTTGTTCTGTGTCTAGGTGTAATTTATCTATAATATGTATGTATTTAGAAATATTTAAGTATGTTTATCAGCTGTCTAGTACTCATAACACAAGCTCTGCATAGCTTGGGACTAGACGGCGTTGTGTGATAGTTGAGTGAATATTATATTACTAGCTGTGGCCCGCGACTTCGTCTGCGTTAAGTTTGTAAAAACGTACAATCATTCTGAGCTTGCAATTCATTCTGAAAGCAACGCAATTATTTATTGTACTTTAACATAAAACGGTTAAAAGTAAAAACGCAAATTACCTTCAGGAAACATGTTATGTACTCGTCCAGATCCAAATGTATGAATGTCAATGAATAGAAAGAGTATGTAAGGGTCGTAGCAGTTGGCATTTCTGCCTACCCCAAAAGAAAAGAAATTAGTTTATGTATGTTTCTGGTTTATGTTCTGGTGAAACAACATTGTATGATTTTAACCCCTCGCCACAGTGAGCACGTCACAATCGCAGCGGTAATGCCTGTCTTTTAAGAGTGTCTACAGAGGCGTCACGGCATCCTCTCTTTGTGCAGGACTCACCGGATGTGGGTGTTTTGGGAGGTATCTGTATCGAATACAACGGGAAGAAACACTCGGGTATCACCATTGTGCGGATCGCCTGGAGAATACGATGGAGCATACGGTGGAAGTCGGTCCCGCTTGGTCGGAGCGCCAGCACCGCTGTGTCCTCATGGAGGCGATTGGTGGAGAAAATGTCAACCAGTAGCCTCCTTCAGTGAAGCACTACGGTCGAAGAAGGTGGCTGAAACTATGAGGGATAGGACATTCTGACTCCTTAACTGTCGCTGCAAGTGATGCTCCGGGTGTTGAAAGCCGCAGGGCGATGACCAGTCATCGCAAACCGGGATTGCGGTGGTGCCGTCCGGCCGTCTCGTCAAAGCAATCCTGAATCGACGGCGCGTTGTATTCTACACCGGACTCAAAGAGATGTCAGCAAATGGATAGGGCCCTCTAGGGCCGATGTCTGCGAGATTGTTCGAAAGAGTTTCCTCCCGTAAAATTTTCACCTCAATAATTTTTGACTGAAGAGTTTAAGCCGTTAGACAGCTTTGGTAGAGGTAAATGAAGGAGCATAATCGGGACACCGACCTTCAGCTGAATAACGTGCACTGATAGTGCAAAGCCAAAAAGCCAGTGAATCCAAAAACTACCATCATCATCATCAACTATCTTCCTCCACAACAGTACTTATGAAGAATTTGCGAGAGCATGCTTGCATTGATTGTTGCAGCTTGCTCATTTTGGGCGTAAAAATTACTTGTTCATTTACCTAGGATTTTTTGGTGTGTATTTAACTGACGTCCCCGTTAAATGAATTTCGGCGAAATCTTGAGCGTGTGTAGCTCCAACCAGAGAAGTCATTGGATGATTTCCACTCTTAAAAAAAGAAAAAAAAAAGTACCATCATTATCATTATCATTATCATTATCATGGACATAGGCCTCCCCAAGTGTCGCCATAATGACTGGTCCTGTGTGTCTCGCATCCATCGGATTCCCGCGACCCTCACCAGGTCATCGGTCTACCTGGGGGCCTTCCAACACAAGGTGCCATGCAACCCCTTCCGAAAATTTGACCGTGTTATTTTAAAATCAATAATTAAATACATATACTTGTTTACTTTTATCGCCTTTTTTGGTTCGTATCCCTTGAATAATCATGGTCAATCTTGTTACAATCATGGAAAAAAAAGCAGTAGGATTGTTAAAAATGCCTCCGTCTAACACCAGTTTAACCATAACTATTTTCCTCCAATTTTGAACAATAGAACTGTCTGCAAACGTGAGCGATGGTCATTCTTCCGCCATTCAGAAAATTACGTAAAATACACAATGCCATCTATCAAATATAAAGTTCAACTGTCATTGTCATCATTATTTCTACTTTGAGTCTTTAGATGGCGTTGCGAGTATCTGAATTGCGTGTGGTGCCATATTTGACTAATTCGATTTTATTATGTGTTTTGATTAGTTTTTACAATATATTTAGAAGATATCGAATAGAAAAGTCAATTTTATTTTGAAAAAATGGTAAAAGTTATTTTATTACAAAAAAGAAGATAAAATAATGACAAAAATTTTAACTGTAGCTGGGAATCGAACTCGCGGCAAATGTCGTTCAACACGGACGTTTTGGATTATTGCTCACCCCCCTTAGCAAATAGCGTGATAATTTATAGCCTAACAGATGCACTGACCTATAAGGATTATGTATGCAAAATTTGAACAGGATCGGTTCAGTAGTTTTTGCGCCAATTAATACCATCGCAAAATAATTTTACTGTTTTATTATATGTATAGATTATTAAACCCAGACAG
This sequence comes from Mythimna impura, assembly GCA_905147345.3. Lineage (NCBI taxonomy): Eukaryota > Metazoa > Arthropoda > Insecta > Lepidoptera > Noctuidae > Mythimna > Mythimna impura. Next base: position 13,125,856 of record LR990369.1, read on the forward strand.
GCGCTTTCATAACCATCATCATCATTTCAACCGAAAGACGTCCGGTTTCGTACAAACATACCTATGAAAACAGTTCAATTCCCGAATTGAGTTGCGAAGATTTTTGAATCGATAAAAAGTTATTTTTTGTGACGTAACAACAAATTACAGTTTTCAATTTTTTTTCCTGTACTTGTGCTATGAGACCTTGCTTCATGCCAAATTTCAGGATTCTAGGACCGCCCTTGTGAAACATCGGCTCCCCGGCGGAGTCAGCGTGATCTGTTACGCAGACGACACGCTGATCCTGGCGCAGGGGGATTTGCAACAGGCGGCGGCCGAACTAACAACACGCGGGGTTGCGACAGTCGTGGATAGGATCGAGCAGTTGGGATCCGAGGCGGCACTGCACAGGAAATAATGACTGGAAGTGTTTTCTGAAGCACGGAAGAAACTCAGTATGCAATAGATATAACCCATCCATGGGCTGACCAAGAAAAGTGTTGCTTAACCTCGAAATTCGACCCGTGTGGCAGTTCTTATATAGCTATGAACTCCTTGTAACTCTCAGCATTTATCAAAAAGACCAATCATTATAATTTACGGCCGGCCGTATTTTACAAAATATTTCAAAAGAAAGCGAAAAAAGATATAAGACATAAATCTCAGATTAATTGGGAGCGAACTTTTTGTCATTTAAACAAATTGTTTTTTGTGATAAATGTCTGACAATGTGGTTTTTTAAAGTTTTTTAATGGTTCTGTAGAAACATTCTGTAGTAAATATTCTGTTAGGAGTTTCTGTTTTAATTGTATGCCTATAAAGGAAAAGTTTAATTTTTTTTTAAGGCTGGTGCTGCAAAATGCCATCTACAAGATTTGGACTCAGTGAAAAGGCGTGCGAAGAGGCTAATTGGGGATCCAGATTTGGTTAAGTTCAATCTACAAAGCCTCGAGCACAGCACAGGGTAGCCATAGGCTGGCTACCCTGTGCTGTGCCACACGGGTAGGTCGGACGGTTGTCCAATGGTGGAAAGGTGATGGCGAAATCAAGTCATGTAATTTCTGCGCACCATGTAAAATACCGAAAGGTTGTTTGCCCTAAGCCTGTGCTCCAGGCTTTGTAGATTGGTGTTAACCAAACCTGGATCACCAATCAGCCTATTCACACGCCTTTTCACTGAGTCCAAAGCTGCTAGAAGGCATTTTGCAGCGCCAATCCATATGAGGCTGCAGTACTCTACACACGATCAGACTTGTGCTTTGTACAACATTAGAAACTTAATTCCTCTTTGAGGAGTGGCTGGAAAGACCACGGCGTCCTTACCTTCTGCATGACGCAGGTTCTCACCGAGCATGATCAGTTCGATAAGTTCCTGCACCGGATTCGTGCGAAAGTAACGCCTGGGTGTCACTACTGTGTGGACCGCCCGGAGGACACACTAGAGCACACGGTACAGGCCATGGTCTGAAGCGAAGAGGAGTGGCAGGCGTTCTGCGAAGCAGTAATGCTAGCAAAGGAGGAGGCCGCACGTGCACGCGCGAGGGAGCAGCCCTCACGCCCCAGCCGCCGGGATCCCGATACCGATTTCCGGCCACCTTAGGCGTGGGCTTGAGGACTTTTAACCATCCGACCGTCCGGTAACCCAAGCCCAAGTCGTCGATGGCACGTACTGTTCCACGCGCGCCTCAAGGAGATGTCATCAAACCGTAGGGGCCCAGCAGGGTCGAAGCCAACTGGGGCCAAGGGTTTGTTTCTGAAAGGAAAACTCGGCCCTGGGACGAAGGCAAAGAAGGAACAGGAGTGGGTTTTTAGTCAGTAAAGGTCTGACACTCCCTCGCGCTCGGGGATGTCATTGGATGATTTACCCAACAAAAAAAAAACACCATTAGAAACTGTCCTGGTGTGAAGTAACTTTGCAAGAATGCCAAGTTTCCTAGCAGCTACTTTCACCCAGTTCCTCGATCTAGCCTTGAGTTTCAACCAAAATGATGTCTATTAATGATCTTCTATTCTATCTTATTATTTATTAAACCTTTATGTACAGTAGTGGTACATAGGCGGACTTAATGCAACAGGGCATTCTGTCCCGACTAATTCAAATTCAATTCGGTCCGAGTGCCCTCAAATTGTATAAAGACCTCTCCAAACGCCTTGTTGACGCGCGTGACCTAAGGGCTGGCTTTTACTTTGAACAGGGGATAAGCATTGCCATACAGCGTGGCTATGAGACGCGGAAAAGTTTATGTCATAATGTTTTTAATTAGTTTTGTTTTATGGTTCATGTACACGTGTACACGAGCAGTGGTGGCCAAGTGGTAACGGCCCCGATTTACGAGTTGTAGGTCGCGGGTTCAAACCCAGCCAGGCGCAGTACTTTGTGTAATTTATTTCATCACCAAAAATTCGAAGACATGTGACATTCAGCAACCCGCACTGGGCCCGCGTGGTGGATTACGGCCCAGTCCCTCTCCTAGAGAGAGGAGGCTTGAGTCCCAGCAGTGGGAACATTAAAATGCTGATTATGCTTATGCTTAATTACACTAATACACTTGGTTAAGTATTGTAATTCAATTAAATCTGATTAATGCCACAGTTTCCAAATCCAAAGCTTGTAGTTAATAAATGTATTATAGGCACCAGCATCTTTTAAAAAGACCTGAATTCTATGTATATATATAGGATATAAAATTCAGCTCCCCTAGTCAAGTTACGATCGTTTCGTTTGCGTCGAACGCCTTGAGTAGGCCACGCCTCCGATTCCTTTGTTCTGACGTCATCTCAACGCTCAGTCACGTGATCAGAACAAAGGAATCGGAGGCGTGGCCTACTCGAGGCGTTCGACGCAAACGAAACGATCGTAACTTGGCTAGGGGGGCAGGACTTTTAATCCCGGGAGATTTTCCCAAGTTCTTTACCTACGTGTTTGCAAAATTTCATCCAAATCCATTGAGACGTTTGAGCGTTTAGGAGTAACAAACTTACACACGTACAAACTTTTACCTTTATAATATTAGTGAGATTGAATTTACCTTCAATGTGTGTAAGGAAATTATCGAAAGTATAGTAACCCTCACAATTGTTTTTTTTCAGTTGGAAAGTCATCTAATAATTTCTCCCGCTCTAGAGCGGAGCCAAAGGGTGTGTTAGACTATTACTGACTAAAACCTACTCCTATGTTCCTTCTTTGTTCTTGCTTTCCAGGACCCCAAGTTTCCCTTTCGGAAGCGAACCCATGGCCCCAGTAGGCTTCGGCCCTGCTGGGCCTCAGTTTTGCTGGCTTCACTTCGAAATGCGCGCGCGTAAAACACTACGCCCCGTCGACTCAGGCTTGGTCCGGACGGTCGGACGGCGAGCTATCCATTGCTTGCCGTGGAAATTGGGGTCGGGATCTCAGCGGCTAACGCATGACGAAGTCAGTTCCCTCACACGTGCGGCCGCCTCCTTCGCTAGCATTACTACTTCGCAGAAGGGGGCGGCCGCCTGCCATTTCTCCTAAAAATATTGGTATGTGACATCTATAAAACAAAATATATACTGACCTTTCAAAGCATAAATTCAAAGCTTACGGATCCGAAAAAAAAAATATACAAATATCTAATATTACTCCGAAAAAGTTATACGTTAGGTACCTACCACGGTACCTACTTAGGATATTGAACGCACCAGACACAAAATAATTTGTCTCAAAAAATACTTTGAACCCACTTTCTCATCGTGGCAATACTTTTGGAAGTCTTTTATGAATGACTGGCTTCGGGCAGCGGCTTCGCCCGCGTAAAAGTAGAATACATTACATACATTTTGATACAAGTGGAGAAAGTTTGTCATTGCAGCGAATTTTGCCCGAGCCACAGGCGAGGGTGTTATGGAGCCGAGTGCTACAGTGACAAATTTCCACGTGTATCAAACGACGTTTTTCAATACACTTACGAAGACACGGGTTGACCGGCGACTCGTTGGAGTCCCTTAGCGCCCAGCTTGATAAGGTACATACAATAAACTGGTGATTTTTTTTGGTGATAATTGGTGTTTGGTGTGCTGGAAGAGATCTCTTTAGAAATAAGCATCACCTCTGTACCTATTTTTCTGTTTCCTTCTTTCTTTCTAATCTTTTATTTTGTGTGTGTACATAAATGTTAATTAAATAAATAAATACAAAATTGGCTGTATTATGTATTTAACACAGTATCTATCTAACATTTATCCTGTAGAATAACATATTATATCTTTCTGATTCTGTTTATTCCGTTATTATTTACTAGCTGACCCGGCGAACTTCGTACCGAATGAATGTATTATATCTTCTATATAGTCAACCGATTGCGATGAAACAAAGCCTAAGTAATATATGGAGTAACACACAATTTTAATGTATAAAAGTTATCTACATCGATTTCTCGATTTCGTACATTTTACGTGATGGGCGCACAACTAAAAACTTCTACAGATTTATTATATGTATAGATTATTTATATCAGATACATCCATATTATGTTGGTACGAGTAGCATTGGATTACAGACATTTGCGAATTATAAAACTCAGGAATAGCTCCCATAGTCCTCTTAAAGATTGGCTTCTCATTTAAAAACCTCGAAATGTCTGTTTCCTGATAGCTACAACCTGGGAATCAAGTCAATAATAAATAGGTTAATTCTAGGTAAGCGTGCTCCATCTTTGACTGCATCGTCGCTTTCCATTAGGTGAGATATTGGTCCTAACCTATACATAATATCTAATAATAAATAATTTCAGCTTTCAAACAAAAAAAAAGCATCAAAATCAGTCCATTCGTTTAGGAGCTACGATGCCACGGACGACACAAAGACAGACACGTCAAACTTATAACACCCCTCTTTTCCGTCGAGGGTTAAGAAAATATTTACATCGTTTTTAGTAAAAACTTTCCATCAGTTTTCCGTTGGTATATTTATCAATCTAAATAACAAAACAAAATATTCGGCAAACTTTACCCTGGCGCTGATCTCGGATCAACAACGAACTCAGTAACCAAAGTTTTGTGAAAACAGATGAACATTATTATTATTTGTTACGTCAAAAGTTCGCTGTTTTTATTATGGCCCTTCAACAAAGATGGCTACGTGACTGGGCGTGTTTAGGCTGCACAGCCCCTCTAGCCAAGTTACAACCGTTTCGTTTCGATTCTCTTTTCGTCGATCGTCTCGAGAAGGTCACGCCTCCGATTCCTTTATTCTAACGTCTATTCTCCGATTCCTTTATTCTAATAGGAGGCGTGGCCGACTCGAAGCGATCAACGAAAAGAGAATCGAAACGAAACGGTTGTAACTTGGCTAGGGGGGCAGACTAGCAACCTTATTGGAGAACAAACTAGAATCGATAATGCAACCAAAATAGTCCCCGCTCTGTCCAGAGAGAGAGCCACGGTAGGCGCAGGCTTGCGGACGACGAGCAATGGGTAGCTCGCCGTCCACTCGTCCTATAAAGACCGAGCCCGAGTCGTCGACGATCATATGATTCCACGCGCGCCTCAAAGAGATGTCAGCATACCGTAGGGGCCTAGTAGGGCCAATGCCTGCTAGTGCTAGGGCCATGGTATTGGTTCTGAAAAGGATATATTATATATATGGTCCTGGAACGTAAAAGGCAACTGAAGGAACTTAGGTGTGGTTTTAGTCAGTAAAAGACTGACACGCCCTCTCACTCCTAGAGCGGGAAAAGTCATAAGATGATATCCCCCTTTTTTTAGGTGGGAAAATCATCTAATGACAAATATCGCTCTTGGGCGGAGTGGGAGATAGTGTCAGACTTTTACTGACTAAAAACCCACTCCTGTTCCTTCTTTGCCTTCGTCCCAGGGCCCCGGGTTTCACTTTCACACTACCCGTGGCCCCAGTAGGCTTCGACCCTGCTGGGCCCCTACGATTTGCTGACATTTCTCTGAGGCACGCGTAGAACAGTACGCGCCGTCGACGACTTGGGCTCGGTTCGAACGGTTACCAGACGGTTTGACGGCTGGCTACCCATTGCTCGCCGTCTGCAAGCCCGCGCCTACGGTATGATATCCCCCCTCAAAATAAAAACAAAATAAACATAACATATTAACATTGTCAACATACTAATGTTTCCACTTTTTTATTTTTATAGGGTCGGTACCCCAAAAGGAAAAAACGGTACCCTTATAGTCTGTCTGTCAAAACTCTATCTCGGGAACGCGTGGAGGTATGGAGTTGAAATTAAAACCATATACTCAAATCTGTAGTCCCTTGACGCTGTGAATAAATCAAACTTCTAAGTCAACGAAAATAAAAGATACGGCTGTTTATGTCGCAAAAGAAGTATATTTCGACACACTCAAGGGAATCACAATTCAGAGGGTACTTCCCGTAGACCCAGAATCCTGAAATTCGGCACAAAGCAAGGTCTTATAGCACAGATATAGGAATAAATCTCAAAACAGAAAATTTGTTACGTCATAAAAAAAATTGCGATTCAGAAAAATCTTCGAGATTCCATTCGGGAATTGAACTATTTACATAGGTAAGTTTGTACGGAACCCTCAGTGCGCGAGTCCGACTCACACTTGTTTTTATTTGTTGATACCCTGTACCAATACAAATATCCCTTTTTAAGGATGTATTTCAAAAGATACAATCAATCTATCGCAATCACAAAGAAGATTAAGGACGCCAATCTCATGCTAATCGTGTCGCCTTGACATTTATGTCGGCTGTCAAATGAGATCTACTGCGTAGCAACGCATTTGCATATACAGGATTTAGGGGTTAAGGATTTACTTATTGGAATACGTACCCACGGGCTTATAGAGAGGTGGCAATGGAAAGGTCTATGCTCGAAATTTCCTTGCGTGATCGCATGAGAAATATATACACCAATAATTTTTAATTAGTACAAATACTTAAAAGGCTTATTAGAAAAGGTCTTGTTATTATTTAAGTAAAGTCTCAATACATAATATTCATAAACAGCAAAGTTATTAGCGTTTGTTTATATCCCAAAATGTCACTCAATTTATGGAAATATTGTACAGGCAAATTTTAGAATGAATAAATGACGATCAAAATGGAAAAACTCTGCGCTTAGTATTTTCTAGTAGCCAATATGAATTATTGATTGTATTATGAATTATCATGACCAATTTTAGTGGACAATTTTGGGATTCCGTTTTTTTTACTTTTGATTACAAAAATATGATCAGTAACGGGTACGGATAAAGCCCCATTTTTTTTTTGTACAAATAAAAAAATAGGGGTGTATAAGATATCCGCAGAAGAACCAAGGTTACCGACATAGCCCGAAGAATCACCAAACTTAAGTGGGAGTGCTCGCATAACAGATGGTCGATGGGGACGAAAGGTTCTAGAGTGTCTACAACTGTACCAGAAGATACAGTGTTAGAAGGACTCACAAGGTAGAATGGTAATACCTGATGGTAAGCAGTGATGCAATCGATGATGGTGAAGCGCGCTAGTTTATTAAGAGCGTATTCACTCTAGCCTAGAAGACAGCTAAATTATAATGGGACGGGAAGAACGCAACAGCAGTTTGCCTGCTGCGGTCTTCACGTACTTCGATTTACGTGTTAAAAAAAACGAGGCGAAACGCTTAGACCGGACCGTAGAGGTGTTAACAATGTAAGGGTGGACACTCACCGTACGTTGGGTTGTACGATAGTAGAAAGGCGATGACGGAATCAAGTCATGTAATTCGTGCGCACACTCTCTAAAATGCATCCTGCTGCATCATACTCTGGGTACGAGAGGGAATTTCAGACTTTTACTGACTAATACCCGCTTGTGTTGCTTCAGTTGCCCTTTGCGGTCCAGGGCCACGGCAACTCTTTAGAAAATTTCCGAAAACAAGAAAAACATTTTATTTGCCTAACTTACAGATTATAAACATTTTCTATGAAAAAATATGCGCCAAGTCCACGCAAATCGGCCGAAGGCTCAGCATAATGCCGCAGGTGCAATTAAGCTTAGCTCGCCTTCGATTGACGACTGTGGTCTGATATCTTCGACACTCTAATGCGTCTGAGTTTCAAAGATTCAAAGCATTTTATTTCAAATAAACCATTAAATTATGCTAATGAAAGAAAAAACTATTGAAATGTCAAGAAGCCAGTCGGTCAGAAAAATGATGCTAATTGCACATTCCAAAGCGTAGATCTCTATGGAGAAGAATGTGCAAGAAACTCCATGGACACTCTTTTCAATCATGTTATGTATTACAAATATCTCGGTTACTTGTTTCTTATCGCTACTATTATGTGAAAACAATGTAAAAAAAATTACAACCGACTTCGATGTAAAAAAAACACTGAAAAGTGCAAAATCACTTTAATTTCGGAAGTCGGTGTTTCTATAATAGTTTGGTATCTTCGTTATTTAACACCGACTTCTGAAATTAAAGTTATTTTGCAATTTTCAGTGTTTTTAGGGTTCCCTAGCCAAATGGCAAAAAACGTAACCCTTATAGATTCGTCATGTCTGTCTGTCTGTCCGTCCGTATGTCACAGCCACTTTTTTCCGAAACTATAAGAACTATACTATTGAAATTTGGTAAGTAGATATATTATGTGAACCGCATTAAGATTTTCATACAAAAATAGAAAAAAACAATAAATTTTGGGGGTTCCTCAACCTTAGAACTGAAACTCAAAATTTTTTTTTTCATTAAACCCATTCGTGTGGGGTATCTATGGATAGGTCTTCAAAAATGATATTGAGGTTTCTAATATCATTTTTTTCTAAACAGAATAGTTTGTGCGAGAGACACTTCCAAAGTGGTAAAATGTGTGTGTGTCCCCGTAACTTCTAAAATAAGAGAATGATAAAACTAAAAAAAAATGTATGATGTACATTACCATGCAAACTTCCACCGAAAATTGGTATGAACGAGATCTAGTAGGTAGTTTTTTTTTTTTAATACGTCATAAATCGTAAACCGCAATTTACCTTTCAAGTTTGTACGGAACCCTCAGTGCGCGAGTCCGACTCGCACTTGCCCAGTTTTTTTTTTTATATTTAATTCGGTTGTATTTTTTTGTAAAAAGTTTTTATTTTACACTTTTTAGTTATGGTACCACTACTAAAAATTACCCCTCAGCCATACTTAAATACCTAGCCAGAGCCTTCTATGGGACCAATTTGGAAGTATAACCTTTCAATCAAAAAAAAAATATTACAAAATAGGTCCACAATTGACCGAGAAATCGGTAAATATAGGTACATAAAAAAAAACAAACATACATTCAGCCGAACATAGAACCTCCTCTTTTTTGAAGTCGGTTAAAAATAAGCCACTGGCAGCTTAGAGATGACCAGTCTCAACTGAAAGCGCCCGTTAAAATCGTCCGAGATCCAGCGACTCTAATGATTGTAGTACCCTAAACCCTAAACGACAAAAAACACCTACGACATCTGCTTATAGTCTGAAATGACTGATTGCAAGAAAAGAAATTTAAAAAAAATGGCGTGTCAAATCCCAGAGTGTCATTTATCATAAGGACACCGAAATTTGAAGCGTCCTTTCGCTTAATGAATTCAACATTCTTGTAACCAAAGAATATTATCCAAATCAACTTCAGAAATTGAATTCAAAGTTTTCCAATCTAATAACAGACCGACAAGATTAGGGATGTTGAAAGGCCATTAATTACGTTATGTAATGATAGGAGTAATTAAAATTATATTTGACGTATTTTAACCGCCAAAAAAGGAGGAGATTCTCAAATCATCGGATTTTTTTAAATTTATTTATTTAAACTTCATGTACAGTAGTGGTACATAAGCGGACAACAACAAGGCAACAAGGCATTCTCTACCAGTCAACCTTTGGGTTAAAAGAGACAACACTGTGGTAGGTGTGCACAATAAATAAATAACAGATATTTGAAATAGAATGTACTCGTAGTATCGTAAGTGGCTTATATAATAATAAAATACGTATATATGCTAATATAATAAACTAATAAATACTATGATAAATATGAAATCATTGTAATTAAGAGAACTTAAAATATAACAATTATGACGAAGACCGAACTAAGGTTGAGAGGACTTCAAGTAGTAGTTCCGAATTTTACGCTTGAAAGGAAAATTTACTTTCAGCTTTAATGATGTCAAGGGGAAGCACATTCCAGAGTTTTATGGTAGAGACAGTGTAAGAATTAGCCATAAACCCAGTACGGTGAGAAGGAATATGAAGAAATACATACCGAGAAACTTTTAAATATTATTGTTTGATATCACGCGTAGGTATACGAACTTAATAAAAAAGAAAAGAAAAAAAACAATCACACACATACACCATCACACACACACAATCAGACGATCACACTACCACACACACACACAAACCCACACATAAACGCATCTTCAAATTTTATTTTTTTAAATTAGCTAACTTTTTTTTCTTTTGTTTATTTTTATCTTTTAAATTCAAAGAATAATAATAGCAAAATATACACAAAACCTGCATTTACTAATTAATTTGTAAATTTACGGAAGGGACTGGACCTCACGACACAGGTTATCCTAGTGTGGGGGCCAGAGATATATTGTTTATTTTAGTTTATAAGTCAACTGATGTACCTATTTTGTGTATCTTGTACTAACGTTTTAAACAAATAAAGATTATATTTTTTTTTTATTATTATTATTATTATATATTTTATTTATCTCAGGACCCTGAGGTCCTGGACCTTTGGGAGGCGTGCGAGGAGCCAAAGCCAACTCGCAGAGGCCCTTTAGACAATTATAATGGAACATGATACCAACCGACGATTATCCCTGTACGCGCTATGCTAGTGCACCCAAGGACAACCCCCGGTTATTGAAAAACTGTTACGACATATGGAGAACAAAGATAATAGGGCTATGGTTTTTGGAGTCTTAAGTGGACTGGTAACATGGAACTATGTCAAGACTATGGCCCCTGCCTGAACAACGTTATTAATATGCATCGAAAAAAGGCAGGGGGTGACTTGCACACTCAATAAATGGGCCCCCAAAAACGGCCGCTAGCACGAAGTGACGTAGCAACAAAAGGGCAACATATCCTGAGGTGCTTAAGGAGTGGAGAGGTATACCACGGCTATCAGGACAATCCCGGAAGTACGGTCAAGATCCCTACCAGCACCTTACTGGATTATACATCCTTCTCCCGAGCACGTTTGCTCTTGCGAATCTCCACTCAAGCCAGCCAATAAAGGCAAGAGAGAGGTGGGAGCTCAGTTCCTCGTCAGTGTTCACTACGGCCGGCCAATAAAGGCAAGCCGGAGATGAAGAACAAGAATTCTCCCGGGAGATCGGGTCCGTGGGGTCGCTAATGCCCAACAGTTCGCCACAAAACTGCACTGCGGATTGTATCTCTCTTAGTCTGGCCCCTCACCCTAGGCAGATTACAGCAAAGCAAACTTTACCGATACAGACCTAGGGTATATTGGAGCACGCAAGCCCCACCACGACGTCAATGTAGAGATACGGCGATGGGGTTATTATTATTATTATTATAAATATGTTTTTGGATGCTCGAAGGTTGAGATTATGAGAGCTGCCCAATACTTTAAAATATTGTTTCAAGTAATCAGGAGCACACGGATAGTTCATAATAGTGAAGATATCTTATCGATATCTTCATCAAATGTTAACCGATTTTAATGTTTCTTTTTTTAACCGACTTTAAAAATGTTATGTTCGGCTGTATGCTTTATTTTCGTATGTTCACCGATTTCTCAGTCAATTGTGGACCGATTTTGATAATTATTTTTTTGTTTGTAAGGTTGTCTTCCGAATTGTCCCATAGAAATATTGTTATGATCTGATGACGAACTTCAAAGTTATGGGACGGAACTCCACATAGGATCACAGCAAAAGTTTGTGAAGGAAGAGAGGGAGGGGATACATCGAACTGATCTGATTATGAAACCAGAAGGTATGCACTGGAACTCTGTAATAAATCAATGTAACCTAGCCGTGTTTGGGATTATTAGAATTGTCATGGGATGCACTCTGGCTATAAGGTAACATCGAGCTAAACGCCATCGAGTAGGTAGGCACAAAAATTCCGTAATGAAACAATGTATCCTACTAGCCCTGTCTTGGCTTAATGCTAACAAAGGAGGAGGCCGCACGTGCACGCGCGAGGGCGCGACCCTCACGCCCCAGCCGCCGGGATCTCGATGCCAATTTTCGGCCACCGTAAGCGCGGGCTTGCGGACGGCGAGCAATGGTTAGCTCGCCGTTCGACCGTCAGATCCCAACCGTCCAGACCGAACCCAAGTCGTCGACGGCGCGTACTGTTCCACGCGCCTCAAGGAGATGTCAGCAAACCATAGGGGCCCAGCAGGGTCGAAGCCTACTGGGGCCAAGGGTCTGCTTCTGAAGGGAAGACTCGGCCCTGGTATGAAAGGCAACGAAGGAACAGGAGTGGGTTTTTAGTCAGTAAAAGTCTGACACTATCTCCCGCCCCCCCAAGAGTGGGGGATGTCATTGGATGATTTTCCCACCGAAAAAAAGCCCTGTCTTGGCTTATTGGAATTGGCATGCAATGTTTTAATGATTACATTCTATATATAACTTATACACTATGTAAGCTTGGTTTTGGGGTACCACAACTAAATAGTGTAATTAAGTTTCGAACTTTGATTTACTGAATATGATACTTACATCGAAGCTTGTCATATAATCAAGTCTCAATATATAAAAGGGAAAATTGATTGACTTATACATATATTAACGCAAAACCGAAACTAGGTATTGGGACTAAGAATGTCAAATTTTGCTCAAGGTTTCCTTTTGTGACCGATAAAAAAGTTTTTTATTATATTATTAATGAGATATGGAGCCTTGTTGGCCCTAGGGGAGCATGGTAGCCCAAAGGTTAAGCCTCCGACCTACGAGTTGTAGGTCGCGGCTTCAAAGCCAGCCAGACGCTTTACTTTGTGTAATTTATTTCATCACCACTGCTTTGTAAATGGCGAAGGAAAATATCATGTCTAAACCGCCATGTATTAGAACCATAAATTCGAAGACAAGACATCTACCAATCCGCACTGGGCCCGTGTCGTGGATTAAGGCCCATTCTCCTGCGTCCCAGCAGTAATAATAATAATAATTTTTATTATTATTTCTGGGTGTTCTCATCTAGCTAACGGAGACTATTTGCATAGACACAACCTCGTAGCCAGGATTATCCACCAGCAACTTGCTCTTAAATACAATCTTGTGGAATCAGAAGTACCGTTCTATAGGTATGTGCCGGACCCAGTTCTCGACAATGGCAATATCACATTATATTGGGATCGATCTATCATCACAGACAGGACTATTGTTGCCAATAAACCTGATATAGTGGTATCGACTAAGAGCGTCGCACAATGATTGTTAATATAGCGATCCCTCATGACGAGAACCCCGTGAAAGCTGAGAAAGATAAGCAATTAGCTCACGAGGTTGTCGACATATGGGAAGTGGATAGAGCAATCACTGTGCCGATAGTAGTAACGGCCAATGGCTTAATAGCCAAGAGCCTCGAACAACATCTGAGGAGGCTCTCGTTAGGCAGCTGGATCCAAGGGCCTGATCCAGCCGTGTCCTACTCCTGGACACGGCGCGCATGATTAGAAGATTCCTCTCTCAGGAGCCCTGACCGCCGGTAGCTTGGACCCTGTTCCTGATGCCGGTGGGCTACTATTTTTTATATTTTAAATGTTTTTTTTTTTAAGAAATATTTAAAAATGTAATGAGTATGTATATAAAATAAATAAATGGAATAATAATAATATTCCGCAACTTTCACAAAACGCCATCTAGTCTCAAATTAAGCAGAGCTTGTGCTATGAATACTAGATAACTGATAAAGATACTTAAATATTTCTAAATACATACATAAGTATATAGATAAATTACACCCAGACACACAACAAATGATCGTGCTCATCACACAAACATATTTTGGTTTGGGGGGAGGGAATCGAACCCGTGACCTCCGGTATAGCAGTCAGGACCACTGACAACTAGACCAACAGGCCTGTCAAAAGTGGGAACATTATAAGGCTGATATGGCAGTGGTTCGACCGCCGACGATGAACGAGAAACGAGTAGAACTAGAAACTATAAACGAGTTGGCGATCAGCGGGAAGCGAGTGTGTAGTTTCGATAGTTTTGTCGCCGGGCTATAAGCGAGTGTGCAAGTGCGACGAGCGATTACTCGCGCCACACGCCCGCGTTCGCTCACAGTGTGGCCAACGTAAGCAATTTGTCGCCATTTAGAAATGATCAAGCGAGCGAGCATCGCTGAACGAGTATCGCTGAGCGAGATTATTTTTGAAAGCTCGTCGCTCAGCGATAAAACTAGTAAAGCGAGTCGTCGCCGGCAGTGTGAACAATCAACTATTAATATGCATTTCTTTCGTTTACACGGAATGTACATTTATTCTGCGTTTCTTGAGAGAGAAAATCGCTGATAGTTAGTCGTTTTCTCACCGGCGGTCGGAACACTGCCTAATGCTTATTTTATTATTAATGAGATATATAGTGTGATATAAGTGTTATGTGATTATATTAAAGCCAGATCCTTTAACTTACATTAGAGATTCCGTAATAGAAGCAAACGGCATTGCGTAGAATGTTATTAGCATATTATTATTCACAGTTCAAGGAGTTAGGTTGGTTAATATTAGATGTGGCTTTCAGCACATTAAATAGGAAGATTCGAAGTCAAAGTGAAATATATATATTTGTTATACATAGTTATAAAAAGCGTGGAGCGTATAAGTAATCTTTACTCTTTTTGGACAAAACGCTCCACGCTTTCTTTCATAATAAATCATAGTAAATATCTAATCTATATATTGAAGATTTGGCAAAGGGAAAACCCTTGAGTCATCAAACTAAATGTCCGAGTTATTTTGTAATTTTTAGTGCGTGCTAAAAGCGTGTTTTTTAGTTTTTTAAACTTGTTTTTATTTTATACTTTTTAGTCTTCTTATTATTTAAACTAAACCCTTTCATTTTATACCTAAATCATAGAGCTGCATTTCAAATAGCCAATCCGCCATACCTTACTCAACGTTGATCGATCAGTAGATCTTAGTTATATATCAGCCATACCAGCACTTCCCCAAGTCGCGGCATTAGATGACCCACTATCTCTTAAAGAAGTCATTGAAGCCATAAACCAGCAGCGTAACAAGAAAGCAGCGGGTGGCGATGGAGTCCCTGGCGAACTGCTTAAATATGGTGGGAGAGACTTGCATGAGATTATTTGGAAGTTTTTCTGCCGTATGTGGGAGGAAGAGTTGGTGCCAGATACTTTTACTGTGTCTAACATCTGCACACTTTTCAAGGGCAAAGGCAATCGTGCCGATTGCAATTCGTATAGAGGTATTTCGCTCCTATCAGTCTCGGGCAAGATATTTGCTAGAGTCCTCCTAAATCGGCTATTGAAGTTGTCCGAGATTGTGCTACCTGAGACCCAATTTGGGTTTCGTCCAAACAGAGGTACCAGCGAGGCCATCTTCTCTATTCGGCAACTTCAGGAGAAGTGCAAAGAACAGTCGCAACCGCTGGTCCTTTGTTTTGTTGATTTAGAAAAAGCCTTCGACTGCGTGCCCCGTGAGGCACTTTGGATGGTATTGCAAAAGCTTGGGTGTACGGATAAGTTCATTAGATTGATCCGTCTCCTACATGATAATTTGCGTTGCTGTGTCGCAGTGAAGGGCGAACAGTCGGAATTCTTCCCTGTCACCTGTGGAGTAAAGCAGGGATGTGTGTTGGCACCTACCCTATTTGCTTTGTACTTTGCTGTTGTTGTGGGAGAGGTTCTGGAGGACAATGCAAAAGGAATATATATCCGCTTCCGTACTGACGGAAAACTTTTTAACTTGACCCGATTAAGAGCTCACACCAAAGTGTCATACGACCTTATCACCGAAGTGATGTACGCTGATGATCTGTGTTTTGTGGCAGAGTCCTCAGAGGACCTGCAAGAGTTGATGGGGAAACTTAATAAGTCATGTCGTACATTTGGACTTAAAATTAGCATCTCAAAGACTGAAGTCATGGCTTTAGATACTGCGAACTATGGCCCACTTGAAATACGACTCGACGGTGCCGTCCTCAAGCAGGTGGACAAATTCAAATATCTGGGTACTTACCAGTAAAGGTGACCTGGACCCAGAAATTAACAGCAGAATCGGTGCTGCTTCGGCAGTGTTTGGCAAACTTCGGGAAAAGGTATTCCGCTCACATGACCTTAAGTTACATACTAAGGTTAAAGTATATATGGCCATTGTCATGCCGAATATTCTTTACGCTGCTGAGACATGGTGCGTGTACAGAAGACACATTCGTGCATTAGACCGTTTCCACCTTAGGTGCCTCCGCGACATTTTGAACATCAAATGGTCCGACCGTGTTAGGAACACGGATGTTCTACGAAGGGCTAATGTCTGTGGTATTGAGGCCTATCTAATGCGTCGACAGCTACGCTGGTCTGGACATGTTGTAAGGATGCCTGATGAGAGGGTAGCTAAGCGCATTTTCTTTTCTGAACTCAAGGACGGTAAGCGGAAACCAGGCGGCCAGTTCCTCAGGTATAAGGACGTTCAGAAAAGACATATGAAGAAATGCAATATAGACCCTTCTCGCTGGGAGGAGGCGGCAAAAGATAGACTTGGTTGGAGACGTGTAATTAAACAAAACGTCTATGCCTTTGAAGACCAACGTAAGAGAGATCTCGACTTCAGGCGTGATACCATCAAGAATAAGCCGCCCTCCAACATCCAATACCTATACAACAATGGTGTTTTAACGTGCCCGCACTGTGCACGCACGTTTACAGCAAAGATAGGCTTTATTAGTCACATCAGAGCACATGATCGCAACCCGTAGTTGCAATAAAACGGAATCCAGTCACCGTAGCCGAAATCGGCTAGGGAGTATATATATAGCCAATCCGCCACCTTGGGACGGCCGCCATGTTGGATTCGTTTCACAATGTGTTGCCTTACTGGGCTTATTGTTAACCAAAATATGGTTTTAGACTGTGTTGGTTTACTTCGGACAGTTTAAATTATTACTTGTTTAACATTAAATATATTCGTACATTACTAAAGCCCGTCAAATCGAAAAAGTACGGTTTGACAGTTCTGGCAGATTGAAAACAAGTTTTCAATTAAAATATTTTTTTTCTCAGCAAGCTTTTATACCACGGTATATTCCTATATAACTAATACTCATCAAGACCATTGCTCAAACACAATAGGGTTATCTGAGTTCCTATGGCTACCTTCCGGTTCCATCTGCAGATCAGCTCCATGTCATAATAATTTTGCATTGTCATCTGATTTACACATGCATGCAAAATTTCAGCTCAATCGGTAACCGGGAAGTGGATCAAATTTAATTTGCAAGATTTGATTACAGACAAATAAACATCAGGACAGATGAAACTAAATAAAAGCTTGTAAAAATGGATGGGGTCACAGAAATCGATTACTATAATTTCCGATTCATAAGATATATCGACGGCAAAGTGACAAGAACTCCTAACTGTCGAAGTTAAAAACTTTTGTCTTAAAAACTTTAGGAGGCAATACTAAAAATTGGCATGTTGGTTTAGTTAGGAAGTGTTTCCACAATTTGATTTGGTGCCATCATCCTCATCATCATTTCAGCCGAAAGACGTCCACTGTTGGGTATAGGCCTCCCCCAAGCGTTGCCACAACGACCGGTCCTGTGCGTCTCACATCCATCGGACGCCCGCGACCCTCACCAGGTCATCGGTCCACCTTGTGGGAGGCCTTCCAACGCTGCATTTTCCGGTACGTGATCGTTATCGACCATCTGTTTTGCGTGCAATGTGCCCTGCTCATTGGCCTTAAGTTTGGCGATTCTTCGAGCTATTGCCGGTAACCTTGGTTCTGCTGCGGATATCTTCATTTTTGATGTGATCACGCAAGGAAACTCCGAGCATAGCCCTTTCCATTGCCCTTTGGGTGACTTTAAGTCTTCTGATAAGGCCCATTGTAAGCGTTGTTAACGTTTATTGTTAACGTTTCGGAGCCATATGTCATCACTGGCAACACGCACTGGTCATAGACTTTCGTCTTGAGACACTGTGGTATATTGGACAAGGAGATACCGTGCAGCTTCCCGAACGCTGCCGAACCGAGTCGGATTCGACAATTGAACTCTTTCTCGAATATCCAAGCAAAAAATATTAATAACAAAAAAATATAGAAACCGGGGATGATAGTAAGATGAAAATCACTGATTTATTTTACGTAGTAAGTTCTATGTTACATAATGAAATGGTCGCGCGTATGCAAATGCTGAAGTCGCATTACGGGTTCACCGTACAGGTACAAAACTATACAACCTCAATATTTTATATTTAGACTTTAGTTTTGATTTTATTTTTGATCACAATTTTTGGAGTTTTAACATTATTTTTATCTTCTGATTTTATTAATTATTTAGTTGTGATATTTTTCATTGACCGTAGTTTTAAATTCATAATTATAATATTTTTTATTATTTATATATTTAATATAGGGAATACACTGGTTCCTGTAATACAGTTTCTAACTAGCTCAGGAGCCAGGGAATTTAATTTATGTAGGTATGTAATGACCTTACGTCAATAAATAATTTTATTATTTTTATTATTTAGCCAGTTAAGTAGAAAACTTATTAGATACTTTTCTTAAATCATACCTTTCAAATAAATGTTACTCGTTTATGACTTTTTCTTTAAACATTTTGACGCTTACCTGGAAAAGAGAGAAAAATATATTTTATTAAATAATCACCAAAAGGAACTAAATTATTATTCTATTGAATAGAGAATAATCCTCTTCTTCTTCTTCCTGCCCTTATCCCATATTACTTGGGGTCGGCGCAACACGTTTTTTTCTTCCATTCTGTCCTGCACCCCTAGCCAAGTTGATAATCTGCAATCGTTAACGCTAGTCGAAAACTAATCAAATGTATGGGAATGACATCATCTCAACGTTAAGTCACGTGGTCAGAACAAACGAATAGAAAATTCGTAGCCAAGTTCACATTGTTCAAAATCATAGAATTAATTGTTATCGTTTCTACAACGTTCAACGCTACATCCTTTGCTATTGTAGAACGACATTGTAGACCGAGCCGCCGACTCAGGCGCTTCAACATGGCTACTAACTTATCGTTTTCTACAATTGTTGACACCGAGGCGTTATCGATTGGAGAACGGAATTCGACACGAAACGGTTGTAACTTGGCTAGGGGGGCTGTTACCCGTCACACTATCACTAACTCCCTTTTCTTTCATATCACTCCTCACACAATCCATCCATCTTTTCTTTGACCTCCCTCTCCCTCTCCATCCATCTACATGTAAGTATAACTCTTTTAGTAACATGCTGTTGAATAAAGAATAATGCATGAAATGAATATAAAGTATGTTTTTTTAATTGCTACAAACTAGTGCTCGACTGCGATCCCACCTGATGGTAAGCAGTGATGCTATAGTTAATGGTGAAGCGCACTAGTTCATTAAGAGCCTATTCACTTTAACCTTGAAGACACCTAAATTATAATCAGACGGGAAGACTCGCAGCAGGCAAATTGTTCCAGTCCTTCGACGTACGCGGTAAAATACTTGTATATGACCGAAAAACCGTAAGCGCGGGCTTGCGGACGGCGAGCAATTGGTGGCTCGACGGCGCGTACTGTTCCCCGCGCGCCTCAGGGAGATGTCATCAAATCGTAGGGGCCCAGCAGGGTCGAAGCCTTCTGGGGCCACGGGTAGTGTGAAAGTGAAACCCGGGGTCCTGGGACGAAGGCAAAGAAGGAACAGGAGTGGGATTTTAGTCAGTAAAACTCTGACACTATCTTCCGCTCCGCCCAAGGGCGAGATTTGTCATAACATGATTTTCCCACCTAAAAAAAACCCTACATAACATTTTCGACCTTCTAAAAACGTGTCCATAATTAAATTCTACGATTTTCTGGGTTCCGGGCCCAATCTTATCGGACTTCGGTCCTCGATGGACACCATCGGTTCATTGACTTCAATACGAAGGGCGGTTCCGAAATTCCCGATATTTTATGTAGAAGTAAACGTATTTTGATATTACATGATGTGTTGTAAATCGATTTTGAGATCTTTGTTTGTTTTTAAAGTGGATGTGTGGTGTGACAAGAATGGATAAAGTGAGAAATGAGTATATTAGGGGAAGTTTGAAAGTGGCGCCAGTGACTGAAAAGGTGAAAGGGAATCGTTTATCTTGGTATGGTCATGTGAAGAGGAGGGATGAAGCGCACGTTGCTAAAAGAGTTATGAA
Source organism: Mythimna impura (assembly GCA_905147345.3). Taxonomy (NCBI): domain Eukaryota; kingdom Metazoa; phylum Arthropoda; class Insecta; order Lepidoptera; family Noctuidae; genus Mythimna; species Mythimna impura. Next base: position 13,146,178 of record LR990369.1, read on the forward strand.
TTTCAATGTGGATGGATGGAGAGGGAGAGGGAGACCAAAGAAAAGATGGATGGATTGTGTGAGAAGTGATATGAAAGAAAAGGGAGTTAGTGATAGCGTGACGAGTGACAGGACAGAATGGAAGAAAAAAACGTGTTGTGCCGACCCCAAATAAAACGGGACAAGGGCAGGAAGATGATGATGTTTGTTTTTAAAGTAAATAAACGTAGGGCATTGAATCTCTAAAGTAATAAATGGAATTTTATTCTATACCATCACGTCACATGCGACTTCACTCTCTCTCTATGCCAAATTTCAGGATTCTGGGTCAACGCGAACTACCCTATGAATTTTGATTTCATTAGAGTGTCGAAATGTACGTTTTTTGAAACATAAACGACCATATTTGTTTTTTTCCGTTAACTTAGAAGTTTGATTCTTTCACAGCTTCAAGGGATCGCAGACTTGAGTATATGGTTTTAATTTCAACTCGATACCTCCACGCGTTCCCGAGATGAAAGGTCTTGACAGACAGACAGAGACAGACAGACAGACAGACGGATGGACAACAAGGTGATCCCATAAGGGTTCCGTTTTTCCTTTTGAGGTACGGAACCCTAAAAACGAATAAAGAAAACCTTTGTAATACCTAAGTTACTATTTATTTACACGAATAATTTACATTTAAAAATACCTAGCTAACTATAATTTACAGTAAAATAAAATAAATATATATGTATATATTATATTAAATTATATATGTATGTTTATTTTGTATATATATTCTTTTGAACTATTATTTTCTTAATATTCTTTTGTATTTTTATGCACCTGCCACATTTTCTCTTCACCACCCTAGGTTGACTGGTAGAGAATGCCTAAGGCATTAAGTCCGCCTTTGTACTTTTGTGTTGCATGAAGTTTTAATAAATAAATAACAATGTTAAACCCCTAGACTAATTACACCTAATTAAAAACCAACTAAAATATGGCGTCAAAAAACTCTTCCAAAACATCGCTGTCGACTGGTAATGTACCCAAAATTAGTAAAAAGAAAACAGTAGTTACTACTTTTGCCATGTTTCAAATATTTGGGCCCAAAGAATAAATAAGACTTTGCATACTGTATACGAAATTCCCACTTTTCTCCCTGAAGTGTTGAATTTTCAAAAACCACTTCTTAGTGCTCGCCTATGACATAAAAGGAAGCCTTGTACAAAATTTAATGTTCCTAGTCCCAGTAGTTTCGGCTGTGCGTCGTTATGTCAGTCAGTCAGTTTCTCCTCTTATACTATATAGGGTGACTGGCAATTAGTGTACGATACATAAACACGTGATTGTGCTCATGATAACAAACATTTTTTATTATGGGAGCAAAGCCGAATTCGCGAAAAAAATATCAGCTGTTCAGTACATTAGGCAAACATAAATGTACTGAACAGCTGATTTTTTTTCGTGATTTCAGGTTTGTTCCCATAGTAAAAGTTGTTGGTTATCATGAGCACAATCACGTGTTGAAGTATCGTACACTAATTACCAGTCACCCTATATACACGGTGTCTTTAACATCTACGCACAAACGAATATCACGAATCCAGTACATGATTCTGGACCGTGAGACGAACGAACGGACTTCCTCACGACCGAGCCCGATCGGATTCCAATTTCCCGATTTCCAGCCATCGTAGGCGTAGGCTAGCGGACGGCGAGCAATGGGTTCGCTCGCTGTCCGGCTGTCCGATAATTGTCTGAACGGAGTCCGAGTCGTCAACAACGCGTAGTGTTGCACACGCTCCTCATAGGCGTATATATAACATAGGAGTGGATTTTGGTAAGTCTGACACACTCTCCCGCTAACCCAAGAGCAGGAGAAGTCGTTGGATGATTTTCCCCCCAAAGAAAAAAAATTGGGCTAGTGCGAGTCGGACTCGCGCACTGAGGGTTCCGTACAAACTTACCTATGAAAACAGTTCAATTTCCGAATCGATTCTTAAAGATTTTAACGAATCGCAAAAAAATTTTTTTTTTTTTGTGACGTAGCCACAAAGGAGATTGGGCAAGTTACTAGGACACTTGGTTGCGCAACTTTTTACACAGTATAGTAGTGAAAATTAAACACAGAAAAGGGGTAGTGTCGTGCTTTAAAACAAGTTTAAATTCAAAATGATTTATTGTGGGGTTTATGAAAAAAAAAAATAAGTTAAGTATTGAAGTTATGTTACATCTCAAAATAATTCGTTTTGAAACCCTGCCTCCGAGCCATGGAATCAGTTGCCTCTCTGATTTGGTGGCTAGGCAATGGATGTGCTAATAAAAGAGAACAGTTACAGAGCGCGACATATTGTTTTAAGCTTAGATCAAATTACCGTGGACGTAAAAACGTCCTAACAATTCACTTCACAGCACACACACAAAAAGAGTCACATCAATCGATGTACTAAATAAACGTGGAGGAATCCTAAAACACCACTCGACACGTATATATATTTGTTAGTAGAGAAAAGCTAAAAACAATAAACAGTAACAACAGTAAACAGAGAACGCGATTTTATTTGACATTTCATCGAATAGTGTTGTGACACATCAATCGACTACGGCGTTATAACATTATCGATTATATCTTAATTGTTTTATTTTTGCCCAGAAATTGCTTTTTAATGAAAGAAATAGTAACATAATTAAAGAAAAATAATAATGACATCTATTAATACTTTTTAGTTGCGAATGTAGATGGTTTTGTTTTCCCACGATTTATGTTAATGTTAAATCGATCGATTATAAATGAGAAAGGAGTCACTTCACTATAATAGAACCAATGACGTATTTATTATATTAAATACTAATTAAAATGAAAATAGAAACCCCACAAATGATTTCAATGAATTTAAGAAAAAAATCATTTAAAATAATAGTTATGAACTACACATTAACTCAAATGGCCAATCGCGTCAATAAGTGAATCTATAAGAGCCCAATCTCCTTTATACTTTTCAGATTTTTTTCTACATTAGTGATAAGAGACCTTGCTTCATGCTAAATTTCAGGATTCTAGAACTACGGGAAGTACCCTATAAATTTTCATTCCCTTGAAAATGTCGAAATATACGTATTTTGCAGTTTTTTGCAACATAAACGGCCGTATCTTTTTTTTTTCGTTAACTTACAAGTTTGATTTTTTTTTACAGCTTCAAGGGACCGCAGACCTGAGTAGGTACTTGTATGGTTTTAATTTCAACTCGATACCTCCACGCGTTTCCAAGATAAAGGCTCTTGACAGACACACAGACGGACGGACAACAAAGTGATCCTATATGGAATTCGTTTTTCGGAACCCTAAAAAGTGTATTATGATAAAGTCTCGAAAATGCACCAAACGGTTTTATTATCAGGGCGCATATGAGGTTGGCGCGGTGCCAGAAAATTAAACCTAAATCGTTATAATAAGTACCTATACGTTTGCACAGATGGGAACCGGCTGATGACCTGGCTGTTTTTGTCGTTTTGAGTGTACTGTGATACTGAAGAAAATCTACGGTCCGAACTAAGCGTTTTGCCTCATCGCTTATACCGCGTACATCGAAGGACTGGAACAATTTGCCTTCTGCGGGCTTGCCGTCCGATTACAATTTAGGTGTCTTCAAGGCTAGAGTGAATATGCTCTTAATAAACTATTGCGCCTCGCCATCAACGATCGCATCACTGCTTACCATCAGGTGGGATCGCAGTAAAGCACTCGATTACATTATTAAAAAAAAAAATCGCCTGGGAATCGGCTCTCACACAGGCTGATTAGACGAATATACTTTTAACCCGTTGCTAGTACTTATGAACACCCGTATAGATAATAGTTAAGAACGATGCGACGAACTGTTAGAAAATATTACTATAGCGACATCTATGGCGTCACTTAAGAACTAATCCTGCATCGCGCCATTAAAGTTCTCCGCGCGATTTGAACATATAGAACAGCCCGAAATCATCTATCGGGCAGTTGCCCACCAGACATAACACCCGTCTGGTCGGAGGATCCTCCCTTTTCAACGAAGGTTTGCGGGACTTTACTCTCTGTTCCACCTTTGTCATAAGATGATTTTCCCACCTAAAAAAAAAAAAAAACCTACCTCCAAAATTATCATGGCCAATTTGCCAAGGATGACATTTTTTTTTTCCGGAACAAAATAAATATAAAAATTAGTTAGCATTTGGCCAATATATCACTGAATAATAAAAAAATAAAAATCTTATATTTCGGACAAAGTCCATAGTTGGTTATACATAGAACTTAAAACTAGTGTTAGTAATTATAACTACCGGAAACAATCTATACCTATATATAAAAGAAAGTCGTGTTAGTTACACTATTTATAACTCAAGAACGGCTGAACCGATTTGGCTGAAAGTTGGTGGGGAGGTAACTTAGAACCAGGAGACGGACATAGGATACTTTTTTTTTTGAGTAGGGTATTGTAGGGTACAGTAGGGTAGAGTAGGGTAGAGTAGGGTAGAGTAGGGTAGAGTAGGATATAGTAGTCAGTTGACGGGAGCGAAGCCGCGGGCAAAAGCTAGTTTTTTATGAATTATACGCCACAGGGGCATGTAGGTGTACCCAATGCTCCAGTATAGGACTGTCCCACCTGTCCGCTATTGTCTTCAGGATGATGTTGGGGCTGACGCGTACCCTGCGCATGATGGAGGCGCATCGCTTGCGCATAATGGCATGAAAGCTATCAATTTCTGCCTCTGCGAACATACCGGATGCACTGCAGTAGCGCGGCAACCCCATCAACACTCTAAAAGCATCATTGTATTGAACACGCAGAGCATAATAACAACGGAATAATAACGGCAAAGATATCGCTGAATGAGGAACCAAAAAAAGAAACATTCATTCCTCTCTTTTTAAAAAGTCGCTTAAAGAGTATAGACGTTTTCAAAAGAAAGAAGTGGCAAATTGAGCCCCTTAATGAGACCTGAGACGGGTCCTCCACTAAGTGTTGCCATGCATATTAAGAGGCAGTGGTATTGCCTTCCTTAAGCCCCTTTTAACTTTTAAATTGGTCTCTTACATTTTTTTTTCTGCGGCGTATTCACTTGGAGAATTATTTTTTGATAATGATCTTGATGGGATGTAGATTTATTGCTGACAGTTTTTGTTATAGGTTCTGTTCCATTTAGAAAAGTTCAATTTTGCTTTCTGTATTATGATAGGCTCGCGTTTAACCACTATATCACCTGATGGTAAGCGATGATGTGGTCGACGATGGAGCACGCTTGCCAAGAAGTAACCAATTCACTCTTGACTTAAAGACCCCTAGGTTGTAGCAGGGAATCACAGACTCCGACAGGAAATTCCACTCCTTAGCTGTACGTAGATACAATAAATGTGCTGTTGTTGAACCGTGGTTTTTTTTTAATTTAAATATGGAATGTTTTACGATTCTGCGAAGGAACAGCAGTGGATTTTTAGTCAGTAAAAGTCTGACACTATCTCCCGCTCCGCCCAAGAGCGAGATTTATCATAAGATGATCTTCCTACCTACAAAAAAAAAGTATGGGCAATGTTTATTCAAAAAAAATATTTTGCATACGTCGCAACACAATGCGTTCCTGCAGAGAGAGAGCATCGTCGAGGCCTGCCTACAAAGAAGTGGCGAGATGATCTGGACGCGTACCACGAGGACTGGTTTAAGCCGGCGCGGGAGAAGCATCTGTGGAAAAAGTTGGGAGAGACATTTGCCCAGCAGCTGGACAGTAAGGGCTAGGGAAAAAAATCCTGAATATTGTTGTTTACTTTTCATAAATAAGTAAATAATATTACGTACGATTGAAGTCATTGAGTACATTCTAGAGCAGCTATACTCAACCTACGGCCCGCGGGCCGCATGTGTCCCATCAGGCATATCTGAATGGCCCTGTAGCCACAGCATAGATATATGGAACAGTACGGAAACTACCTACAAATGTTCGAAACGGCTCACTCACACAAACATACGCATCGACGAGACTCCAAAGAAAGAAAGAAGAAGATTTGTTCTATTGCCTCGGATGGCAAACTCAACTCGGAGCAGAAATTGAAAAGGATCATGACCAACGATGTATGGAAATCCGTCTTAGGTTGAAGCACAATAAATGTTTATTTAATATAGACTACGCTTTATATACTATTAAATAAAAGTGTTCATTTTCACACAAACACCCGAGTTTTAAAGTAATTAAACATAAACGGAGATAACCTACAAATTATGTCTAACCAACTCGCAACTTGTAAAATGACCACAGATCACTCATGTAGGTACAAAACAACATTGTTAGTTATCATCCGTCTGTCATCTGGCTTGACAGCTGCATCTGCGTGAGACGAAGCACAAAATAAATATTATACTATCGGAACGATAAAATACATATACAGTACGTTATGGTATTACTAATTACTTAGCTATTTAAGATATTGATATCATTTTTGTGATGTTTTTGTCTAAAGGTTCATACTTACGTACAAAGAGTATAGTAATATATAGCTTACGTAACTCGTACAAATGAAGAGAACGAAACGTCAATCATGACTGGAAATGTACCTAGCAATCGTTAATTTACTGTTTATCTTAAAATCATAATTCCGGATACGAAAACAGAATTCCTGAAGTGAAAAGCTGTAAAAAAATAAGCAAATAATTTCTATATTAATTTGATTTTCGTTCACGCATCTTTGCTAGACTGCGTTTGGTCAATCTCCTTTCAACCTTGTGCCGTAAAATAGGATCTGGGACCTCACAGATGGCAGTCCTATATCAATCGCTAAAGCAGAAAGCAGTCCAAGTGCGCATCCTCAATGAAGACCTAATGGAAAAATGCAACTTGACGGACCACATCTTGGACCTTACAAAGACGATTAAGGACTCTGGCACTGTTTCGTTTGCCAACATGGTGAGAAGGGGTCAAATGATTTCGTTCGACCATCCAATTTAAACTCCGTGGCCATATATCCTAACAACAAATTAAAGTCCAGTGACGAAACAAAAGTCCTTTTGCAAAAGATGATACGACCAGGTCAAATCAAGCTGCATATACGTGGTGTCCGTAAGATTAAAAACGGAGGCGTTATTATCAGTACAGAGACAAAGGATGACGCGGATAAAATCAAGTACGCAGTCCAGCAGTCTGCATCCGGCCTTACCACCGACGAACCCAGCAAGCGCAAACCCCGGATCGTGGTTGTAGAAGTGCCATCCTCTTTGACTGAAACTGAAGTCTTCAGGTGCATTTATGAACAAAATGTAGCCGAAAAATTTCCAACGATTTCCATGGAGGCCTTTTTGACCATGGTTAAATTAAGCCATAAATCGGGAAAAAAAGATTCGCAGACTTGTAACTACGTGGTTGAAGTTCCAGCCAATATACGAAGAGCTCTAATTTCCCAGTCAAGGATCTTCATAAATTGGACTTCCTGCCCAGTCAGGGACTTCACCCTGGTTACGAGATGCTATAAATGCCAGCAGTATGGACATGCAGCAGAAACCTGTAGAGAGGTCAATTCGACGTGTGGCCACTGCGGCGAGACAGGACACTCGATGTCCGAGTGTTCAAAGAAAGCGGACTCACCGAAATGTGCAACTTGCTGTCGCTTCAAAAAGCCCTCCAACCATAAAACAGGAGACGCTAAGTGTCCTGCTAGGAAAAGGGCGGAATATCGATATATTAACTCTATCGATTATGAGGGCGCCTAGAGCGTCATACTCAAGGCCAGACTTCCGTGTAACGCTTACTGCTGACTCAAAATTCTAGTGCGCTGACCTACAAACCATCGCTTTTTTTATATTTAAACATATTTGTCCAATGTAAACATAACTTTTTAGTATTAACGCAACCTCGACTTTAACCCAATTACCAATTCTGCTGACGCAAAATCATGTGTGTGTAACTAGAGAATAAAGTGCAAGAAACAGTTTTAAAAATACGACATACCACAATTGTGACTTTTAGTGTTTAAGTAAATTAGGTATATAACATTATATATTTAAATAATATTTTTCCCTATTTAGAGACTGAATGTTAAATATTGTTATGAATTTTATTGTCCTACAAAACCATAGTGTAAGAGCTTCTACCGCCTGTGATACAGGTTTATCCTAGTACAGGCATTCAACATAGTTATACCTTTGTAATTATTCCTAAGATTTTATGTTCTATTTTACCAAATTTTATCTCTTTATCTTTATCTCTGAATAAATATATTATTAAAAAAAATATATATTATTAAATGGCCCCGACTTATGAGTTGTAGGTCGCGGGTACCCAGCAAGGCGCTTTACTTTGTGTAATTTATTTTCATCACCACTGCTCACAAAACGGTGAAAGAAAACATCGTGAGGAAACCGGCATTTCCTAGAACCAAAAATTCGAAGACATGTGACATCCAATCTGCACTGGGCCAGCGTGGTGAATTACGGCCCATGCAGTGGGAACATTATAAGGCTGTTTATGCTACTATGTGGCCTAAGAAGAAAAAAGGTTGAATACGACTGTTCTAGAGTGGAACCCAAGAATACTTAGCAAAGGTTACAAAAGGTTGTCAACCCTTCACCCGACGAAATCTTGGTAAAGCATCGAAATCATAAAAATCCTCATGTGAACACAATTTATGGAGAACAAATAAACAAAAGTTTACAGCTCTTTGTGTAGAAACAAAACAAAATCATAACGTATTGAATTTATCACAATGTTGGCGCGTCTTTGAAGTCCCCTTGAATAAAAAAAAACTGGTCAAGTGCGAGACGGTTCGCGCACCGAAAAGCTCAGTTCAGGTCAATAGGTTCGGACCTATATGTAAATAGTTTGATTCCAGAATCGAGTCCCGAAGATTTTTCGAATCCACCCTTACGTTGTTGAAACTTCAACGGTCCGGACTAAGCGTTTCGCTTCGCCGTTTATACCGCGTACATCGAAGGACTGGAACAATTTGCCTGCTGCGGTCTTCCCGTCCAACTATAATTTAGGTGTCTTCAAGGCTAGAGTGAATAGGCTCTTAATAAACTAGTGCGCCTCACCACCTATGGTAAGACTACACATTTAAGATAGAACTACACTGCGCACACGTGTGCCACACACGCCGATCTGGGCGCGTCGCCGCGTCGGTCTGCATACATTTTATATGGAAACTAGACTTGTAGAGCGACACTAGATCCACGCCACGCGACGCCACGCAACGTCGTTCTACGTACAAATCAGGCGTGTTACACGTGTGCGTCGGTCTAATGTAGTTCTAGCTTTACAGTTTTGAGACTATTTCCTGTACTTTGTGCCTATTGGCCTCTTGGTTTAGATTTCCTTACGAATGTCAAAATATGTGCCATAAACGGAGCATAAACGGCCTTGTCTTTAGATTGCGTAGAATATTCTACGACAAAACACTGCGGACGACGAGTAATTGACAGCTCGCCGTCCTACCGTCCGGAGAGGACCGAGCCCGGCTTGTCGGCTGCGCGTAGTTTTCCACGCGCGTCTCAAAAAGATGTCAACAAAACTAAAAGCCCAGCCACAGGGTCGATGCCTACAATGACAACTGAAAGACACATGTGGGCTGTCAATAAAAGTCTGACACGCCCTCTCGCTTCACCCTAGATCAGGAAAAGTCCTAGGAGTCTTTAAGTCTATATACTTTATAATAGCTACTGCCGGGCAAGACGGCATAAATTATTTGTAGTGCCACGTTGCCGTACGGTTGCACGATGTATGTCATCCATTCCGCGAATGTTAATCGCACTCAACGCTCTCCTTGAAACCAGTCCTAGACTAGATTCTATTCGCTGATGAATGGAAGGAGATACTGACTGAATGTCTGGTGATTTGCGAGACGACTGAGTGAGAGGTTTAGTTATACTACTCTGTCAAGATTAAAGTACCGGGAAAAGATCAATAATACACAAAATGTTTGTTATTCATCAAAATTTATTTTATCACCTTCAAAGTATGCTCCTTCAGAAACGATACACTTACGCCAACGAATAATCCAATCATCAAAACATTTTTAAATGCTGTTTCCGGAATTGAGTTCAGTTCTCGCCGCGAATTCTCCTTTATGTCTTCTACCGATTGAAAACGGGTGCCACGAAGTGGTAATTTGAGTTTAGGAAAAAGACAGAAGTCGGCTGGAGCCACATATAATGAATATGGTGATTGCTCGATGGTATTTGTTGAGTGTTCGGTCAAAAATTCGTTCACAATGATGATAGCCTTGTGCGAAGGCGCATTATCGTGGTGCAAAATCCAAGAATTTTCTTTCAACAAATCTGGCCTTTTTCGTCGAATTTGCTCTCTTAAATGCCGCATAACGCTCAAATAATATTCTTTATTTACCGTTTGACCTTCCGGCAAGAATTCCGAGTGCACAACACCGCGATGATCAAAGAAAACAGTCAACATGACTTTGACTTTTGATCGACTTTGGCATGGTTTTTTCGGTTTCGGTTCAGTTGGAAGGCGCCACTCCGAAGCTTGTTGACTAGTTTGCATGTCAAACTTTACGAGCTACGTACCCACGTCTCGTCACCAGTAACAATGCGTTTCATGAATGTTGGGTCGGAATTGACTCGTTCTAGCTTATCCTCAGCGACTCTCATGCGATTGAATTTTTGGAGAAAATTCAGGTCTTTTGGGACTATCCGAGCGGTAACATGTTTCATACCCAAATGATTAGTTAAAATGGTACGGATCGACTCGTGAGATACAGAAAGTTCGGCGGCTATCTCTCTCAAAGTTGAATGAGGATTTTCAGTTTCTATTTCCTTCACTTTTGTGATGTTAACTTCAGTTGAAGACGTTGATGTCCTGCCATAGAGAGGCAAATCTTCCATCACATCTCGACCGCTTTTGAACGCTTTGTACCAATCATAAACACGTGTTTTTGATATAAGTATTCGATTCACTGTAAGCCTTCTGTAACATTTTCAGTGACTCCGAACATGAAATTCCATTGGCGGTGCAAAATTTAAGACAAACTCTTTGTTCGATGTTTTTGTCCATTATGAAATTCGCAATACACACTAGATATGATATAACTAAAAACAGCACTGTATTTAATATAAATAACAGATGCAACTCAAACTCCGCGCCAAAATGGAAAACAGTTGTGCCAATCTACCAACAACAAAAAAAAAACAAAAATTTGAATTTGGAACCATAAACAAATCATCCATTCCCGATACTTTTCTGACTGAATGTATTATCTGTGTTATATTTTCTTTAATGTATTTTACATTATTTGTAACTAATGTAATCAGTGTAATTGGCATTTCGTCGTTCTGGTTGAATAAATAAATAAATAAGTCAAAAGTAAATAGGTTACTTTCAAGGAAGCGTGCTCCAACGTCGGGCACATTATCGCTTACAATCAGGTGAGATAGTGGTTGAACGCGAGCATATCCATAATAAAGAAAGTCATTAGATGATTTCCCATTTCAACAAAAATTACGATTATTTTGATTGTTTTTTTTTATTTCTCAAGGCAAGATTAACACTGAATTACGAGTGGTTCATATCATAACACATTTGCGAATCATCTGTTTTCCATTACATTTCATTTGATGTTTAATTAATTAATGTATCTGCGATACGTCAAGTTTGTGAAACAAAACACTCTCGTGAGATGTGAGTGAGACGGAATGATTGACGTTAGAGGGAGATAGGAATATTACATATGATGTTAGTATCTAAGGGCCGAAACTGCGTTATGCGGGCGCCCACGATGGGCAAACGTTGCGCGACAAAGCGGATATCCTCATTCCTGATTCGATCACGCAAGGAAACTCCGAGCATAACCCTTTCTATTGCTCTTTGGGTGACTTTAAACCTTCTAATGAGGCCCATTGTGAGCGACCACGTTTCGAAGCCATATGTCATTACTGGCAAAACGCACTAGTCATTGACTTTCGTCTGGAGACACTGTGGTATGTTGGAGAGGATACCGCGCTGGTTTCCGAACGCTGCCCAGCCGAGTCGGATTCGACGGTTGAACTCTTTCTCGAAATTAGATCTACCCAACTGAACTGTCTGTCCGAGGTAAACGTAATCGTCCACAACTTCGAGTGTAGAGTCTCCGATCTTGATAGGAGTGGTTTCTACATGGTTAATACATGTTATCAGTTTGAGTATAGGCCTCCTTAACTTTTCTGTCTTTAGCTTGCTTAGTCCACTCCTTGCCGGCTGTGAAAACACTATAGCACAGACAAGATAAAACGCGGAGTCTGCTCCGCTAAATACAAACACGACCTTAAACCATTGGCCTCTAAAAAGATGATAGACGCGAAACTATAAATAAGAACACAAGAAAGAACAAACAGTTTTAATAGCATTATAATCACAAAGCCACGAACACCAATACGATTCGAGTTACTGGCGATTCGGACACAGTGTCCGAATCGTCACATTTTAATTTCGACATATTTTCACTGACGATTTGGACACCATCAAATTTATTCTAGCTGTTTTGTACAGTCAGATAAAAAAAAGTTTTAAGATATAGTATAAAAGATTTTTTTAAACGTGTTGCGCTAATCCCAAATGAAACTGGACAAAGGCAGGAAGATGATAATGATGATAAAAAAAATATTACCCGAAGTTGCCGCCTTAAGTTCAGCCTAAAATAGTTTTGATAACGCTTATTTTCCCCATATTTTTAAATTTTGAATCTGACTGTACTAAACAGTGTGTTTCCGAATCATCAGTCAAAAATAAAATTAAAATAAAAACGTGTCAATTCGGACACTGTGTCCGAATCATCAGCAACTACGATTCAGCCTACCAAACTAACAATAAAAATATCTTTATGCTCTTTGCTAGTCCCGTGAGCTTTTCAAAGAAAAACTAAAATAAAGATGTTTATAGTTTAGATAAATATACACAGTTGTGTTATCTTAATGGATGGGAGGCGTATTGTTCAATGCTGTTTGGTGATGTTGGTAGATCTATTTGGTTATTATGCTTTCCAAAAAAACTTTTTACAATTATATTTATTTTATTTTTAATTAAAAAAAATACAAATATGTAGTTAATTTTAATTTTGGAAGCAGGGTTTGTTTCTTTGTTATTTAACACCTGACTTCTGAAATTAAAGTTATTTATAATAAAAACCCAAATCGATACAAACACAAAAAAATACTAAATAAAAATCCTTTTTAATTTTTTGAAGTCGGTTTAAAAAACCAAGTCTTTTCCAAACAAAATGACACGTACAACAAAAACTGTAGCGCCAAGAAATATGTTACTTAGATATTATATGTAATACATAAGACGATTTAAAACCGCCTATGTACAACTACTGTACATAAAATTTAAATATCCATAAAGGAGTATCCATGGAGTTTCTTACACATTCTTCTATTTATTCTCCATAGAGATCTACGCTTTGGCATGCACGCTGCGTGCAATTAGCATTTTTCTAGTTGACTGACTTCTCGAAAATTTAAAATTCAATCCTGCCTGTACGTTGTTTATTTGATTGCTTTGATTCTTGATTCAGTACGGACGCGTAATTATAGCTAATTAAAACAAAAAAAAAAGCAATTACTCTCTGAATTACAGAAATATAGGTTCTTGAAAACAAAAAAAAAAACAAAGTCAACACTATTGCATTGAATTTCAGGTAAACTATGTTTTAAAGCAATAGATCTACATCTAACCTCTACGGTCCAAGACTAAGCGTTTCGCCTCGCCGTTTATACCGCGTACATCGAAGGACTGGAACAATTTGCCTGCTGAGGTCTTCCCATCCGATTATAATTTGGGTGTCTTCAAGGCTAGATTGAATAGGCTCTTAATAAACTAGTGCGCCTCACCATCAACGATTGCATCACTGCACTGGACCGCAGTCAAGCACCAGTTCAAAGGAAGTTAAAAAAATATATATTATAGTTTGTTCTTCACATTTGCATTGTATAAATTGAAAACAAATTCGCTTCCGTGTACCGAAGTAGCATTTCAAAATATGCAGCTGATACAATCGCTTGCGAATTATGAGCAGACGGAAAAGTATTGAATACTTTGTTTTTCGTAATATCTTACATCACGACCGTATAGTCTCTGAGGTGTAGAACACCCACGGGGATTTTCTGAAAAGGAAACTCGTGGCCCCAAAACGCAAAGGGCAACTGAAGGACATAGGTGTGGTTTTAGTCAATAAAAGTCTGTCACTCCCTCACGCCCAACCCTAGAGTGGGTAGCAAAGGAGGCGGCCGATCGCGTGAGGCAACGGTCCTCACGCCCCAACCGCCGCCGGGATTCCGATCCCGATTTCCGGCCACCGTAAGCGCGGGCTTGCAGACGGCGAGCAATGGGTAGTCCGCCGTTCGACCGTCCGGTAACCGTCCGGACCGAGCCCAAGTCGTCGACGGCGCGTATTGTTCCACGCGCTCCTCAGGGAGATGTCAGCAAATCGTAGAGGCCCAGCAGGGTCGAAGGCTGAAAGTGTGAAAGTGAAACCCGGGGCCCTGGGACGAAGGCAAAGAAGGAACAAGAGTGGGTTTTTAGACAGTAAAAATCTGAAACTATCTCCCGCCCCGCTCAAGAGCGGGATTTGTCATTAGATGATTTTCCCACCTAAAAAAAACCCAAGAGTGGGAGAAGTCATTGAATGATTTCCCATCTTAATATAAATAACCTTTAAAATACACGTTTTGCAGAATAAGTAAAAAGACGTCTTGACTTAAAGATCTCCAGGTTGTAGCTAACAGGAAACACAGACTCCGGCAGGAAATTCGTCACCTTAACTGTATGCACAGTGAATGTGTTTCCAAAACGTTTAGTGTGTATGGGTGGGATGTCCACCATATACCAGTGGTGCATCGCCTTACGTCTGGTGGTGCGATGGAACGTCTTTGGCGGAATTACTAAGATCCCAGAGCTGTCAGACATAACTTATTTTCACATGGATGAAACCTTGGGTTCTCAGTAGCGTCTCATGTGCTTTGAATACCTGTGTACTTGTGGAGCTCCCCCTTGGGGAATTTTGGCAGGTACGAGGTGAGAAAGGGAACTAAAAATAACGAGTTACTTAACTTAAATTTTTGTGGCCACAAGTACACAGGTATTCAAAGCACATAAGACGCTACTGAGAACCTAAGGTTTCATCCATGTGAAATTAAGTTATGTCTGACCGCTCTGGGATCTTGATCTATAATACCGAGACACACTTCCCAAAATGCAACCGGTAGAAAACCGACAGGTTAGCAACTAGGCGTGGCTATACCCTATTCATCTGGGCTTGAGACAAAACGTAAACAAAGAAAATAATGTAGGACTTGTACTATTTCTTATTCTGTGATGTAGGTACCTTTGGCCAAGTTTTTTCAACGTGTTTCCTTTTCTGTTGAATGCATTGGCGTTTTCTCTGCACGATTTTGTGTGCACACAAAAAGTGCAAGCGTTGCTTGGTCCAGGTTCACTGGGCCATGCCCGGAGGACACGGTAGAGTATACGGTGGAGGTGTGCCCCGCCTGGGAAGAGCAACGCCGTGTTCTCGTGGGGGCGATCGGCGACGGTGATCTCTTGCGCTGGGCCTTGGTACAGGCCATGGTCCGGAGCAAGAAGGAGTGGCAGGCGGTCGCCTCCTTCTGCGAAGCAGTAATGCTAGCAAAGGAGGAGGCCGCACGTGCACGCGCGAGGCAATGGTCGAATATTCAGCTATTCACCTCACACGAAGTCACGATAAAAATAAACCCAAGCCTGGGTATTTCAATCTGTTATGTTTATTAGTCTGAAAATAAAATTATTAATCGGAGTAGGCGTTTTCTTAATTTTATTATATATACAAAGATGATGGGACGCAATACGGGAATGAATCATAATAATAAATCATTTTATTTTTTGCACAGTTTGTGCATTTAGCTAGTATCAAGTTTAGACTAGTACATTCAAAGATTCAAAGCATTTTATTTCAAACTAGCTTTTGCCCGCGGCTTCACTCCAGTCAACTGACTACTATATCCTACTCTACCCAACTCTATCCTACTCTACCTTACTCTACCCTACTCTACCCTACTCTACCCTACTCTACCCTACTCTACCCTACTCTACCCTACTCTACCCTACTCTACCCTACTCTACACAACTCAAAAAAAAAAAGTATCCTATGTCCGTCTCCTGGTTCTAAGCTACCTCCCCACCAACTTTCAGCCAAATCGGTTCAGCCGTTCTTGAGTTATAAATAGTGTAACTAACACGACTTTCTTTTATATATATAGATAAACCATTTAAAGGTACTTTTGAAAAGTCAAGAAGTCAGAAAAAATGATGCTAATTGCACATTCCAAAGCGTAGATCTCTATGGAGATCTCTATGTGCAAGAAACTCCATGGACACTCTTTACAATCATGTTATGTAATTACAAATAACTCTGTTACATGTTTCTTGTCGCTATCATGTGAGAACAATGTAAAAAAAGTAAAAATAAAAACTAAATATAGATATTAAAAAACTTTTTACAAAAAAAATACAACCGACTTCAATGTAAAAAAACACTGAAAAGTGCAAAATAACTTTAATTTCGGAAGTCGGTGTTTCTATAATAGTTTTGTCTCTTTGTTATTTAACACCGACTTCCGAAATTAAAGTTATTTTGCACTTTTCAGTGTTTTTTTACATTGAAGTCGGTTGTATTTTTTTTGTAAAAAGTTTTTTATTTTTCACTTTTTAGTTATGGTACCACCACTAAAAAGTACCCCTCAGCCATACTTAAATACCTTATAGCCAGAGTGCATCTTATGACAATTCTAATAATACCAAACACGGTTAGATTAAATTAGTTTATTACAGAGTTCCGGTGCCTAATTTCAGGCTTCATCATCAGATCAGTTCGATATATTACCCCTCTTCTTTCAGTCAGTCATCGACTACACGTATAAACAAAGCAATTTTACTTGTTACGACAGTTCTGCTGTGATCCCATGAGGAGTTCTGTTCCATATCTACGAGGTTCATGATCAGATCATAACAATATTTCTATGGGACCAACTTGGAAACATAACCATTCAATCAAAAAAAAAAATTTTCAAAATCGGTCCACAATTGACCGAGAAATCGGTGAACATACATAAAAAAAAACATACATTCAACCGAACATATAACCTCCTCATTTTTGAAGTCGGTTAAAAATAGCAACTGGCAGCTGAGAGATGACCAGTCTCAACTGACAGCGCCCATTCACGGACATGACGCGAATATTAGCACCACTCAACTCAACCATTTTGAAGGGAACCGAATGATCCAACACCCGCGCCACCATCAGTGAGACATTTGAGTGAGCATAACAAACTCTCAACTGCCATGCTCATTTATGTCAAACAAGTCCAATAGTAACCTAAAAACCATAAAATAATTCCATGGTACTCACATTTACTTTTGAAACAAGTGGAGAAACTGTCATTGCGACCGAAGCGGAATTGGCCCGAGCAGCTGCAGGTGAGGTTCTTATTCATTCATTCATTCAATTCATTCATGCATTCGATTATGTTTCTCATGAACGATTACTGGAAAAGGTTTCAAGATATGGAATCAGGGGAATAGCACATAACTGGCTTAAATCGTATTTGTCTGACAGATTACAATCAGTAGAAGTCACAAATTATAATAAACAAACTAAAACGATGGAATCGTTCAAATCTTCGTTTGTGTTTAATAGATATGGTGTGCCACAGGGCAGTATTTTAGGGCCACCGATGTTTTTACTCTACATAAATGATTTCCCAGACATTATAAATCATAAATGTATACTATTTGCCGATGATACTACAATTATAATCAAGGGACACAATAAAAGTTCGTACGAAAACGAAATTAACATTGCTCTCCAAAGAACTATAGAGTGGTTAGAGGCTAATAATTTAAAAGTTAATATTAATAAAACAAAATTCATTCAATTTCACACCTATAGATCAAAACCGCTAGATCTAAATATATCCTATAAAGGGGTCGCCCAGACAGAAACTGATTCAGTTAAATTTCTTGGAATAACACTTGATAAATTTTGCTCATGGAAAAATCATATTAATGACGTTTGCGTCAAAATAAATAGTTTTATATACCCCTTGAGGCGAATTAGCTGCGAGGTGTCTAGAAATGCCGCAATAACGGCTTTCCATGGCTATATAACCTCCATTCTAAGATATGGTATTATCCTGTGGGGTCGTTGTGTAGAGATTGATCAAGTATTTGTAATGCAGAAAAAATGTGTGAGAGCTATATTTGGGTTAAAGCAAATAGAGTCATGTCGTCCATTTTTTAGAAAACATAAAATATTAACACTGCCATGTATTTATATATTAGAATCCTGTATATTTGTTTTCAAACATAAGAGACTTTTCGAGCAGGCGACAAGCTATTATGCTCCACGATCTATGTACACTAATAAGCTATTTAAACCGAGGACAAATCTCACATTTACAGGTAACAATAGTTAAATTATGTGTATAAAAATGTATAATAAATTACCAAATTCTGTAAAAACGTTACCTTTTTTTAGATTTAAAAGTAGCTTGACGAGGTTTTTAATTGAAAAGTGTTTTTATAGTGTACATGAGTTTTTAGGTTACAAATTGTAAGTTTTGACATGAGTATTATAATTGACATGGGTATTATTGACATGATTGTTATTGACATGATTATTATTGACAGGATTATTATTGCCATGATTACTATTGACATTTGTGATTATTATTTTTATTAGTTTTCATTTTTATATTGTCATTTTTTAATACAATAATACAATTTTAATGGAATGGAAATCTGTTTAATGAGTGCATGATTTTAATCAATAATTAATTTAATTACTATGTTTTATATTTGCACGCCGAAATTAAAGGCAGAATAAGAGATCAATTTTATTTATGTTGTCAACTTTCTGTACCTTATTTACGCAAATAAACGATTTATTATTATTATTATTATATTATGGAACCAAGTGCTGCAGTGACTTTCCACTTGTATCAAATGACGTTTTTGATTACACTTACTGAAAGAACGAAAAGTATTTTTATCATAAAAATATTTAATTATTGAAAAAGTAGCCAAGTTACAACCGTTTCGTATCGAATTCCGTTTTCCAATCGGTAACGCCTCGGTGTCAGTAATTGTAGAAAACGATATGTTGGTAGCCATGTTGACGCGCCTGAGTCGGCCGCTCGTTCTGCAATGTCGTTCTACAATAACAAAGGATGTAGCCTTGAACATTGTAGAAAAGATAACAATTCATTCTATCATTTTGAACGATGTGAACTTGGCTACGAATTTTCTATTCGTTTGTTCTGACCACGTGACTTAACGTTGAGATGATGTCATTCCCAAACAGTTGATTAGTTTTCGACTAGGGTTAACAATCGCAGATTATCAACTTGGCTAGGGGTGCTGAATTATTAAAGTTGCAATTATGAAGGTATAAAACCGCTATACCTATATACTAATATTAAAAATAAGAAATCCAAATATTTTTTAATTCAGAAGAAAATGTGTGCCATCTAGTTCCAAACTAAACAGAGCTTGTGGTATGAGTACTAGACAACTGATAAACATACTTATACATACACATAGCATAGCATAGCATAGTCAGTCTTATAATGTTCCCACTGTTGGGACTCAGGCCTCCTCTCTAGAAGAGGGAATGAATCCACCACGCGGGTCCAGTGCGGGCTGGTAAATGTCACACGTCTTCGAATTTTTGGTTCTAGGACATGCCAGTTTCCTCACGATGTTTTCCTTCCTTCCTGGCTGGGTTTGAACCCGCGACCTACATCTCGTAAGTCGGGGCAGTTACCGCTCGGCCACTACTGCTCTCTACATACACATTAGAGATAAATAACACCCAGACACAGAACAAATGATCGTACTCATCACATAAATATTTGTTTTGGGTGGGATTCGAACTCACGACCTCCGGCATAATAGTCAGGGCCACTAACTATTAGACCAACAGGCCAGTCATATAATCGTTGATTACGAATACGTATATAGGAGCTATGGCTCCAAATCTTTGTATTCCAACGTTTTCTCGTAAATCGTGGAATAGTAAACATGAGGTGTTATGTATTAGCTTGTTATGTAATTACCTAGTTGTTGTTTTAATGTGTATTGTTAAGACAGTTGATTGTGTTTGAGTTTGAGCTTTTTTAAACGATATAAACTAGTGCTTGACTGCGATCCGGCCTGATGGTAAGCAGTGATGCAATCGTTGATTGTGAGGCGCACTAGTTTATTAAGAGCCTATTCACTCTAGCCTTGAAGACACCTAAATTATAATCGGACGGGAAGACTGCAGCTGGCAAAGTGTTCCAGACCTTCGATGTACGCCGTATAAACGACGAGGCGAAACGCTTAGTCCGGACCGTAGAGGTGTTAACAATGTAACGGTGGACACGCCACTTGCTGTGCGTAAGATTGTCCGATAGTAGACAGGTGATGGCGGAATCAAGTCTTGCAAATCCCGCGCACACTCTCCAAAATGCATCCTGTAAAATACCGAAAGGCTGGCTACTCCAGGCTTTGTAGATTGATTGGACTTAACCAAATCTGGATCACTTTCGCACGACTTTCCACTGAGTCCAAAGCTGCTAGAGTGAGAGATACCAATGAGCTCTATGCGAATCATTATTTTGGACTGCGAGATTGTTCAAAAAAGTTAAGGTGGCTGTACGGTGAACCCGCACATTCGTATAATTAAGTAGGTTATGCAACTGCAGCGTTTGCACACGCGCGACCATTTAGTATTACAGTTACTAAGTAAAATAAATCAGTGATTTTTCTACACTCAACACGGGCGGTTTTATTATCATCCCCGGTTTATATCATTTTACCATAAGTGTACAAACTATCGTCGTACATTTTTTTTGGTCCTTCGAGCCGGATCTGATAACACGCGTAGTAACAGTCCATCGGGTATATAATTCAAGGTGCGCGGGTGGTTCGGAATCAGAACCTCAGACTTGATAATATTCGTTGAGTATTTCGCGTCAGTTCCGTAAAGTTCAATCACTCAGTTCAGTGAACACGTAGTGAATCGTTCGTAAAGACTTTGGTGGAACTCCGAGTCTACTTCATCTACATTTCTACTGCATCCAGGATCTGCAGATCGCAGTTGGTATCAACTCTTCGGTGACCGAAGTAAGATTGTTCCTTTTATTTAATCGCCATGGCAGTATCAAGCGCTCGTCAGTCGGAAATATTAGAAGGGCTCAATAGGATAAAGGTCAATTTCGGTAAGGATCCATTATCGAGAAAAACTCCGGATTATATCCAAAAAAGAATAGAGTCGTTGGACAACCTCTGGGGAGAATTCGAACAAAATCACCTGAAACTTTCCGAGTTTCCAGACAAGGAACCACAATATTTCTCCGCAGATTTATATCAACAGGGTAAGATCCTCTATCAGTCTACCCGTAACCTGCTTACTGCATTTGGCTCTGATGAGAAAGGAACTCAAGCTAACACGGAAGCTAATGAACTGTTGGCTCAACAAAGAACCAATTTTAGGGCCTTCAACAGGTTGGTGAAGAGCATCAACGTGAACGAAATAACGGAAAAATGGGAACTTGAAGACGAGCTTAGGGCTATACAAACCAAGTGGAACACTATCGACTCGTTGCATCTGCGTATCGATCATTTACTTCAGGGCAGTGACTTATTGTACGAAAACGAATTTAGTATGTTTGAGCGTAATTACAAGGACATCAAGCGTTTGCTTAATAAGAAAATATCATCCATGGTACATGTACAGCAAGCTACGCCGAAACTCGAAATTCCTGCTTTTGCGGGGAAATACACGCAGTGGCCAACATTTTGTGACCTGTTTACAAAAGCTATTCACGATAACAGCACCATTACCAAGGCTCAGAAGATGCAACACCTGAAAGGAAAGCTCAAGGGAGAAGCTGAACGCCTTATCACGAACGCAGCATCTTCATATTTCGGCTGAAAATTACGACACTGCTTGGGAAATTCTAACTCACAGATATAATAATGCTCAAGTTCTCTTTACAAATCAAATAGAGGTATTTCTAAATAAGCCTTCTATTTCCAAGCAAACAGCTTATCAGCTGAAGCGACTATATGACACCACCACGGAGTGTATCCACGCTATACACAACCTTGGTGTGAATACAAATACATGGGATCCTTTGTTAGTGCATCTTCTCAGTAAGAAATTGGACCAGGAGACATGCTGTGATTACAAAGAAGCGCGTACATCACCACGAGAGCTACCATCTCTGTCAGAATTTATGACGTTCCTCGAAAACAAATTCACAGCCCTGGAACCCTTACACCGTAGAGAGAGAGAAATAACGAAGCCTGCTGCTAAACGGGAGTCAAGTCTACAGAACAACAAACCTATTAACCAGGGGAACCGCTATAAGAAACATTATCAAGCTGCCGCTACTCAAGGACCAAACTGTCCGATTTGTAACACGCGTCACTTTATTTTTACTTGTAGGAAATTCCTGAAAATGTCTCCGGAGGATCGGTTGGCCTGGGTAACAAAGAGTCAATACTGTAAAAATTGCCTTAACTATCATCCAGACCAAGAGTGCATTAGTCCCAAACGTTGTAAAAAGTGTAACGCTAGCCACAACACTTTACTTCACGATGTGTGTGTACCACAACATCAAACCACCGCAACGACGAGCTCTACTGCGCAGCCTTCCTTGGCTCAACATAACGTTAACCACGTCGCTGCTGATAATGAAGAAATCCTATTAACTACGTTGTCGTTAACAGTTTTATCAAACAATGGTACATACGTTACGTTAAGAGCGCTTCTAGACCAGGGGTCCCAAATTTCACTGATCTCGGAAAATGCGACACAAATGCTAGGTTTACAACGGCGGCAATATCATGCCTCCATTTCAGGGGTAGGTCCGGTCTCTAAGCAGAGCAAAGGCATCGTAACATTAGATTGTAAGTCTATTTACGGAGATTACACCTTGCAAACTCAGGCATTAGTTGTGTCAAAGGTTATAAACAGTCTACCTAACTCATCATTTCGCAAACAGTCCTGGTCACACTTGCAACATCTTCAGTTAGCAGACCCGGAATATAATGTCTCAAGGCCTATTGATCTTCTTCTGGATGCCAGTGTATATTCAGAAATAATATTAAGCGGTCTTATAAAGGGCCCAGCGCAGGCTCCTATAGCTCAACAAACCAAAATGGGTTGGATCTTATCAGGAAATGTTAAAAGGTTCAACTGTCATGTCGCAATCAATAACCTTGAAGAGATAGCCAAGTTTTGGGAGTTGGAGGATATTCACGACTCATCATCATCAAACGTGACTATTGGTGATAAATTTTGTGAAGACTTCTACAAAAGCACCACGAGACGCTTAGAGAATGGCAAATATGTAGTTGGGATACCCATGATGCCAGGTTTCGAACAGCAACTCGGATCATCAAAGTTCAAGGCTATAGCGCAATTTAAACAGTTAGAGTCTAAATTGTCCAAAAACAAATCATTTTCAAGCCTATACAAACAATTTATAAACGAATACAAGGAATTAGGTCATATGCGACAAGTCGAAAAGACGACCGATCAGGCGTATTACCTACCACATCATGGTGTATGGAAACTTGATTCGACAACAACGAAATTAAGAGTGGTTTTTAATGCCTCATCCAAGACTACATCGGGTAACAGTCTAAACGATTTGATGTACAGCGGACCAAACTTGCAACAAGACTTGTTAGCACTTATTATAAATTGGAGGCAATACAAATACGTAATCACTGCGGATATTGAAAAGATGTTCCGCCAGATACTCATCAGAGAGCAAGATCAGCCTCTGCAAGCTATAGTGTGGAGAGATTCAATGGATGATCAATTGAATCAGTATAATTTAACCACTGTAACGTACGGGACTAAGGCAGCCCCTTTCTTGGCTATGCGGACGCTGAAGCAACTTGCGACTGATGACGCTGAAAAATATCCCTTAGCAGCAGTAGTTGTACAAAACTCCTTCTACATGGATGATCTGCTGAGTGGACATACCTCCGCTGATCAAGCCAAGGAGCTACTACAGCAGCTGATAAAAATGCTCCAGGGTGCTGGTATGAATTTGCGGAAATGGTCAAGCAACAAGCCAGAACTCTTGCAGCACTTAACGACTGATCAATTGAACAGTCCTTACGAATTTAAGGGTCTCGAATCCAGAAAGACCCTTGGATTAAAATGGAATCCATCATCTGACTCATTCACGTTTCAAAGAAATATAATTCCAGAGGATAAGGTAGCGTTTACCAAGCGTCAGTTATTGTCAGAAATATCCAAGATTTTCGATCCACTTGGTTGGCTATCACCGCTTACAATCAGAGCGAAGCTACTGTTTCAACAAACGTGGTCCATGGAAGCCAGCTGGGATCAAGAATTACCAAAGGACATGCAAGATAATTGGCTTAAATTAAAAGAAGACCTCAACTGCATCGATAAATACCGCATACCAAGATTTTTAGGTAACACAGAAATAAATAATCAATTACACGCATTTTGCGATGCTTCAGACAAAGCTTACGCTTGCGTTATTTACCTCGTCACCAAGAACAATAAGGGCGAGTACACATCGACCATTGTTGCTGCAAAATCAAAGTTGGCACCAGTTGCAAAGAAAACATCTCTGCCTAGACTTGAACTCTGCGGTGCACTACTTTTATCCCAACTGGTAAAGAAGGTCGTTGATTCCTTTCCAAACGTAGGTATGACCCTTCATGCGTGGACAGATTCTATGATAGTTCTGGGATGGCTACATGGCGATATATCCAGATGGAAATCATTTGTAGCTAACAGAGTGAAGCAGATAACCAACATAATACCGGCCGAATTCTGGAGTCATGTCAGCTCGGAAGAAAACGCAGCTGATTGTGCAACACGAGGAATAACGTTCCTTCAGTTGTTAAACCATTCGTTGTGGTGGGAAGGGCCAGAATGGCTAAAAGGTTACGAGACAAAAGATGAAACAAAAATCGTGTACCAGTTTCCTAACATAGAAATAAAAGCAGCTTGTGTGAACACAGCCTTAGTACAAAATAATGTAACATTCATTACTGCAAAACTGTAGTTTATTGACACGAATTGTGCGGATTATTTGCTGGGTCTCACGTTTCATCAAGCGAATTTGCGACAAACATATTTCAAAACATCATGGTTTCCTATCGTCATCAGAAATAAATAACGCATATAATTTAATTATTAAAGAAGTGCAATCACTAGAATTTCATCAGGAATTGCAAGATATTAAATGTAACCAACACGTGAGTTCAAAAAGCAAGATTTGCAGTTTAAATCCTTTTCTAGATGAAAACGGTATATTAAGAGTTGGTGGACGGTTAAATTACGCCAGTATAAGCACATCGGCGAAGCACCCCATCATTCTACCAAGCCATAGTCGACTTACTGATCTAGTTATTAGCCAGGCTCACATAACTACTTTACACGGTGGCCCCCGACTAACCCTTTCTTACATAAGGGATAGGTACTGGATTATCAGCGGAGTCAGGACGGTAAAACGCCAGTTGAGACTTTGTGTTAAGTGTCGTCGATTTAATAACGAAGTATAACAACAAATTATGGCGGACTTACCACGAGCCAGAGTTACTCCATCAAGGCCATTTACGCATACTGGTGTCGACTTCACGGGCCACATAGAGCTGAAGGCCAATAAAGGACGCGGGATCAAAACAACAAAGGGTTACGTAGCGGTTTTCGTCTGCCTGTCAACGAAAGCGGTCCATCTGGAACTAGTTTCAGATTTGAGTACGGCCGCCTTTCTAGCGGCGTTTCGTCGGTTCTGCTCCCGGCGTGGATCTCCAGGTCACATGTACAGTGACAACGGTACAAACTTCGTGGGAGCTAGTCGACTCATGAAGAAGGAGTACAAAGAGATCATCCAGAATATCAACCCGGACTTCTTTAGTAAAATCGGTGAGATGAACATCCACTGGCACTTCAATGCACCTGCCTGGCCTATTGCAGGTGGGCTTTGGGAAGCGGCTGTGAAGAGCCTGAAATACCACTTAAAAAGGGTCATAGGTGATCAACGTCTTACGTACGAAGAGTTTTCGACGTTACTTTGCCAAATAGAAGCGTGTCTGAATTCCAGGCCACTATGCCAACTAACTGAAAACTCTGATGACGATTGCTTAACTCCGGGACATTTCCTGACTGGGGCACCAATTTAGTCAAGACCTCAAACTGAACCGGAGTCTGTAACGTTAAAGGCGCGGTGGCAACTCGTTCAAGCTTTAACTAAGAATATCTGGCAACGGTGGTCATCGGAATATCTTCAACAACTTCAAACAAGAACTAAATGGCAAAAATCACGAAGTAATCTTGAAGTCGATGACCTCGTCCTCATCCGGGAAGAGAATGTACCTACGGGTAAGTGGGCAATGGGTCGAGTCAAGCAGCTTCATCCAGGAAAGGATGGGTATGTGAGAGTTGTTACCGTCAAGACGAGCAACAATACCATACAGCGTCCAGTCAACAAGCTTGTATACTTACCCGTAAATGAAGAGAGACCCCCGTCCGAATCCGTAACTCAGTGCGTGGATGAGTCGTCCCCACCACCATCAGTTCAACCTGAAGTTAAAAAGCGATCCCCGCGACTACGAAAACAGAAACCTTTCCAAGCCTTTTTCATGTCCGTTTTTCTAATGCCTTTGTTTGTATCACCCAGTGATCAAAATCAGCAAGTCAAATTGACGTCATATAATGTTACGCTAATTTTTACCAACCAAGGATTTTACTTCGATAAGATGTCAAACCTCCAAGTTATCAAGGACGATTGGAAACTCATTGTGTTTTATAACATGACCACGTTCTATCACGGAGTATCGAACGTAAAGGAGTACATAACCCATTTGAAACTAACCGCCGATTGCATGGGCTCGCAGCAATACGATAGTGTCATCTTACAACTAGAACATGAACTAAAGGAACTTGAGCATTATCAAACTCTTCTAGAAAAACCTAACGAAAGAAGGCAAAGACGTGGATTAATAAACGGAGTGGGGTACTTAGCAAATACCCTGTTTGGAGTATTGGATGAAAGTTTTGCTCAACAATACAAGCAGGACATAGAAAAGATAACCACCCATGAAAATCATCTCCAACAGTTACTCAAGAATCAAACAATTGTCTTGGAATCGGAATACAACATTCTGCGACGCAGCGAGGAGACAATGAACAAACAGTTCCATTTCATAAAGGAACATCTTCAAAACGTCACTGTTGAAATCAATCAGGTGCGTCTGGACAACAGTAATGCCTTTTATGTGACATCCTTCCATCCATACCTGTTGTGAATCATGTGAACTCCGTATTTCCTGTATTGCTGACACAACAACTACTGTTATTCGAGGCAGTGGTATCATTAACGTAGGTCAGGGATGCACATTGAAATCGGACACTTTTAGTATTCATGCACACAACAACTTTCTACGTCACTTGGATATTCAATCAAACATCGAAGTCCCAGAGGTGTCCATTCTGAATTCACTTATCAACACGACCTTGCCCATCTATCTTGACTCAACAGAAAACCACACCCATATGTGGAATCAGCTGGAAGAGCAGATAAAAAATATTAAGGAACAATCTTCCACAGAGTTAACCGTTCACGACATCCATCATTACTCCGTCGCATATATTATTCTGGCCTTAGTTGTCATCTTAGGCGGAATATGCATATATTTTGTTACAAGAGGGAAGTGCCAAAACGCACTTGACAAGCAGCAGCACGAGATGGTGGAAGTACGTGTGCAGCAGGGTGAGCGCGCCCCGGGGGCGGAGGCGCGAGCTGAGCACGCAGCGCCGTCTACGGAGTGTGTGAGTGCAACTGTGCCAGTGCCAGTGTTCAGTGAGTTCAGTAATATAAGTAAATCCAACGAAAGTGTCGATAAGGGAACCTCTACCATGGTCCAACAGTGATAGTGTGAACTTGAATAACCAGACATTTTAGTTTTACAGACTTTACTACTTAGTTTAGTTATACACCTAATGAAATCACCTTGTATCACCATTCAACTGAAAATTATATCATATAATCTAAATCATTAATTTTTCACGTGTTTAGTTGCACCATTTATCACCTAGATTAAAACACGTCTCCTGTCTTCTCCTTTATAGTTGGCAGTATGTACGGTGAACCCGCACATTCGTATAATTAAGTAGGTTATGCAACTGCAGCGTTTGCACACGCGCGACCATTTAGTATTACAGTTACTAAGTAAAATAAATCAGTGATTTTTCTACACTCAACACGGGTGGTTTTATTATCATCCCCGGTTTATATCATTTTACCATAAGTGTACAGACTATCGTCGTACAGTGGCCCTGTAACACAAAAGGCAACTGAAGGAACGCAGATGGGTTTTAGTCAGTAAAAGTCTGACAATCTCTCTCGCTCCACACAGAGGGGGAATAGTACATTTTGATAAAAGTGGAAAAAGTTTGTCCTAGCGACCGAGGCAAAATTCGCCCGAGTTTTATGGAGCCGAGTGCTGCAGTGGTAAATTTCCTCGTGTATCAAACGTTTTTCAATACACTTACGAAGATATATTATTATTATTTTAATGGGGGGTTGATGCGCGAAGCGTTGGGTTCGCTTCGCACCCAACCTGATACGATAAATAGGTACAATAAATTACAGTGGGGTGAGCACAATCACATTTCCGCACAAGTGCGGAAACTAAAGACAAGACAAGAACACAAAACAAGACCAGAAGACAAGACAAGTGCAAAGTGCTGCTAGGAAACTAGGCGTTCTTGCAAAGGTCCGACGGTACTTCACACCGGGACAGCTTCTAATGTTATACAAAGCACAGGTCCGATCGTGTGTGGAGTACTGCAGTCACATATGGACTGGTGCTGCAAAATGCCATCTAGCAGCTTTGGACTCAGTGTAAAGGCGTGCGAGGAGGCTAATTGGGGATCCAGATTTGGTTAAGTCCAATCTACAAAACCTCGAGCACAGGCGCAGGGTAGCCAGCTTATCGGTATTTTACAGGTTACAGTTTGGAGAGTGTGCGCGGGAATTGCATGACTTGATTCCGCCATCTCCTTTCTACTAACGGACAACCCGACCTACGGCGGGTATCCACCCTTACGTTGTTGAAATTTCAACGGTCCGGACTAAGTGTTTCGCTTCGTCGTTTATATCGCGTACATCGAAGGATTGGAACAATTTGCCTGCTGCGGTCTTCCCGTCCAACTATAATTTAAGTGTCTTCAAGGCTAGAGTGAATAGGCTCTTAATAAACTAGTGCGCCTCACCATCAATGATTGCATCACTGCTTACTATCAGGTAGGATCGCAGTCAAGCACTGGTTTATATCAAATTAAAAAAAAGTAAAGATTTATCTATATTGAAATCCCTGAAAATAAAAATAATATATTTGATTTAAGTCCCTATGATGATTTTCTACTCAAAAAAAAAAAAAGATTTACGAGAAAACGAAACAACGGAATATTTGAAACATTGTGTGAGAAATGCTCATTCTGCTTTGAAATATTGAATTATATCGTTTACCACAGCCGCGGTATTCCGGGAGATAAATGGAAAATAGAATTTATGGGACTCGTAGTCGTTGAGTTGTCTTAGTAATATGGTTTTACAGAAGCAGTATGGTACAATGCAGTTTTTGTAATGAAGATATTCGCTACTTAATCTAAGTTTAGAACAATAATGGCCCAGAGGTAACGGTCCAGACTTACGACTTGTTATTACTTTGTTCTTGTAATTTATTTCATCATACTAGTGTTGCAACAGAACTCCGCTTCCGCTTCTGCAGAATTTCAGCAAGCTTTTTCACTTCCGTTTCCGCTTCTGCTTCGGAGCAGAACAGAACTCTAAACGGAAGCATACAGCGAGGAGCGCGGGGCTGAGGAGCGCGTGGACGACTGGACACATCGGAAGAGGCGCAGAGGGGGGCGGGGGCGATACACAAAAGTGTCGCAACGAGTTTCTTTATTATTATATTGTTTTGGTTCATTCTACGCATCACTGTGCCTCGTGACGTGATTAAGACGTAAACCTTCTGCAGTTTAAAAAAAAAAATGTGCTTTTTCTTCATAGTATTAACAGTTCCGCTTCCGCATCCGCAAAGATTTAGTTTTGACATCTGTTTCCGTTTCCGCTTCCGTTAAGACACTTCTGTTGCATCACTACATTACTGCTCTCAAAACAGTGAAGGAAAACATCGTGAGGAACCAGTGTCCTAGAACCAAAAATTCGAAGACATGTGAAATCCACTAATTCGCACTGGGCCCCCGTGGTGAATTAAGGCCATTTTTTTGTCAGTGAGAAATTACAAAATTACTCCTCCCTCTCTTGGTGGGGCGAGAGGGAGTGTCAGACTTTTACTGACTAAAACCCACCTGTGTTGCTTCAGTTACCTTTTTCGTTCCAGAGTTGCGGTAACTCTTTAAAGAAATCATGTTGGCTGTACCTACCTAATTTTGTTTTTACTCGTAATTACGCACTTTACTCGAGTTTCGAGACTTCTGTAATTTATCCCTTTTCTAGGAATCCAGAGTCATTTAGAATATTAATTATCTGCGTAATTACGAAACAGTTAGTTTTAGTGAAACCATTTAACTTTGGTTGGTAACACGCAGACTCGGGTGTCTATTCATCATCAGCATAATTTCAGCCGAAAAACGACCGGTGTTGTGCGTCTTACATCCATCAGATTCCCGCGATCCTCACCAGGTCATCGGCCCATCCTTTGCGAGGCCTTCCAACGCTGCGTCTCCCGGCACGTGGTCACCATTTCAGAACCTTTCGACCCCATTGACCATCTGTTCTATATGCAATGTGCCCTGCCCACTGCTCACTGTAGGTGTCGATTAAGCTAGAAAGAGAAGAAAGAAAGAAAGAAAGAAAGAAAACATTTATTTGAGACTCACAGGACAAACAACAATAAAATAAAAAGTAACTACTTAATCTATAAATACTTAACTTAAAAATAATAGAAAAAACAATATTAAAAAATAAAAATAAAAGACCTGTGCGAGGCCAAAAAGGCAGCATATGCTGCGATATTAAACTAAAAAGTAAAAATAACGCAGCGCTGGTATTCTGATAGGGCCTGGTGGAACTACATTAGACCGACGCACATGTGGACCACGCCTGATTTGTGTGGCGTGGATCTAATGTAGCTCTACAGGTCTAGTTGCCATATAAAATGTATGGAGACCGACGCGCCCAGATCGGCGTACGTGGCCCACGTGTGCGCAGTGTAGTTCTACCTTTATAATGTCCGAAATACAAGCGTCTTTTTTTTAGTTCGGAAGTCATGTAATAACTCCTCTCGCTCTGACTGGAGCGACAGGAAGTGTCAGACCTTTATTGACTAAAACCTGCCTGTATTCCACGGTAACTCTTTCCTACAATCCAGGTCTTAGTGGCCCCTGTCCATTTTGCTGATTGGTCTTTAAGGCCCTAGCATTCTAGCAGTGCCATAAAACAGTGACTTTCTGAAGCGTACTCCTCGGTAACGGCTAAGTCAAAAGGTTTGAAAAAAATATGTCGTTGAAGTCAATAGTACGGAAGCTTGAGAACGAATGAACGAGCCAAGTGAAAAGTGACACATGTCACTTTGACAGAATCCGCGCTGACGTTTGCACGAACCGAGCAGATAAAAGTGCCGACCGCAGATCCGGGGCTTTTTCCTCTGTCGGCAGCCGTGCGTACAACGTCTAGTCTCGGGGACTGTCTCACGGCTCGTTGTGTGAAGTGAATACCTAAAATTTGCATCATAATAAATCAGAGCAACGCCGTGTCCTCGTGGGGGCGATCGGTGGCGGCGATCTCTCGCGCCGGGCCTTGGTACAGGCCATGGTCCGGAGCGAGGAGGATGGGCAGGCGGTCGCCTCCTTCTGCGAAGCAGTAATGCTAGCAAAGGAGGCGGCCGATCGCGTGAGGCAACGGTCCTCACGCCCTAACCGCCGCCGGGATTCCGATCCCGATTTCCGACCACCGTAGGCACGGGCTTGCGGACGGCGAGCAATGGGTGGCTAGCCGTCCGATCGTCCGGTAACCGTCCGGACCGAGCCCAAGTCGTCGACGGCGCGTATTGTTCCACGCGCGCCTCAGGGAGATGTCAGCAAATCGTAGGGGCCCAACAGGGTCGAAGCCCACTGGGGCCACGGGTAGTATGAAAGTGAAACCCGGGGCCCTGGGACGAAGGCAAAGAAGGAACAGGAGTGGGTTTTTAGTCAGTAAAAGTCTGACACTATTTTCCGCTCCGCCCAAGAGCGAGATTTGTCATAAGATGATTTTCACACCTAAAAAAATATCATAATAAATCAGTTGTGTGATCTGGAATAGTTTGTTTATTGCTCGATATCCAGCCATCGCCCACAAAACAGAGTACCTACCTGGACAGAGCTTCAATGATGATCGGCATTCTGCGCCGACAAATATATTATGTTTATTATAAACTCATGTATAACATTTATATGATTTTTTCGTATGACTAATACTTTTGCCAAAAAAAAACATTTAACTACATAATATTTTTCACTTGTTTTCCCTACTCCTTTCAAACGGCTTTGATCTTTAGAAATATGTTTACACAAAAAAATTGCTGGTTAAGTGTTCTTCAGAATGTACCTAGCGTATTTAAATCAATCAATATTTCGCAAAGAAAATGGATTCAAAGGTGGGGTTCTATCCGGGCGGGGGGTTAAGGTCAACGCGGCTCTATTTGGAACTCAAGGCACAGTCAACTCGGGCTTGGTTCTTAAGGGCCTATTACACTACGCGATAGTCAGCACACGATATTCAGTCTTCTTATTTTTTGTTCCGAGTAAGACCGGTCTAACCCTTATTACACTACGCGACATCGACTAAGACTGTCTGAATATCGAGTACTGTAATAGGCCATTTAGCGAACTGCGACCCACCCATTCCTCACCGCCCGCAAACCACCGCTCGCTTGGAGTTTGACTGAAGGAGCATAACGAAATATTTGAAAGTTACTTATGTAGTATTCTATCAGATTTACAACGGGGCTATAGATCATATGAAATACAAGCAAGCTATTCCATTATTAAACACTTTTTAGAACCTTCTGTTCATCCTTCTACACCTGTAGCCTGTGGGTACGTTTTACGCAAAAATCGTACAGTGCACTTCGCGTGCAGTATAATAATGCTTTCAGGGTGTTGATGGGGCTGCCTCGCTTCTGTAGCGCATCAGGGATGTTTGCGGAAATGCGAGTTGATTGCTTTTATGCATTAATGCGTAAAAGATGTGCATCCCTGGTGCGCAGGGTGCGAGCCAGTCCCAGCGGCATCTTGGGCATGATTGCTGACAGACTGGACTGCCGTATTGTAAATCGTTGCTCCAGTATCTCTGCTGGGGTGCTGAAGCAATGATTGTTTTGTTGTGAGTGTGTATGTAATTTTTTTTAGTTGTATTTGTATTTGTGTCATTAACATAGTTGTAAGTTTGTTTTGTTTTTTACTAACACAAAATGAGTCTTGTTGCTCGAAATAAAGTATATTATTATTATTATTATTATTCGGTTGAAGGAATGTGGTAAGACAACTTATTCAAAGAATAATACACACCTTAAGTAATGCACCTGTTTATTTCTTCAGATAATCACACTTTTACTTAATAATTATTAGTACAAAATGTACACTAAAATTTACGTCTGAACGCTACGAGTGCTCTCGACCGAATCCCTATACCCCGACCCAGTGCTAGTGCAAGGGGGAGCCATCCCCCCTTTAATATTTTAAAACCGTTATTTAAACGTCTTCCGGTCTAGTACTCAAATCAATTTGAATGTTGCCACATCAAATAAACTTGAAAATTAAATCAAATACTAAACATTTATTGAAAACTAACACTTACATAAAATGCAGTTCGCATTTAGATTTGCTATTATGTACAACATAAGTAATATTTGTAACTGTGTACTAATTTATTTAAATTGTAGTACTTACAAATAAACAAATTATTATTATTAATAATAATAAAGTTTGCGCCCCCCCATCGCCGTATCTCTACGTTGACGTCGTGGTGGGGCTTGCGTGCTCCAATATACCCTAGGTCTGTATCGGTGAAGTTTGCTTTGCCGTAATATGCTTAGGGTGAGGGGCCAGACTAAGAGAGATACAATCCGCAGTGCAGTTTTGTGGCGAACTGTTGGGCAGTGACCCCACGGACCCGATCTCCCGGGAGAATTCTTGTTCTTCATCTCCGGCTTGCCTTTATTGGTCGGCCATAGTGAACACTGACGAGGAACTGAGCTCCCACCTCTCTCTTGCCTTTATTGGCTGGCTTGAGTGGAGATTCGCAAGAGCAAACGTGCTCGGGAGAAGGATGTATAATCAAGTAAGGTGCTGGTAGGGATATTGACCGTACTTCCGGGATTGTCCTGATAGCCGTGGTATACCTCTCCACTCCTCAAACACTAATAAAATATATGATATGAATATGTTGCCCTCTTGTTGCTACGTCACTTCGTGCTAGCGGCCGTTTTTTGGGGGCCCATTTATTGAGTGTGCAAGTCACCCCCTGCCTTTTTTCGATGGATATTAATAACGTTGTTCAGGCAGGGGCCATAGTCTTAACATAGTTCCATGTTACCAGTCCACTTAAGACTCCAAAAACCATAGCCCTATTATCTTTGTTCTCCATATGTCGCAATAGTTTTTCAACAACCGGGGGTTGTCCTTGGGTGCACTAGCATAGCGCGTACAGGGATAATCGTCGGTTGGTATCATGTTCCATTATAATTATCTAAAGGACCTCTGCGAGTTGGCTTCGGCTCCTTGTACGCCTTCCAAAGGTCCAGGACCTCAGGGTCCTGAGATAAATATTGAAAATAAAGCTTGTGTTTTAAAAGGGTCTGGTAAAAACAAAAATCTTGAATAGTTACTATGTTTTCTTTTATAAAAATAAAATCGCAGTTACGGGGCCGCGAAGTCGACACGAAATCCGGGCTTACAAAATACTCTGTGACTAAAACCGTAAATATTACGCACACCATATTAAAGGCCGACACAATATCACTCACTCACATAATAATGTCTACTTTTGTAATAACCCACGTGCTTCACTTGACTGATGTATTACTAAAGCCTCGAACAGGGTGAGGAGCGTACGCGGATAAGTACCAGCCCCCCTAGCCAAGTTACAACCGTTTAATTCGATTCTCTTTTCGTCGATCGCCTCGAGTAGGCCAGGCCTCCGATTCCTTTATTCTAACGTCATCTCAACGCTCAGTCACGTGGTCAGAACAAAACAAAAACAAAAACTTGGCTAGGGGGGCAGATACCGCGATTACCTATCAAGCATTCAATTAGCCAAAATTTTTCCCAACTATATTTTTTTTTAGGTGGGAAATCATTTAATAATAATAATAGCTTGGACCCTGTTCCCGACACTGGCGGACAACTATTTTTAACCGACTTCAAAAAGGAGGAGGTTATATGTTCGGTTGAATGTATGTTTTTTATTTATTTTTTTTATGTAGATATGTTCACCGATTTCTCGGTCAATGGTGGACCGATTTAAAAAATTTTTTTTTTTGATTGAATAGTTATGCTTCCGAATTGGTCCCATAGAAATATTGTTATGATCTGATCATGAACTTCGAAGATATGGAACAGAACTCCTCATAGGATCACAGCAGAACCGTCGTAACAAGCAAAATTGCTTTGTTTATACGTGTAGTCGATGACTGACTGAAAGTAGAAGGGGAATATATCGAACTGATCTGATGATGAAGCCTGAAGTTAGGCACCGGAACTCTGTAATAATTTAATGTAATCTAACCGTGTTTGGGATTATTAGAATTGTCATGAGATGCACTCTGGCGATAAGGTATTTAAGTTTGGCTGAGGGGTACTTTTTAGTGGTGGTACCATAACTAAAAAGTGTAAAATAAAAAACTTTTTACAAAAAAAAATACAACCGACTTCAAAGTAAAAAAAAACACTGAAAAGTGCAAAATAACTTTAATTTCGGAAGTCGGTGTTAAATAACGAAGAGACAAAACTATTATAGAAACACCGACTTCCGAAATTAAAGTTATTTTGCACTTTTCAGTGTTTTTTTTTACTTTGAAGTCGGTTGTATTTTTTTTTGTAAAAAGTTTTTTTTTATATTTTAAATGTTTTTTCTTTATAGATATGTTTTTTTAACAAATATTTAAAAATCTCTCCTTAAAAAAAAAATCTCTCCTTAAATATTTAAAGCTCGCCTTTGTACATGAACTGTTTTTATGTCAATATATTATATTATGTTTTTGTGTACAATAAAGAATTAAGAATTAAGAAAAATGTAAACTATATATATATAAAAATAAATAAATGGAATAATAATAAATTTTATTTCAGAATAACTTCCATATATTTAGTAACAATGTTCTTAGCCTAGTGTTATAATTAATTAATAATAATGTCAAAAAAATGAATCGACTACCCAATCGTGTGACCACTAAACCAGGCCCGCCACCGCGCTCACTACGCCCGTCACCGTGCCCTCACCCCTCACCTAACGAGTCCGTGAACAGAATACAAAGCGGCAACAATGTTTACATGACAGCATGAAGAGATAGCTTCTTACACAGACCAAAGAGATGCTTCGGAGGCTGATAGACATGGCATGGTCGAAACGTTCCACAGAAACCGAACGCGTTAGCCATCATCATCATTTCAGCCGAAAGACGTTCATTGTTGGACATAGGCCTCCCCCAAGTGTCCCCACAACGACCGGTCCTATGCCTCTTGCATCCATCGGATTTCAGTGCTCCTCATCAGGTCATTGGTCAACCTTGTGTGAGGTCTTTCTACTGGCTACGTGTTCCGTATGGCAGGGATGTCCCACCCAAGACAAAGGTTTGTGTGATGAACACGATCATTTGTTCTGTGTCTGGGTGTAATTTATCTATAAAATGTACGTATTCAGAAATATAAAGTATGTGTTTATCAGTTGTTTTTTTTTTTTAATTAGGAAAAGGTTTTAGGTATTTAGGTTTTTTCATCTTTGGGACGGATCTGCCCGATACCAGCTTGATGCACTTGAGGCAATTGAGAGGCGAGCCAGGAGGATCATTGGCAATGATGCACTCTTTGAGTCGAGTCTTCAAAGTCTTGAGCATCGACGCCGAGTTGCTAGCCTGTCGGTTTTCTACCGGTTGCATTTCGGGGAGTGTGCTTCGGAATTGCATGACCTAATTCCGCCTAGCCCGTTCCATCATCGGACCACCAGGCGTACGGCAATGCGCCACCGGTACATGGTGGACATCCTACCCATACGCACAAAACGTTTTGGGAACACATTCATAGTACGTACAACTAAGGAGTGGAATTCCTTGCCGGAATCTGTTTTTGCTGATGGCTACAACCCGGGAATCTTTAAGTCAAGAGTGAATAGGTTGCTTCTAGGTAAGCGCGCTCCATCGTCGACCGCATCGTCGGTGAGATAGCGGTCAAGCGCGAACCTATCCAGAATAATAAAATAAAAAAAAGCCGACGAAAAATTCTACCACTGGGGGTCCAGAATCATGAACTGGATCCGTGATATTCGTTTGTGCGTAGATGATAAAGACACCGTGTATATAATATAAGAGGAGAAACTGACTGACTGACATATCAACGCACTGCCGAAACTACTGGGACTAGTAGCGCGAAATTTTGCACAAGGCCTGTTTCCTTTTATGTCGTAGGCGAGCACTAAGACAGCACTTTTCAAAATTCACCTCTTAACGGGGATGAAATGGGATCCGAAGTTTGTACGGAGAAAACTATTTTCACGCGGGTGAAGTCGCTGATGGAAGCTAGTTTTATTCATTTTTGTTCCCAACAATATCCTTACAAACTACCACACAACGCCGTCTAGTCCCAAGCTAAGCAGAGCTTGTGTTATGAGTACTAGACAACTGATAAACATACTTATATATTTCTAAATACATACATATTTTAGATAAATTACACCCAGAAACAGAACAAATGATCGTGCTTATCACACAAACATTTGTCCTGGGTATCCTTACAAACTACCACACAACGCCGTCTAGTCCCAAGCTAAGCAGAGCTTGTGTTATGAGTACTAGACAACTGATAAACATACTTATATATTTCTAAATACATACATATTTTAGATAAATTACACCCAGAAACAGAACAAATGATCGTGCTTATCACACAAACATTTGTCCTGGGTGGGAATCATAGCAGTCAAAGCCACTAACCACTCGACCAACAGGCCAGTCTGATGAATCATTCCAATGAATATATCATTGTTGTTGTTGATGGCGCATCCCCGTACGTCTGATAGTACCATAGTAAGTCGATGGAACGGGTTGAATGGAATTAAATTGTGCCCAAAAAACTAAACGAAAGAAAATCGGTTAGCAACGTGGCGCGATGCTCAAGACTGGAATTTTGACTCGACGAGTGAATCCATAGCCGATGATCTTTTTGTTACAATATTAACTTATACACTTATTAAGTGCTGAAAGATGGCAGATTACTATGTCGAAACTGTTATTGGTTCATCAATCAACTGGTGCGATTTTATAAGAACGTGTATCATGTTCTTTTATGCTTTTGTGGTAATAAAGAGAACCTTGGATCTTAATAATAACAAGCTTACGAGTCGATGTTTAAGGTCAAAGATCTCTTACAGGGCCACGGGGTTATTCGAAAGAGTTACAATAGCCCTGGAATGCAAATAGCAACTGAAAGAAAACTGGTGGATTTTAGTCAACAAAAGTCTGACATTTTAGGCGTGGGCAAAGTGAGCCCACGCCCACGGCTTCGTATCCAAAGGGGCCTCGCAAGGGCCCTTTAACAACGAGGGTTTTTTTACCCGACTACGGAGGGTTATGATTTTTTATAATTCATAGGCCCGCATTTGAACACTATTTCACCTAATGATAAGCGACGAGGTGGTCGAACACTGGATTGCGATAGTCGCTGTCTCGTTTTCGAATTTATGAAAGAAAAAGGCCTCGCGACGTGCGCTAGACGTGGAAGAAGACACATAAGCCCCCCTAGCCAAGTTACAACCGTTTCGTTTCGATTCTCTTTTCGTCGATCGCCTCGAGTAGGCCAAGCCTCCGATTCCTTTGTTCTGAAGTCATCTCAACGCTCAGTCACGTGGGCAGAACAAAGGAATAGAAGGCGTGGCCAGCTCGAAGCGATCAACGAAAAGAGAATCGAAACTAAACGGTTGTAACTTGGCTAGGGGTGCAGCCTTCGTCCGCGTCTAATTTAGTCCACACTACGCCTCTGCCCTCGCGCTCCACCCAATGTGGACGAAGTTATTTGATAATTTCCCATCCAATTAAAAAAAACTGGCCAAGTGCGAGTCAGACTCACACACGGAGGGTTCTGTAATGCATTGTTAAAATTGAGCAAAAACGCCGACACAATAACGTTTCTTGTTTGGGAGCTCCTAATTTTTAACTTAATTTAAATTTTAATATTTATAGTTGCATCCGTCGGGTTCCCGCGACTCTCACTGGGTCACACACACAGGACCGGTAATTATGGCGACATTTGGGGGAAGCCTATGTCCAACAATGGACGTCTTTCGGCTGAAATGATGATGAATGATGATTTATAGTTGTATTGTAGCGGTAATAGATTCTGTGAAAATTTCAATTGTTTACCTTTTACGGTTTATTATATTTAAATATTATACAGTTAGAGCCTAAAAGTGCAGTTCTTTGCACTCAGCCGATGCTAAAGTGTCTAAAATTTATTTGTAGAAGAGGGTCAATGGTATAGGACTGATTTCATTTGTAGCATAGAACCTAAAGTACTGATTGAACCAGTTGTAGACCATTGAACGTATACTACAAAAAAATTTTAGACACTTTAGCATCGGTAGAGTGTAACTGCACTTTTGACCTCTGACTGTACATTGATAACGGAGTACCTATTGACTCTCAATTACACAGACATAGATAATAGATAACTGTTGAAAGTTTTCGTATGGCTGTATGGTTTAGTTCATAAGTTTTTATTCTGTGTACATGCACCCGTAATGATTAGTCTTGTTAGCGATGACCCAAAACACAGGTTTTATAAACTTAGATCGGGTCGGGATACATAACTCTAGGTTTAAAGTTAATTTTCCTTAAATCCTTAAATATTGATAATTTATTTATTAAATACAAATATTTATTCGTTTATAGTTTAATTATAATTATTTGTTTAGAGATTTACTTGTTACTATTACATGTAGCCACTTATATTGTATAAAAAAATATATTAAATAACGATTATTATTATTATCTTACAGTTTATGAGATACAGCCCACTGATAGACAGACTGACAGAAGCAGAGGCTTAGTAATAGGACCCCGTTGGCGCCCTTCGTATGCGGAACCCAAAAGAACGTGTTGAAATTACATGAGACACATATTTTCTCTCAATCATTAACAGGAAACCAAAACTCCACTCAATAACTAACGCCTTAAGCCGTCTAACACTTCTAACATCTCTAAATCCTCCCAGTGGATCTTTGAGTGGCATCTATTGGCTATCGCGCCGACAGCCGTAAGCTTCGCTAAAGCTGTACATGCACACTTGAGATGTATTAGCTGATTTTCATATGTTCATGGCAGTTCTTAGAGTAGTTATTATACTGGATAACTTTGTCTTAGTTTGATGAATTAAGTGTGAAAATCAGTCAGTCATCAATTGTCATGGTTTAGACATTTTGAACTTAAGAGAGGGATTGAACATTTTTTAGGGTTCCGTACCTCAATCGAAAAAAACAGAACCCTTATAGGATTACTTTTTTGTCCGTCTGTCACTCACTTTTTCTCAGAAATGCTTGGATATCATCATCATCATCATCATCATCTTCCTGCCTTTGTCCCGTTTTATTTGGGGTCGGCGCAATACGTTTTTTTTTTTTTTACATTCCACCCTGTAACTCGTCATGCTATCACTAACTTCCTTTTCTTTCATATCACTCTTCACACAATCCATCCATCTTTTCTTTGGCCTCCCGCTCCCTCTCCATCCATCCACATGTATGCTCATAACTCTTTTAGTAACATGCGTTTCATCCCTCCTCTTTACATGACCATACTAAGACAAACGATTCCCCTTCAACTTTATGTATCAAGCTAAAATTAATGTCAAATATTTAGGTCTGCTACCCCTTGAAGTAGCGAATAAATTAAACTTCACATATTTTGACACTCGCAAGGAAATCAAAACTTTTAGGTTACTTAATGTTGTCCTAGGATCCTGGAAAATGGTAAAAAGCAAGGTCGCATAGCATAAATAAAGAAAAAGTTTCAAAAATCGTTTTGTTGTTACGTCACAAAATAATGACTTTTTTGCGATTCGAAAAAATCCTCGAACTTTTTATGCGGAACTCTTGGTGAGCGAGTCCGACTCCCACTTGACTGATTTTTTATTTTTTGGAGGAACAGAAGGAGCTGAAAGAACCCTCACCCTGTGAGGTATGGACCTCAGCTTAAGACGTCGTTAGGAGGAGAACAGCACGGGACGGTATCGATCGAAGAGTTGGGCTCATTTTGTCTCGACTGCTTGATTGTTGGAAACAGTCAACATGGCTCTGGTACCAGGTACTGGTTACTGGTAAAAGGCAACTGAAGGAACACAGCTGGGTTTCAATCAGTAAAAGTCTGAAGTTTTTTTTTTAATATTATTGATAGGCTCGCGTTTGACCACTATCTGAATCTCACCTGATGGTAAGCGATGATGTGGCCGACGACGGAGCACGCTTGCCTGGAAGTAACGTTAACCTATTCACTCTTGACTTAAAGACCCCTAGGTTATAGCTATCAGGAAACACATACTCCGGCAGGGAATTCCACTCCTTAGCTGTAA
The DNA here is from genome assembly GCA_905147345.3 of Mythimna impura. Classification (NCBI taxonomy): domain Eukaryota; kingdom Metazoa; phylum Arthropoda; class Insecta; order Lepidoptera; family Noctuidae; genus Mythimna; species Mythimna impura. The sequence goes on from LR990369.1 coordinate 13,188,020, forward strand.
GGGGTCTTTAAGTCAAGAGTGAATAGGACCCCTAGGTCACACCTAGGAAACATAGACTCCGGCAGGGAATTCAAGTTTTAGACTGGCCTGTTGGTCTAGTGGTTAGTGGCCCTGACTGCTATGCCGGAGGTCGTAGATTCGATTCCCACCCAGGACAAATGTTTGTGCGATGAACACGATCATTTGTTCTGTGTCTGGGTATAATTTATCTATAATAATGTATGTATTTATAAATATATAAGTATGTTTATCAGTTGTCTAGTACTCATAACACAAGCTCTGCTTAGCTTGGGGCTAGACGGCGTTGTGTGATAGTTGTGGAATATTATTATTAAGTATTATTATTATTATTTGGTGATTTCACCCCAAGAAAAAAGAGACACGGACTTGTGACAGTTTATATTTGCATCAATGATATCAATTCACTACCGGATACCCGGACCCGTAAAACTGGTGCCGACTTTTATGGTATCCGGAGCATATAAAAGAGCTCAGTGAACGAAATTGAAGTATATCTGCATCAATTCAATCAAGACGACTGCAGTTTGAGTGACGCAGTAGCTAAACGATTGGAGGAACGAATGAATGAAGTGTTGTGCTTGTCAATCATATCAGACGTTAAACAGTTATGATCAAAGGAATCGGAATTTGAAATCATGGTCTATGGGGCCCCCAACCGCCGCCGGGATTCCGACCCGCCGGACGGCGAGCAATGGGTAGCCCGCCGTCAAATCGTCCGGTAACCGTCCGGACCGAGCCCAAGTCGTCGAAGGCGCGTATTGTTCCAGGCGCGCCTCAGGGGGATGTCAGCAAATCGTAGGGGCCCAGCAGGGTCGAAGGCTACTGAGGCCACGGGTAATGTGAAAGTGAAACCCGGGGCCCTGGGACGAAGGCAAAGAAGGAGCAGGAGTTGGGTTTTTAGTCAATAAAAGTCACCATCTCTCGCTCCGCTCAAGAGCGAGATTTGTCATTAGATGATTTTCCCACCTAAAAAAAAAATCTATAGGGCCGTTCAAGTATTACCTAAGCAAATTTTTCACAAATATTAACTCTCTTCCCTCCCCCTTTTCATCAAAAGTAAGCAAAGCTCTCTTCCCAAGCTTTCATCTTCTTCCCTTCTCTTTTTTTCTTTTTTCTTCAATGTGTTCTGGATTCGTTATTAATTTATTAGCAATAGTTACAATTTTGGCATATTATTTAAAATTAACAGTCCCTCAGTCCATGACACTCGAATCTATGACTACTCATCAATTTACATTGGATGTTTGCTGCTCAGTGAAGTGTGTCTGCTCACTTTCGTGTGTTGCTGGAACATCGACATCGTTCTCTTAAAAAAAATATATATATACTGCGGACGTAATCACCATCCAGACCCCCATCCCCTACGTCATCCAAAATAAGCAAATCAAAGACTCTTCCCTCTGTAAGGGCTATATTTCACCGGGACACCATGGCGGCGCGACCAGTCGCCGCTACCAACAAAATGTATACAGCTCTATAGAGAGTTACTCACCTGGTGTCCGTTTAGTTGCGCAACCAATTTGGCGGCGCGACCAACTTGGACGCGTGCACTTAAGGTCCATTTTAACACTGTCTCAGTGTGGTGTAGCGACTCTGGTGTCTGTATGGTGTCTAGTTTGGTAGCTTACGGACACCATGGCGGCGCAACTGGTCGCGCCGCCATGGTGTCCCAGTAAAATATAGCCCTAATACTTATGTCTATGGTCCCTACGGTGAATTAATAAAGAGATAAGAGAGTAGTAGTATGGTAGTAGTCAGATAAGAAAGAAATAAAGAAGTTAAAAGGCATTGGAACTTTTACCCAGCAACGACCAGAACGCATTACAAACGCATTCTAATGAAAACTGCTGCGGTCTTCCCGCCTGGTATAATTTAGGTGTCTTGAAGGCTAAAGTGAATGGGCTCATAATAAACTAGTGCGCTTCACCATCAACGATTGTATTGCTGCTTACTATCAGGTGGGATCGCAGTTAAACAGTAGTTTATATCATTTGGCTGGCCTGTTGCTCTAGCGGTTAGTGACCCTGACTACTATGCCGGATGTCGTGGGTTCGATTCCCACCCAAGACAAATGTTTATGTGATAAGCACGATCATTTGTTCTGTTTCTGGGTATAATTTATTGTATTTACAAATACATAATTATGTTTATCAGTTGTCCAGCATACCACAAGCTTTCACACAACGTCATCTAGTCTCAAACCAATGCAGGGCGTAGTTAACTACTATTTTGTAATCAGATTACAAATTACAACTAAAAGTAGTTAACTACAAGTAATTTGATTACATGTAGTTATGATTACATGTAACTTAACTACAATAATCAAACTACATGAAGTAGTTGCTAATTTAGTTGCTGTAATCTAGTAGTTATAACTATTGATTATTTCAGTACTAAAAACTTATATTTTGCAATTAAATAAACATGTAATGTGTTAGAATTATTGATTAATCAAAACAGAATCTGGCTCTAAAATTTAATTTAAAATATAACGGAATCTACTAACTGTATAAAAATTGACGTAGGTATGTTTACTTTCAAGAATATGAATTAAATGCAAGACTTAGATGATTATGTACTTATATTTATTACATATTATTATTGCTTTGATTAACTAGTAATAAAGAAATCAACCTTTAAATATGTAGTTATAAAAAGTAGTCTTGTAATCGTGATTGCAAGTGCAATTTGTAGTTAGTAATCAAAATTTTTAACTTCATTTTACGATTTTTAATGTAATTTGCAGTTGTGATTACTAACTACAATATGTAGTCGTAGTTATTAATCAGTAGTTAGATTAAATATTGCCCAACACTGTCCTAAACTAAGCAATAGTTTGGGACTATATGACGTTGTGTGAAAGGTATGAAATTTGGAAAAAAGTCGTTTATATGTCTGTTACCAAAGTTGACGTTTTGCCGGCAATATGATTCACTCGTAATGTTTACCTGCACGATCTCGGTCAAACGCTGCCCCATCTATTTACGTACCGAAGCGTATGACCGACTATTTTTCTTAAAACTGTTGAATTCCGATACGAGTAACCATACGATTTTTTGCAGTTCGTTTTGAGTGAATGTTTTTATTTTTTTGTGGGTACTTAAGTGGCAGTGGGCAGAGCACAATGCTCGCAGGTAGGGGTCCAGTAGGGCTACTGGGGCCATGGGTTCACTTCCGAAATGGAAACCCGGGGTCCTGGAACGCAAAACAAAGTAAGTAACATAGGAGTGGGTTTTAATCAGTAAAAGTCTGACACGCCCTCTCGTTCCGCCCTAGAGCGTGAGAAGTCATTGTATAAAAGGGAAAAAAAAGGGTAGGTACATTGCTCGCAGAACAGATGGTCGCTGGAGACGAAAGGTTCTAGAGTGACGACCACGTGCTGGAAGACGCAGCCTTGGAAGGCCTCCCACAAGGTGGACCGATGACATAGTGAGGGTCGCGGGAATCCGATGGATGCGAGACGCACAAGACCGGTCGTTATGGCGACACTTGGGGAGGCCTATGTCCAACTGTGTCTTTCGCCTGAAATGATGATGGTGATGATGAATATTCTCAAGTATATAATATATGACAGACAAGCGTTAGCAAAAAAAAAATGAATTTATAATTTCTGGTAGATCAGTCAAGTTAGAACCGTTTCGTTTATCGCCTCGAGTAGGCCACGCCTCCGATTCCTTTATTCTGACGTCATCTCAACGCTCAGTCACGGAACAAAGGAATAGGAGGCGTGGCCGACTCGAGGCGATCAACGAAAAGAGAATCGAAACGAAACGGTTGTAATTTGGCTAGGGGGGCTGAAGTCTAAACTAAGTCTAAGCTATAACTGAGAACTCCAAGTCCCTCATAATAAAAAAACTGGGCAAGTGCGAGTTGGAGTCGCGCACAGAGGGTTCCGTACAAACTTACCTATGTAAATAGATCAATTCCCGAATGGAGTCTCGAAGATTTTACCGAATCGCAAAAGTTTTTTTTTTTTTGTGACGCAACTACAAATTTACTGTTTTTAGATTTATTCCTATACATGAGCTATAAGACCTTGCTTTATGCCAAATTTCAGGATTCTGGGTCATCGGGAAGTACTCTATGAAATGCGACATAAACGGGCGTATCTTTTATTTTCGTTAACTTAGAAGTTTGATTTTTTCACAGCTTCAAGGGACCGTAGATTTGAGTATATGGTTTTAATTTCAACTCGATACCTTCACGCGTTCCCGAGATAATTGGTCTTGACTGACAGATGACAAAGTGATCCTATAAGAGTTCCGTTTCTTCCTTTTGAGATACGGAACCTTAAAAATACAAATTTTTCCAAGCCCTGCATTACAACATATGTACATTTGTTTAAGTGGATCAAAAATAGAAAGTCTAGCTTCCAGCTAGTCCCGTTAAAATTCACGAGCTTTTCCGTGACATTTCTCCTAGTTTCGTGATTTCTCTTTACAATCGAGTAATTCGTGAAATTCGTCCTTAACTCAATAACTTCGGCTCTCAGTTGAAAGAGGTTCCATGTTAGGATTTTATTTCGTTGTTTACTGTTTGAAAATCTAATTTTGCTTTGCTTTGCTATTGGTTAGTTCTTTTTTAGGGTTCCGTAGCCAAATGGCAAAAAACGGAACCCTTATAGATTCGTCATGTCTGTCTGTCTGTCTGTCTGTCTGTCTGTCTGTCTGTCTGTCTGTCTGTCTGTCTGTCCGTCTGTCCGTCCGTATGTCACAGCCACTTTTTTCCGAAACTATAAGAGCTATACTGTTGAAACTTTGTAAGTAGATGTATTCTGTGAACCGCATTAAGATTTTCATACAAAAATAGAAAAAAAGCAATAAATTTTGGGGGTCCCCATACTTAGAACTGAAACTCAAAATTTTTTTTTTCATCAAACCCATGCGTGTGGGGTATCTATGGATAGGTCTTCAAAAATGATACTGAGGTTTCTAATATCATTTTTTTCTAAACTGAATAGTTTGCGCGAGAGACACTTCCAAAGTGGTAAAATGTGTGTCCCCCCCCCTCTAACTTCTAAAATAAGAGAATGATAAAACTAAAAAAAATATATGATGTACATTACTATAAAAACTGCCAACGAAAATTGGTTTGAGCGAGATCTGGTTAGTAGTTTTTTTTTAGTACGTCATAAATCGTAAACCGCATTTTACCTTTCATTCAATCAACTCAAATATAAAGATTATTATTATTAAGATTATTATTATTATTACAAAGATTATTATTATGTTACTTGCTGCTACGGAACCCTCCATGGGCGAGTCCGACTCGCACTTGGCCGGTTTTTTTTTAATTTGTATATACTAGTGCTTGACTGCGATCCCACCCGATGGTAAGTAGTGATGCAATCGTTGATGGTGAAGCGCACTAGTATATTAAGAGCCTATTCACTCTAGCCTTAAAGACACCTAAATTATAATCGGAAGGGAAGACCGCAGCAGGCATGTTGTTCCAGTTCCGCGATGTGCGTGGTATAAACGACGAGGCGAAACGCTTAGTCCGGACCGTAGAGGTCGTCCGTTAGTTCAGCAGTTTGAGCTTGAAATATTAACAAACTTACACATATCGTACCCTATTACTAACACTCCACTGTCCGTCTGTCTGTGGTTGAAAGAGTTCGCACACAAGTGGCACCAAAAAAGGAGCGAGTTGGAGGATTAAGGCTCGGGCGGGCAGCAAACCCGTGCTGTGGATGTCCTACCCACGTGAGGGGCGACAGCTAGTATGCCGCCCCAGAATGGGGACAATAACATAAGAAAGAGGGACTGGACGAGAAAATTTGTAAAGGAGTCAAGAAGCGTCTGCGGTGATAGCACTACCTATCTTATATGCTATGTCCGCAGGCGTCTCCTTGAGATTCGGCCCATATGACATGATAAAAAAAAGAAAGAAAAAAAAAGGTTAATTCGCGCGAAATGACGCAATCTTAAAACTAGCAAACAAACATGATCAATTGATAGGGAAGATATGCGTCACATCCGCGCAAAACGGCCGAACGCTCAGCATAAAGCTGTGGCCTCACGCATTATGCGATATGCTCACAGCGCTGGTTTTCAGCGTAGGCCGGTGACGGTGATGATGTCGGTGGGGCCATGAGTGGGAGTGGGATGTCCGTCTGCCTGTCACCAGGCTGTATTTCATGAACCATGATAGCTAGACAATTAAAATCACAGATGATGTATTTCTGTTGCCGCTATAACAACAATAAAGAAAAGGTTATAAAATAGTGACGAATGTTGTATAGCAATGTGCCCTGCCCACTGCCACTTAAGTTTGGATGCATTGTTTGGAGCCTCCTGATGAGGCTCATTGTAAGCGACCACGTTTCATTGTCATACGTCACGCATTGGTCATATAGACTTTCGATTTGAGGCACTGTGCTATGTTGGACGAGAAGATACCGCGCAGCTTCTCGAAAGCTGCCTAGCCGAGTCAGATTCGACGTTTGACCTCTTTCTCGAAGTTAGTCTTATCCGACTTTCTGTCCCAGATTAACTTAATCATCCACAACTTCGAGTGTAGAGTCTCCGATCTTGATGGGAGTGAGTGCTACATGGTTATTTACCATGATGATGGATTTGTCCATGTTCATTTTAAGACCCACTCTTTCGGAAGCTCTTTTAAAAACATCATTAACTCCAAACGGTAAATTTTTGTGTTTTTTTTTTCATTGTTATAATTTAGTGGTTGACTGCGATGCCACCTGATGGTAAGTAGTGATGCAATCGTTGATGGTGAGGCGCACTAGTTTACTAAGAGCCTATTCACTCTAGCCTTGAAGACACCTAAATTATAATCGGACGAAAAGACCGCAGCAGGCAAGTTGTTCCAGTCCCTCGATGTACGCAGTATAAACGACGAGGCGAAACGCTTGGCCCGGACCGTAGAGGTTTTAACAACGTAAGGGTGGATACTCGCCGTTGGTCGGGTTGTTCGATGGTAGAAATGATATGGTGGTACCAAGTCATGCAATTCCCGCGCACACTCTCCAAAATGCAAAATATGTTACCGGAATCTTCATCTAGTAATGCGATATATAGATATAAACTTTCAGCCTTAGTGTGATCGCTAATGCTACAAGAAAATACGATTTAAGGCACTTTAGCACTAAAACTAATTTAGGTAATAAATCTCTGAAAGTAGCTCATGTTCTAGGCATTAATGTCTAACACTAAAAGGGGTATAAAAAGGCTAAGTGCCGAGTTTAAAAGTTCATTCGTACGTCAAATGGAAAACTTTAGAGTTTTAAGGTATAACTTTAGGTAAGTATAATTTATAATAAGGGAAAATTGGGGCCCTGAAATCTCGAGGCGGGAAGAAGCCGAAACGTAAATTAACTTATCAATTATTTTTTTGTGAATCAAATTATTTATCGAGTTAGCAAACAAAAAATACGTAAAATATACTACATATTTCAAAAAATATTATTCACTAGTTTCTGCAAGCGGCTGCGCTCGCGCATAAGTAGTTTTCTTTGAACAAACTTTGGACACCCGTTTCATATCTTTAGGGGGAGCATTTTAGAAAACGCCTACGTCATATATAAGTAACCCTTGCGCAAAAGGCCAATGCAAACTATTGGCATGTTTTACTTTTTTCTCTTCGCCAGAAATGAAACCTAGGTTATATGTTAGAGGCTAATACGAGGAAGCGATAGCAAAAAGAACCAGGTCTTTAAATCGTAACCGAACGAAGATACCTATTGAAGCATTGCTAGTATATTTTTGTCAGGCGTTACCTATTTTCGTTATATTATAATGAAATGGAAATGTAATACGTAATATTCTGAGGTTTTCATTGATAAAATAGATTAAATTGGTTATTACTGTAATATTAGCGAAAAGAAAAAAAAGAGTGTGTGTACTTATGTACACGCGTTAGAAGTTATACTTCTTTGGCGTATGGAAAAAAAATAACTAAAATGCAGTAGTGATTAACGATAAATATTAAAATTAATCAAAAAGATTTTATTTAAATAATAAAAACACCAAAATAATATTTATTTATTCACACTGTTTAATTGTACTCTTACGAAACACGTGTTCTAAATATAAAAATACTAGAATATACAACTTGAACATAGTTATCAATTTTCATGCATGCCACCTAGAACTAACTTCACGATGTAGAATTTAGGTGTCGGTGTGCGCGCGCATCGTAAAAATTCACTCTCATCGTTTTTATCTATCGCGCCAAAAGAAGTATAACTTCAAAAAAATACATGCCAGTAATGTATGGGAAAAGCTTCATTCCCCTTTCGCACACCTAGGCCCTGAAGTTTCGGCTGGGCGTTGATATGGCAGTCAGTCAGTTTTTCCTTTTATACAACATTAGTTTTAGTTTATATACGAAACCCGAAACACGTATCTAGTATTTATACCGACTTCAAAAAGAAGGAGGTTCTATGTTCGACTGAATGTATGTTTTTTTTTATGTTTGTTCACCCATTTCTCGGTCAATTGTGAACCGATTATGATTTTTTTTTTTATTTGCTGGTTATGCTTCCGAGTTGGTCCCATAGAAATATTGTAATGATCTTCGAAGATATGGAACAGAACTCCTCATACGATCACAGCAGAACCGTCGTAACAAGCAAAATTGCTTTGTTTATACGTGTAGTTGATGACTGACTGAAAGAAGAGAGGGAATATATAGAACTGATCTGATGATGAAACCTGAAGTTAGGCACCGGAACTCTGTAATTAATTACCCTGTAACCCTGTGTGTGTTGTATTATTACTCTGTAATTATTATTAATTGTATTATTATAATTGTATTAATCTTACCGTGTTTGGGATTATTAGAATTGTCATGAGATGCACTCTGGCTATAAGGTATTCAAGTTTGGCTGAGAGGTACTTTTTAGTGGTGGTACCATAACTAAAAAGTGTAAAATAAAAGTCGGTGTTTCTCTAATAGTTTTGTCTCTTCGTTATTTAACACCGACTTCCGAAATTAAAGTTATTTTGCACTTTTCAGTGTTTTTTTTTACATTGAAGTCGGTTGTATTTTTATTGTGAAAAGTTTTTTTTTTATGTAAAGAATCTATGTACTTTCATAACTGTTTCATGAAAAATCACAAAGTTATAAGCTTGTTATGTTACCTGGTTGTGCGTACAAATAGATGGTCACCGGACCATCCGGGCAACTGAGGGGTTATTTTGCTCCCGCACCCAACTGTGCGCTGGCGCCTAATGCCCGCTATGACCTACCGTGATCTGTGTTGTACTTAGTGTCGGTAGTGTCCAACTTGTGACCTTTTTGAAATATTTTTGGGAAATAGTATGACTTGGTGTAAAAATTATTGGAATTGATTCAGTTACTGATTCTGAACAAACTATATTCAGGTTTCGCATATACTATAAATAATGTTATATATTATATCATCCCAGATTTAAGGGTGAAGGCCTCCTCCATCTTTCGCAATTTCTCTTTGTCTCGTACTAGTCTAGTCCAAGCGGGGCAGACCACCTTAGGATGGACTATGAAAACAAAATAACTAAAAAGAATACCCCCTGTATTCTACAGGGGAATGATACAAAAAAATAAAGTAAAAAACTAAAACCCGACTACGACAAAAACAAAACGACGCTGAAAAAGTATGAAACAAGATTTTCATACTTCGAACAGAACCAAAAGAAAAGCCGTAGTCACACGTAATAGGTACCAACCGAAACACTTTAATAACGTGTGACTACGGTTTTTCTTTTTGTTCTGTTCGAAGTATGAAAATCTTGTTTCATACTTTTTCAGCGTCGTTTTGTTTTTGTCGTAGTCGGGTTTTAGTTTTTTACTTTATTTTTATTTAAACAATTTTGGTGTTAAACTTAACACATGACTTTTTGTCCGCTAGAGGGCGTCACTTTAAATTTGAGCAATATTTTCGAAATGTACAAATGTAGCCTTTTCAAATGATACCAAACACGGCGTATTTATCTCCATTTTTATTTTTTAACACATACTTTTTGTCCGCTAGAGGGCGCCATGTCAAGTTTTGTGACACGTCCCGTAGCCTATGTTCAGCGGACATTTAAGACGGTTCTAACGATACCTCATATGTCGAGTTCCGATAAGTAGATTAGGAGCTATGAGAGAACAGATGAACATACTCACATACATACATAGCCTGTCAAAATCATAACCCTCCATAGTCGGGTAAAAAAGACATATGGGTCGAATTCGGGTATTTTGGGAATGGGTAGCTCGTCGTCCGCCCGTAAAGTCCGAGCCCAAATAGTCGACGCCACGTAGTGTCCATCCGCGTCTAAAACGATGCCAGCAAAACCGTAGGGGCCCAGCAGGACCGATGCCTTCTAAGGTCACGGGGAATTTCTGAATAAAGAAACCCGTGGTTCTAGAATGAAAAAAGCAACAAAAGGACACATATGGATTTATAGTCAATAGAAGTCTGGCAGTCTGGTCCGGGTGCTTTTGCTCCACCCTAGAGCGAGAGAGGACACGGTGGAGCATACAGTAGAGTGCCCTGCTTGGGTAGAGCACCGCCGTGTCCTCATGGGGGCGATCGGTGGCAACGACCTCTCGCGCGGGGCCCTGATACAGGCCATGGTGCCGGGCGAGGAGGAACCGCAGGCGGTCGCCTCTGCGTGCGAAGCAGTAATGCTAGCAAAGGAGGTGGCCGCACGCCTGAGGGAACGGAACCTCACGCCCCAGCCACCGGAATCCCAACCAATTTCTAGTCATCGTAGCCTTGGGTTTGCGGACGGTGAGCAATGGGTAACTCGCCGTCCGTCCGGCCGTCCGATAATCGTCCGGACCTAGTTAAAGTCGTCAACGGCGCGTAGTGTTCGCGCGCCTCAAGGAGATATCAGCAAAACCGTAGGGGCCCAGCAGGGTCGAAGTCTACTGGGACCATGAATTCGTTTCTGAAAGAAAAACCCGGAGTCCTGGAACGGATGGCAACGAAGAGACATAGGAGTGGGTTTTAGTCAGTAAAAGTCTAGCACGCCCTCTCGCTCCTCCCAAGGGCGGGAGAAGTCATTGGATGAGTTCCCAACTCAAAAAAAATGTCTAAGTACTACAAATAGATACAAAAAAGGTTTACTTATAATCGTATAGATCGATTTTATCAGCCAAATAGCCAAAAATTCGAGTCCACCAACCGGAGTTAAATTAGAAAGTCGAGACTAAAAAACTGGATAAGTGCGAGTCGGACTCGCGCACTGAGGGTTCCGCATAACTTACCTATGTAAATAGTTCAATACCCGAATGGAGTCTCAAAGATTTTTCCGAAAAAGTGTCACAAAAAAGTGTTTTTTTTTTGTGACGTAACAAACACTGTTTTCAGATTTATTCCTATAAGTAAAGAAGGCAAAACGGACCACTTAACAAAAAACAGCTATAGAAAAGAAACTATTATTTTTTCTTAAACTTCTTCAAAGTAACATTAATCAATATTCATTACTCTACATTAAATACGAATCAGACTTCGATAAATTCACAGACAATGAGGAAATTTGTTGATTGTTAATACCTTCAATATCTCCATTTTACCTTCACGGGTGGGGCAAAATGGACCACACACTGATGAACTCGTTGAGTCGAGGCTTCAAAGTCTTGAGCATCGACGACGAGTTGCTAGCCTGTCGGTTTTCTACCGATTGCATTTCGGGGAGTGTGCGTCGGAATTGCATAACCTAATTCCGCCTAGCCCGTTCCATCATCGGACCACCAGGCGTACGGCAATGCGCCACCGGTACATGGTGGACATCCCACCTATACACACGAAACGTTTTGGGAACACATTCATTGTGCGTACAGCTAACGAGTGGAATTCCTTGTCTGATGGCTACAACCCGAAAATCTTTAAGTCAAGAGTGAATAGGTTACTTCTAGATAAGCGTGCTCCATCGTCGACCGCATCAGGTGAGATAGTGGTCAAGCGCGAACCTATCATGAATAAAAAAAACACGTGAAGGCAAAACAGACTTACATGAAATTAATCAGTCAGCACATTTTTCACATAAAAATACTGTTTCCCCATCCTCTCATCCCCATCTTCTACTCCTGCGCAAGCGCAGTGTGCCCATAAACGATATTTTGGAAATTGCACCTAACCCCCGCTTGACACTGTGTCCACTTGTTGTTTGTGACATAAAAGGCCGTATCTTTTTTTTTCGTTAACTTAGAAGTTTGATTTATTCACAGCTTCAAGGGACCGTAGATTTGAGTATATGGTTTTAATTTCAACTATATACCTCCCCAAGTTCTCAAGATAAAGGGTCTTGACAGACAGACTGACAGAGAACCAAGTGATCCTATATGGGTTCCGTTTTTTCCTTTAGTGGTACGGAACCCCAAAAACAAAAAAAAAACATTATAAATTCCAACCGCTCCGTAGCAACGAATCCGAAAAGCTTTATCCTTTAACCTTTTCAAACGAGACAAAAATAAATAATATTCAATTTGGGGCTAAAATTGCGCGCCACCGTAATTACTCTCATACGGGCATTGTGATGACAATAAAGAAGGCTTTCAGAGAATTTTGATCTCTATTGTTAGTCGCACAAAGGAAATTATTGCGAAAACAAGCCGAGGACAAAGGGAGCATGTAGAGAATCGTGTCACAGAAAATGTTAGGACAGAAGGTCCAGTTAAGACCTTGCTTAACGGACTTACCCTGACGTGAAATGTCAGTCGTGCGAGCGTAAGAGAGGGATGGAGCTATACACCTTATACAACATTATTTTTAGTATATACGAAACCTGAATATATTTTGTTCAGAATCAGTAACTGAATCGATTCCAGTATTTTTTACACCATGTTATATTTTTTCGCAAAATTATTTTTAAAAAAGGTCACGTTTTTACTTTTTAAACTGGAAGTACTTACCCTATGAATTTTGATTTCCTTGAGAGTCGTTTTTTGCGACATAAACAGCCGAACTTTTTTTTAGTTAACTTAAAAGTTTGATTTTTTTTCACAGCTTCAAGGGACCGCGCAGACTTGAGTATATGGTTTTAATTTCAACTCGATACCTCCACGCGTTCTCGAGATAAAGGGTCTTGACAGACAGACAGACGGATAACAAAGTGATTCTATAAGGGTTCCGTTTTTTCCTTTTGAGGTACGGAACCTTAAAAAAAACAAAGTTATACTTCTAAAGTTTTCTTCTTTGTGTCGTAATGGAAAACCGTTTGAAAATAATATGTTGTGGTAAGTCAAGAATGATGGCGCGTCGGTTAAGTCTATGATATGAGGCTTACTTTGATACAGATCAAACTTACTTGAGTGGCAGGTCTTAATTAGGGAGGTGCTTTTGTCCAGCCATCTACTAGGTAACCTGCAATGAGCTCGCGTGGTGATTTTTTTTATTTATAAATAGAATCTCGCATTCATCGGATTCCCGCAACCTTCACCAGGTCCACCTTGTAGGCCTTTCAACACTCCATCTTCCGGTACACGGTCGCCACTCCAGAACCTTTCGGCCCCAACGGCCATCTGTTCTGCAAGCAATGTGCCCTGCCCATTGCCACTCAAGTTTGGCGATTCTTCGTGCTATGTCGGCAACCTTGGTTCTCCTGCGGATATCTTCATTTCAGATTCGATCACGCAAGGAAACTCCGAGCATAGCCCTTTCCATTATCCTTTGGGTGATTTTGAGCCAACGCACAGGGCCGTTCATTGTGTGCCCTGCCCATTGCCACTTAAGTTTGGCGATTCTTCGTGCTATGTCGGCAACCTTGGCTCTCCTGCGGATATCTTCATTTCTGATTTGATCACGCTAGGAAACTCCGAGCATAGCCCTTTCCATTGTCCTTTGGGTGATTTTGAGCCAACGCACAGGGCCGTTCATTGTGGCGACATTTGGGGGAGGCCTATGTCCAGCAGTGGACGTCTATCGGCTGAAATGATGATGATTATGATAAATAGAATAGAATAGAAATACTTTTATTTGGGACAGACACAGCACAACGGTTACAAACACAAAGTAAAAAAGAAAAAAAAATACAGAATGCGCCGAGCGTGTTAGCACCGAAAGCTCAGCACTTGCTGGGCGTGAAAAATAGGCTCGCGTTTGACTACCATCTCACCTGCCCCCCTAGCCAAGTTACGATCGTTTCGTTTGCGTCGAATGCCTCGAGTAGGCCAAGCCTCCGATTCCTTTGTTCTACCGTCATCTCAACTCTCAGTCACGTGCTCAGAACAAAGGAATCGGAGACGTGGCCTACTCGAGGCGTTCGACGCAAACGAAACGATCGTAACTTGGCTAGGCGGGCTGATGACAAGAGACGATGTGATCGACGTGCGACGCGTGCCCGGCAGTAACCTATTCACTGTTGACTTAATGAACCCTTGATTGTAGCTGTCAAAAAACACAATCTCTTTTTTTAGGGTTCCGTACCTCAAAAATAAAAAAAAACGGGACCCTTATAGGATCTGTCAAGACCCTTTATCTCAGGAACGAGTGGAGATATCGAGTTGTATTTAAAACCATTTACTCAAGTCTGAGGTCCCTTGCAGCAGTGAAAAAATCATACTTCAAATTTAACGAAAAAAAAAAAAAGATTTTGAAAGAATTTGGTAGATTTTTTTCAAATTCAATAAATCTGAAAACAGAAAAATTTTTGTTACTAAAAAAAAACTTTTGTGATTCGGAAAAATCTTCGAAACTCATAATTTACTTTGTACGGAACCCTTAGACTCGCACTTGTTCAGTTTTTTTTATTATTGATAGACTAACGAGACCACTATCTACCTGATGGTAAGCAATGATGTAGCCGACGATGGAGCACGCTTGCCTAGAAGTAACCTATTCACTTTTGACTTAAAGGCCCCTAGGTTGTAGCTATCAGGAAAAACAGACTCCGGCAGGGAAATAAATGTGTTCCCGAAAGGTTTTATACGTATGGGTGGGATGTCCACCATGTACCTACCGGTGGCGCAACGCCATACGGATAGTGGATCGATGATGGAATAGGCTTAGTGGAATTAAATTGTGCAATTCCAATGTTCATTCTTCGATATGTCATCATCATCATCATCATTTCAGCCGATAGACGCCCACTGCTGGACATAGGCCTCCCCCAAATGACGCAACAATGAACGGTCCTGTGCGTCTCGCATCCATCGGATTCGCGCAACCTTCACCAAGTCATCGGTCCACCTTGTAGGGGGCCTTCCAACACTGCGTCTTCCGGTACGCGGTCGCCACTCCAGAACCTTTCGGCCCCAACGGCCATCTAACCATTTAATCTATCTTCGATATGTAACCGATAGAAAACCGACAGGTTAGCAACTCGGCGTTGATGCTCAAGACTTTGGAGTTATAACTAGACGAGTGCAATATTGCCGATGATCTTCCTAGCTCGCTTCTCAATCGACCCAAATCAAAATCAATATCAATATCAAAAATATTTTTATTTCATATAGGCCTACATGGGCACTTATAAAACGTCAGAAACTAGTGCACGGTTCCAAATTGGTCGTTTCCTATGGAGAAGAACCGGCAAGAAACTCCATGGTTACTCTTTTAAAAAAAGTGGTTGATGTTACAATATTTTCATATTACAGTATTAATTGATATTATGTACGAACAGTGTAGACCAGTCAATATTACCCAAAAGCACAATAAAAATAATCATACAAAAAAAAAGTGAGTCGTAATAGTAAGTAATCTAAGAATTCGTGGAGTGTACAGTGTTCTCACATTCACATTATAAAAAGAGGGTATATAAAAAAAAGCAAGAAAAATATGAATAATTAAACCTATCAATAAATGAGATAATTACCGTACGTAAACGACTCTAACGTATCAAACGTTAGAGTCGTTTACGTACGCTGATATTTGGTAGATTCATCCCACTCCATACACGATCGAACTTGCACTTGATAAAGGTTCTCTACGGCCTATTCCCTCATGGAGAGGAGACCTAGAGACCCAGCAGTGGGAACATTATAAGGGTGATTATGTTTATGTTATGTATACACTAAAGTCTTAGTGCCATCCATAAGCCACCAGTGGTAATACCTTCAAAATAAAAGTCACCTGCGACCAACGGCCCATCAAAACGGTCATATGTAATGATATAACCATAAATACGGACTGTGCCGCAATAAAAACGGTGTTATTGCGAGTTGTGCGGTATTATTTCGAGTTGGGGAAAGATCAAGTGCTATAATAGAAAATCAATTTCTCACCCATACATACACAGCAAGCGGTCGCCCCCTTCTGGGCAGCAATAATCTTAGCGAAGGAGGCGGCCGCACGCGTGTGGGAACGGACTTCCTCACGCCCCAGCCACCGGGATCCCTACCCCGATTTCCAACCACCGTAGGCGTGGGCTTGCGGACGGCGAGCAATAGGTAGCTCGCCGTCCGGCCATCCGACAACTGTCCTGAAAAGAAAACTCGGAGTCCTAGAACGCAAGGCAAAGAAGTAACCACTCCTTAGCTGTACGCACAATTAATTAATAATGAATGTGTTTTGTGCGTATGTATGGTTTTTTTTTAGGTGGGAAATCATCCAATGACTTCCCCCGCACTAAGATGGGGTGGGAAGATGTTTCAGACTTTTACATGCTAAAACCACACCTTTGTCCTTCAGTTGTCCAAAGGTTCTGGGACCGTGGGTTTCCTTTTCACAAATTGCTCGCAGCTCGGCAGCGGCCCTACAGGGTAGTGGCCCTGTACGGCCGCTGCCGGTTTAGCTGATATCTCTTTGAGGCGAACACTATGCGACGTCGATGACTCCGGTTACCGGACGGCCGAACGGCGAGCTACCTATGCTTGAGAGGACTTACTGCTACGATAATCGGGTAGAGTAAGGCCTACTTTCCACGGACGCGCAGCTTCAAAGACGCGTATTCGTCATTATAAGCTTTTTTTTGGTGGGAAAATCATCCAATGACATCCCCCGCTCAAGAGGGGCGGGGCGGGAAATAGTATCAGACTTTTGCTGACTAAAAACTCACTCCTGTTCCTTCGTTGCCTTTCGTACCGGGGACGAGTCTTCCTTTCAGAATCAGACCCTTGGCCCCAGTAGGCTTCGATCCTGCTGGGCCCCTACGGTTGCTGACATCTCCTTGAGGCGCGCGTGGAACAGTACGCGCCGTCGACGACTTGGGCTCGGTCCGGGCGGTTACCGGACGGTCGGACGGGGAGCTACCCATTGCTCGCCGTCCGCAAGCCCGCGCCTACGGTGGCCGGAAATCGGGATCGGGATCCCGGCGGCTGGGGCGCGAGGACCGTTGCCTCGCGCGTGCACGTGCGTATTCCTCCTTTGCTAGCATTAATGCTTCGCAGAAGGAGGCGACCGCCTGCCACTCCTCCTCGCTCCGGACGATGGCCTGTACCAAGGCCCGGCGCAAGAGATCTCCGCCGGCGATCACCTTCACTCGGAACGGACACGGCGGTGCTCTGCCCAGGCGGGGCACACCTCCACCGTATGCTCTACCGTGTCCTCTGGGCGGTATCATTATACGCTTGGTGTACGCCTGCGTGAAGCTTACATACTAAACTATGAAACTCTATCGACAAAGCGGCAGCGTCACCGTCGTGCTGTGTCATGTCGTTGCCAAGCGTACAACGAATACGCGTCTACGAAGCTACGCGTCCGTGGAAAGTACGCCTAAATGTTCTAAAATTCAATTGAAAGATTCGACCTAAACAGCGACAGAAAGTTAAATGAAAGCTTATATAAAAACGTAGACTTCTATTTAATTATCTATTTACCTATGTACATAGGATATAGACCGCTGACCTACATAACAAAATAAACAGTCATCTGTTGACCTACTTCATAAACAGCTTATCTTTATTTAAGTAATCTTTGCAATAACAACAACAAATCTATATATATAAAAGCGAAATAACACTCACTGATTAATCAAGAAATCTCAGAAACTATCTACAAACTTAAAATTTGGCAGGTAGGTTCCTTATAGGGTGTAGACATCCGCTAAGAATGGATTTTACGAAACTCCACCCCTAAGGGGGTAAAACGGGAGTTGGAAGTTTGTATGGAGAAACTTACTTTTACGCGGGCGAAGCCGCTGGCAGAAGCTAGTAATAATATATACATAACAAACCTGTACCATGATGTTTAAAGTAAGATTGTTTCATTCTTATTTCCAGTGTGGGTAAGAGATGGCGCTAGACAACCTGTATAGCTCTTTCTCTTACCCACACTGAAATAAGAATGAAACAATCTTACTTTGAACGTCATGGTAACACCAGGGGACGTACTCGGCGAGCAATGTACCGATAGTCGTGTCAGCTAATGGCTTAATAGCTATAGCAACTTGGAATGCAAAGGGCAAAGAAGCAACATAGACCTGAGTTGTTTTTGGACACGCCCTCTCGCTCCACCCTAGAGCGAGAGAAGTCATTGTACCTATCCCACCTCAAAAAAGCCTTTTAAGAGAGGTCGGAATTAGGTAGTACTTGATGTACTTGCATCAAAATGCTGATATTAATATGGATCTTCCCGGGATTTCTAATGAAAAATCCCGTGCGGCCAAAAATATTACAAATAAAACAAAGATAATTAACATACAATTTTTATTAGTATTTTTCATTGAAAAAGATCTCTCTACGTCAACTGAGGTAAGGCCACATGGGTAAGGCTAACAAATTTATACACTTCCTCCTCCTCGTCATTAATGCAGAAATAAATTATTTCTGCTATATTTCTGATAGTGTCATAGAAAAATTACTGCTCTTTAAAATTAATCTCGGGATTTGAGGCATATCCACTTTATTCTTTCGCTGTATAAAATCAGTATAAGTACATAAATAACTCTACCTAATTCCAACCTCTGCATATAACATTACATGTTCTTGAAATAAGAAGATGGTTTGAAAGAGTTAGCGCGGCTCTGGAACGCAAAGGGCAACTCAAGAAACACAGGTGGGTTTTAGTCAGTAAAAGTCTGACACTCCCTGTCGCTCCACTCGCAAGATGATTTCCCACTTCAAAAAGTGGGTATTACCACACCTAGACACAATTATATATAATTGATATAAACTAGAGCTTGACTCACGCGATCCCACCTGATGGTAAGCAGTGATAGCATCGATGATGGTGAAGCGCACTAGTTTATTAAGAACCTATTCCGACTGGCCTGTTGGTCTAGTGGTTAGTGGCCCTGACTGCAATGACGGAGGTCGTGGGTTCGATTCCCATCCAGGACAAATGTTTGTGTGATGAGCACAATCATTATTTTGTTCTGTGTCTGGGTGTAATTTATCTATAATATGTATGTATTTATTTAGAAATATTTAAGTATGTTTATCTGTTGTCTAGTACTCATAACACAAGCTCTGCTTAGCTTGGGGCTAGACGGCGTTGTGTGATAGTTGTGTGAATATTATTATTATTATGTGTATTATTATAATATAATATATCTTTTAATTATCTCAGGACCCTGAGGTCCTGGACCTTTGGGAGGCGTACGAGGGGCCGAAGCCAACTCGCAGAGGCCCTTTAGATAATTATAATGGAACATGATACCAACCGACGATTATCCCTGTATGCGCTATGCTAGTGCACCCAAGGACAACCCCCGGTTATTGAAAGACTGTTGCGACATATGGAGAACAAAGATAATAGGGCTATGGTTTTTGGAGTCTTAAGTGGACTGGTAACATGGAACTATGTCAAGACTATGGCCCCTGCCTGAACAACGTTATTAATATGCATCGAAAAAAGGCAGGGGGTGACTTGCACACTCAATAAATGGGCCCCCAAAAACGGCCGCTAGCACGAAGTGACGTAGCAACAAGAGGGCAACATATCCTGAGGTGCTTGAGGAGTGGAGAGGTATACCACGGCTATCAGGACAATCCCGGAAGTACGGTCAAGATCCCTACCAGCACCTTACTGGATTATACATCCTTCTCCCGAGCACGTTTGCTCTTGCGAATCTCCACTCAAGCCAGCCAATAAAGGCAAGAGAGAGGTGGGAGCTCAGTTCCTCGTCAGTGTTCACTACGGCCGGCCAATAAAGGCAAGCCGGAGATGAAGAACAAGAATTCTCCCGGGAGATCGGGTCCGTGGGGTCGCTAATGCCCAACAGTTCGCCACAAAACTGCCCTGCGGAATTATTATTATTATATTATTCACTCTAGCCTTGAAGACACCTGAATTATAATCGGACGGGAAGACCGCAGCTGGCAAATTGTACAAATAAAACCTCTGTTTTCTTCCTACATATATAAGACAGCTCTCTCAGCCGTACTTAAGCTGTAAAAAAGCCATTAAACATGAACTTAAGCACTGAAAACGCGTTCTTTACAAGCTAATAACAAGTACTTAGGGGATTTAAACACGCTGCCAACTTAAGGCGTATAATCCCGTGAACATCTGGCCGGAATAAACCTTTCGAGTAGGTACCGTAATTAGAGAAATAATAGAAAGACAATGAGCGAGCTTTCGCTTGGGATTTAATAATGAATTAAATGAACATATTTTACTGGCTTGTTCTTCTAGTGGTTAGTGGCCCTGACTGCTATGCCGGAGGTCGTGGGCTCGATTCCCACCCAGGACAATGAACACGATCATTTGTTCTGTGTCTGGATGTTATTTATCTATATATGTATGTATTTAGAAATATGTAAGTATGTTTATCAGTTGTCTAGTACTCATAACACAAGCTCTGCTTAGCTTGGGACTAGACGGCGTTGTGTGGTAGTTGTGGAATATTATTATTATTATATACTCGTACTGCCGAGCATCTGTACATTTAATCCCGGCCAGCTGCGCCCGGATTGAGCCCCGCTGACCTTTAAATCCATATTTTTTTTGCGAAATATTGATTGATTTACATATTATTATGCTACATTCTGAAGAACTCTTAACCAGCTTTTTTTATGTATACATATATTTCTAAAGATTAAAGCCGTTTGAAAGGAGTAGGGAAAACAAGCGAAAAAATATCATGTTGTTAATTTTTTTTGTTTTGGCAAATTAATAGTCTTACGAAATAATCATATTATGTTGGTAATGTACATGAATCTATAATACACTTTTTTTTTCCAAACCTATTGACGTAGCCGTTACCGAAGAGTAGGCTTCAGAAAGTCACTGTCACACAGGCAATTTTGTCTGAAAGGGCCCTTCAGCCACTAGATGTAGTACAAATTTTGAAAATGGAAAACAAATTATTTGTATCTACTGTTTTATAGCACTGCTCGGGAGTTAGGGCCTTAACGGCAAGAACGCGAGTAATTATTTTCTGTGCAAAATATTTTTCTTATGTTGGTAACAGGTGTACCCGTTTGGATAGTCTTCAAACCATTTGTAGATACGTTGCCAACTTGAGAAATGAATTTAAAATTTTCATGTGTTTGAGAATAAACATTTTGGACCGTCGTTTGTTTTTTAGGGTTCCGTACCTCAAAAGGAAAAAAGGAACCCTTATAGGATCACTTTGTTGTCCGTCTGTCTGTCTGTTAAGACCCTTTGTCTCGGGAATGCGTGGAGGTATCGAGTTGAAATTAAAACTATATACTCAAGTCTGCGGTCCCTTGAAGCTGTGAAAAAATCAATCTTCTAGGTTAACCAAAAATAAAGATATACTTAGCTGTTTATGTCGCAAAAAACGTATATTTCGACACTCTCAAAGGAATCAAAATTCTAGAGTACTTCCCGTTGACCCAGAATCCTGAAATTAGGCATAAAGCAAGGTCTTATTTGTTGTTACCTCATAAAAAAAGATATTTTTTAGCGATTCGGAAAAATTGAGACTCCATTCGGGTACTGAACTGTTTACATAGGTAATTAGGTAAGTTTGTACGGAACCCTCAGTGCGCGAGTCTGACTCGCACTTACCACCGGTGCAAAACGCCTGCGCCCGTTTCTGCTTTAACATTCCACCTAGAACTCACGTGACACCATTTTTGAATAAGCACTCAATCCTGAAGATGAAGTCGCGTCGTAAGTTGCACTTGGCTTGCCTACTTTTTGGAGTCATAAAGTACAAGCAACCGACCTACTTGTACGCCAAACTGAATTGGATCACTAGTAGAAGGGAATGCACCAGCAGACAGTGCTCGCAGCAGCTTTCCACGCAACCGCACAAGACAGCGGCTTTTAGAGGCAGTTTTAGGTACGCGGCATCCAAGTGTTGGAACAATATTCCCCCGCCAATAAGGAATATCAAATGTCTCGATACCTTCAGGACTCGACTACGGCAGTTTCTGATTGCCTCGCAAAAGGAACTGGGCATGACAGTTTCGAACACGTCCATTATATAGCTGGATAGCGTGTTCTGGACAAACGCTAAAATTATATGTTTTTTTTCTAACACACATACACACACTTACTGGAGATAGGAACCATACAACTACACATCACAATAAGCATAATTATATTGTTCACGTACATAATAATTTGAACCTTTTACTCTAAAATAAATTCACAATGCTACAACACTATGCCACCAACGTCGGACACCAAATCTGTTAAATTGTGGGTATACCGTACACTTACACAACTTTCTCTACACATAACACTTACACTACATAACACGGACATAGCACTTTTTCCACAAATTCAGCTCGACGTCCGTATGCCACTACAGGGACCCAGCAGAATACCAGCGTCAGGCATATTTGCCTGACAGATGCTGAGTTGGGCTCCCATTTGATGCAGCCTTGAAGCGCACACCGCACTATGCTATCTTATTGTTTGTCTCACAAAACTTTTACTAAGTACCTACCTATGTTTTTGTATTTAATTTTTTAACGTGTTTTTTTTTTTGTATTTCAATGTAAGTACTTGTAACATTCATGTCTGTGATTGTTTACATTTTTTATTTTTATTTTTTTGTTAATTTAAGTGCTTAGTTTTATGTTTGTAATTTTGTTGTGCTTTTGTGAAGGTACTATTTGTTAATTTTCTGTGTTGCATCAAATAAATGTTTTATCTATCTATCTATCTATCTACCCAGTTTTTTTTTCCTTCTATTGACTTAAAGGTAACCGTCATTAGTTTATGTTAAAAGTCTCACATTTTCGGCCAGTATTAATGTGTAGTTTGCGTTGCCCAGAATTATCTACCGTAATATTACCGCGATGTACCGGTACAATCTTCATCATCATCATTTCAGCCGAAAGACGGCCACCCTTTGACTTAGACCCCCCACGTTTCGCCACAAAGAACGGCCCTGTGCGACTCGCATCCATCGCATTCCCGCGAGTCACACCAGGTCATCGGTCCACCTTGTGGAAGGCCGCGCCAACGCTGCGTCTTTCGGTGCGCGGTCATCACTCCAGAACCTTTTGGCCCCATCGACCATCTGTTCTACGAGCTACCTTTTGGCCCCATCGACCATCTGTTCTACGAGCTACCTTTTGGCCCCATCGACCATCTGTTCTACGAGCTATGTGCCCTGCCAATTGCCACTTAAGTTTGGCGATTCTTTATGCTATGTCGGCAACCTTGGTTTTCCAGCGGATATCTTCATTCCTGATTCGATCACGCAAGGAAACTCCTAGCATAGCACTTTCCATTGCCTTTTGTGTGACTTTAAGCCTTGTGATGAGGCCCATTGTGAGCGACCACGTTTTGGCGCCATAATTATGTCATCACTGGCAACACGCACTGGTCATTGAGACTCTGTGGTATGTTTGACGAGAAGATACCTCGCAGCTTCCCGAACGATACCATGTATTCAACGGTTGTCCTCTTTCTCGAAATTAGATCTACCTACCCAACTGAACTGTCTGTCCGCGATAAACGTAATCGTCCACAACTTCGAATGTAGAGTCTCCGATCTTGGTAGGAGTGGTTGCTACATGGTTTCATTTTAAGATCCACTCTTTCGGAAGCTCTACTGAGTTCCTCCGTAGTCACAGTCAAGAATAAGTAGATAAGTAAAGTTTATAATTGGGAAATTTGAGCTCACTGGCGTATTGGATCAAGAAATTGTGGACAATTTTATTTACCTGGCCACCAATATCAGTAACTATGATTCGTGCGAGAAGGAAGTTCGCAGGAGAATTGGCATGGCTAAGAGCGCCATGTCTCAGCTTGACAAAATCTGGAGGGATCGCAACATCTCCGTAAAGTCCAAAACCAAACTGGTACGGACCCTGGTCTTCCCGATCTTTTCATACGGCGCCGAAACTTGACGCTAAAAGCTGCAGACCGCAAACGCCAAAGCGTCAATACGCTTTTGAGATGTGGTGCTGGAGAAGGATGCTCCGTGTACATTGGACAGCATTTCGGAGCAACGTATCCATTTTGCGAGAACTCAAAATCTGCTCGCGGTTGTCATCATAGTGTCTACATAAGATTCTACAATACTTCGGTCACATTGCAAGGAAAGACGGT
This sequence comes from Mythimna impura, assembly GCA_905147345.3. Taxonomy (NCBI): domain Eukaryota; kingdom Metazoa; phylum Arthropoda; class Insecta; order Lepidoptera; family Noctuidae; genus Mythimna; species Mythimna impura. Next base: position 13,212,336 of record LR990369.1, read on the forward strand.
GGCAACCTCGAAAGGCTCATCGTGGCCGGTAAAGTGAATGGGAATAGACCTCGTGGCCGCAGCCCAATGCGTTGGTTTGACCAGATCCGCACTGCTCTTGACTCTTTGCTATACAATGCCCTTCACACCGCCAGAGACAGAAGGAGATGGAAGAATATCGTTCGAATGAAAGTGATGAAACAGGGAGGTCACAACCCTCAGCATTGAGGAGTACGACGCAAGGAGGAGGAAAGTTTATTATTATTAAATTAAGTCCATACTTGATCATTCGATTTAAACTCTCATCGCCTGAGGGATGTAGCCTCATCATTTCAATGCAATATTAAAATAGGAAACTTCTTTACACAACGATCTTCCGACTTTCTCGGAGTTTGCTTTATTTTAATTTCAAAACTTTTGCGTGCTCATTCATGCTCCATTACATCTTCATCCATTATTTATAACTCTTTTAGAGGGGGAGTACCTACCCAAAAAAATATTTGTAGAATAACTCTGCTGATTTTATAAAGACTGCTGATAAAGTACAATATTATTTACGATTCGTAATACAAAACGATCTATTAATAGTCAGATCAAGCGGGTTGGCAATCGCAGTGAGGGTTCTTGCATAAAAGTAAAACGGGGGTTGGACGCACAGGACCGTTTATTGTGGCGACACTTGGGGGAGGCCTATGTCCAACAGTGGACGTCTTTCGGCTGAAATAATGATGATGATATCTCTTCTTGTATTCGCCTTTTTCTCTCTCTTTTATTGCACCTACCACTATTTTACTCTGCATCACCCAAAGGTTGACTGCTAGAAAATGCCTAAGGTATTAAATCCGCCTTTGTACTTTTGTGCGCTTATAGCAAATATTGGAACCTGAATAATAATACTCTTAAAAATAGTTCTAGCCATTGTCCCTACACTTCCGTCAAAACGCCCGTGAAACGTCCGTGATTTGATTTGAAGCCAAAGTCGTTGGTAAAATCACAGAAAATACGAATATTGCAATAGAACATATTCACCGGCGCAAACACAACAAAGTTACGTTGACGTTTGACGTCATGTTTGACAACTTTGACAAATGATGACATGTATAAACCTGACACAATGTCTTTTTAGCCAAATATCCATACTTAACCAGTGAGAGTTGTTAATAAATGAATAAAATGCATTTTTCTCAGTTTTCAAATTGTAAGTTGGTTTTTTTTTCGTGTTTATGTTTCACGGTAAAATATATTGTTATTTTACCATGAAACATAAACACGAAAAAAAAACCAATTTACAATTTGAAAACTGAGAAAAATTCATTTTTCATATAAACAGTTGACTGTAACGCGTAGGCCTAGAAGTGGGCATTCTCCTTTTACAAGTTTATCCAAAACGATTAAAATTAATTCAAAACGAAACTTCAAAATGGGACCTGGGCCCACAATTGGGCCAGAGGCAGGGCCAGGTAAATAGCCATGAATGCTGATCTCACTCACGGGGCCAATCTATCAATATTGATTTAGACGTGAAACAATACGAAACGATACATGAATGGAGTAACTTTGATTGGAAATAAAATGGCGGAACGTATGGTTGTATTTATTTTGGTCCTGGTGCTATAGTTTTAGGAGGATGAAAGGTAAGTTTCTGTGTTGAAATAGGAGAGAATATTGATGGTACGCTTGGCGTAGTTAATATAATAGATATAATATTCCACAAATATCACACAACGCCGTCTAGTCCCAAGCTAAGCAGAACTTGTGTTATGTGTACTAGGCAACTGATAAACATACTTATATATTTCTAAATACATCCATATTATAGATAAATTACACCCAGACACAGAACAAATGATCGTGCTCATCACACAAACATTTGTCCTGGGTGGGAATCGAACCCACGACTTCCGGCTTAGCAGTCAGGGCCACTAACCACTAGACCAACAGGCCAGTCAAAATTATGGATAGGTAGTTGTTCCGGGTTTAGGTAAGTATTACATGTTTGTGAAAATACCCACAGTAATAAAGGTGTAATTCCTAGTGTCGGGTTAAGTTTTTTTTTTAAATATAGCCGAACATAGTCATGTTTATAATGTTCACTTATGTCAAATCAGTGAGCAGTGGTGGCCGAGTGGTAACGGCTCCGACTTACGAGTTGTAGGTCGCGGGTTCAAACCCAGCCAGGCGCATTACTTTGTGTAATTTATTTTCACCACTGCTCTCAAAACGGTGAAGGAAAACATCGTGAGGAAACCGGCATGTCCTAGAACCAAAAATTCGAAGACATGTGACATCCACCAACCCGCACTGGGCCCGCGTGGTGGATTACGGCCCATTCCCTCTCCTAGAGAGGAGGCCTGAGTCCCAGCAGTGGGAACATTATAAGGCCGACTATGCTATGCTATGTCAAATCGTATGGGGAAAAAAGAGGTTGCCCATGACCGTCACCAGAGGGACTTTTAAAATTTTCTTAAGTTTTATTTTTGCATTTTGAAGTTCAGTATCGGATAGTAAGGAAAAAAAATATTTGCGGTAATGTCATGTGTGTATTTACACAATTATCTATACAGCATTAGTTTTAGTAGGTATATGCGAAACTCTAAACACGTGTCTAGTATTTTTATGTAAAGAATCTATGTACAAAATTTCATAAATGTATCATGAAAAATCACAAAGTTATAAGCCTGTTATGTTTCCTGGTTTTCCGCACAAATACATGGTTACTGGGCCATCCGGGTGACTGAGGATTTGTTTTGCTCTCGCACTCAGCTGTGCCCGTGCCATCATCCAAAACGCGGGCCCAGTGCGGGTTGATGGATGTCACATCTTCGAATTTTTGGTTCTAGGACATGCTTCCTCACGATGTTTTCCTCCACCGTTTTGAGAGCAGTAGTGCTGAAATGAATTACACGAAGTGTAGCGCCTGGCTGGGTTGAACCCGCGACCTACAACTCGTAAGTCAGGACCGTTACCACTGAACCACCACTACTCACCAATTACCTTAATCAATTCAATTCAATTCAAATCATTTCTGTGGATCATAGGTTCATAAGATGTTTTAGTTACAGGTTCTGCTATGGCCCGCAAATGTGACTAATATTCTTATTATTAACTAGCTTTTTCCCGCGGCTTCGCTCCCGTCAACTGACTACTATATCCTACTCTACCCAACTCTATCCTACTCTACCTTACTCTAACCTACTCTACCCTACTCTACCCTACTCTACCCTACTCAAAAAAAAAAGTATCCTATGTCCGTCTCCTGGTTCTAAACTACCTTCCCACCAACTTTCAGCCAAATCGGTTCAGCCGTTCTTGAGTTATAAATAGTGTAACTAACACGACTTTCTTTTATATATATAGATTTGGTAAGTACATAGTTAATAAATAAATCAAATTGTCATGAAATACATTAAAATCAAATTAGCAAAATATTTAGGTCAAATTATAAAGTAAGTAGTCATATTACAATATAATAGTCTATAAAACAACAACAGTGCTTCATAATGCTTTTGGTTTGAATTAATAATCCGGCTGATTCAATATCTTGTTATTTAAAGATTCTTTTATCTAGTAATAACATTTACTTATCAATAATTCGAGTAGTTTTTATTTAAAGATATTCATGTCGCTCATATTTTTCTGAATGAAGGTGGAAGATTATTGAAGATACAAGGGCCCATACAAGCATACTTGCTGGCGCCATATCAAGTTTTGTGACACGTCACGTAACCTATGTTCAGCGGACAATTAAGACGGTTCTAACGATACCTCATACGTCGAGTTCCGATAAGTAGATTAGGAGCTATGTGGGAACAGATGAACATACTCACATACATACATAGCCTGTCAAAATCATAACCCTCCTTTGGCTTTGCCGTAGTCGGGTAAAAATCACATAATTTGCATAATTAGATCTCGGGGCAAAAATCACGCTAACGATATTTTAGAGCAAAATTACGGGTTAATAAAATAAAATTACCCAATTAAAATCATAGCTTATTCAAATTATGTTGAAATTTGAACCACTTCAATTGGTTGTAGCTACAATTAATGAATTAAATTCAGTACTAATTAACCATACGCTAGCGTATTTTAACAATTATTAAAATTGTATTCCACAAATTATATTATCGAATTCATGAAAGTTCATTTAACCTTTTGAGTGCGTAATTAGAGACACAATAGTAAGACAATGGCGCGTGAACGCCGGCGTTAATGCGGGGATCAACAGCTTAAATGAAAATGATAGGTTATTAGAAAATATATATTTAATGATACAATTTACGCAACCTTCGAAAATAAATATTGAGAGTAAATAAATTTTCATGGTGAAATGAGTGGAAATCGTTGGACAACCCGAAGTATGGCGAATGTCTCCTTACGTTGTTAACACCACTACGGTCCGGACTAAGCGTTTCGCCTCATCGTTTATACCGCGTATATCGAAGGACTGAAATAATTTGCCTGCAGCGGTCTTCCAGTCCGACTATAATGTAGGTGTCTTCAAGGCTAGAGTGAATAGGCTCTTAATAAACTAGTGCGCCTCACCATCAACGATTGCATCACTGCTTATCATCAGGTGGGATCGCAGTCAAGCACTAGTTTATATCAAATTAAAAATTAAAAAATAACTAGATTCCGTTGGTCTTATGTAGGTATGAGACAACACATACCTATGCATAATACACCTAATTAGCATCATTTTTTTTTTCTGACTGACTAACTTATCTTGACATTTCAAAAGTGCCTGTAAATGGTTTATTTGAAAGAAAATGCTTTTGAATCTTCGAATCTTTATGTTATAAAAACAAAATATTCTACTAATTGGAACCACTTCAATTGCAATGCCCATATTCGAGTTTTTGATGCCGTTGTAATCTGAAAAAAATCATCTTAATCTTTTTGTTGAATCTGTAAACAGTAAAATATTCATTTTACTGTTTAAAATATATAATTTATATAAACAGTAAAATATTCATTTTACTGTTTATAGATTCAACATTTTTTTTAGGGTTCCGTACTTTGATCGGAAAAACCATTACACTAAAAAAATTGTGGTATTTTTGCTTGTTGCTTAACTAAGTCTCCGGTAAAGAAATTTCCTACTCTTATGTGTTTAAAGTATTTATTTATCCTTAATTTTAAATCTCACGTAAGGAATAATACCATACTCTTATGAGAAACAAATATTCTAATGGAAGTATAGATACCGGCACGGATCTTGAGCGCTAACTTCTACAGTTCTACTTGCGCAGAAGCACGCAGAAGTGAAATATCGGGTCTCTTTAGTGGTATGAAGAGAGATGCGGGGGCGGGGAGTGCAATCCTTATACAGTGATTGGCTCGCCGATATGGTACGAAGCGATGCCCGCTCTTTCGCCGCGCGCTCAAGATTCGTGCCGCTATCTGTACTTATCATATTAACTATAATATATATAACTTATTATATATCTATTATATACCAGAGATGCATTACTATACTATGTTGCTATTGGGTTTTATATAAATCGTGTTTTTTTTTACACAAATGTATGGGAATACCTATTTTCACGCGGACGAAGCCACTGGCAAAAGCTAGTCCACCATATTACTACTGAACTAAATAGCATAGCCAACATCAAAGAGGGGCAGGTATGTCACGCGTTCATACTAATCGTGTGTGCGAGAGCCAAACGGCCGACATGAATGGGAACGACGCAATAATACAGACATCAATGACATACCACCGCCATACAAAGAAAGGATCGAAAGATAAATTAATCGTTTATTGGCATAGGTAAATACAATAGACAGGCTATTGGGCAGACTGTTGCTGACTGAAAGACACCCATGTGCCTTTGCCCTATGCGTTCTAGGACCACGGTAAATCTTTTTTCAGGGTTCCGTACCTCAAAAGGAAAATATGGAACCCATATAGGAATACTTTGTTGTCCGTCCGTCTGTCTGTCTGTCTGTCAAGACTCTTTATCTCGGGAACGCGCGGATGTATCGAGTTGAAATTAAAACCATGTACTCAAGTCTAAACAGTTCAATTCCCGAATGTGGCGCAACGCCATAGGCGTCTAGTGGTCCGATGATGGAACGGACTTGGCGGAATTAGATTGTGCAATTCCAATGCACACTCCCCGAAATGTAAACGATAGAAAACCGACAGCAGGCTAGCAACTCGGCGTCGATGCTCAAGACTTTGTAGTTTTGACTTGACAAGTGCATTATTGCCGATGATTCTCTTGGCTCGCTTCTCAATCGACTCTAGTGCATCAAGTTGGTATTTGGCAGACCCATCCCAAAGATGAGAGCAGTACGCCATATACGATCGAACTTGCGCTTGATAGAGGTTGAGCAGCTGTTCCGGTGTGAAATACCGTCTCACCTTTGCTACGATCCCCAATTTTTTGGCAGTCAGTTGAGCTTTTGTCTCGATGTAAGAACCGTTTCAAACGTTCACTGTCTTTTTTAGAGTTCCGTACCCAAAGATTAAAAACGGGACCCTATTGCTAAGACTCTACTGTTCGCCTGTCTGTCACCAGGTTGTATCTCATGAACCGTGATATCTAGACAGTTGTTTTTTGTTTTGATAACCTGTCTTGCGTTCTGCAAGACAAGTTTTAACGTTTGCCACGTCAGCTAGTAGGTGTCGCCATCTATACTTATATTTCTCATCTTAAATCAATTCATAAACTGAAGTCAAGTCCTCAAACAGGACAATAGCTTCCTCATTCCCTTCCCCCAAACGACTTACTAACAGGCGTCCACCATTTGTCTTTGTTGTGGACCTAACAATTAATATTCAGCGGTCAAAAGCAATTAGAAGGTCGCTGTTTAATTAAGTTTCAATGTACTTTGGACTTAGCAGATGATTTATGACTGGGTAACAAGATTCTGGTTGTAAGTAGTGGTGGCCCGGTGGTAACGGCTCCGATTTACGAGTTTGTAGGTCGTGGATTCAAACCCAGTCAGGCGCATTACTTTGTGTAATTTATTTCAGCACCACTGCTCTCAAAACGGAGCAGGAAAACATCGTGAGGAAACCAGTAAGTCCTAGACCCGAAAATTCGAAGATATGTGTCATCCGCCAACCCGCACTGAGCCCGCATGGTCGGCCCATTCTATCTCCCAGAGAAGAGGCCTGAGTCCCAGCAGTGGGAACATTAAAAGGATGCTTTATGCTTATGCTAACCGGGTTCTGAAACGCTGCGTACCTTTCTTGGATGATACCTATTTTCTCGTCTGACATACTTACCACAGTGTCTCACGAAGAAAGTCAATGACTATGACACTAAAACGTGGTCGCTGACAATGGTCCCTATCAAGGAAGCATGAAAGGCACCCAAAGGGCAATGGAAAGGTTTTATGACTAGGTAACCAAGTTTTGAAACGCTGCGCCGTATTTTCTCGTCCGGTATACCACAGTGTCTCAACGACGAAAGTCTATGGCGAATGCTTGTTGCCAGTGATGATATATGACTCTGAAACGTGGTTGCTCACAGGGCAATAGAAAGGGCTGTGCTCGGAGTTTCCTAACTAAAGTTTACTACTAAACTAACACAAATTAAAACATATAACGTAAAAAACTACATATAAAAGAAAACAATGAAACATAATTATCATCTAACTTATATTACTTAAAAAAATATTATGTTATACTCAAGTGTAATATTTTTTAAAGAAAAATTCATCAATCATTCGACTTCTATTCATAAGCGATAGGTGGCGCTAGTGGTTCCACGAGCTTTAGATATCCGTTGTATTGTAGATATTAAGTAATAACTTATAGTATTAGAGTTTATGCATTTGTATTGTATAAATAAATCATAATAACTGTTAAAATTGAAATGTTTATTTATAGATAAGCCCTAATGTATATTAGTTAGTCAATTGATGTTACGTACTGTTTACTTTACTCTGATTGGTCAGTTAGTCGACTGAGTGTTTATTAAAGTTTGTGGTGGGGAACGTTGAGTTTGTAACTGTCACTTTGTAAAGAGTCAGTCTGCTTTGAGTTGTTGAACAGTGAACTTCACATGTCCTACCAATCTGTGTATTTGTTACTGATTGTTAATAGAATGATAAATATGAAACTGTGTTGATCAAAGTAGGCTTGCCTAACTATCGATAGTTGATGTATCAATAGTTGACCTCGAAAAATAGTCACAATATCGATAGCGCCCTATCGATACTATTGAAATTTTACAATACTATCGATACTACCGATAGTATCTATCCAAGAAATTGAGCAATACTATTGATAAAGTGCAATATTATCTATAGTATCGATACTATTGGGTATAGATACTATCGATAGCATCGATACTATCACTATTATGGTGTATTTTACTGCAATCACTGTCGATACTATCGATAGTATAGATACTATCGATAGTTTTACTACATCGATATTTTACCAAAATTCAATAGTATCGTGTTGGATTCAAACTATTTCAAACCTTTATTAGCGACTTATGCAGAAAAAGTAAACCATCGAATTTACTAATTAATAATATTATCTTTGTTACTGTGACTGTTTTTTTTAAATGGGTAAGTAATAAATAATCCTTACAACATTGTATATTTTTACTTATAATAAATACAATTATTACGCTTATGATGAAGGGCGGCATTTTTTACGTTTTTTGCATATTACAACGCTGTTTTATGTTGTAAGTTCATAAAGAAATAATTGCCGACTATATTGTTGATATATTTACATAATAATAATCATGAACTAATAATGTTGACTAAAATTCCGGTGCAATACTATTGAACTTTGGGTTAATATCGATGTAGTAAATCTATCGATAGTACCGATAGTATCGATAGTATCGACAGTGATTGCAGTAAAATACACCATAATAGTGATAGTATCGATACTATCGATAGTATTGCACTTTATCAATAGTATTGATCAATTTCTTGCATAGATACTATCGATAGTATCGATAGTATTGTAAAATTTCAATAGTATCGATACGGCTATCGATATTCTGACTATTTTTCGAGTTCACGATAGTATTGACAACTTATCAATAGGATATCGATAGTAAGGCAACACTAGATCAAAGTGAATGAAATATTTGTATAACTGAAGCTTGAAGTTTACGATTCATCACACATGCATAGTCCACCACACAAGAACATCACGCTGTAAGTACACAACGCACATAAATAAGGAAGTATATCAAATAAATATTATAAATACATAGCACGTACACTTGAATTCAACCGCTGTCTGATACGATTGTACTTGAAATTAATTTTGTGACGCAAGTTATGTGCGGAGGCGAGTAAACGAGTGTGTTTTTTTATTGTTGATAGGTTCACGCTTGATCGCTATCTCACCTGATGGAAAGCGACGATGCGGTCGACGATAGAGCGCGCTTACCTAGAAGTAACCTATTCACTCTTGACTTAAAGATTGCCGGGTTGTAGCCATCTGGAAACACAGACTACGGCAAGGAATTCCACTCCTTAGCTGTACGCACAATGAATGTGCTCCCAAAACGTTTCGTGCGTATAGGTGGGATATCCACCATGTACCGGAGGCGCATTGCCGTACGCCTGGTGGTACGATGATGGAAAAGGCTAGGCGGAATTAGGCTATACAATTCCGACGCACACTCTCCGAAATGCAACCGGTAGAAAACCGACAGGCTAGCAACTCGGCGTTGATGCTCAAGACTTTGAAGCCTCGGCTCGACGAGTGCATCATTGCCAATGATCCTCCTGGCTCGCCTCTCGAAAAAAACTCTGACTTTGCCACTTTTCTTTACACGCAATGTTAGCCAAATGAGGGGTCATTCATATATTACGTAAGACGATTTAGCAGGGGAGGGGGCTCGACCATGTCTTATTTTTTCTTTCAAGGGGTGGGAGGGAGTCTTTATAATTCTTACGTAAGATCACAAAAATACGAAAAGTTGATTTGAAAAAGCCCAGGCAATCACCGATGCCAATGTGCGCTCGGATGCGTATAGGTAAACTATTTCCATGGCAACGTCACTGCGCCTCCCGGCTTGTGAACTAGATGTTACCTGTTTGCGTAAATGACTCTAGTAAACATTCCTAAAAATTTTTACCTACTTTTAAAAATAAACATCAAAACCAAACAAACGTGTATTTACTGTTTTCTCTTTAAATTTATACGTAATAAATAAAAACAAACAAAAAAACAAGCAGGCCCCTCCCCTGCCTGTTTTTTTGTTTGTTTCGGCCTATTTCTTATTTTTTATTATTAACGATTTTGACTAGTTTTTGACCCCCTCCCCCACGCGGCGGCGATCTCTCGCGCCAGGCCTTGATACAGGCCATGGTCCGGAACGAGGGGGAGTGGCAGGTCGCGTCCTTCTGCGAAGTAGTAATGCTAGCAAAGGAGGCCGACCGCGCGAGGCAACGATCTTCTCGCCCCAGCCGCCGGGATTCCGATCCCGATTACCGTGTGGCTCGCGGTCCGACCGTCCGATAACCATCCGGACCGAGCCCAAGTCGTCAACAGCGCGTACGCGCGCCTCAGGGAGATGTCAGCAAATCGTAGGGGCCCAGTAGGGTCGAAGCCTACTGGGGCCACGGGTAGTGTGAAAGTGAAACCCGGAGCCCTGGGACGAAGGCAAAGAAGGAACAGGAGTGGGTTTTTAGTCAGTAAAAGTCTGACACTATCTCTCGCTCCGCCCAAGAGCGCAATTTGTCATAAGATGATTTTCCCAACTAAAAAAAATAACCCCCCCCCCCCCACCGGAGGGGTTCAAAAACTAGTAGGTAAAAATCTCACGTAAAGTCTTACGTAATAAATTAATAGCCCCTGTGAAGTTTTCTTTTGAGGTTGGAAATCATTCAGTGATTTCTTTCGCTCTAAGGTGAAGCGAAAGGGCGTGCCAGACTTTCGGCTTTTCCCGTATCATTGAGGCGCGCGTGAAACACTACGCGTCGTCGACTAACATTATTGCTTCACAATTAGGGTTACCATATCTCAGGATTTGTCCTGAGATTTCAGGATTTTTGGACTCTTCTCAGGATTGCGGCTGGATTTAGCAAATCTCATGAAATCTCAGGATTTTTAGAATTTTCAATAAAATACAGCTTAGGTGCACTCATTAATCTTCCTTTGGTAAAGGGGGGTTCCGCTGCCACCCCCACCACTTTGAGTGCGAGGTGCAACCCATAAGTTAGATCTGCAGTGTGAAAAAATTCTCACACTGTAAAAAATCTCAGGATTTTTCAATGGAAATCGGGCCTTTTCTCCGGACTTTTGATTTTTTCATCTGGTAACCCTATTCAGGCAACCGTATACCAATAATGCTAACTTCATTACAAGAATCGCTAACGCTCGTCGCTCCGCTAGTGTCTTGGGCCAAAACAAAAGGTTTTTGATTATAAATATCATTGATTACTCACGAACGCGCTTGAAACGGTAATAAATCAATTTTGCACTATTTATTTATTTTTATTAACACTGATTTTGTGATTGATTTCATTTTTGTTTTTACTCATTACTTACTATCCAGTCATAATTTGGATACATTTTTCTGTTAGTTATTTTTAAAATGTCAATTTAGTTAAAATCTTTTAGTTTATATTTACAATTCCATATGAAATTATGATAAACAATTTAGCCATTACAAAGCAAGATATTATGATTATTATCAGGAATTCCGAATATTATGATGCATTATCATGCATGCATTCTGAATATTAGGATTTAGGTGTGTCATGCCTTCATTCATGACATGTTTTATGCATTCTAATTTATTATAACGCTTTGTCATAACTTCCAAATATTATGATGCACTATCGTGCATTCCGAATGTTATGAGGCATATCGTGCATTCTGAATATAATGGTGCATTATCGTGAATTCCGAATCTTATTTGTATGATGCATATCGTGCATTCTGAATATAATGATGCATTCTGAACATTATGATCATGCTTTCTAAAACGTATTTTCTCGTTAACTGCAGTTGACAAAAAAATGACGCTGAGTTTTTTAATATTTTGAAACATTAGCTCGAAACGTCAACAAAAAAACTTCTCGAAATTGTGATCAAATGACATTGCGCTGTATTACGAGTAGACGCGAACGAAGTCGCGGGCACAAGTTAGTTTTTAAATGAAGTATTTTGGCTAAAATTTTATGTTATTTCTAGGGCTACGTTGATACCCCATTTATATTTTCTTGTCTGATCGAAACAGAAATGAAGATTTCCGCAGGAGAACCAAAGTCACCGACATAGCCCGAATAATCGCCAAACATAAATTGCAGTGGGCACGGTATATTGCTCACAGAACAGGTGGTCGCAATAGGAATTGAGCGAAACATTTAACAAGATGGCTAAATCTTGTGTAGTAATTTAGTTAAATTGTATATTGCATTGTAGTTTTTTAAAATTTGTGTGTGTGAGGTTCAAATAAAAGATTCATTTATTTCGTCTACTTTTTTATTCGTCTGAGGTCAGAATATGGTACATAATTATGATCTTAAAATAAATTAATGGCCTCATCACATTCTGCCACGTGTGGCGTGCAAATATTTGGTAGAAACATAAATCATTTTTAAAAACAAAAAATATTATGTTAGTAATGGGTTAGTACGAACAAAAATTTACAATTTATGGCATGTCTTCTAAAAATATAATGCGAATCAAATTCAAAGTAATATTCAATGTAAAATTATTAGAGAGAGATGTCAAAATTTATAAAAATATTAAAATAAATGTTTTTTTCTTTCTTTCTTACTTTATTATAAAGCGAGAACTACATTAGACCGACGCACACATGGGCCACGCGCCACGCGTGATGCACGTAGAGTTGCGTTGCGTGGCGTCACGTGGCGTGGATATTACCCCTTGAGGGCCGATTGTACATACGTCTGTGAGTGACTATATTTTGGTCTCTATATCTTCGTTTTTCATAGAAAAATCCAGAAAGAGTTTTTTTTTGGTGATTTTACGTAAAACCATGCAATTACGTAATAATAATACCCCTATACGCGCGATAATAATAATAATACACTGTTTTTTTATATTTTCTATGTCTACAAGTCTAATTGCCATATAAAATGTATGGAGACTGAGACCGAAATGCCCAGATCGGCGTAGGTACGAGGCCCACGTGTGTCCAACGTAGTTCCACCTTAAAAATAGTCCAGTTTAAATTATTGACACAACACGACGAACACTGTGACAATGTACCGTGAGCAAAAGAGATTAGTATGCAAAGTGGCTAACCAATCATATTAGGCTCATGTCATGCGTGTAATTATGGGTGAAATCCATGCTTTCACTCTCTAATTTGTATCTAACTAGGTAGCGCGCGTGCACATACCAAAGGGTTTAGTAACCGGGCCCTGGTACAGGCCATGGTTCGGAGCGAGAGAGAATGGCAGGTGGTCACCTCTTTCTGCGAAGCAGTAATGCTAGCGAAGGAGGCGGCCGCACACATGTGGGTACCAACGTTCGATACCCCAGTCGCCGGGATCCCGACCCCGATTTCCAGCCATCGTAAGCGTGGACGATGAGCAATGGGTAGCTCGCAGTCCGCCCGTAGGCAGCAGGGCCGAAGCCATGGACTCCATGGCCGAAGCCCAATGGGGCCATGGGTTTACTTCCGAAAGGGAAGCCCGTGTTCCTGAAACGCAAAGGGCAGAGAAGGAACATAGGTGTGGTTTTAGTCAGTAAAAGTCTGACATGACCTCGGAAGCTTCGAGGGAGATGTCATTCGATGAAATCCACATTAAAAAAGGGTTTAGTAGCCTTTGACAGTACTCAAATGCGCACAATTACAAACCGTCGCAAAATGTCAAAAATGCAAAATTATCAAAGTGCAGGTTAAAAGTTCATTCAGCATTACTTATTATATGATTCAGCTATATTCTAGACTAGCTGACCCGGCGAACTTTGTACCGCCTAACAGTCAATGAATGCAGTATATCTTTCGATATAGTCAACCGATTGCAATAAAACAAGCCTAAGTAATATATCATGTTCCACACAATTTTAATGTGTAAAAGTTATCTACTTCGATTTCGTAAATTTTACGAGATGCGCGCACAACTAAAAAATTCTACAGATTTATTATTCAGCTATATTCTAGATTTTTTAAGTTAGTTCAGCTATTTTCTTGCTTACTAAACCACTATGCATGTAACTTATTTGAAATAAAATTTATTTCTTTTTTTTTTGTATATATACGTAATTCTATATTTGTATCGATTCCGCAGAAGAACCAAGGTTACCAACATAGCCCGAAGAATCGCCAAACTTAAGTGGCATTGGGCATGGCACATTGCTTGCAGAACAGATGGTCGATGGGGCTGAAAGGTTCTAGAGTGGCGACCGCGTACCGGAAGATGCAGCGTTTAAAGGCCTCAAGGTGGACCGATGTCCTGGTGAGGCGCGCGGGTATCCGATGGATGCGAGATGCACAGGATCGTTCGTTGTGGCAACACTTGGGGGAGGCCTATGTCCAACAGTGGACGTATTTCGGCTGAAATGATGATGATGAATATAAATGCGCAACAAAACTTACAACTATCGTAAATTAAATCACACTTTAAACTAAAAATAAACTAAACGCTACCGACGTGCGAAAAAATGGTGGAGGAGCATTACCTATCACTTTAATTTTTCTTCTCCTTTCTCTATTGCATATTTCAATATTTATTAGTTTATTATTTGTTAATTATATATATCTTTTTATTGTATTATTATCTTTTTTTTACATTATTTATGTTGTTGTACACGGGACAGAGCAGTGGTGGCCGAGTGGTAACGGCCCCGACTTACGAGTTGTAGGTTGCGGGTTCAAACCCAGCCAGATGCATTACTTTGTGTAATTTATTTCATCACCACTGCTCTCAAAACGGTGAAGGAAAACATCGTGAGGAAACCGGCATGTAGAACCAAAAATTCGAAGACATGTGTGACATTCACCTACCCGCACTGGGCCCGCGTGGTGGATTACGGCCCATTCCCTCTCCTAGAGAGGAGGCCTGAGTCCCAACAGTGGAAACATTATAAGGCCGACTATGCTATGCTACACAGGACAGGCCCAAATCTTTTCTCTTCGTTCAGTCCATCCAAAGGTTGTCTGGTAGAAATTTGCCGCATGCAATAAGACTGCAGATTGTACATTTATTTCTATAAATGTTTGTCCTGTGATTATAATGTAAACCTATACATACATATTAATGGGTAATGTTGACAGGAAATGTTCCCTAATTCTTCCCCTGAAGACCTCCAACGAGGGGCTAGCCCTTAATGTATGTGGATGAGAATTTCACAGGCGCACAACTCGAACAGTGAAAGATTCACTGTAACTATTTTCAGAATGAGAAGGAAAACAAAGGAACAAATCTGTCGTTCCAAGTTCGAGCGGTGTTAAAGTTAGAACTACACTGTGCACACGTGTGCCACGTACGCCAATCTGGGCGCGACGGTCTACATACATTTCATATGGAAACTAGACTTGTAGAGCTACGCTAGATCCACGCCACACGAGGCCACGCGAATTCGTTCTACGTACAAATCAGGCGTGGTCCACGTGTGCGTCGGTCTAATGCAGTTCTAGCTCAACACTAGCGGTATTATTGTTTACATAATAGGCATATTTATTCCTATAGATACCTACTTACTGCATACAAAATTCTTTTACCGACTACTCATAATAACAAGGCTGCCTTATCAGCAAATTAACCGGCAAACTTAGCGCTGCTCTGTTGATATCTAATGACGCGCACAGATGCGCTGTGTCGCTGATAACGATAGTGTAAACAAATGGATGCTGAAGTTCAAATACAAAGATGTTAAATGCTTAGCAACATAAGTTTTTATTTTATTTTTAAGGTGGAAAAAATTGTGTGACTTTATTTATTTATTTATTTATGTATAAGGCTTAAAGTCGCCCAAAGGCAATGGAAAGGGCTATGCTCGGAGTTTCCTTGCGTGATCGAATCAAAAATGAAGATATCCGCAGGAGAACCAAGGTTGCCACATAGCACGAAGAATCGCCAAACTTAATTGGCAATGGGCAGGGCACCTTGCTCGCAGAACGGATGGCCGTTGGGGCCGAAAGGTTCTGGAATGGCGACCACGTACCAAAAGACGCAGTGTTGGAAGATCCCCTACAAGGTGGACCGATGACCTGGTGAAGGTTGCGGGAATCCGATGAATGCGAGACGCACAGGACCGTTCATTGTGGTGACATTTGGGAGAGGCCTATGTCCAGCAGTGGACGTCTATCGGCTGAAATGATGATGATGATGATGACGATGATACTTAAATGTAGATGAACCCTGAGCAGTGGGTTCCATCACCTTGATGTTGTTGTAGCTATTCTTAATTTAACCCGAAGATATTAAAGAAGAAATGCGTAACAGAATAACTGCCAATAAAAAAAGACTAGGCCCGCTATAACAGTGAATAAACCAGAGAATGTTCCGACGAATCGATGATTCGTAATAAAACCAGTAAAAAACATAAACATTCTGTTTATAATTCTCTCTTTGTAGGAAGAAGACATTAAAAACTCACGTAGATTTTATTCCGCTGTATATGCAGACTATTAACCGTTGTTCAGCACTTATTTTTATTAGTGAAGGAAATAGCAGTCGTAAAACTGTTCTACTTGAAGTCAGAATGATAATAAAAATCTTAAATCTTTAAATTCAAAGCGAAAACCCTCGAGCTAGGAAATGGAAACGGAGATTTTGATCTAAAACAAATATTAGGAGGGACACCTCGCTATGCTGTATGGTTCTGAGTGCTGGGGGAATCAGAAAATGCGAAGAGGAAAAAATGAAGATGCTGCGATGGGCGGCGCGTGTCACGTGACTGAATAAAGGCCCCAATAAGCTGAACCGAGCAAGAAGCTAAAATGCAGTATAAGTTTTTTTTATTTAAAAAAAATGCCCCACATTATGAATTACTCCTAAATCATGGGCTTTTTTTCGGTGGGAAAATCATCCAATGACATCCCCCGCTCATGGGCGGCGCGGGAGATAGTGCCAGACTTTTACTGACTAAAATCCCACTCCTGTGCCTTCCGTATGCTCCACCGTGCACCGTGATTCACCTCTACCGTATGCTCCACCGTGTCCTCCGGCCGGTCCACACAATGGTGAAAACCGGGCGTCTCTTCCGAACGAATCCGGTGCAGGAACCTCCCGAACTTACCATGCCCGGTTAAGGTTAAGGACGCCGTGTTGCCTTTCCAGCCACTCCTCAAAGAGGGGACTTGCCGCCAAAATTATGGCGTGCCCACCTGAATCATGGGTACGTTCTCATACACAAGTAAAGTTGACTGACTGCTAAGTTGTGTATCGCGGGATCGATTCCCGCGTGAAACAAATATTTTTATAGCCTACAGATCGCCAGACACTTGTTTCGGGTATGGCAGTCTGTGTCTAGTGTATGGAAGTTTATATGTTTGTGAACGCTGTCACGATGCAGGAGGAATTCCTAGTCTGTATCTACACCTTTATCTATTCTATGTCAAGGTTGTTTGGCCGGATCTCTTCGAGTAAAGTTCAGTGTCTGTTTTAATTATTCGCAAATTGATTTCTAGTGGATATTGTTATGTAAAATTGGTGTAGTTTTGTATCTCAAGAGGGTCCTTTTTCACTCGCCTATCGTCAACATCGAGAATGGTTTAAAAAGCTTGTTACTTCATCTAACGCAATCGAACGCGATATTTGACGAAAAGGCAACGCGAAAAAAGAGAGATAATGCCTGAAACTCTCTTAGCATTCGGTAATTCCGTGATTTACTCGAATATTTTACAAGACGTGTTCCAGGAAATACGTGTTTTTTTTTTGTGTTGATTAAATTTTGCAAGGCTTCTATTGTTATACTTTTTTGACTTTTTTAATTTTTAAGTAAATTATGAAGTATAGCGCGGCAACCCTAGAGCGTTATTCCTGTGCCGTCCGCGAGAGACGAGTAGTGCGTTGACATAACGAGTTGTGACACGTTCGGATCAACGGCGCGCGCTAAGATAAAAATCGTTGTATCTCTTTTAACCTTTTTTTTGGTTTGTGAATAAAGCCTAGATATGAGTCTGGATGTGAGAGTCTTAATTCGTTCCCCACCGACGCTATAGAAGTGTCGAAGTTCATGCAAAATAGCAGATTTTCTGAGGTCTTTACTGGATTAGTTTTACACAAATTTATAAATTGATTTCAACAGAAGCATAAGCATAAGCATAATCAGCCTTTTAATGTTCCCACTGCTGGGACTCAGGCCTCCTCTCTAGGAGAGGGAATGGGCCGTAATCCACCACGCGTGCCCAGTGCGGATTGGTGAATGTCACATGTCTTCGAATTTTTGGTTCTAGGACATGCCGGTTTCCTCACGATGTTTCAACAGAAGCCTAGTTAATATTCACAAGATACTGTGTTTCCAAAATATCTAATGAAAAATGTGTGATAACGTCATAATCGAGTAAGAGCGTTTGTATGAAAAACAGTGAAAATGTATGTCGAGTTGCATGCCCTTAGGTGTCGGCGAAACTGAACAATTAAAAAAAAAAAACAAATTCAAATATTTTTATTTATCACTTATATAACGTCAGAAGCTAGTGCAGTGCAATATGTGGAATCATTGAAACAAGCGCGATCTTGGTATAACGAAGCTGAGAATTTAATTGTAATGTTGACTCCCTCAGCGAAGTTTGCCGAGAAGGTTGGCATTTGCTACCAAATACTACAAAAAATATTAGAATGTGTACATCCATATTCCAATGGTAAACAAATTAACTATTCATACGAAGACATGGCTCAAAGGACTAAGTATCCAAGCCAAAACATTAACAAAAAGAAAAAATCGTCACAAGATTTACCTGTCAAACTGACAGCCGGACTAACTCCTCCTTCCTATGTCGTCTTGGTATCTACATTAATAAATGATCATCCTTAATTCTAAAATTATGTTGTTTGTTTACAAATAATTTATGAGCTACTTCGTCGTAATTGAGAAATTATGTTTATATAGCTGTGAATCTGCTGAGTCATAAAAAATGTGTCGTGATTACCATTTTCAGCTTTGTAGCCACTTTATGAAGCTGCTGCGTTGACAGCAACAAGATTTTATTTAGTTTTTAGGGTTTTTTACTCACAGGGTGCAAACGGGACCCTATTATTAAGCCTCCGCTGCCGCTGTCCCTCCGTCTGTCTGTCCGTCTGTACGTCTGTCTGTTCGTCTGTCTGTCCATCTGTCTGTCCGTCTGTCCGTCTGTCTGTCCGTCTGTCTGTCCGTCTGTCTGTCCGTCTGTCTATCCGTCTGTCTGCCCGTGTGTCTGCCCGTCTGTCTGCCCGTCTGTCTGTCCGTCTGGCTGTCCGTCTGTCTGTCTGTAAGAGGTAGAGAGTTGAATTCCAGCTACCAAAAAAAAAATTTAAAATTAAAAGGGGGTCTCCCTCCTTACAAGAGACGTGTTTTTTGCATTTGTTGCTCGATTTTAATACTGTAGTACGGAACACTTCGTGTGCGAGTCTGACTCACATTTGGCCAATTTTTTATTACTAACAACACACGAACAAGAAAATCAATGATCTAATCGTTTAATCTGAAGTCTAGTAAATATTATTATTTTAAAAGGCAACATTTTTTGTTTATTTGGAAAAAATAATCTCTCACTGGAAATATTTACTGACCCAATATAAAAAGTTTTGTTTAGACGTTACGGGACGTCACTATCGTTTTCTATTCCGTTAGGGCCGAAACAGCGTTACACGGTCAATCAAAACCATCAATCGTGAATGATGTTTGAATGACGGAATTTTATCGCCATACGTTTTTCGTCATGCAAACGTCAGTCACCGCATTACACGGTAGGTTTTTCGTCAGTCAAAATATTTGACTGTGGCAAAACTGACAGCAAAACCTATCGGGTAATGGACGCCATACAAAAGTGCTCCGTCGCGGAACGACGCGCGGGCACCCTTCGCGGGCAGCCGCGCCCGTTTTGCTACGTAATAATAAATTAAAGTTCTCCATCGACACGACTACATGCACACCGTTAAAATTGAACTAGCGACACTGCGCAGGTAATTATCCGGTTTCTGTGACGGAGACCGTCACACACGACACATGCGCACGCTTAACGCAGCGTCGGTCCTAAAATGTCTTGCAGGATAGACTACAGGACCAAAGCAGCCGCTAAAACCTAGTCTATGAATCCCTACTAGCTTTTGAAAGAAAGAAGAACTTGACTTACCTACGCAATTCGAAAACACGCAACAATAACGCTACAAAAACAACAACAATGCTACATAAGTTCTTTCTTCAATGTGCGTGTCTATGCATTAAATAAATGTATTTTCTTCTCAAGATAATACCTGCCTGCAGGTATGCAGAATATGCTGTAAAGTCCTGCAAACCCCCATTGAAAAGAGAGGATTCTCTGACCAGACGGATATTGCGTCTAATCCGGGTAACTGCCCTTTTCAATGGCGGTTTGCAGAATTTTACACCTTGTTCCGCGTACATCACGCAATATGAATTTTTTAGTTCTTTTGTGGTGAAATAGATGTCGCTATACCCGCAGTAAACAAAAATGCGACCATGAAGTTATTCGTGTTAAGCCAATTTTATGGTTTATGCCACACGATAAGCGAGTCGTATAACTCTTTGTTTTTCTTTTCTAAGATTAGGCATGAAATGTGGAAAACTACTTTCATTATCGGCTTGGTACGCTGTAAGTTTACTGTGACCTGTAACCTTGTCGGTAATTATAGTTTTGAGCCGTTTGGGGTCGAAATGGTTGTCTCATAGCTTTTTTTTAGCTGCGAAATTATTCAATGACTTCTCTCGCTCTAAGGCGGAGCGAGAGGGCGTGTCAGATTTTTACTGACTAAAACCCTTGCGTTGTAGGACCCCGGATTTACCTTTCGGAAGCCAACCCATGGTCTTGGGTCAGGGTTAATTTTGATGCGTCCGACTTACATGCAGAGTTGTGTCAATATTTGTTCCGATTAATTACAATCGCTCTAGAAAGCATAAATTATTTAATGTCCCATTTTGTCGCACTGTGGCTCGATCCACCTCCCCTATACCTCGTATGCTAACGATGCTCAACGCATGAAAGCAGGCATGAAATGTGGAAAACTACTTTCATTATCGACTTGGTACGCTATAAGTTTACTGTGACCTGTGACCTTGTCGGTAATTACAGTTTTGAGCCGTTTGGGGTCGAAACGGTTTTTTTTCGGTTGGAAAATCATCTTGTTACATCCCCCACTCTTGGGCAGAGCGGGAGATAGTGTCAGATTTTTACTGACTAAAAACCCACTCCTGTTCCTTCGTTGCCTTTCGTAACAGGGCCGAGTCTTACTTTCAGAATCAGACCCTTCAAGCTTCTCGTGGCGGCGTTTGTGGCTATCGCGTGTGGTCCGTGTGCGGCGATACATACCGATACATAATATATTGTACTTTTATTACAAAGTGTACCCTAAAACCACCTTATTTAACTTCTGTCTAATGCTATCGCGAATATAGTTAATTACCCAACTATACTCTATTAGGGTTACCATATCTCAGGATTTGTCCTGAGATTTCAGGATTTTTGGACTCTTCTCAGGATTGCGGCTGGATTTTACAAATCTCATGAAATCTCAGGATTTTTAGAGTTTTCAATAAAATACAGCTCATATAGTATATAGTCGGCCTTATAATGTTCCCACTAATGGGACTCAGGCCTCCTCTCTAGGAGAGGGAATGGGCTGTAATCCACCATGCGGGCCTAGTGCGGCTGGTGGATGTCACATGTCTTCGAATTTCTAGTTCTAGGACATGCCGGTTTCCTCACGATGTTTTCCTTCACCGTTTTGACAGCAGTGGTGATGAAATAAATTACACAAAGTAATGCGCCTGGCTGGGTTTGAACCCATGACCTACAACTCGTAAGTCGGGGCCGATACCACTCGGTCACCACTGCTCTTCTCTCAAAATACAGCTAAGGTACACTTAAAAGTTGAACAAGCTTAAACAAATTAACAAAAAAACTTGATAAAAAGTTAAATAAACTAAAATTAATCTTCCTTTGGCAAATGGGGGTTTCGCTGCCACCCCCAACACTTTGAGTGCGATGTGCAACGCATGAGTTAGATGCGCAGTGTAAAAATTTTCTCAAACTGTAAAAAAATCTCAGGATTTTTCAATAGAAATCGGGCCTTTTCTCCGGACTTTTGATGTTTTCATCTGGTAACCCTATACTCTATTCTATATAATAATTATGTATTAGCTCCTGCCAGCGGCTTCAGCCGCTTTGGCATAAATTAATAGCAGGTCGTTATAATTCAATTACCATACTATATTAGCCCTGGGAAAATGTCACGAACATGACCCCTCTAATTGGTTCAATGAAGACGGGATCAAAAATAGCCCAAGCACCAATACTTTTCAACAAAAAAATACTTGTCGCGTGTAACATGAAAATTTTTAACTGATTATGTTCAGAACAAGGTTAAGTATCGTGGAATTGTTTTTTTTTAATGTTCTAAACTAGTGCTTTACTGTGATCTCATCGGATGGTAAGCAGTGATGCAATCATTGGTGGTAAAGCGCACGCTAGCCTTGAAAAGACCTAAATTATATATTTTAAATCATTTAATTCTTAATTATAGTCATATTGAATGTTAATTAATTAATTTTATTTCTAATTATAAGCACTTTCTAGCCTTAAGGGCAAGATATATGATTTTTGATGATTTTAAATCCAACATCACGTATGTTTTGATAAAAATATATGTTCATCATCATCATTTCAGCCGAAAGACGTCCACTGTTGGACATAGGCCTCCCCAAAATGTAACCATAATGTCCTGTGCGTCTCGCATCCATCGGATTCCCGCGACCCTCACCAGGTCATAGGTCCACCTTGTGGGAGGCCTTCCAACGCTGCGTCTACCGGTGCGTGGTCGCCATTCCTAAACCTTTCGTCCCCATCGACCATCGGTTCTGCGAGCAATATGCCCTGCCCCCTGCCACTTAAGTTTGGCGATTCTTCGGGCTATGTCTGTAACCTTGGTTCTCCTGCAGACATCTTCATAAAATATATGATATACTAGACTATTTGCCTAATAATTTGATATACGAATATTTACATTTTTTTTATAGAACTTGGTGTAATTTATTTTCAAAGTTAGGTCTAAAATAGACAAAAAAGCGAAGATGTATTTTTAACCGACTTCAAAAAGGAGGAGGTTATATGTTCGGTTGAATGTATGTTTTTTATTTTTTTTTTTTTATGTATGTTCACCGATTTCTACGTCAATTGTAGACCGATTTTGAAAATTTTTTTTTTGATTGAAAGGTTATGCTTCCAAGTTGGTCCCATAGAAATATTGTTATGATCTGATCATGAACTTCGTAGATATGGAACAGAACTCCTCATGGGATCACAGCAGAACTGTCGTAACAAGTAAAATTGCTTTGTTTATACGTGTAGTCGATGACTGACTGAAAGAAGAGGGGTAATATATCGAACTGATCTGATGATGAAGCCTGAAATTAGGCACCGGAACTCTGTAATAAATTAATTTAATCTAACCGTGTTTGGTATTATTAGAATTGTCATAAGATGCACTCTGGCTATAAGGTATTTAAGTATGGCTGAGTGGTACTTTTTAGTGGTGGTACCATAACTAAAAAGTGAAAAAAAAAACTTTTTACAAAAAAAAATACAACCGACTTCAATGTAAAAAAAACACTGAAAAGTGCAAAATAACTTTAATTTCGGAAGTCGGTGTTAAATAACGAAGAGACAAAACTATTATAGAAACACCGACTTCCGAAATTAAAGTTATTTTGCACTTTTCAGTGTTTTTTTTACATTGAAGTCGGTTGTATTTTTTTTTGTAAAAAGTTTTTTTTTTTATTAAACTTTACAAACTAAAAGATAGTTTAATTACCAATCTTTTGATATACGGTTTTTATTCATATGGTGTTTAATAAATGAAGGACATATTATTTATTATTCGAATAATCTTGATGCGCGGGGAGTGACGCTAGCATAGCATAGTCGGCCTTATAATGTTCCCAATGTTGGGACTCAGGCCTCCTCTCTAGGAGGCGGAAAGGGCCGTAATCCACCACGCGCGCCCCGTGCGGGTTGTCACATGTCTTCGAATTTTAAGTTTTAGAACATGCCGGTTTCCTCACGATGTTTTCCTTCACCGTTTTGAGAGCAGTGGTGATGAAATAAATTACACAAAGACGTGTAACGCTAGCAAGAGTGACGCTAGCTTCTCTTTTATTTACTAAGCTGGGCTTTTAGTGTCGCCTTCAGCACAGGTTTACCCTAGTTCAGGCAAATAAGCAACTAAATAAATTAAATGATTATGATTATTGCTGGAAAAAGGTCTCCAAGTGTCGCCACAACGATCGGTCCTGTGCGTCTCGCATCCATCGGATACCCACGACCCTCACTAGTTCTTCTTCTAGGTCCACCTTGTGAGAGGCCTACCAGCGCGTTTTTTTTTCTGTGTGAAAATCATCTTATGACATCCCCCGCTTCTTGGGCGGAGCGGGAGATAGTGTCAGACTTATACTGACTAAAAACCCACTCCTGTTCCTTCGTTGCTTTTCGCACCAGGGCTGAGTCTTCCTTTCAGAATCAGACCCTTGACCCCAGTAGGCTTCGACCCTGCTGGGCCCCAACTACAGTTACAGTTGCTGAAATCTCAGTGAGACGCACGTGGAACAGTACGCGCCGACAACGACTTGGGCTCGGTCCGGACGGTTACCGGACGGTCGGACGGCGAGCTACCCATTGCTCGCCGTCCGCAAGCCCGCGCCTACGATGGCCGGAGGTCTACCAACGCTGCGTCTATGAGTAAACTTAAGTTTGACGTTTGGTTTGGACATTAAAAAGTTAATGATTGTAATTTATATACAGTCAACCGCTCACCAGTAACTCCAGCACTTCAAAAGTTATTTTACTGCTGCCATATAAAGACGCTGACAATGCAAATTTATTACCAGTGATATGTGGCTGACTGTGTGTCCCGAGACACCCACATCGGAGCGCCAGAAAAGGAATCCTTAAGCTAGAACCACACTGCGCACACGTGTGCCACACACGCCGATCTGGGCGCGTCGGTCTCCATACATTTTATATGGAAACTAGACTTGTAGAGCTACACTTGATCCACGCCACGCGACGTCGTTCTACGTACAAATCAGGCGTGTTACACGTGTGCGTCGGTCTAGTGGTAATGTTATTTAGAATTCAGTGGCGTAGGTAGCTAGTAACCCAAATAATAATATGTTCTATACTAAGTGTGTATTTAGAAATATAATATATATTTAAGTATGTTTATCAGTTGTCTTGTGCTCATAGCACTAGCTCTGCTTAATTTGGGAATAGATGGCGTTGTGTGAATATTATTATTATTATTACTATGGACGCCCTCAGCCCCATCTAGGGGACACAGGATCTTAAGTACAGTAAGTCAGTTTTTTTTTTATTGAAATAAACTAGTGCTTGACTGCGATCCCACCTGACGGTGAGCAGTGATGCAATCATTTTTCAATACACTTACTCGAAAACCCGCTCTTATCCCACCGCTTTTAGGCACGCAATAGACTATTTTCCGCACAAGTGCAGCAAAGTGAGCGTGCTCTCCCCCGTCACAATGTTATTTATTACATGTATCGCATCAGGCTGGGCGCGCGTCGACCCCCACGAGTCACCGGTCAACCCCCGTTTATTCATTTCTTCGTAAGTGTATTGAAAAAAGTCGTTTGATACAAGTGCAAATTTGTCACTGCAGCCCTAAGCTCCGTAACAATCCGAATTCCGCATTGGTCTCAATGACAAACTTTCTGCACTTACAACCCCAAAAATATATGTTTATTTCAGTGATATTGAGGTTGTCGGTGTGTGTCCCAAGACACCCACGTCGCCTCCGGAAAAGGCATTCTTAACGGTAATTTTATTTGATATTGTTTGTAGAACCGGTGTCAATTATGTGACAGCTTATTATGGTTGAGAGGTCCTCATGTGTCTTGACGAGTGCTAAGAATTATATCTAGCGAGAGCAGCAGGATCGTTCGAAAGAAAGACAGACTTTGTTATTGACATTTTTTTTAAACTGTATTGACATTATTAACTTTTTATCGATATTTTATAATATTAATTTTATTGTTTTTTTTTTTTTCATTTTATTGACTTGAATTAATTTTTTTACAGCCAGCACACTTTCTTCCGTGACAGCCGTCGTAGGACGACCACTACTTTGTTCAAGTTTGTTCATCCCCCAAAGTAAGGCGACCGCGCTTGAACTCGCTATACCAGCGGTAGAAGGTTGCTTTTGAAGGTCCTTCATCCATAAAAGCAATTTGAAGTCGATCAAATGACTCATCAGGTTTTAAGCCACATTTAAAATCGTAGAAAATCGTCGCACGAAAATGTTCTCGATGCAGATCATTTTTAATCGACTTCAAAAAGGAGGAGGTTATATGTTCGGCTGAATGTATGTTTTTTATTTTTATTTTTTATGTATGTTCACCGATTTCTCGGTCAATTATAGACCGATTTTGAAAATTTTTCTTTTGATTGAAAGTTTATGCTTCCAAGTTGGTCCCATAGAAATATTGTTATGATCTGATCATGAACTTCGTAGATATGGAACAGAACTCCTCATGGGATCACAGCAGAACTGTTGTAACAAGTAAAATTGCTTTGTTTATACGTGTAGTCGATGACTGACTGAAAGAAGAGGAGTAATATATCGAACTGATCTGATGATGAAGCCTGAAGTTAGGCACCGGAACTCTGTAATAAATTAATTTAATCTAACCTTGTTTGGTATTATTAGAATGGTCATGAGATGCATTCTGTCTATAAGGTATTTAAGTATGGTGAAGGGTACTTTTTAGTGGTGGTACCATAACTAAAAAGAGAAAAATAAAAAACTTTTTACAAAAAAAATATAACCGACTTCAATGTAAAAAAAAAACACTGAAAAGTGCAAAATATCTTTAATTTCGGAAGTCGGTGTTAAATAACGAAGAGACAAAACTATTATAATAACACCGACTTCCGAAATTAAAGATATTTTGCACTTTTCAGTGTTTTTTTTTACATTGAAGTCGGTTATATTTTTTTTGTAAAAAGTTTTTTATTAAATGAGACACGATAATTTGATTTGGCTTTCGAAAAAATGTGGAGGGAAATTCAAAATTCGAACAATGGTATTTTTACGTTTAAATAACCAAAGTTTTCAAAATAGTTACAAGTGGTCGTCAGTGCCTTATACATAAAAACTTTTTTTCGCAAATTTTTCTGAGTTGTCTGGTATATTTTAATTAAAATTGTCAGTTTTCATTTAACTTCTAAAATTATGTAAACTTACATAGCATAATAGCATAGCATAATCAGCCTTTTAATGTTCCCACTGCTGGGACTCAGGCCTCCACTCTCTAGGAGAGGGAATGGGCCGTAATCCACTACGTGGGCCCAGTGCAGGTTGGTGGATGTCACATGTCTTCGAATTTTTGGTTCTAGGACATGCCGGTTTCCTCACGATGTTTTCCTTCACCGTTTTGAGAGCAGTTTTGATGAAATAAATTACACAAAGTAATGCGCGTGGCTGGGTTTGAACCCGCGACTTACAACTCGTAAATCGGGGCCGTTACCACTCGGCCACCACTGCTCTCAAAACTGTAAACTTACACATCAAATTAATTGGCACATCATTACAAATTAAATTAAATCTGTTTCTATAAATGTCACAGAGATTCAAGTTACATGTCATATTAATACTAATGTCAAATACAATCCAAGGCCGGGTATTGAACCATATCCGGCTAAACTGGAAACAGACAACAACTTTTTTTATTATTATTGATAGGCTTGCGTTTTGACCTCTATCTCGCCTGGTGGTAAGTGATGATGTGGTCGAGGATGGAGCACGCTTGCCTAGAAGTAACCTATTCACTCTTTACTTAAATACCCCTAGGTTGTAGCAGATAACGGCACGAATCTTGAGCTCTCGGCGAAAGGGCGGGGATCGCTTTGCGCATCGTACAATATCGGCGAGCCAATCACTGTACAAGGATTGCACTCCCTGCCCCCGCATCTCTCTTCATACCACTAAAGAGACCCGATATTTCACTTCTGCGTGCTTCTGCGCAAGTAGAACTGTAGAAGTCAGCGCTCAAGACCCGTGCCGGTATCTATATCAGAAAACACAAACTCCGGCAAGGAATTCCACATAGCACATCAATGAATGTGTTCCCAAAACGTTTTGTGCGTATGAATGGGATGTTCACCATGTCATAGTTTTGGGTAGTGTGAAAACGAAACCCGGGGCCCTGGGACGAAGGCAACGAAGGAACAGGAGTGGGTTTTTAGTCAGTAAAAGTCTGACACTATCTCTCGCTTCGCCCAAGAGCGGGATTTGTCATTAGATGATTTTCCCACCTAAAAAAAAAAAACCATGTCATAGTTTAGATAAAGGCTAGGGAGGTATCGACGCATTATAAGCTACAAACATGTAACTACGTACTAGACTGTGAAAGAGTAAAAAACCGGCCAAATGCGAGTCGAAGGGTTCCGTACCGTCCGTTGCAAAAAATGGTGAAAAAATCACATGGGAGCCCTACTTAAATATTTATTTTTTTCTGTTTTTGTTTTCTGTTCTTATTATAGCGGTAATAGAAATACATCATCTGTGAAATTCAATTGTGTGTGAATTTCAATTATCTAGCTATCACGGTTCATGAGACACAGCCTGGTGACAGACAGACGGACAGCGGAGTCTTATTAATAGGCTAACGTTTTTACTCTTTGGGAACGGAACTCTCAAAAAACTCAAGAAAATATAGAGTAAAGTAAACGGCACTTCCATTCTCGCAAATGAAAATATCTTAGCAACAGAATGAGACGTTAAATCGCTTACGAAGTAACGAAAAATAAACAAAACATTTGAAGCACTTCGCGTTGTTATCACTAAACATACAGTCGAGGTTGAAATAATGTTATTTACGTAGAGAACCAGAGGCGTAGCGTGGATAATTCAGACGTGGGCGAAAGCCCATCAGTGAGGACTTTTTCTTTCATGAATTCGAAAAATATAGGTACTATAGAAAAAATATGCATAACATAAGCAAAGCATAATCAGCCTTTTTTTAATGTTCCCACTGCTGGGACTCAAGTCTCCTCTAAGAGAAGGAATGGGCCGTAATCCACCACGCGGGCCCAGTGCGGATTGTTGAATGTCACATGTCTTCGAATTTTTGGTTCTAGGACGGTTGGCGGTTTCCTCACGACGTTTTCCTTCTTCGTTTTGAGAACAGTGGTGATGAAATAAATTACACAAAGTAGGTAAAGTACCTGGGGGTGTTTGAATCCGCCACCTACAACTCATAAGTAAGGGCCGTTACCACTCGGCCACCACTGTTCTAAAATATAGGTACAGGAAATGTAACCCTCGCTTTTAAAGAACCATCGCTTGCGCGAGGCCTCTTTACGTGCGAGGTCGTGGATGAGGGGCTACTGCTCCCACGCCTAGCTACGCCTCTGTAGAGCACCATCAGAGAAAATGTTAAAATCTATGATTACATGAATTCAGTCACGTGGCGGGAGCTTGAAGATGGAATAATGAAATTAGAATTATATATAGCAGTGACTGAGGAGGCGGCTGATAGACGAACCACAGCCGAAACTACTCACGTACAATCAATAAAGGCGCGAAATTGATGATACTGGAAAAGGACGAAAAAGATAAAGTATTTTCTTGTACCTTACACTAGAGTGTATAGGCTCTCAATAAACTGGCGCGCTTCACCAGGGACCCAAGTCTGCTATTTTTATAAATTCGTCATTCCAACACGATCCCATTGTCATTTTGCTAAAAGTTCGTAACCTGCTAATTCATAATGATCGATCATTGATCGGTCAATGGTCTCGTAATATAGTTGTGGTAGAATGACAATATCGAGCTTATTAAAAGCAATGACTGCACAATGACGTTCTAATGAACTGTCAAAATTTTATCAGATTACCGCATACGTCAGTTATTAATTTGTCGGTATGTAGGAGATTAAGTACCACTTCTTTTAATAGAGTGTCAGTGGTTGACTATTGGAAAGTCATAATGACGCATATTAGTTGATTACCAAATTTTTCAAAATCAACAATTATGAAATCAATGATAGACAACTATCAGAAATCAGAAACGTTTATTTCAAATAGACCAATTACAGGCACTTTTGAATTGTCAAAATGTCGGTCAGACAAAAAAAAGAAACAAGTGAAGCTAACTTGCACGTTCCAAAGCGTAGATCTCTATGGAGAAGAACGTGCAAGAAACTCCATGGACACTCTTTTAAATCATATTATGAGTTACATAAATCTTGGTTAGATATTTCTTGTCGCTTCTAATATATGAGCACAATGTAGATAAGAAATAATAATTAAAAAATAGAAATTAAATTAAGCCAATGGCAGCTAAGAGATGACCAGTCTCAACTGACGGCACCCGTTCACGAGCATGACGCGTGCATCAGCCCCACTCAGCTCAACCATTTTGAAGGGAACTGAATGACCCAATAAAACGTGCCACCATCAGCGAGACATTTGAGTGAGCATTACAAACTCTCAACTGCCATGCTCATTGTAATAGCAGACTTGAGGCCCTGGTATATAAACCCTCACATGAGTTCTGACATAGTCATCATATATTTACATCCACAAATATCCCTGTTCATCAAGATAATGACATACAAAAACCTCTGGCCATTAAGTGAAATGTACCGGAAGCTCCCACTACGAACAATCGGATATGACGCGGCAGTTGGCAGCCCTTTCGGTTACCCTTATATATTTGTTATTTTCGTACCATCCCTTGTGGTGTAAGCAAAAATATGTAACGTTTTTTTTGGTTAGCGATAGTGTAGTGTTGTTGATCGATTTGTTTTCTATAATAACTGGATTCTGCTAGCAACTTGCTTGCGTGAAAATTGGTTTCTCCATTGAAACTTTAGGGGGTGAATTTTGAAAAATCCTTTCTTAGTGTTCGCTTATGTCATTAAAGGAATCCTTGTGCAAAATTTCACTCTTCTAGTCCCAGTAGTTTCGGCTGTGTTGATATGTCAGTTTGTAGTTAGTTTATTCTTATACATAATTTATTAGACATATGATTTTTTTCTTGTAGGTGGGAAAATCATCCAATGACATCCTCCGCTCTTGGGCGAAGCAGGAGGGTGTGTCAGACTTTTACTGACTAAAAACCCACTCCTGTTCCTTCGTTGCCTTTTATACCAGGGCCGAGTCTTCCTTTCAGAAGCAGACCCTTGGCCCCAGTAGGCTTCGACCCTGCTGGGCCCCTACGGTTTGCTGACATCTCCTTGAGGCGCGCGTGGAACAGTACCCACGCGCCGTCGACGACTTGGGCTCGATCTGGACGGTTACCGGACGGTCGGGCTACCCATTCCTCGTCGTCAGCAAGCCCGTGCCTACAGTGGCCGGAAATCGGGATCGGGATCCCGGCGGCTGGGGCGTGAGGTCTGCTCCCTCGCGCGTGCACGTGCGGCCTCCTCCTTTGCTAGCATTATTACTGCTTCGCAGAAGAAGGCGACCGCCTGCCATTCCTCTTCGCTTCGGACCATGGCCTGTACCAGGCCCGGCGCGAGAGATCGTTGCCGCCGATCGCCCCTACATGGACAAGACGGTGCTCTGCCCAAGCGGGGCACACCTCTACCATAAGCTCCACCGTGTCCTCCAGCTTTATCCTAATTAAAAAAAAGACTGTACTTTTTTAAATTTAAACTGGATAAAATCGTTATTCTAACCAAACCCGATGATATTATTAGTAAAAAATAATAATAACTAAACATTAATTAATTAAAAAGTCATTGGAGTTGATAAAATCGTTATTCCAATCAACCCCGATGACATATTTAATTTTCAATTTTTTTTTTCATTTTTTTTTTCACTAAATATGTTAGAATAACGATTTTATACCTAGAGTTTAAATTAAAAAACATAACGATTAAAAAAATATTTAAATAGGAACAACCGACGAAAAATTCCACCACTGGGGGGTCCAGAATCATGTACCTACTGGATAAATGGTATTCGGTTGTACGTCGATGTCGATGACACCCTGTATAGGTAGGTCAACATTATCATTTCAGCGAAAAAGACGTTCACTATTGGACATAGGCCCCATAAGTGTCTCTAAAACTATATTTATATTTAAACTAGCTGTTGCCCGTGACTTCGTCTGCGTTAAGTTCGTAAAACTGTACAATAATTCTGTGCTTGCAATTCATTCTGAAAGCATCGTAATTATTTATTGTACTTTCACATAAAACTGTTAAAGGTAAAAACGCAAATTACCTTCAGGATACATGTTATGTACTCGTCCAGATCCAGATGTATGAACGTCAATGAATAGAAAGAGTATGTAAGGGTCGTAGTAGTTGGCATTTCTGCCTACCCCAAGGGAAAAGGCACTAGTTTATGTACATGTTTCTGGTTTATGTTCTGGTAAAACAACATTGTCCAAGTGAGCACGTCACAATCGCAGCGGTAATGCCTGTCTTTGAGGAGTGGCTACAGAGGCGTCACGGCATCCTCTCTTTGTGCAGGACTCACCGGATGTGGGTGTTTCGGGAGGTATCTGTATCGAATTCAGCGAAAAGAAACACTCGAGTCTCACCATTGTGCGGATCGCCCGGAGAATACGATGGAACTTACGGTGGAAGTCAGTCCCGCTTGGTAGGAGCGCCGGCGCCGCCATGTCCTCATGGAGGCGATTAGTGGAAAAAATGCCAACCAGTAGCCTCCTTCAGTGAAGCACTACGATCGAAGGTGGCTGAAACTATGAAGGATGATGAGGGAAGTGATGCTCCAGGTGTTGAAAGCCGCAGGGCGATTGCGGTGGAGCCGTCCGGTCATCTGGTCAAAGCAATCCTGAATCGACGGCGCGTAGTAATCTACGCGCGACTCATAATGATGTCAGCAAATGGATAGGGCCTTCTAGGGCCAATGTCTGCTAAGGCTGCGAGATTGTTCGAAAGAGTTACCTCCTGTAAAATTTTCGCCTCAATAATGTTTCACTGAAGAGTTTAAGCCGTCAGACAGCTTTGGTAGAGGTAAACGAAGGAACATAATCGGGACACCGACCTTCAGCTGGATAACGTTTGCACTGATGGTGCAAAGCCAAAAAGCCAGTGAATCCAAAAATTACCATCATCATCAACTATCTACCTCCACAACAGTACTTATGAAGAATTTGCGAGAGCATGCTTGAATTGATTGTTGCAGCTTGATCATTTGGGGCGTAAAAAATACTTGTTCATTTACCTAGGATTTTTTGGTGTGTATTTGACTGACGTCCTCGTATTTCAGACAAATGTTATTCCATAGTGGGAACTACCCTATGAAGAGTCTCCAACTTTTGAATGAATTTCGGTGAAATCTTGAACGCGTGTATCCCTGTCCAATCGAACTCGCATATTGATGGCCAAACCGAGAGGTCACTGACGCCGATTGCCTCTATGAAGACACGGCGGTTCACCCAAGCAGGATAGACCTCCACCGCATGCTACAACGGGTCCTCCGGGCGATTTGTAAAATGGTAATATCAGGGTACTTCCAACCGAATCCGGAACAGAAACCGCGTGAAACACCCTCAACAGTCCTGAGCTTGTGTATCCATAAAACAATGAAATTCCGGTAAACAAATGTAGCAGCCGATTAGTGTTATCCCTGAGACTGGCCTCCCTCAGAGGGTGGTTCCAGTGTTGGTCACCACTCACTGCAAGGAGGTAACGTACGGATGTCGACGTAAGGCTGCAAGGAATCTGAGATACATCATATGTTGTCGAACTGTGATCAGGAACGCAAACCTTTTGACCCAGTTTTATATGAAGCAGTGACTGCTAATAATAAAACACACCATTATTAGGCCGCAAGGTGCCATCACCCCGGAGGACACAGTGGAGCACACAGAGGTGTGTGTTGTCCTCGTGGAGGCAATCAGCGTCAGTCACCTCTCGCGCCGGGCCTTGTGACTTTGGGCTATGGTCCAGAGCGAGGAGGAATGGCAGGCGGTCGCCTCCTTCTGCAAAGCCGTAATGCTAGTGAAGGAGGAGGCCGCACGCGTGAGGGAACGAACGTCCTCACGCCGAGCCGAGATTCTGACCCCGACGACCAGCCACGGTAGACGCGGGCTCGCGGACATCCAGCAACGGGTCGTCCACAGCCGTCCGGCCGTCCGGTAATTGACCGGACCAAGCCCAGTCGTCAACAGCGCGTAGTGATCCACGCGCTCCTCAAAGAGATGTCGCAAAGGGCAACTGAAGGACACAGGTGTGGTTTTAGTCAGCAAAAGTTTGACGCGCCTTCCCGCTCCAACCAGAGTGGGAGAAGTCATTGGGTGACTTCCACCCTTAAAAAAAGAAAAATAAAGGTGCCATCATTATCATTATCATTTCAGCCGAAAGACGTCCACTGTTGGACATAGGCCTCCTCAAGTGTCACCATAATTACCGGTCCTGTGCGTCTCGCATCCATCGGATTCCCGCGACCCTCACCAGGTCATCGGTCCACCTGGGGCCCTTCCAACGCAAGGTGCCATGCTACCCCTTCCGAAAATTTGGCCGTGTTATTTTAAAGTCAATAGTTAAATACATATAAGTATTTACTTTTATCGCCTTTGTTTGGTATGCCTTGAATAATCACGGTCAATTAGCTTGTTACAACCACGGGGAAAAAAAGCAGTAGGATTAAAAATGTCTCCGTCTAACTCCAGTTTAACCATAACGGTTTTCGTCCAATTTTAAACAATAAAACTGTCTGCAAACTTGGGCGATGGTCATTCTTCCGCCACTCAGAAAATTACGTAAAATACACAATGCCATCTATCAAATATGACGTTCAACTATCATTGTCATCATTATTTCTACTTTTAGTCTTTAGATGGCGTTGCGAGTATCTGAATTGCGTGTGGTGCCATATTTACAACATTTTAGTACGTGATTTTACTCGCCGCTTTGATTTTATTATGTGTTTTGATTAGTTCTTAAAAAATATTTAGAAGATATCGAATAGAAATGTCAATTTTATTTTGAAAAAATGGCAAAAGTTATTTTATTACAAAAAAGAAGATAAAATAATGACAAAATTTTTAACTGTAGCTGGGGATCGAACTCGTGGCAAATGTCGTTCAATGTCGACATTTTGGATTATTGCTCACCCCCCATAGCAAATAGCGTGACAGGACATAATATGTAGCCTAACAGTTGACCCGGCCTATAAGGATTATGTATGCAAAATTTGAACAGGATTGGTTCAGTAGTTTTTTCGCCAACTAATACCAACGCTCCACCATTTTACTGTTTTATTATATGTATATGTTACGGCTAAAGGTGGGTGTGAACATAAACTTAAGATTAGCCGGCTAAACTTAGGTTTATCTTCGAGAAGCAGCTAAAGTTCGATATCATGTTAGTTTGTGTTGTGATATTCCATCTTTAGCCGGCTAATGTGCACATTAACTGAAGCTAAACGGCTAAAAATGTATTCGATGGACGCGCCGGGCCGATGACAACATCAACTAGTTGTTGTCTGGTTGCCATGACTGTAATGTAACTTCAATGTAATAATTTTGCGTATTTCTGCTCCTGTTATGAACAAATGGTTCCTTGTTATTTTATTTTAATGATTAGGTAGATATTGTTTTAAGTAATTAATATTTTGTAATTGTAATAATTGTAATTTTGAATAACTACATAGTAAATCCATATTCAACCTACTCTCTCAAGTTTGAAAACTAACACATAGATAATCAAATATTTATAAATTGATAACCAATTTTAATATCTTCATCTCTTTAAAAGAAATTATAAATTATTTCAATGTTTTTTTTTTTTTTTTTTTATTAAGTATGTGTAATGAGGGTGAATATTTTTTAATAAAAGTTTTCGTGTCAAAATAGTAAACATTATTACATTGTTTCTTTTTTCATTTCCTTTTACATTTTTAGCCAAGGGCCTGCAGTTGCACTTAAGTTTAGCCGGCTAAAGATAGAAGAAACTAACATTAACACCTCCTCGAAGATAAACCTAAGTTTAGCCGGCTAATCTTAAGTTTATGTTCACACCCACCTTTAGCCGTAACATATATATATATATATATAGATACTAGCTGACCCGGCGAACTTCGTACCGCCTAACAGTCAATGAATGTAGTATATCTTTCGATATACTCAAACGATTGCGATGAAACAAAGCCTAAGTAATATACAAGCTACACACAATTTTAATGTAAAAAAGTTATCTACATCGATTTCGTACATTTTACGTGATGCGCGCACAATTAAAGACTTCTACAAATTTATTATACATATGTATAGACAGGCCCGCTAGTGCAGTTGCCTGTAAAAGCTGCAGAATTGCTTCAAAGAATCACTGCTGCTCTAGAATTCAATGATTAACTGAAGGAACATAAGTGGGTTTTAGTGTGTTTCAGTCTGTCACTGCCTCTCGCCCCACCCAGAGCGAGAGGAAAATCATAAAAAGATTTTTTATGATTTTCCACCGAAAAAAAATTTGCTTTTTAGACTTAGGGGCGATTCATACCGAAATGGCAGCGAAACAACAGCGACGCGACGAGCACTTATAGAATTAAATGATTTTAAACTTTATCTACATTTTTAAAAGACCAGTATCGCTTGAAAGGTTCTTATAAGGCGCTAGTAGTCAGGCGGCTATGTGAGGCTGCCAGCGACCGAGCGCGACCGACTCCATCGGCCTCTGCAATTTCAGTGAGAATCGGCCCTAAGACTTGATCCGATATAAGCTAACGGAATAAGGGCATGAAAACGATAATTTGCCAACCAATCAGAACTCGCCTTA
This sequence comes from Mythimna impura, assembly GCA_905147345.3. NCBI lineage: Eukaryota > Metazoa > Arthropoda > Insecta > Lepidoptera > Noctuidae > Mythimna > Mythimna impura. The sequence continues at coordinate 13,249,168 of LR990369.1, forward strand.
CACTTAATTATGTTCTGTATGTCCTTACAGGGGCGCCGACTCCGTGGGTGCTCGAGGGCTCTAGCACCCATGAGAAATAAAGAGTGGGTGCTGAGCACCCCTGAGAATAGACATCAAGAAACATATCAGTAATCGCCTTTTAGATTACGTATAAATTATAATATTTCTTGATAATAAAAACTAGTTTTATTTTTATATAATGGAAACACAATTAGTAATTAAGTACGTAGTATATAAGTAGGAGATTTATTTATTTGTCGGTCGATCAGTGTGCATTTCTCTTTCACACTTCGCCACTTTTGTGAGTCCGTCAAAGGAGCTTGAGCACCCATGAGGTTTTCTAAAAGCCGGCGCCCCTGTGTCCCTACATACATCCTCCCGACACAAGCGCGTGCTCATAAGGTTTCTCCGCACGTGATTTGGTTTCCAATCAAAATTGCAATTTCTCTATAGATCAGGAACAAAATTGGGACTAATACGTGTAATTGAAGCGAATATTAATAGTGGTTCTTAAGTATTAAGCGGGAACTACAATAGACCGACGCACACGTGGGCCACGCCTGCCCCCCTAGCCAAGTTACGACCGTTTCGTTTGCGTCGAACGCCTCGAGTAGGCCACGCCTCTAATTCCTTTGTTCTGACCACGTGACTGAGCGTTGAGATGACGTTAGAATAAAGCAATCGGAGGCGTGGCATACTCAAGGCGTTCGACGCAAACGAAACGGTCGTAACTTGGCTAGGGGGGCTGATTTGTACGTAGAACCGCGTCGCGTGGCGTGGATCTAATGTAGCTCTACAAGTGCATTTGCCATATAAACTGTATGGACACCGACGCGCCCAGATCGGCGTACGTGGCCCACGTGTGGCCAATGTAGTTCTACCTTTAGACACGCCTTTTTTCGCACAGACTGGAGCTAGAAAAACTGTCAGACTTTTACTAACTAACATCCACCTGTGTTCCTTCAGTTATCCTTTGCGTTCCAGGTCTGCGCTAACTCTTTCGGCAACACACACTTTTTTTTTCGGTGGGAAAATCATCCAATGACATCCCTCGCTCTTGGGCAGAGAGGGAGGGTGTGTCAGACTTTTACTGACTAAAAACCCACTCCTGTTTCTTCGTTGCCTTTCATACCAGGCCCGAGTCTTCCTTTCAGTAGCAGACCCTTGGCCCCACTTAAATAATATTCACACAACTATCACACAACGCCGTCTAGTCCCAAGCTAAGCAGAGCTTGTGTTATGAGTACTAGACAACTGATAAACGTACTTAAATATTTTTAAATACATGACGTATTATAGATAAATTACACCCAGACACAGAACAAATGATCGTGCTCATCACACAAACATTTGCTCTGGGTGGAAATCGAACCCACGACCGCATAGCAGTCAGGGCCACTAACCACTAGACCAACAGTCCAGTCAAAAACAAATGTATAAAAAAAAATGTAGGTATGCGGAACAGGATGTAAAGTCACGCATACTTCCGTTGAAAAGAGAGGACCCTCCGACCAGACGGCACTGCTGTGTCTGCTCCAAACAACTGCTGATAGTTGTTTTCTCGTGCAGAGAACTCTAATTCTTGTTGAGATGGATGCGGTGTGACGAGAATGGATAAAGTGAGAAATCAGTATATTAGAGGAAGTTCGAAAGTGGCGCCAGTGACTGAAAAGTTGAAAGGCAATCGTTTGTCTTGTTATGGTCATGTGAAGAGGAGGGATGAAGCGCATGTTACTAAAAAGTTCTGAGTATACATATAGATGGATAGTGAGGAAGAGAGGTCAAAGAAAATGGATGGATTGTGTGAGGAGTGATATGAAAGAAAAGGGAGTAAGTGATACTGTGACAGGTGACAGGACAGAATGGAAGAAAAAAACGTGTTGCGCCGACCCCAAGTAATATGGGAAGAGGAGAAAGAAGAAGAAGAAGAAGAAGAAAAGGAAAACTAATATAGCGATGTAGGATTTTAGTTTCTATGTTGCTTTATAGAGGTCGCTACCAAGCCATTAAAAGAATCAAACGACTCATAAGGATTCGCACGTGATTTGGTTCGCAATCGAACTGTAATAATTCCTCTATAGAATCTTGGAACCGACTTAGATGGCTTTGCTATGAACTGAATTTCTAATCAATGTGCTTTGACGATATACAATTTAAAGGATTAATTGTGTTTCCGAGGCATTTGTGGCCTGGAGCACGGACGTAGGGTAGCCAGCCTTTCGGTATTTTATAGGATGCATTTTGGAGAGTGTGTGCTAGAGTTGCCAACTATACTGTTAAAAACAGTATTATACTGTTTTTCACTACATTATACTTTTTACTGTTGAACGAAAATAATGTATACATAATACTTTACTTTGTTCTCAGTATCAAAATTAAGTGTACGATGACGACGCTCACACAATCAAATGACAATAATAATAATAGTCTAATTTTTATTTACATTTAAAAATACTAACTATAATTACAAGAAAATAAAATTTTAGGCACATTACCAGTCGACAGCGATGTGGAAGAGTTTTTTGACGCCATATTTTAGTTTTAGTTAGTTGTAATTAGATTAGGGCTTTTATTATTATTTATTTTATTTTATAGTCTCATTTATTTTAATTTTAGTTATAATTGTGGTGAGGCGTATGAAGTTTTTAAAAAAGACTGTAAAATTAATAAGTTGTGCGAGTAGCTCTAAAAGATATGTATTTAAAACATTTAACAAATAAAATACTGACCATTTTTCTAAAAATACTGTTTAAGTAATATTCTTCTCAGATAAAAAAAATATACTTGATTTCTTGTAAAAAAAGTAGGCAACCCTAGTGTGTGTGGAAATCACATGACTTGATTCCGCCATCGCCTTCTACCATCGGACAACTAGTCGTACGGCGAATATCCACCCTTACATTATTGACATACGGTCCGGACTAAGCGTTTCGCCTCGTCGTTTATACCGCGTGCATCGAAGGATTGGAACAATTTGCCAGCTGCGGTCTTCATGTCCGATTATAATTTATAGGTGTCTTCAAGACTAGAGTGAATAGGCTCTTTGTAAACTAGTGCGGTACACCATCAACGATTGCATCACTGCTTACCATCAGGTGGGATCGCAGTCAAGAACTAGCTCACATGATTTAAAAAGAAAGCTAGATGGACAAGTCACTTTCTTGAATAGTTTCTGAAATTAGCAACTGTATCAGACAGTAACCTAACCAGGAACAGAGGTGTAAGTGCGAGTTGTTTATTTACTTTAAGAGGCTCCTTTTCCACTCGCCTATCGTCAACATCGAGCATTGTTTCAAAGCTTGTTACTTCATCCAACGCAATCCAACGCGATGTTTGATGAAGAGGCAACGCGAAAAAAGAGAGATAACACCTGAAAACTCTGTTAGCTACGAGTAGATTTACTCGAATATTTCACAAAGCTTGTTCCAGAAAATATGTTTTTTTTTTTAAACCCTTAAAAGTTTTTGAAAAAAATTGTTGTCATTCAGAATCTTGATTAAATTTGCAAGGCTTCTAATGTTTTTTTTTTTGGCTTTTTTAATTTTTGAGTATATTATGAAGTGTCATAGTTCATGCAAAATAACAGATTTTCGGAGGTCTTTACTGGATTAGTTTTACACAAATTTACAAATTGATTTCAATAGACGCCTTACAAATTGATTTCAATAGACGCCTTACAAATTGATTTCAATAAACGCCTTACAAATTGATTTCAATAGACGCCTTGATAATATCAACAAGACACTGTGAGACTTCACCGCAGGTAATGTCATTACCATACATTTTCTACTTGGTATTTAGCGGGCACGCTAACAGGAAAGTCACTTATTTCTCTAAGCCTGCTGAACCCTAACCGCCTGCATTGTAAAAGGTGTTCACAATCCCTATGTGGCTTGATTAAAGACCTACGCAGACAGGGACGGTATGGCAAAGGATTTTGCCGGCTGTCAGCGCACGCTAGCCGTTTTATGCCACGGCAGCTTCTGCTTCTCATCAGCTTTAGATAGAGTGTTTGCGGACACACCTGATCCTTCGTCATGCCGTTGCCTACCGTAGCACGCCACAGCATAGCCACTGTAGGCGTGGGCTTGCGGACAGCGAGCAATGGGTAGCTCGCCGTCCGGCCGTCCCGATCGAGCTCGAGTCGTCGACGGCGCGTAGTGTTCCACGCGCGCCTCAAGGAGATATCAGCAAAACCGTAGGGACCCAGGAAGGTCGAATGGTCCGGAGCGAGGAGGAGTGGCAGGCGGTCGTCTCCTTCTGCGAAGCAGTAATGCTAGCAAAAAGGAGGTGGCCGCACGCGCGTGGGAACGGTCCTCACGCCCCAGCTGACCCGATAACCAGCCACCGTAGGCGCTGGCTTGCGGACGGTGAGCAATGGGTAACTCGCCGTCCGACCGTCCGGTTACCGTCCGGACCGAGCCCAAGACGTCGGCGGCGCGTAATGTTAAACGCGCGCCTCAAGGAGATGTCATAAAACCGTAGGGGCCCAGCTGGGCCGAAGCCTGCTGGGGCCATGGGTGATGCGAAAGAGAACCCCGGGGCCCTGGAACGAATGCAAAGAAGGAACAGGAGTGAGTTTTAGTCAGTAAAAGTCTGACACGCCCTCCCGCCCTACCCAAAGGCGTTAGATGTCATTAGATGATTTCCGGAACGGGGAAGGGAGTGGATTTTAGTCATTAAAAGTCTGACATGCGCTCCGCTCTAGAGGGGGAAAAGACATTGGATGATTTCCCACCTAAAAAAAAAGCATACCACAGCATACCGCCGCGGGAGCCCGTGACGCATCTTTCAATGCCGTGCAATAATATCCCTTTCGATGCCACAGGCTCATTTTAAAGCATAACAATTTATGTCGTATTTCTTTTTCGATACGTTTGTTTACCCAGAGCGCGGGGCATGGCTACGAAGGCCTTTAGTAACCGTTTATTTTTAGGGTTATAAAACTGTATTTACGTCTTTTGTTAATTAGGTGGTAAGCTTGATTTTAGAGCTAGCCGGGGATTAAACAACTTAGTCACAGTTCATTAAAATTGTGACGAAATCTGAATAGAATGGTCACAGAGAGGCTCAAGGGCTCATTATAGTCTCCTCAGGGATGTGACGTTAGGTCAGGCGAGCAATGGGTAGCTCGTCGTCGTCGTCCGGTAACCGTCCGGACCGAGCCCAAGTCATCGACGGAGCGTACCTACTGTTCCACGCGCGCCTCAAGGAGATGTCAGCAAACCGTAGGGGCCCAGCAGGGTCGAAGCCTACTGGGGCCAAGGGTCTGCTTCTGAAAGGAAGACTCGGCCCTGGTACGAAAAGCAGCGAAGGAACAGGAGTGGGTTTTTTTAGTCAGTAAAAGTCTGACACACGCTCTCGCCCCACCCAAGAGCGAAGGATGTCATTGGATGATTTTCCCACCGAAAAAAAAATCTCTTTTAGCTCTTCAATAACCAGAGGTAAAGGAAGAGCTGACGAGATGGAGAATTTGGTCGTGGATGTACGACCTTGGCGGAATGAAGGCGGGACTGTTTGTCGGATAATATCCAACGTAGGTATATGTAACCAAGATTTATGTAACTCATAATATGATTTAAAAGAGTGTCCATGGAGTTTCTTGCACGTTCTTCTCCATAGAGATCTACGCTTTGGAACGTGCAATTTAGCTTCATCATCATCATCATTTCAGCCGAAAGACGTCCACTGTTGGACATAGGCCTCCCCCAAATGTCGCCACAATGACCGGTCCTGTGCGTCTCGCATCCATCGGATTCCTGACCAGAGACCCTCACCAGGTCATCGGTCTACCTTGTCGGAGGCCTTCCAACGCTGCGTCTTCCGGTACGTGGTCGCCATTCCAGAACCTTTCGTCCCCATCGACCATCTGTTCTGCGAGCAATGTGCCCTGCCCACTGTCACTTAAGGTTGGCGATTCTTCGGGCTATGTCTGTAACCTTGGTTCTCCTGCGGATATCTTCATTTCTGACGCGATCACGCAAGGAAACTCCGAGCACAGCCCTTTCCATTGCCCTTTGAGTGACTTTAAGCCTTCTGATGAGGCCCATTGTAAGCGACCACTTTTCGGAGCCATATGACATCACTGGCAACACGCACTGATATAGACTTTCGTCATGAGACACTGTGGTATATTGGACAAGAAGATACCGCGCAGCTTCCCGAACGCCGCCCAGCCGAGTCGGATTCGACGATTGACCTCTTTCTCGAAATTAGACTCAATCTAGAGTTAGACTTAAGTTTCTTGAATTTAGCTTCACTTGTTTTTTTTTTTTTTGACTAAACGACATTTTGACAATTCAAAAGTGCCTGTAATTGGTCTATTTGAAATAAACGTTTCTGATTTCTGATTTCTGTAGGCGGTTAAAAGTATAAGTTTGAGAAACCCTGCACTACTCCACCGTTGCGTTGTTGCATAAATGTCATAAAGCACAGTTTATTGTGGTACGCAAGTCGTTAAAAACAGTTTAGATTACATTGCGTTGTTAGTGCTACGTCATGAGCGCGTGTTTTAGAAACTCTTGGTGATTAACCGCAGTGGAATGCTCGCCAAATGGAAAACTTCAAATTGCCGCGAAAATATTATCATAGTTACGAACTTTAAAGCTGTTATTTTGGGACCAAGAACTTTTTAGGGTTCCGTACCTCAGTCGGCTAAAAAAGGCCCCTTATAGGACCACTTTGTTCTTCGTCTGTCAGGACAGGAAAAGTTTGAAAACTCTATTGTAGTTTTTTTTTTCGGTGAGAAAATCATCTTATGACATCTCGCGCCCTTGGGCGGACCACGAGATAGTGTCAGACTTTTACTGACTAAAAACCCACTCCTGTTCCTTCGTTGCCTTTCGTACCAGGGCCGAGTCTTCCTTTTAGAATCAGACCCTTGGCCCCAGTAGGCTTTGACCCTGCTGGGCCCCTACAGTTGCTGACATCTCCTTGAGGCGCGCGTGGAACAGTACGCGCCGTCGACGACTTGGGCTCGGTCCGGACGGTTACCGGACGGTCGGACGGCGGGCTACCCATTGCTTGCCGTCCGTAAGCCAGTAGAGTTGATGGTTGTTACTCCATCCCTCTTTCTCACTCGCATGCCTGACATTTCAACACGACATGGCCTTACCATGTCATGTTGAAATGTCAGGTATGCCCCAGAAAACTATCAGAAATCAGAAACGTTTATTTCAAATAGACCAATTACATGCACTTTTGAATTGTCAAAATGTCGGTCAGTCAAAAAAAAAAGTGAAGCTAAATTGCATTTTCCAAAGCGTAGATCTCTATGGAGAAGAACGTGCAAGAAACTCCACGGACACTCTTTTAAATCATATTATGAGTTACATAAATCTTGGTTACATATTTCTTGTCGCTTCTAATATGTGACCACAATGTAGATAGGAATTGAATTAAGCCACTGGCAGCTAAGAGAAGACCAGTCTCAACTGACGGCACCCGTTCAAGAGCATGACGCGTGCTTCAGCCCCACTCAACTCAACCATTTTGAAGGGAACTGAATGACCCAATATCACGTGCCACCATCAACGAGACATTTGAGTGAGCATGACAAACTCTCAACCGCCATGCTCGTAATGTTAAACAAGTAACAAGTAGTAGGTTATAACCTAGTAAATATGCTCCATAGTACTTTACATTCACAAAACTTGATAAATAAAAAACTTTTTACAAAAAAAATACAACCGACTTCAATGTAAAAAAACACTGAAAAGTGCAAAATAACTTTAAATTCGGAAGTCAGTGTTTCTATAATAGTTTTGTCTTTTCGTTATTTAACACCGACTTCCGAATTTAAAGTTATTTTGCACTTTTCAGTGTTTTTTTACATTGAAGTCGGTTGTATTTTTTTTGTAAAAAGTTTTTTGTTTTTCACTTTTTAGTTATGGTACCACCACTAAAAAGTACCCCTCAGCCATACTTAAATACCTTATAGCCAGAGTGCTCATGACTATTCCAATAATACCAAACACGGTTAGATTAAATTAATTTATTACAGAGTTCCGGTGCCTAACTTCAGGCTTCATCATCAGATCAGTTCGATATATTACCCCTCTTCTTTCAGTCAGTCATCAACAACTCGTATAAACAAAGCAATTTTACTTGTTATGACAGTTCTGCTGTGATCCCATGAGGAGTTCTGTTCCATATCTACGAAGTTCGTGATCAGATCATAACAATATTTCTATGGGACCAACTTGGAAGCATAACCTTTCAATAAAAAAAAAATATTTCAAAATCGGTCCACAATTGACCGAGAAATCGGTGAACATACATAAAAAAATAAAATAAAAAACATACATTCAACCGAACATAATTATAACCTCCTCCTTTTTGAAGTCGGTTAAAAAGTGCTTCTGAATTATACAATGTTATTGTTTCCGGTTTATTTATCCCGGCGAGTGCTACGTTGTGTTATTTATATTGTGTTTTACTTTCGTAAAAGGAAAACTATAACAATTCAAATTATCAATTTAGTAGAGCTTAATTGGTAATTTGAATTGTTATACTACTGGTCAGACACAGAGTTTAAAAAAAAAACCGGCAAGTGCGAGTCGGACTCGTACAGTCCGTAACAAAAAACGGCAAATAAAACACGTTTGTTTTATGAGAGCCCCACTTAAATTTTTATTTTATTCTGTTTTTAGTATTTTGTTGTTACAGCGGCAACAGAAATACATCAACTGTGAAAATTTCAACTGTCTAGCTGTCACGGTTCATGAGATACAGCCTGGTGACAGACGGACAGACGGACGGACAGCAAAATCTTAGAGGGTCTCGTTTAACCCTTTAGGCAAAAAATATGCAAAAATATGATGAAATAGTGGAGCAGTAGTGGCCGAGTGGTATCGGCCCCGACTTACGAGTTGTAGGTTGCGGACTTGTACTATTTCTTATTCTGTGGTTGCGGGTTCAAACCCAGCCAGGCGCATTACTTTGTGTAATTTATTTCATCACCACTGCTCTCAAAACGGTGAAGGAAAACATCCTGAGGAAACCGGCATGTCCTAGAACCAAAAATTCGAAGACATGTGACATCCACCAACCCGCACTGGGCCCGCGTGCTGGATTTCGGCCTATTCCCTCTCCTAGAGAGGAGGCCTGAGTCCCAACAGTGGGAACATTATAAGGCCGACTATGCTATGCTATGATGAAATAGAACGATAAATGGAGCAATTAAATGCCAGTAATTTGTGACGTGACCGATGTGTCATGGCGTCGCAATTCACGATAAAATTGGATTGTCACACATTAATATTCCATAATTTCACTAACACCGATAGGTATTCCTGTAACTGGAACACAGCAATTATTGATTTTTACATAGAAAATCATAAAATGAGTGTCACTCTAGGTGTACATAGTGACAATAAATCTTATTTTTTAGGTGGAAGTTTTAGGTAATAAATACACCACTATTTTTTAATTAGTACAAAAAAATATGGGGCTCTATCTGTACCCGTTACTGATCATATTTGTGTAGTCAAAAGTAAAAAAAAAAAACGAAAGCCCAAAATTGTCCTCGAAAATTTATCATAATTGAATCAATCATTCATAACATTGCTACTATAAAATACTATGCGCATTGTTTTTCATTCATAATCAATAGTCTGTACAATATTTCCATAAATTGAGTGACATTTTGGGATACAATCAAACGCTAATAACTTTGCTGTTTGTGAATATTGAGACTTTACTTAAATAATAACAAGACCTTTTCCAATAAGCCCTTTAAGTATTTGTACCAATTAAAAATTAGTGGTGTATAAAAAAGAACACAACTGAATTGAGAACCTCCTTCCTTTTTTTGTAGTCAGTTGATAAATAAAATAAAAATCTATAGACCACGCAATCATAAACGCTATCATCATCTTCCTGCCTTTGTCACATGTTACTTGGGATTGTCGCAACACGTTTTTTTCTTCCATTCTGTCCCGTCACCCGTCACGCTATCACTAACTCCCTTTCCTTTCATGTCACGCCTCACATATTTCTTTTTTTTTTATATATTGCGCGCTTGACCGCTATCTGACCTGATGGAAAGCGACGATGCGGTCGACGATGGAGTGCGCATACCTAGAAGTAACCTATTCACTCTTTTTTTTAGATGGGATATCATCTAATGTCATCTCCCGCCCTTAGGTAGGGTGGGAGGGCGTGGCAGACTTTTACTGACTATACCCACTCCTGTTCCTTCTTTGCCTTCATTCCAAGGCCCCGGGGTTCTCTTTCGCATCACTCATGGCCCCAGTAGGCTTCGACCCTGTTGTGTCCCTACGGTTTTGCTGACGTCTCCTTGAGACGCGCGTGGACGACTTGGGAACCTATTCAGTCTTGACTTAAAGCTCCCCAGGTTGTAGCCATCAGGAAATACAGACTCCGGCAGGGAATTCCACTGCTCAGCTGTATACACAAAGCCTTTGGCCTCCCTCTCCCTCTCCACCCTTTCAAGCGTCACTAAAACCCATATTATCAATCTGATAAGCTTATTATTCGTGGGTTCCATACATAACTTTCTACTTAATGCAATAGGCTGATAGGACATGCCTTTGGCCGCGCGTGCCGATGATTAGATTAACTTTTTATGGTGCCGCCTATATGAGGGTGTCCCCTAAGGCTTCAGTTACGCTATGTGATAATTTTGTTATGATATTTTAGCTTTTTATGGCGTGGGAAATCATCAAAAGAAAGAAAGAAAAACATTTTATTTACGAAAATGACGCAATCTTGGGACTAGCATAAAAATTCCGCATGACGCAGGTCCTCACCGGACATGGCAAGTTCGGGAGGTTCCTGCATCGGATTCAGGCGGAAGCAACGCCCGGGTGTCATCATTGTGTGGACCACCCAGAGGACACGGTAGAGCATACGGTGGCGGTGTGCCCCGCTTGGGCAGAGCACCGCCGTGTCCTCGTGGAGGCAATTGGAGGCAGCGACCTTTCGCGTCGGGCCCTGGTTCAGGCTATGGTCCGGAGCGAGGAGGAATGGCAGGCGGTCGCCTCCTTTTGCGAAGCAGTAATGCTAGCGAAGGAGGAGGCTGCACGCGTGAGGGAACGAAGGTCCTCACGCCCTAGCCACCGTAATTCCGACCCCGACTACCAGCCACGGTAGACGCGGGCTTGCGGACGTCGAGCACTGGGTAGCTCGCCGTCCGGCTGTTCGGTAATTAACTGGACCGAGCTCAGTCGTCAACAGCGCGTAGTGATCCTCGCGCTCTTCAAGAGATGTCAGCAAACCGTAGGGGCCCAGCAGGGCCGATGCCCGCTAGCTAGGACCGCGGAGAATTTCTGAAAGGGAAACCCGTAGTCCTAGAACGCAAAGGGTAATTGAAGGATACAGGTGTGGTTTTAGTCAGTAAAAGTCTGACACGCCCTCTCGCTCCACCCAGAGCGCGAGAAGTCATTTGGATGATTTCATTAAAAAAAAAAAAAAGCATAAAAATTATCAAGATTCTTATATGGAAAATATACGCCAAGTCCACGCAAAACGGCCGAACTCAGCATAATCCTTATATATAAACCTGTGTCCAGCAGTGGACGTCTTTCAGCTGAAATGATGATAATATTTCAGCTGAAAGACGTCTTATAAATAATAATAAGCTAAGGGAAATCCCCACCGGAGTCTGTTTCCAGGTAACTACAACCTAGGGATCTTTAAGCCAAGAGTGAATCGGTTACTTCTAGGCAAGCGTGCTCCATCGTAGACCACATCATCGCTTACCATCAGGTGAAATCGTGGTCAAACGCGAACCTATCAACAATAAAAAAAACCCAAAAAATAGTCTTTGTTCTTCCAGTTGTACTTCGCGTTCTAGGATCACGGGGGGGGGCAACTGGAGGAACACTGTGGGTCAGTTTTCCACGTAAAAAAGGGGTCTCGGTACTCTTTTAAAGCCTGTGCACACCACGTTTTTAAACGCGCCGTTGACGCGCGTTTTAGACACGCTTGTCGACGGCGCGCTTTTATCCTATTACAGGTCTACAGGCTGCGACTGACTCGCGTGTGTATCGCGTCAGTATCGCTACAAACGCACGTCAACGGAGCTTTTAAAAAAAGTGGTGTGCACAGGCCCTTAGAGTATGTGTTCTGCTAATCATTACAACTCCGAAGACGGCACAAGAAAGGCGTACTCTTAACAGTGGGCGAAATCTAGTTACTCCTTTCACCTTTAATTTTAACGGTCATTAAGTGCCATATACAGGATGTAAGGGACCGGTCTCCGCAAACTTTAAGGGCTTGCTCTGTAGACGAAACTGAACAACCTTCCAAAAGACTAAACGAAAAAAATATCGGCCTCTCCATACAAACTGTCCAATCAATTTTATCCTTACACCCTGTATTATGCAGTTAGCTTGACGGTTAACATAGGCCCATAAGGGCATGCAATTCGACATACATTTTCACTGTTTTTCGTACAACTTACGCAATTTTGACGTTATTACACATTTTTCATTAGATATTTTGGAAACACAGTATCTTGTGGATATTATCTAGGCTTATATTGCAGTAAAGACCTCTGAAAATCTGCTATTTTGAATGAACTTTGACACTTCGTACAGGTATCGGCACGGATCTTAAGCGCTCGGTGAAAGAGTGGGGATCGCTTTGCGTACGCGATTTTTTTTTAAATGTAAACCTATTTTATTTTATTTTTTCTTTTACCTAGTACCTAGCAGGTAAAAGAAAAAATAAAATAAAATAAAAAAATAAAATAGTTGTACAAATAAAAAAAAAAATCGCGTACGCAAAGCGATCCCCACTCTTTCGCCGAGCGCTCAAGATCCGTGCCGATACCTGTAATACAATCAAAAATTTAAAAAAAAAAACAAAAAAGATATAATTAGAAGCCTTGCAAATTTAATCAAGATTCTGAATGACAACAATTTTTTTCAAAAACTTTTAAGTGTCTAAAAAAAGCACGTAGGTATTCCTAAAACCAGTTTTATAAAATATTCGAGTAAATCACGAAACTACCGAATGCTAACCGAGTTTTCAGGCGTTATCTCTCTTTTTTCGCGTTACTTCTTCGTCAAACATCGCGTTGGATTGCGTTAGATGAAGTAACAAGCTTTGAAACCATGCTCGACGTTGACGATAGGCGAGTGGAGAAGGACCCTCTTAACACGATCCATTGACGGCCTAAACCGAACTGTTAAAGGGATGGAGCTATATAGGGTGTATAGCTCCCTCCCGACTTACGCTTGCACGACTGACATATTAACATGTCATGCTAAGACCCCTGAACCGACAGATATATCATTACACAATGCATGGACGACAGTGTTGACGGGTCGTGAGGCTCTTTGGACTGTGACCGCGGTCCCAAATTCCACCAATAAAAACATTTTTTTATTTTTTTATTAGTATTTTGGGACCACAAGGAACAAGGCATTAAAGTACAATTACCAAAAAAATACTGTTTTTATTTTATTTGTGGTCCCTAAATACTACTCAAAAAAAAATTTTTATAGGCGGAAGTTGGGACCCCGGTCCAAAGAGCCCCGTGACCCGTGTTGACAGGTGTCAACTTGACACCCCACCTATACGAACAAAACGTTTTGGGAACACTTTCTTTATGCGTACAGTTAAGTATTGGCATTTCCTTTTAGAGTCTGTGTTTCCTGATAGTTACAACTATGAGCTCTTAAAGTCAAGAGTAAATAGCTTTCTAGGCAAGCGTGTTTCATCATCGCTTACCATCAGGTGAGGTAGTGGTCAAGCGCGAGCCAGTTAATCACACACATATTATAAAAGGCCAAAATTTTCCTGTTAGTTACAGCCTAGAGGTCTTTAAGTTAAGAATGAATAGGTTTTTAGACAAGCGTGCTCCATCGTCGACCACATCATCGCTTACCATCAGGTGAGATAGTGGTCAAGCGCGAGCCGGTTAATCACACTCATATTATAAAAGGCCAAAGTTTTCCGATTAGTTACAACCTAGAGGTCATTAGGTCAAGAGTGAATAGGTTTTTAGACGAGCGTGCTTCATCGTCGGCAACATCATCGCTTACCACCAGTTGAGATAGTGGTCAAGTGCGAGTCTGTTAATCATACGATAATATTATAAAAGGCCGAATTTTTCCTAGTTACAACCTAGAGGTCTTTAAGTCATGAGTAAATAGGTTACTTCTAGGCAACTGGGCTCTATCACCGCGTATTCCATCGTCGGCCACATTATCGCTTACCATCAGGTTAGATAGTGGTCAAGTGCGAGTCTGTTAATCACGCTCATATTATAAAAGGCCAAAGTTTCCCTGATAGTTACAACCTAGAGGTATTTAAGTCAAGAGTGAATAGGTTTTTAGACAAGCGTGCTCCATCGTCGACCACATCATCGCTTACCATCAGGTGAGATAGTGGTCAAGCGCGAGCCGGTTAATCACACTCATATTAGAAGAGGCCAAATTATTCCTGATAGTTGCATCCTAGAGGTCTTTAAGTCAAGAGTGAATAGGTTACTTCTAGGCAACTGGGCTCTATCACCGCGTATTCCATCGTCGGCCACATTATCGCTTACCATCAGGTTAGATAGTGATCAAGTGCGAGTCTGTTAATCACGCTCATATTATAAAAGGCCAAAGTTTCCCTGATAGTTACAACCTAAAGGTCTTTAAGTCAAGAGTGAATAGGTTTTTAGACAAGCGTGCTCCAACGTCGACCACATCATCGCTTACCATCAAGTCAGATAGTGGTCAAGTGCGAGCCGGTTTATCACACTCGTATTAGAAGAGGCCAAATTTTTCCTGATAGTTACAACCTAGAGGTCTTTAAGTCAAGGGTGAATAAGTTTTTAGACAAGCATGCTCCATCGTCGGCCACATCATCGCTTACCATCAAGTGAGATAGTGGTCAAATGCGAGTCTGTTAATCATACGATAATATCATAAAGGCGAGAGTTTGTGAACGTGTGTGTATATTTGTTGCTTCTTCACGCTCGAACGGCTACACGAATTTGGATAAAATTTGGCATACGTGTAGACCATACCCTGAAATAACACATATGATACTTTGTATCTCGGAAAAATGTTCCCTTGGGACAAATTCCTATTTTTACACGGGTGAAGTCGCTGGCCGAAGCTAGTTTTATAATAGTAGCATAGCATAGTCGGCCTTATAATGTTCCCACTGTTGGGACTCAGGCCTCCTCTCTAGGAGAGGGAATGGGCCGTAATCCACCACGCGGGCCCAGTGAGTGGATGTCACATGTCTTCGAATTTTTAGTTCTAGGACATGCCGGTTTCCGCACGATGTTTTCCTTCACCGTTTTGAGAGCAGTGGTGATGAAATAAATTACACAAAGTAATGCGCCTGGCTGGGTTTGAACTCACGACCTACAACTCGTAAGTCACCACTGCTCTAGTCTAGTTTTATAATAAAAACCATTTAAAAAAAAGCGTTTGCTAGACGGGTTAATCGTAGTTTGTTGTTATTACATTACAAAACAAGTGGATATTGTTGAAATACCCTCTTTAATCCTACAACGGCTGTCTTGTCGTAATCTCTTAAGCGCTCTTGAGGACTGCCACAGGTGGCAAAAACAATGTACCAATTACCTATACACAGCAAAAATACATAAATGATACTATTTTAACTTTATCCTATAATTATTTTTATTTTTTGTTGGTATATTATTTTATCCTGTTAATAACCTATTTATATTTTGTGCCTACTGTGGTCCCTTAAAACTAAAAAAAACACAATGTAAGAGTCTCTTTTGCATTGTTTTAATTTTTGTTTTTTTATTTATCTGTGTATCCCTCACAGGATATCCAAAAAAAAATGTTTCATAAATACACAATACTCCGCTGGAAGTAATAACATTTCTCTATGATTACAAAATAAGGTTCAAAGATAGGGTGTTTAATCTAGCATAGATAAATATCCATGAACAAACTCGAAACTATATTGAAATCGATAACTTTGGCTTATGAGATCGCTTCTGAATAACAATTTTATGTTAATTCACGTAATACCGGGTTTTGTAATTAAGATCTATGGTAATACGGCTTATGACAGTGGCTGTGAAAGAGAAAATTTTAATCTGAAAAATATACATGAAAAAAGTAAACACCTCTATGGACATAAAAGAATTGTAGACTTTTAAAAAAAACATGCAACTCACCAGTATTAAAAATTCCAAATTTAAAAATTAAAATCCTCCAAACAACACATCACATTGCACTTTTGTATTTTTTTTATAACGTTTCACTCAAGCAATGACATCAATTATATACGACTGAAATATTTACAATATAAATACATACGCACAAAATTCCAACAAATCAAACGTTCCGACTTTGTTTTGATATCTGAACGCGATTTTTTTAACACATTTAACCATTATTACGAGACCGAACCCTCGTTACGTCCGTATCTGTCCTTAAATCACCCCCCAGGGACATGACTAGTTTTTTTAATAAATCACATGTATGAAGTAAATTGCGAAATTCCCGCACAAATACGAACGCGACAACGTCTCTCGCGAAACGATCTCGGAAAACTGAACGCACGTCCCTATCGCAGCTTTCAACAAATCTATATGAGAAAGTACACAATATTTCCGTCCTTTTCCAACCGCTGGCAAAACGTATCATCGGTCCCTCTCACTTATTATCCTGGCCACTGAAACCGAAAAACGTCGGACAAAAATATCGAATTATGCTCTCATTATTCGTAAATTGGAACGCGCTTAATTTTTCATGTTTTTGTTTTTAATTAGACGGAACGCGGTAAAAGTGACGTTCGTTTTGGCGCGAAGGGTTATCAATCTTTATGGTTTGACAGATAACATAGACATTATTGGGGCACTGGAAAATGATTTGTAATTCCTATTTCACGCTCATGGTTTTATGAAGATTGTTTTAGTATTAGTCGTTATTAGTTATTTATGATTACATCACGTTCGCAAAACGGATGTACTCGTAACTGTCTAATATAGTTAAATATTTACTTTAGTACAGTTGCAGAGCGAAAATGAGTTCAATATCGATTCAATTAACATGAAAATTTTATTACAGCTTGGTTTTTTTGCATGGCTCGGGGAACTATTATAATTATATTTTTATGATAAATAGCTGCATGCTTGAGATGTTCATTTGCATTTTTTACTGGCTGTCGGGTTAATGAACTTTTCTTGCTTATTAGAATACTAACGCATTAAAGTAAAGGTATGTCAGACTAGTTTTTGAATGTGGTTTCGCTCGTCTTAATTTTGATTTCAGCCAAAAGATGCCCACTGTTGGAATTAGGCCTCTCCCCAGTATCGCCATAACGACCGATCCTGTACGTCTAACATCCATAGGATAATAGGATTCCTGCGACCCTCACTAGGTCATCGGTCCGTCTTGTGAGAGGTCTTCAAACGCTGCGTCTTTCGGTACGTGATCGCCACTCTAGAACCTTTAGGCCCCATCGACCATCTGTTCTGTTTTGAACTTAAATTTTAAATTTATGTATTTATTTTTAAATTTAAATTTATTGCAAATGAAATTTTGTGAAAACCAATTGAAATATTTTACACTTTTTTTGACATTTGATATGACTGTGTTGGCTGCCTGACTTTTTGAATAAATGATTTTCTATTTTATAACATAAAGAGAAAAATTATAACTTTAATTTTCGAACATAATTCATATAAATTCTAACTTTATTTGTACATGGTGTGTTAAAAAATCAAAATACTAATTTTCACCAATTAACAAACCACTAAACAAAATTCAAAGTTTGATGATATGTCAATCCTTGTTTGACATACTTTCTTTAGACCTTTTGTTATCATTGAAATCCTTCATCAATGATATATAGCAAAACGAGGATTGACATATCAAATGTTAACGTCTAAACGATCTGGCCAGTTTTAGTTGGCCATACCATGAAGTGATCAATTCTAAGATCTGATCACGACATATGCATGCTGTGACGAGCTTATTTTTTAAAACCTAATGTTATTGAATCATTAATTTCTATTTTTAAGCCATTGTTTATGTCACGTAGCAAAATTATTTTCCCTGTAATAATATAAGTATTTAATAATGTTTTTTCCTTAATACTTTATTGAATTGAGTACCTACTTACCATGTTAACAGGCAAAGAAGCAAAGAAACAAGTTTTTTTTATTATTATTATTGATAGGCTCGCGTTTGACCACTATCTCACCTGATGGTAAGCGATGATGTGGTCGACGATGGAGCACGCTTGCCTAGAAGTAACCTATTCACTCTTGACTTAAAGACCCCTAGGTTGTAGCTATCAGGGAACACAGACTCCGGCAGGGAATTCCACTCCTTAGCTGTACGCATTATGAATGTGTTCCCAAAACGCTTTGCACGTATGAGTGGGATGTCCACCATGTACCGATGGCGCAACGCCGTACGTCTAGTGGTCCGATGATGGAACGGACTTGGTGGAATTAAGTAGGCGTTATACATTTTTAATTTTTTTCAACTTAATAAGTTTTAAAAACTTGTAAGTCGGGGTCGTTACCACTGGGCCACCACTGCTCTCAGATCGCGGGTTCAAACCCAGCCAGGCGCATTACTTTGTATAATTTATTTCATCACCACTCGGCCGGTACCGGCATGTCCTAGAACCTAAAATTCGAAGACATGTGACATCCACCAACCCGCACTGGGCCAGCGTGGTGGATTACGGCCCATTCCCTCTCTAGAGAGGAGGCCTGAGTCCCAACAGTGGGATCATTATAAGGCCGACTATGCTATGCTATGCTACATCACACACATTTTACATATAAAAGGAAAATCTTAATAACAATAGGGACTAATGCACATGACAATTAAGGCGTACATAGCGCTCACTATAATAATATTGCTGCCTTGAGAAATATAATCTGTCATTACATAATTTTAAAGTATAATCAATTTAAAATAAAACAATAATATAACACAGAAATTGATTCAAATAAGTCAAACACATTAAGATTATTATCACTAAACATTTAAGGGAATTGAAAATATTAAAAACGAATTAAATAGATTGAAATATTGCAAATAATTTGAAATCAAGAATAAATTATAATAAAATAAACAAACAATCCCTCTCCTGGAGTGAGGAGGCCTGAGTCCCAGCAGTGGGAACATTAAAAGGCTGATTATGCTATGCTATAAACAAACAATCAATTAAATTAAAAAAATAAGTTAAATTAAATTAAATCACATTTAATGTAACTATAATATGAGTGTGATTCATAATTCGGTTTAAAGAATGTATTTCTCCAAATAACACCATATTTTTGTTCAATCAACAAACCCAGGTTTAAATCAAAATACAAACAGTAATTACATAAAAGCATATAGAAAAAGAGTAAAAACCCGGTCAAGTGAGAACGGGACCGAGGGTTCTGTACAAACTTGCCTATGTAAATACTCGTAGTTCGATTCCCCAAACGAATCTCGAAGATTTTTCCGCATTGCTAAAAAGTAATTTATTATTTTATGATGTACCTTACTTACAACTTTACGGGTTTCAGACTTTTTTTTCGGTGGGCAAATCATCCAATGACATCTCACGCTCTTGGGCGGATCGGGAGGGTGTGTCAGACTTTTATTGACTAAAAACCCTCTCCTGTTCCTGCGTTGCCTTTCATACCTTTCAGAAGCAGACCCTCGGCCCCAGTAGGCTTCGACCCTATTGGGCCCTTACGGTTTGCTGACATCTCCTTGAGGCGCGCGTGGAACACTTGGCTAAGACCTTGCTTTTTACCAAAATCCAGAAATCTAGGTCAGCGAGACTACCCCAAATTAATAAAGACTTTCTAGGTAAATAAACACTCTCTTACATAAAATACATAAATATTAACTAAACTATACTAAAACCTAACTATGTAAGTACATAAATATAATACAAAAGCACAAAGTACACTCAAGCGTCGAAATTCTCCTCCACATCGCTGTCATCCGGAAATGTGCCCAGAAGACTGGCAGCATTGCCACGTTGAATGCCAATGCTAATTCTTTGGGTGAAGAACGAGCCAGCCCTCTGGTCACGCAAAGTGTCGATCAGTCGGCGTGAAATTTCCTTAAAAAGGAAACGCGTACACGAACCCCATGACCCAAGCGTTTCAACCCCAAACGGCTCAAAACTGTAATTACCAATAAGGTTACAGGGTCTCAGCAGACGCAGCGACAGCACCAGCACAGGCTGCCGTACTTGGAACATGGGATGGCGCCAGGGTGTCGACACAGGTTGCGTCCCACACCAGAGGCCTACCCACCAAATTAATTAATTATTATTTTTTTGTTTTAATTTTCTTTCGACTATCAAAATATGAACCTAAACGGTACATAAACGGCCTTAATTTAAGATTGTGTTTGTGTGAACTCAGAAGTTTAATTTCTTGCTCCAGGGGGTAACAGACCTGACTATTGGATTTAATAAAAACGTTCTCAAAAAAAGGGGTCTTGACAGACGGACAGCAAAGTAATCCTTTAACGGTTTGGTTTTATCCGACTGAGTCACTGAGGTACGGAACCTTAAAAAAAGAAAAGTTTTTAAATTAAAAAAACCATTAAAACTTTTTAAGCGAGGATAATAAAAGGAAACAATTCCGATTAATAGAAAGTTCATCATTAGGCAGTTAATAACTAAATGTAGGTAGGTAGATAAGGGGCCACTCATTTACTACGTAAGACGATTAAGGGGGGGAGGTGGTTGATCATGTCTTATTTTTTCTTACAAGGGGGTGGGAGGGACTCTTAATAGCTCATACGTAAGATTACAAAATACGCAAAGTTAAGAGTCTTAAGACACACTTTGACTGGCCTGTTGTTCTAGTGGTTAACGGCCCTGACTGTTATGCTAGAGGTCGGGTTCGATTCCCACCCAGGACAAAATGTTTGTGTGATGAGCACGATCATTTGTTCTGTGTCTAGACGGCGTTGTGTGATAGTTGTAGAATATTATATTATTATTATTATTACTTGTAAACGTTCTTAAAAAAAATCCGAACCAAAACTAAACCCAAACGAACTAAACGAAACCAAACGTACATAATATTTTTCCTTAAAGATTCTTACGTAATATTAATATTAAATAGGCCGACCCCTACGGTCGGTCTATTTATATTTTTTTATTATTTAGTGGGGCGATCAAAAACTAGTAATAATCGTCTTACGTAATAAATGCATGGCCCCTAAAGGTACAAACTAGAGATGGGCCGACTTGGACAAGGCCGACTAGTCTAGACTAAGTTCAAATCGTATTAGGGTCGTTTTTTTAATTGATATAAACTATAGTGCTTGACTGCGATCCCACCTGATGATAAGCAGTGATGCAATCGTTGATGGTGAAGCGCACTAGTTTATTAAGAGCCTATTTACTCTAGCCTTTAAGACTTTGTTTTTTCCACTTCAATTTTATTCAATAAACTTAAATTTTATGTCAACCTTTTTAATCGACTTCAAAAAAAGGCGGAGGTTCTGAATTCGATTGTATTTTTTTTAATAATTTTTATTTTGTTACATCAGAACTCCGTCGTTTATGGACCGATTAGCAAAAATATTTTTCTCCTTAAAAGGAATGCTTCCAGATTGATCCCATTTTATCAAAAACCAGTTTTGGATCCATGAGAAATCGAGGGAGCTCCTCTAATATTATTGGCAATTAGATTGTTATTTTGGTAATTTCATCGAGAACTCAAGCATTTATTCGTAATAAATTATCCAGAATCTTAAATTCCCTTAGTGATAGGAGGCTAGTAGTGAATTAATAATATCTATATGATAGGCTGTTCTAATAGTTTTTAGCTCGCTCCGCTCGTTCTAGCTTTTTCTACGTAAGGCGACAATAAAAACTCAACCAATTCAAGTACCTTCAGTCGAATGATCCAATAAACGAAATCATTTTCATCTTCGAGGCCTCTCAAGGCACTAGTTCAGTGTTTGTAGGATCTATTTTGTACAAAAAAAAAAACATCAAAAATATTTGATATTATTATTAGGACTAGCTACACCTACGCCACTGCCTGGAACGCAAATAACAACTGAAGGACACAGGTGGATTTTAGTCAGTAAAAGTCTGACTCTCGCTCCACCCGAGAACGAGAGAAGTCATTGGACGACTTACCACCTCAAAAAACAAAACCCGTCGACTCGGGATCAGTCCTTGACGTTTACGATTCAACCAAGATAGTAAACAGCAGACACAATCTATTTTTACATTCAATACGTAGGGAAACAAATAAAAACCTGAGGTAAATCATGTGTTTTATAAACGAACCGACAAGAATTACACTGCAAACTACTAAGGGACGATTGGGTAGTAGTAGGCTGAGATATGACCACAGAAACATAAAAAAAAAGATAAATGTTTGTACCAAATTGTTTTAGTTCATAGATTGTTGGTTTGTTGGCTTGCTATACACTTTGGTGCATACTGTAAGTCATCATTTCAGCCGAAAGGCATCCACTGTTGGACATAGGCCTCCCCCAAGCGTCGGCACAACGACCGATCTTGTGCGTCTCGCATCCACCGCACTCCGGCGACTCTCACCAGGTCGTCGGTCCACCTTATGGGAGGCCTTCCAACGCTGCGTTTTCCGGTGCGCGGTCATCCATCGACCATCCGTTCTACGAGCAATGTGCCCTGCCCACTGCCACTTAAGTTTGACGATTCTTCGGGCTATGTCGGCGACCTTGGTTCTCCGGATATCTTCATTCTTTATGCGATCACGCAAGGAAACTCCGAGCATAGCCCTTTCCATTGCCCTTTGGATGACTGTAAGCCTTCTGATGAGGCCCATTGTAAGCGACCATGTTTCAGTGCCATATGTCATCACTGGCAACACGCACTGGTCATATAGACTTTCGTCTTGAGACCAGCGGGGTTACTATGACGTTCAAAGTAAGATTGTTTCATTCTTATTTCAGTGTGGGTAAGAGACAGAGCTATACTGGTTGTCTAGCGCCATCTCTTACCCACACTGGAAATAAGAATGAAATAATCTTACTTTAAACGTCATGGTACAGGTCACTGTGGTATGTCATACTGTAAGTATAGCAAGCAATTGATAAATAAATAGATAAATAAAAGTACTAAGTAAGGGGTATACATTTTTTAGGGTTCCATACCCAAAGGGTAAAACGGGACTCTATTACTAAGACTCCGCTGTCCGTCCGTTCATCTCTGTCCGTCTGTCACCAGGCTGTATCTCATGAATCGTGATAGCAAGATAGTTGATATTTTCACAGATGATGTATTCCTGTTTAATTTTTGCGTTTTTTGACGGCTTGGTCCCGTGTCGATTCGGTGCGTTAGCCGTACTGCAAACGGACGTTCGTTTTTTTTTCATACAAAAAATGCGGTGCGGCAACTGTGCGGCGCCGGTACCGCGAACGGTCGAAAACAGGACGGCAACGTCACAACCACCATATGTTCAATTCGGTGTTGAATAGTGCGGTGAATAATTCACAGAGATAATTTCATAAAATTTTCATCATTAAACTACGGGGTGGAAAATTTAAAGCGGCACGGTAAACGTGCGGCAGCGGTCCGACACGAAACGTCTGAATTGTAAGCGCCCTAACAACAGATAATGACGACCAGATGGCGTCCAGTCGGTTCACTTTTAAGGTGATGGCACGTGAGCACATTCGCAGGAAGTTGGTGTAATCATCACAGCGTTGATCTGTTGGATTCGTTTTTCATAAATACATTGTTAATTTGTATGTATGTATCTAAGTATATATTTATTATTGTATTTCTTTATCATTAAGCTGCACCTACCATGTTTTGTTTCTGCACCACCCTAAGGTCGACTGGTAGAAAATGCCTAAGGCATTAAGTCCGCCTTTGTACAGTGTTTATTACTAGTGCATAAAGTTTTAATAAATAAATTAAAACAGAATAAAATAAATATTTAAGGGGGCTCCTATACAACAAACATGTGGACGGTACGGAACCCATAGTGAGCGAATCCAACTCGCACTTGACCGGGATTTTTTTTTCTTTACTATTAAGAACTAATTTTTTAACCCCTCGAAGGCCGATTGTACATACGTCTGTACAACTTGAATGACCTTGAAAAACGCTTAACCCTTTAACCGCGTACGTCGGATATATCCGACAAACACTCACGTTTATTTTACCAAGATTGCACATCCACGACCAAATATTCCATCTCGTCAGCTCTTCTGTCATCTATGGGGATTGAAGAGCTAAACGAGATGGTAGAGTACCCAGTCGCAAACACACGACCCTGGCGAATAGAAACTCGTCAAACCAATCCGACGCGGGCGATTAAAGGGTTAATTGTCGTTTTGTACACACGTTTGTACGATTTTTTTTTTGCCGAATTAATTGATTACAATCGTCGTCGAAAGGACTAATAAGCAATTTAACTCTAACTTAATATTATACGTTATTAGGTTTTGTTAAAACTAAGAATAGCGTCCTTTAGCACTTTTATACAAATCCATAGCATTTTCTTATTGTCTGGTATTGATAAAAAACACTTTTCAATACACTTACTCGAAAACCCGTTCTTATCCCACCGCTTTTAGGCACGCAATAGACTGTTTTCCGCACTAGTGCAGAAAAAAGCGCATGCTCTCCTTCGCCACAATTATATTACATTTATCGTATCAGGCTGGGCGCGCGTCAACCCCCCGCGTTTCGCCGGTCAACCGTCGTTTATTCATTTCTTTGTAAATGTATTGAAAAAGGCGTTTGATACACGTGCAAATTTGTCACTGCAGCCCTCGGTTCCATAACACACTCTCCTCCGGCTCGTGTGAATTCCACCTCGATCGCAATAACAAACTTTCTGCACTTGTATCAAAATGTAATATTGTTCATGTGTTATTGCATAGTACAGCATTGATCACTAATATACACTAACTTTAAACACTATACTAACTCAAAGGGTTTAGTTCTCTTTAATCTACGCACTAGGTCGGTGTTGTCTTCGGAGGACAGATTCTGTCCTCCGTGGTGTTGTCTAACAGCTGGATCGCCACAACATTCACATGTAGCGTAAAGGGTATAATATATGTCGTGGCCAGACCTTAGAATTGATCACTTCATGATATGGCCAAGTAAAACTGGCCAGATCGTTTAAACGTTAATATTTGATGATATATTATGTCAATCCTCGTTAGACCATATTTATCATTGATGTAGGATTTCTATGATAATAAAAGGTCTAAAGAAAGTAGGCCAAACGAGGATTGACATATCATCAAACTTTAACGTTTAAAACGATCTGGCCAGTTTTAATTTTTTTTTTTTTCGGTGCGAAAATCATCCAATGACATCCCTGCTTTGCTAACATTACTGCTTCACAGAAGGAGGCGACCGCCTGCCACTCCTCCTCGCTTCGGACCATGGCCTGTACCAAGGCCCGGCGCGAGAGATCATTGCCGCCGATCTCCCCCACGAGGACACGGCGGTGCTCTGACCAGGTGGGGCACACCTCTACCGTGTCCTCCAGGCGAACCACACAGTGGTGACACCGGTGCAGGAACTTCCCGAACTGACCATGTTCGGTAAGAACCTGCGTCATGCGGAAGGTGAAGACGCCGTGAGGCCAGTTTCACTTGGCCATACTTATCATGAATTGATCAATTTCTATGATCTAAGATCTGGCCATGACATTATATAACCTCCATCTCTTAATATTAATGTCCACACAATGGCGACACAAGGGCGTCTCTTCTGCACGAATCCGGTGCAGGAACCTCCCGAACTTACCATGTCCGGTGAGGACCTGCGTCATGCGGTAGGTAAGGACGCCGTGAGGTCTTTCCAGCCACTCCTCAAAGAGGGGACTTATCGCCATAATTATGGCGTGCCCAGCACTGGGTTGCGACAGTCGCTGTCGCCATTCCACCATGAGATCCCGCCGGAAGTCTTTCCGCCATGCCGTGACTTGGCGCGGCAGCGGAGTTTCGCCCCGGCGTTGCATCTCCATGCGCAGATCGTGCATGCGTGCAAGGTCTTTTGCCTCCAAATCCCACGGTGGTTGGCCAGCAAGGAGGCTCGCTGCTTCGCGGGAAATCGTGCGGTATCCCCGCACCATTTTTATGCACATAAAAATATAAACATGTTTAAAAAATACAGTGATGTTCATAATTTTAATACTAGGAACAAACACAAATTTGTGGTTCCTACAACCAGGCTGAAAAAAATAGGGGGCTCATTTAGATGCCAATGTATACACTTCTATAATAAACTTCTTAGTCATGTTCAACAACTAAGCCTTAATAAATTCAAATTATTTGTAAAGCGAAAACTTTGCCAAAAGGCTGCACTATAAAGGACTATGTTGAGGACCAAAAGGCTTGGGATTGACCTGCTCCAGTACGCACTGCAACTGTTGTCTTATTATTATTATTTTTTCCTTTGTTTTTATTTTTAATTGTGCTTTTTATTATTTATTACAATTCGATATTGTAGATTATTTTTATTTTGCAATTTGACTTTTTTTTTTTATTAATTTTTGACAAAAATGTTTACTTTGCTAAAGTATTACATTTTGTAAACTATATTTTTCCTTTTATTATTGTGAACATGAGGACTATGTTGATTGCTTTTTTTTTCCTTTTCAGTAATTTTAATGTATGTCTGGCAATTTGAGTATTTTCTGCGGCCTACCCAAATGTCCTTTCCTTGGTATTGTTCGTCAAGTCGTTGAGCTCCTTAGTAGTCCTGAGTTGAGCTTTACGAATACTGACAAATGCTTGCACTGACTGGACAGGTCCACTCAAATCTGTATGGTTCTTTCTTCAAAAGACCATTTCAGACAAATCTGCATGGTTCTCATGTGATTTGACCATTACATATTTACTGTATGGACTTTAAAAGAGACTTTGACCCCTGAGTTTGTTTCGGTGTTTCTTCTCAGGGTAGTCAGCTAGGAAACACCGGCCTCATCTAGTTTAAAAATGACGAAAAAAAAAAAATTGACGTGTAAAAGTGTTTTTTAAACCTATTTACAAAATAAATATCATTTATCATTTACCATCCGGATGGCCATGACCCTCGACCTCCGAGCCTCCGGCAGGAGGCGTCTGGACTCCAAACGCCTCCTGCCGGAGGCTCTATGCAGGAATCGTTCGGTCTATGGCCCTTTATGGGGCGCCGGTATGGGTGCCGTCGCTTCGAAAGCGACCGGCGGCCAGGCTGAACGCAAGCCAGAGAGTCATGTCACTTCGATGATACCATTTTCAACGTAACTATTCAGAACCTTATATTTATTTGTAACGACCCTTACATACTCTATTCAATGACGTTCATACATCTGGATCTGGACGAGTACATAACATGTATCCTGAAGGTAATTTGCGTTTTTACCTTTAACAGTTTTATGTGAAAGTACAATAAATAATTACGATGCTTTCAGAATGAATTGCAAGCACAGAATGATTGTACAGTTTTACGAACTTAACGCAGACGAAGTCGCGGGCAACAGCTAGTTTGTAATAAGCATGCCTTTTAAGTTCTGTCGTTTCCATATTTCCCGGCAATTTTGAATTTGGAACTGCAATGATATTCAGTAAATGGTAAATCACTTCGAAAGTCATTTCGGTTCTCATCTCGCCTGTACAAGTTTCGGTATTCTCATATCAAGATCAAAGCCAAAAGCCAACTAAAGTGAGTTCCGAGAACCCATTTTTCTTTTTTTTTTCGGTTTACCCCTTAGGGAAGGCCAGGTTCTTCGACCATATCGCCTAGTCTTTCGTCTATTTTTTCTTGCGTATAAGTCTTCCGTAATAGTTGTTTATTTTTGTTTTACATTAAAATGCAGGTGTAACACATTCTAATGTTTTTTGAAGTATTTGGCAGCAAATGTATCGATTCAGCCTTCTCAGCAAACTTCGCTGAGGTAGCTAAAACTACAATAAAATTCTCAGCTCCATTTTACTGAGACCGCGCCTATTTCAATGATTCCATATTATTATACTATTCCAGTTGCGCAGACACTTGAGATACAAAACTACACCAATTTTACATCACAATATCCACTAGGAATCAATTTGCGAATAATTAAAACAGCCACTGAACTTCACTCGAAGAAATCCCGCCAAAAACTCCCCAAAGTGAAGGGAGTTCCGAGGAACCCAAGTGACATTGCTCTATGGTAGTAGGGTAGTGACGCTGAATGGGGTGAAAAACTAAAAGATCGACATAGATGTCGCTTTGGATGTCGCTATCATCGCCTTTGCCTTGTTGTGTTTGGTTGACGTTTCATGTGAAGTTATTTTCTGAGTTTTTGAATAATTTCATGTATAAAATGTATTCTCTTTTGACTATTCCGCAACTGAAAGAAGAGTTACGTAAGAGAAATGCATCAACAGCAGGGAAAAAAGCTGTTTTGATTGAGAGGTAAGCAATAAATAATTTTGAGGTTATATTGTTAATAATCCTTATTTTGTTCAAATCTAATTAATTATGTATGTAATAAACTTTCAGGTTAGAAGCATGACCGTAATTTTAATTTCAATGCCAACCCAGGGCCTGGGAAATCTCAAAGTGACCCACAATATCAGTGCCCACCAACTTCATCTTTTTCGCCGATTCCTGCTTTAAATAGACAAGAAATACAGTCTTACTTTGAAACTTTGAAAGGTGAGATCATTAATAAAATCTATTTTAACTGTCATCTTTAAATTTAGATCCTATAACGCTTCACACACTATGTAAAGACCTTAGAATAATAACGTTATTCTAAGGTTTATATGATTTAAAGCTAAACATCCTGGGATGTAATCTACTTTATAGCATCCGTGTGTGAAGAACTTAACATACCTTCTACTATGTTACATGACTTACCAAAGTGCCTACTACCTATTCTATTTCTTTCAGATTTAATACTCAACCAAAAGGAAAAGCCATGTATGAAGCCAGGTGTTTATTGACTGCGCGGTACACCACTGTAGGAACAAACACCTACATACAGGGTCAATTTAAGGCCCAAATGAAAAAAACTTGTCTATGTTGTTAATGTCAAGTTAGACGATGAAGGCAACATTGAACAATGCCATTGTGAATGTGCGGCAGGCAGCGGTATTGAAGCACACTGCAAACCAGATGGACTCATCGGTGAAGAGACTGTTGTAGAGGTCAAGTGTCCCTATAGTGCAAGGTTCAAGCCTATAAATCCAGTTACTGTACCATATTTACAATTCAGTAATGGACAATTGAATACTGCCTCCCAAGATACAGGTTTTTGCCTAGTTTGGGAGACAGCAGGCTATGTTTTGTTTAATTTACTGTTCCTGTTCTAGTTTATTAAGACTTGAATTATGGTTGTGTTCCAAATAAACTTATTATTATTATAATTATCTTAGAAAAAAAACCATCCTTATTATGCACAAATCCAAGAACAATTATTGTGCACAGGGAGAAAATTTTGCAATTTAATTGTTTATACTTTTAAAGAAATTCAGGTCTGTTTCATAAATCAAGATGATTATGTACATAGAGGAGATGGTACGTGAGTTACTTCATTTCTATGAGTGTGACTTAAAACCAGAACTAATTAAGAAATATTTTTATAAATATTGTGATTCTATAATAAAACAACAGTAGAATATTCTTTGTCTTTTATTTTTTAATTATACTCTCTCTAAAATTACAACACATGATACAAATAAAAAATATTTTACTTGCTATAGGAATATAATTGTGATCTAATTCACTTTTGAGCATTTTGTAGGTTTTAGTAAGACCAATCAACCTTTCAATATGTACTCGTTTACTTGCTAGAGTTCTATCCTTTATTACTGTTAAGCCTGGTAATTGGGTCTGACCTTTTAAAAATGTTGGAATATTAACTGTAACATTACTTTCAGCAAACATATCTTTAATATTGAATCCACGATCTGCCAGAATAACGTCACCACTCTCACACTTCTGTATTAGGTCACTTCTTTCCACAGTCTGCCTGTCACTTACAGATCCTGCAAATGCAGGAGAGCAATAGCACAATAGGCCACCTGGAGTAGCACCAACAAGTACCTTTAGAGTGTTTCCATGCTTGTAGCTACTCCATGATGCCTGCTGAGCATTAGGATGTTTTGGTTTCTGTACATGAATTTCTGTACCATCTAAAATTACCCTAACATTAATGTTGTATTTCTTAAAATGATCTGGCATATAATACTGAACTAAATCTTTATCTGGCCATATATTTATTTTTGACCAAAGTTGATATATAAAATTAACCCAAGTAATAAATATATTTGATACAGTTGTGGTGCTTATGTTAAAAAATCTACTCAATTCAAAGTTACATTTGTTTTGCCTTATTTTCATTAAGCTGTTGATCCCCGCACGAACGCCGGCTTTCGGGCGCCATTGTCTTACTATTGTGTCTCTAATTACACTACTCAACGAGTTAATGTTAAAAAGAACTGATCTTCTGTACTAATGTTGATAACTTTACTTCCAAAATAGTTTATTTTGTGAGCTACTGGGCTTAAGGTAGAATACACAAAGTAGAATTTCGCATAGGATTCAAATCCTGTGTAAAATTGAATAGCTTTATCATCAGTTTTAAATCTATTAATGGTCCCAAACGTGTGTTCAATATCAATTTGTGTACCTTTAGAAACAAATACACATTGAGTTGATGATTGTGACATCACGTCATTCTCTTGTACTTCACATGTACTTATCTCCACTTCATTGCATGATTCTATTTCCATAGGTAAACTGAACGAGCATGTTTCACCACTTTCTTCAGGATTTGTAGTGAGGCTTGCAGGTACATCAAGCATTAATTTCCACCGAGTCCTGTTTTCTAAACGTTCTGAACGCTGTTTTGCGGATGTTGATTCTAATTTTGTTTTTGTAAAAGAAAATATAGAAGGCACTGCAGTTTTCTTTAACAATTTAGCCTTAGGCTCATACGCTGAAAGAAATAACATATTATAATCATTATTTGTTATGCAAAATGATCCATACCATATAACCACAACTACCTATGAATCAATCTCACTTACCGGTATATTTACTTTGGCCAAAATAATCATCAGCTACAAAATGATCATAGCACAATACAGAGTGCTTGGTTGCTTTGAAGTTTTTGATTCTCAACGCTTTTTCCCAAGCTTTTCTACGTTTTGGGTCCCTCGGAAATATATGCCTCCCTTGATTTTTGCAGCCTGGAGCACAACACTGCGTCATATTTAGAGTATTTTATTTTTTTTGATATTTGTTTACTTTTTTAGCGTAAGCGTATGGATTTTATTTTGACAGGTGACAGAACAAAATTAGGCAATCGCGATCATGCGACATCTGGTGGGATCAAAAGGCAGTTTTTCACCTCATTGTGTCTTCTTAAGATTTATATCGACTCTCTAAATTTAGCTGAATTTGCGCTCTACAATAATAGTTTATAGTTAATTTCAGCCATAAATGCAATATAAATGCATAATTTTGTACGTTTTAATATTTACAAGTTTTATTTGAGATGTGAATGAAAAAACTAGGCTGAACGCAGTGTCGTCTTTGCCTCATATCCGTGTATTGAAAAAAAGGTATTCACTCAATCACTCGCTCGCGTCGCGTCAAATACCACAGAGTACTTTGGTAATACTGGGTAATACCTATAATTAGGTACTGAAATCAAATGCCCAAGAATATCAAATGCCAATCGAGTACAAGTACATCCCTCCACATCAAAGACTACTATAGTATACTGGCTACTCCACATCCTCTTTAGTCTGTGGCCAATAAAATAGTACTCTGTGGTGGGAGTTTTTGGCGGGATTTCTTCGAGTGAAGTTCAGTGACTATAATAATAATAATAATAGTTTATTTTTCACTCTACACAAAGTATATATATACAAAAGTTTCATAAAATGGACAATAATGCAACATATAACTTTGTGAGAGTCTGGAGTCCATACTAGGATACCCTGTGTGACGGATCACCAGGCTCCCACCCCAAAATGCCGATGCTTAGTTATATATATTACTAAACAAATGACTAAAATAAAATAAAAAAAGATTTAAACATGTTAACAATTTTGCAAGAATACAGACAAAAATAATTTTACCTTTACATATACAAAATAAAAAGTGAAGTGTAGATATTAGGTGTCATGAAAAGTGCTTGCAGTGCGATGGTGTGAGTGTGAGCGAGTGCGTGTAGGGTGCATAGTTATACATAATTACATACATCTTACGAAGTTACGAGGGAACAATGAGCAACTGCTCAGTGGTATCGTAATCTAACTTTTGTAACCAGGCAGAGAGTTTTTTTTTGCAAAGTTTTTTTGGAAGAGCATAAATTGTTAGGATCTCGTTAATTTTATTATATAAATAGTTTCCGAGAAAACCAAAATGTCGACGGGCAAAAGTTGTATGAAACCGAACTGTGGAACAGACTGCATGTTTACGTCGCTTACCTTCAAATAAGGTAGGATTATAGGTAAGTAGGGAGTGCTTGCGTAGGATCGTATTTAAAATGAAGAGTTGACGTACAGTTAAAACTTCAGTACGCTCGTAAAGTTCTTTGGTAGGAAATAAGAACGGCAGAAAATTACTTACTTTTAATACAGCTCTTTGCGCTCGTTCGATTCGAAGCATAACCGTTTTGGTCGCGCCACCCCATATAGTTATACAGTAAGAGATTAGCGATTGGCACAGTGCAAAATATACCGCTTTCAATATTCCTGAGTCCGCAACATAACGGAGGTTTTTAAATACAAAGATCAGTTTTCTAATTCTATTGGCAAGAGAATCTATGTACGGGTGGAAACTCAAAGTATTGTCCAATATGACGCCTAGGTACTTTATAGATTCTGTGTGTTGTAGATTGGGACATGAGCAAGGAGGAGAACCTTGAGTCTGCAAGCACAAGGATGAGTGGGCAGTTATTTTGAGGCTATTCAGGGAATAGTTGGGTTTTTTTATACAAAAGGAAATATACTTTGTTTTGTCAACATTGAGAGCAAGTTTATTGGTAGCCAACCAAGATAGAACCAGGTTTAGTCCAGTCTGTGCACAACTGTAAACCTCAGGCCATGTGTCAGCCTCAAACAACAGAGCTGTGTCATCAGCGAAAGTTATGATCCTACCGCTAGGCATATTCAGCTCAACGAGGTCATTTATAAAAGTTAGGAATAAAGGGGGACCGAGAATACTGCCCTGTGGGACGCCGTGGATGACAGGAAGATCAGAACTAGTCCACATATCTATTTTAACCCTCTGGAATCGGTTAGTGAGATAGTCCGAAAAAAGCTTTAGTTGCTCATTCCTTATACCAAAGCTCTCTAATTTTTTCACCAACAGTGGGACGGAGACCGTGTCAAAGGCTTTGGCGAGATCCATGAAGATTACTATTACCTTTTTGTTAACATCTAGTTTTTCAGAAACAAACTTGGTTAAATCATGAACAGCGTCGCTGGTTGACATACCAGATCGGAAACCGTACTGTGAAGCTGATAGCAGCGAGTTTCCTTCGAGGTAGCCAACCAGGCGCTCCTTCATGATCCGCTCCAGTACCTTAGACAAAGCTGGTAGGATGGAAATAGGTCTATAATTGTTGACACTGGCTCCGTCTCCACTTTTGAAGATTGGGCGAATCTCTGCTATCTTCCATGCATCTGGAAATTTCCCGGACTCAATGGCAAGGTTACAGATAAAAACGATTGGAGAAATAAGGACTTGCTTATATCTCTTCAAAAAGTTGGAAGAGATGTTGTCATAGCCAACAGCGCAATCAGACCTCAGACTTAAAATTATATTTTCAACCTCTTCTAAGTCGGTGGGTAGAAAAACCATCGAGTGGGGGTATTGTTTATGCGAAGCCGTTGAAGTAGTGCTACCAGAACTACAGCGATCAGCGATGTTTTTACCGATGTTCACAAAAAAGTCATTAATGAAATTAATGGAGGAAATTGGATCCAGGGTGTTGATTAGCTGAGAGGCTTCGTTTTTCGTGTTTTTTGTGTGAGTAATGTCTTTTATTGTGTTCCATAATTTTTTGTTATCAGTTTTAGCCGCAATCTGAAGTTTCATTCTGTCGTGTTCTCTTTTAATTTTTTTCAACAAGTCGTTGCAGAAATTTCGATATCTTTTATAGGATGTGACTGTAACTTGATCGTTAGGATTCCGTTTGGCTTTTTGGTGCAACTTGTCCCGTGTCCTCATACAGCGCAATAGTCCAGGTGTTATCCAAGGCTTTGAGATTCTCTTTCGGTTTGAAGTTTTGATAATTTGAGTATTAGATACTATAATTCTATTAATTGTGTTAATTCTATTAAGTGACTGTTTTAATTATTCGCAAATTGATTCCTAGTGGATATTGTGATGTAAAATTGGTGTTGTTTTGTATCCCAAGTGTCTGCGCAACTGGAATAATATGTGGAATCATTGAAATAGGCGCGGTCTCGGTAAAATGGAGCTGAGAATTTTATTGTAGTTTTAGCTACCTCAGCGAAGTTTGCTGAGAAGACTGAATCGATACATTTGCTGCCAAATACTTCAAAAAACATTAGAATGTGTTACACCTGCATTCTAATGTAAAACAAAAAGAAACAAAAACTGATGACTAGGCAGCATGGTCTCTGACCTTAGCCTGTTCCACAAGGAACGAAAAAAAAAAAAAAAAAAAAAACTGTGGTGGCCAGTCGTCTGTCTGTACTCTGTAAATTTGTGTAAATTAATGTAAACTATTTTTTTTGTTTACAATTTACAAACAAGTCTATTATTTTTATTTCCCCGCGATTTTTCAGTGAAGTATTTAACAAAATGAAGTAAGTACGATTTCTGTGGTAATTAGTTACTGCCGGTATCGATATATTCATAATTAATTGTTAATTCTCTACTTCAGTGCCGAGCGTACTCTGACGCCTGCTATTCGGAACCAGCAGGAGCAGTCTGAGCCTGCTAGGAGCACCACCGAGCAGCACTTGCCTCCTACTACAAGACCTTCATCATCTAGGCTTACAAGTATATTACTTTGCTACTTTATCCACTCAGAACAATATTTACAAACGCAATAAACTACGCAAACAAATAATGGCATAGCAGCTTTACATCAGTCGAACTGATGTAAAGCTGCTGCAAGAGTTTGCTAATTGGCAGGGTGCACCACATACAGGCTGCTTTCTTTTGTATACCTTATATTCAGTACTACACCAATTGCGGTGCTTCTAAGTAAATGTGGCTTTGCCATACTTGTTTGTTAATTGGTGGGGTGCACCACATGTAGGTTAGGTAACGTCTAAGATAACGATAAACCATTTACATGCTGAAACTTGTTTTGTTTTAGTTCCAAGACGACCGCGTCGCAGGATTTTACAGGCCACAAGAAGAAGTGCCCAGGCATCACTACAATATCAGCGACGTAGCAACTTAATGGGCATGGCTGATAAATTTTTGCAGATAGAGCAGCGGCGTTTGGATTTACGTAGCCAAATGCTTGCTCTCATGGAACGCAACAGTGAGAGGGATCATTTGCTGGTGGAGGCTACTAAAGCTATAGGAGAAGGCTTAAAAGCTCTGGCGGAAGCAATGAAGCGCTAATATGGCAATGACTACTTCTGCACATGTGGCTTCCCTGGTAGTTCATTAACTGCATTATCTTGTAAACGTCTTATAATTTTTCATTTATTATTATTGTTAACATGTTACTCTGGTTTATATATATTTAGCTTTTCTATGATGTGAGTGTGAGAACACTGTAGACTGCAGATTCAGTTTATTATAATTTTTTTATTGTACCTTATGGTACAAGGTTGACGGGTCTACACTGTCCTCTCATACCTATTAATATTGTTTTTATTTTTAAATTAAATTATAGGCTCGCGTTTAGCCACTATCTCACCTGATGGTAAGTGACGATGGAGCATGCTTGTCTAGAAGTAACTGTAATATGGAAATGTTGTAAATTCAATCATTTTATTAAAAATAATCATCATCATCAATAAAATAAAAACTTTTTAGAAAAAAAAAATAACCGACTTCACTAAAAAAAACACTAAAAGGATCAAAATAACTTTAATTTCGGATGTCGGTGTTTCTCGGTATTGTTTGTTTCTTATTTAACACCGACTTCCGAAATTAAAGTTATTTTGATCCTTTTAGTGTTTTTTTTAGTGAAGTCGGTTATTTTTTTTTTCTAAAAAGTTTTTATTTCACACTTTTTAGTTGCGATACACTTATAAACAGAGTGCCTATTTCTAATGACAATTCCAATTAACCCAAATACTGCTAGGTTACATTGTTTTATTATAAAGTTGCTGTGCCTACCTTCCTCCTTCCGGCTCCATCATCAGATCAGTTCGATAGTACCTTATAGCCAAAGAGCATCTCACGACAATTCTAATAAGCCCAAACACGGCTAGGATACATTGATTAATTACGGAGTTCCTGTGCCTACCTTCCGGCTCCATCATCAGATCAGTTCGATAGTATCTTATAGCCAAAGTGCATCTCATGACAATTCTAATGAGTCCAAACACGGCTAGGTTACATTGATTAATTACGGAGTTCCAGTGCCTACCTTCCGGCTCCATCATCATCATCAAATCACTTCGATGATACCATTTTCAACGTTACTATTCAGAATCATTCATTTATTTGTATTGTCATAGTCGCTTAACTATATCTTCAATGTGATATCTATTTGAGTATGAAGTTCCGTTGACCATTTCTGGTCTTCTTCATCAGTTCCACTTCATCAAATGTTACTTTTTGACTGTAAATGCTTAAGTTCTTGATGAAAATACTAAAATTACCATAGGGTTGCCTATATTTTTTGAGGAGTTCCCTCGATTCCTCATGGATTCCATCATCAGAACTGGATTTTGAAAAAAATGGGACCAATCTGGAAGCATATCCTATAAAGGGAAAAAAAAATTTTGCAAATCGGTCCATAAACGACGGAGTTCTGAGGTAACACACATAAAAAAAAAAAAAAAAAAAAAAAAAATGATGATAAAAAAAAAAAAAAAAAAAAATACAACCGAATTGATAACCTCCTCCTTTTTTTTGAAGTCGGTTAATAAAATTCATTCATTTAATCTAGTCAAAGACCATTTTCTTTCACTGTAATTAATTCTGCTTCCACCCAAATTCAGTTCTACCACCTTTTTGTATTTTTTTTTATTTTTTCTATTTCTTTGAAATTGTGTAACATATAATATTTAAGTATACAATATATATATAATATTCATGAGTTGGTTTTTTGTCTTTCGTGGTTAAAAAATTGTAACATTGCCTCACGCACACGCGTAGCAACAAATTTATAGCTGTACTGTTCAAATAAGAGGCCATTTACGATTACGAGGTCGGTTTGTTAACGATACTAGGCATGCCTTTTAAGTTCTGTCGTTTCCATATTTCCTGGCAATTTTGAATTTGGAACTGTTCTCTATTCGAATGTGTTTAAATTTTGAATCTCAAAACAGTTGAAAATGATTTTCTTCTAGTGCATAGAGCGGATACAAACACGACTTGACGTGTAGTGTAGGGGTGTCATACTAGACTGAGCGACTTATGACCACTAGGTAATAAGTATCGGATTACGATTTTGTTCGTTATGTCCTGTCTATTGGTAGTATATATTTAATGTCTTTGTCTTGCATGAAGCGCTTGGTGTGAGAAAGCTAGTTAGCCGTTGGATACCGCATCTGCTTTCCGACGATCACAAGGCGGCCCGCGTCAAATGGTGTAAGAAAACTCTGCAAAGGTTCAACCGAGGAGAATCAAATCACGTCTACGACATCATCAGTGATGACGAATCTTG
The DNA here is from genome assembly GCA_905147345.3 of Mythimna impura. NCBI lineage: Eukaryota > Metazoa > Arthropoda > Insecta > Lepidoptera > Noctuidae > Mythimna > Mythimna impura. The sequence continues at coordinate 13,286,888 of LR990369.1, forward strand.
GATCTATGCCTACGATCCTGATTCCAAACAACAATCTACAATCTGGGTCTTTCAAGACAAACCAAAGCCGACTAAAGTCGTTCCTTCTCGAAGCACTTCAAAGAAAATGGTTGCCACGTTCGTTGGAATAACCGGCCATGTTGCGACTATTGCACTTGAAGATCGTAGAACGGTTAACGCAGAGTGATATACCTACCACAGTTTATTTACCACAAGTCATCGCCGAACTTCAAAAATCTAACTCAAAGCGACGCATCATCCTGCACCACGACAACGCAAGCTCAAACAGCGCTCGTCAAACGATTGAATTCGAATAAATGTTATATTACCGTAAAATGATACAACATTGCCTGTATTTTGAAGTTTTTATTTGATAAATACTTTTTGGAGAAAATCAAATATGTTTTCAATTACAATTCAATAAATTGTACTTTAAGCTATCTGGTTAAAGTTCTTATTAGCCAAAAAAACTCCTATTAATCACCAAAAAGTGCATTTAAAAAAGTAGGCAAAGTTAAGTAGCAAACTGCAACATTGCCTAGCCAAAAATATCATTGACTATTATGGGTGCTAAGGGGACGACTTGGCGCCTATTTTGCTTATGATTTCTTTTTCATGTTAGACTTTATCTGGTCTTTAATTACAATATATATATATATTTAACGATGGTAGGCAAAGTTGAACACGTTTTTATAGAAATCCATACAATCGTGAATATTCCTGTAGAGTTGCTCCCCAAGGTAGGTGAATTAAAACCTGCTACAACTTTGCCGGCCATGATTAGACTCTTTAAAATAAGATTTAAAGCAGAAAAACGAGTTAAAAACAAAAAACAGCATATTTTCTTTGCTATACAACTCATTACACTAGTAAATGAAGGATAAATACGCCCAAATAAAATTTTCTCCCGAGCTGGTATAAACACGTCCACGATCACTGACATTAAAATTGCCACTGACAATTTATTGTTGGATTATTTGAATGAATGATTCGTAAATGTTGTCATATAGATTACCGACTTGCTTTTAATAGTGCCACTGACAATAAAACCACGGTAATATTATCTAATAAAACCGTTTCTATAAGACAATTATTTAACATTTTTACGATTTAGGCAATGTTGTAGCATTTTACCGGTAACTGGTTTGAGCGAATGGAAAAGTGTATTAAGCTACGTTTTTTTTTTTTTTTTTTTTTTTTTTTTCGGTGGGAAAGTCATCTTATGACATCCCCCGCCCTTGGGCGGGGCGGGAGATAGTGTCAGACTTTTACTGACTAAAAACCCACTCCTGTTCCTTCATTGCCTATATATATAGGCTTCGACCCTGCTAGGCCCCTACAGTTGCTGACATCTCCTTGAGGCACGCGTGGAACAGCACGCGCCGTCGACGACTTGGGCTCGGTCCGGACGGTCGGAAGGCGAGCCACCCATTGCTCGCCGTCCGCAAGCCCGCGCCTACGATGGCCGGAAATCGGGATCGGAATCCCGGCGGCGATTGGGGCGTGAGGACCGTTGCCTCACGCGATCGGCCGCCTCCTTTGCTAGCATTACTGCTTCGCAGAAGGAAGCGACCGCCTGCCACTCCTCCTCGCTCCGGACCATGGCCTGTACCAAGGCCCGGCGCGAAAGATCGCCGCCACCGATAGCCCCCACGAGGACACGGCGTTGCTCTGCCCAAGCGGGACACACCTCCACCGTGTGCTCCACCGTGTCCTCCGGGTGGTCCACACAATGGTGACACCCGGGCGTTTCTTCCGCACGAATCCGGTGCAGGAACCTCCCGAACTTACCATGACCGGTGAGGACCTGCGTCATGCGGAAGGTAAGTACGCCGTGTTGCCTTTCCAGCCACTCCTCAAAGAGGGGACTTACCGGTATTAAGCTACGTGGTGAATACTTTGAAAAACAATAAAAGTACTATAAGGTTCTAGTTGTGTTTTTTTCTTCAAATGACAAAACCTAAAAGGCATGCCTCGTATTGAGATAGTCGCTTAACTATCTTCATTGTGGCATCTATGTGAGGAGGGTGAAGTTCCGTTGGCCATTTCTGGTCTTCTTCATCCACTTCATCAAATATTACTTTTTGACTGTAAATGCTTAAGTTCTCGACGAAAATACCAAAATCACTATATAGTTGCCTAGAATATTTGACGAGTTTCCTCGATACCTACCTCATGGGTCCCATCATTAGAACTGGATTTTGAAATGAGACCAATCTGGAAGCTTAAACTTTTAGGGAAAAAAAATTTGCAAATCGGTCCATAAACGACGGAGTTCTAAGGTATCTAACAAACATTTAAAAAAAAATATTATAAAAAAATACAACCGAATTAAGAACCTCCTTCTTTTTTAAAGTCGGTTAAAAATAGAACAATGCAATGGTGTCCCAGTGGTATCGGCCCTGACTTACGACTTGTAGGTCGCGAGTTCAAACCCAGCAAAGCACTTTACTTTATGTAATTCCAAATCGTCGGTGAGCGTGCAAGACCGCGTAAGAGCAATTTGTAAATACCGCGTATCTGTGTTTTCACGATTTTACAGGAAGAAGAAAAAACTTAATATCTTGACCAATCAAATATATTTTTGCGACTGAACTTGTTTACTATTTCTTCGCAACTTATTTTATGGGAAAATAGTGTAAATTTGCCAATAGCTTGGTTAGGTTCCGAGTAAAGTCATTTAAGCGGTATTGTGGTGATAAAAATCAGAAATTGTAGTCTACTTTTGGTAGGTACGCGGATTTTAAATGAAACACTTTGTTAAAGTATTGAATTTATTATGAAAAAAATTACAAAAAAAGAACTTCTAAAAAGTCTATTTGGAAAAGATTATCACTTATTAATTACTTATACGTGATATCAAATATGAACGTTACAAAAATAATAAGTTTGATAGCATTTACTCTTCGAACTTCGTGGAGCACTTTCGACGTCTGACTCCCAAACTGGAACGGACCGGGGCTACCCTCAAGCGGCTTCTGACCAACCTCGGGAGTCCAGACGCCTCCTGCCGGAGGCTCTACGCGGGAATCGTATGGTGCGGGGATACCGCACGGTCTCCCACGAAGCGGAGAGCCTCCTTGGGCCTGCCACCGTGGGATCTGGAGGCAACAGTCCTTGCACGCATGCACGATTTGCGCATGGAGATGCAACGCCGAGGTGAAACTCCGCTGCCGCGCCAAGTCGCGGCATGGCGGACAGAGTTCCGGCGGGATCTCATGGCGGAATGGCAATAGCGACTGTCGCAACCCAGTGCTGGGCACGCCATAATCACGGCGGTAAACACCCTCTTTGAGTAGTGGCTGGAGCGGCAACACGGCGTCCTCACCTTCCACATGACGCAGGTTCCTGCACCGGATTATTCGTGCGGAAGAAACACCCGGGTGTCACCGTTGTGTGGACCTCCCGGAGAACACGGTGGAGCATACGGTGGAGGTGTGCCCCGCTTGAGCGGGGCACCGCCGTGTCCTCGTGGAGGTAATCGGTGGCAACGACCTTTCGCTTTTTCGGGCTTGCGCTTGTTGGGCGCTGGTTCGGGCTGGTTATGGTCCGGAGCGAGAAGGAATGGCAGGCGGTCGCCTCCTTCTACGAAGCAGTAATGCTAGCGAAGGAGGAGGCTGCACGCGTGAGGGAACGAAGGTCCTCACACCCCAGCCACCGTAATTCCGACCCCGACTACCAGCCACGGTAGACGTGGGCTTGCGGACGTCGAGCAATGGGTAGCTCCGTTCGGTAATTAACCGGACCGAGCCCAGTCGTCAACAGCGCGTAGTCATCCACGCGCTCCTCAAAGAGATGTCAGCAAATAGTAGAGGCCCAGCAGGGCCGATGCCCGCTAGCTACGACCGCGGAAAATTTCTGAAAGGAAACCCTTAGCCCTAGAACGCAAAGGGTAATTGAAGGACACAGGTATGGTTGTAGTCAGTAAAAGTCTGACACGAGAGAGCGCGAGAAGTTATTGGATGAATTCCCATGTTAAAAAAAAAAAGTGTTGCGGCTTCATCGTTGAATTGGTAAATACGCGCAATTGCTGCCAATTTCAGACATGTTCCTAGTACGCGGTATTGTTTCGATGGCAAATTCGAGCTTTTCTATTGGCTAATTCAAATCGTGTGAGATCTACGATAAGCGAATTAGCATAAAGGATCTGCTGAGGCGATATGTCAATATTGCGACTTTTGCTGTTACGCGGTATCTACAAACTGCTCTTTCGCGGTTTTGCACGCTCAACGACGAAATACCAAAACAAAACTAAAAATCACCATAATCGGGGTTGCTGGGTTGCACAACGCCAATAAAGTTTTCTCATACTGCTAGTACCTACATCTTCAGTGTGGGTTAAATTTATAATACTTATTATTATTTTTCACAGTGGAGGCACAAAATAGATTTTTGTGGTGGAGGGTAGCAAGTGTTACTAGCGTGTTGTTGTGTCTAGTAAAACTTACTTCCCTCCTCTGTAAAAAATAATAATATTAAAAATTTAATCATCACTGATGACGTCCTTATTGGCGTTGTGCAACCTCTAAATATTAACCGATTATGGTGATTTTTGGTACATGAACACTGTGCATGAGTGGTATCAAGAATTCAAGCAGTCTAATGAAATTGGAAAATTAAAAAAACTGGGCAAGTGCGAGCCGGACTCGCACACTGAGGGTTCCGTACAAACTAACTTATGTAAACAGTTCAATCCCGAATCGATTTTTCCGAATATTTTTTTTTGTGTCGTATCGACATATTTTCAGTTTTCAGATTTATTCCTATACTTGTGCTATAGTCTTATAGCACAAGTATAGGAATAAATCTTAATTTTTTTGAATAATTCTTGCTTCATGCCAAATTTCAGGATTCAACGTCAACGGGAAGTATGAATTTCGATTTCCTTGAGTGTCAAATTTACGTTTTTTGCGACATAAACGGCCGTATCTTTTTTTTTCGTTAACTTAGAAGTTTAATTTTTTCACAGCTTCAAGGGACCGCAGACTTAAGTATATGGTTTTAATTTCAACTCGATACCTCCATGCGTTCTTGAGATAAAGGGTCTTGACAGACACAGACACGGGTTCCGTTTTTTCCTTTTGAAGTACAGAACCCTAAAAAACATGAATCACCCTAGCCTATAGTATAAATATTTCACTCGAAAACTACGTAAACACAAACACAGTAGATACGCAACACAAAATTGCACCTGCAGTCAATATACGGCGTTTATATTCATCTTTACGTGAGATATTTCCTTCTCACTTTAAATAAATCGTGACTCAGTCTTATGTCTAACTAGCTTTTGCCCGCGGCTTCGCTCCCGTCAACTGATTACTATATCCTACTCTACCCAACTCTATCCTACTCTACCTTACTCTACCCTATTCTACCCCACTCTACCCTACTCCAAAAAAAAATAAAGTATCCTATGTCCGTCTCCTGGTTCTAAGCTACCTCCCCACCAACTTTCAGCCAAATCGGTTCAGCCGTTCTTGAGTTATAAGTAGTGTACCTAACTAACACGACTTTCTTTTATATATATAGATTATACCGACACTCGTACCTTGGAAAGCACGTTAAAGTGAAAGCCCAGCGCTGGGCACGCCACGATTGCAGGCAGAGGCGTAGCGTGGACTAATTTAGACGTGGGAGAAGGCACATCAGCGAGGCCTTTTTCTTTCATAAATTCGAAAACGAGACATCGACTGTCGCAAACCAGTGTTCGACCACATCGTCGCATACCATAAGGTGAAACAGTGGTCAAACGCGAGCCTATCAATTATAAAAAACCCTCGTTCTTAAAGAGCCCTCGCTTGTGCAAGATCCCTTTGGGTGCGAGGCCGTGGGCGAGGGCCCGCTTAGTCCACGCCAAGTTACGATACTGATTAAACCAACGTATTGGACTGTGCCCGCGAGGCTTTTTTCCATCTACTTACTTGACCGGTTACGATTGGCCTTTCGAAGTTGCCACCGTCTTTCCTTGCAATGTGACCGAAGCATTGCAGAATCTTGCGAAGACACTCGGACGAAAACTGCGAGATTTTTAGTTCTCGCAATATGAATACGTTGGTTCGAAATGCTGTCCAAGGGATACGAAGCATTTTTCTCCAGCACCACATCTCCAAGGCGTCAATGCGTTTGCGATCTGCAGCTTTCAGCGTCCAAGTCTCAGCGCCATATGAAAAGATCGAGAAGACCAGAGTCCGTATCAGTTTGGTTTTGGTCTTTACGGAGATGTTGCGATTCCTCCAGATTTTGTCCAGCTGAGACATGGCGCTCTTAACTATGCCAATCCTTCTACGAACTTCCTTCTCGCACTAGCAATCGTTACTGACATTGGAGCCCAGGTAAATAAAGTTGTCCACTATTTTCAGGTCCAACTAAAGACTACTATAGTACCTATGGTCCAACGCACCAGTGAGCTCCAATTTTCCAGACCTATCCACCATAGTTTTCAACTTGTTTACGGAAACCAACCCGTACTGGGCCCGCGTGGTGGATTATGGCCCATTCCCTCTCCTGGAGAGAGGAGGCCTGAGTCACGGTAATATTATCTATACAGTATTCCAACTTCATACAAACGGACGAAACGCGAGCTATACCTACGCGCCTCGATCTCGAGGTGCGCTCGGGATGCAGACAGTCGCGTCTGTGCCGCGCGATATTTTCAATAAAAATAAGTTCAAGTATATATTTATATATTTAATATGACGAGGGATATATTGTGCTGTTTTTCATTCACATAAATATTGCTTCATTTAAAACCAAACATATAAATTTATTGTAAAGTAGCTGCAGGTATCTATAACCAAGTAAAAGATATTCCTTTTTCTCCACCTTGTCCATGTTTCCCAAAACAATTTTTAATTAAGCTTTAGAATGCGGATTTTTGTACTTTAAAATTTAATAATAAAGCATTTCGTAGGTACGTCTCAGTCGAGGCGCAAATATTTTTCGGTCGCAAATATTGAACACTTCCTATTCAATTCACAAAGTATTTTATTTGTATAAATAAAAAAAGTATATTTACAATCACAAAACTAAATGGAAACACAAAGTAGGCAAATGTAATTAAAATGCTGGAGGCGGGCAGCCCTATCGTATGTTTACGTACCGCGCGGCTGTAGGCATTTATTTCAAAGATACGGCCGAGTTACAATACTGTATAGATAATATTACCGTGCCTGAGTCCCAGCAGTGGGAACATTAAAAGGCTGATTATGCTATTATATTATGCTTACCGAAAGCCCCATCTCCTCGCTAATCCGCTACATTCGGTCTAGGAGTGCAACCATCCCATCTTTTGTGTTTACTAATTTTATATTTATAGTACTTATGCAAATTCATTGAAATTAATAAAATAAAGTTGTTACTGTTTTTTTTCTCTATGTTTCACTCTTACGAGTTTTACATTGTTGTGAAAACGCTGGCAGATTGATTAGGTACAACATAAGATACCATATATCCATGGTACAGTATCGTTATTAGTGACTCAGTCTTGCGTCACTCGCCTATCGTCAACGTCGAGCATGGTTTAAAAGCTTGTTGCTTCATCTAACGAAATCCAACGCGATGTTTGATGAAGAGGCAACGCTAGCGAAGACTATTGGCATTCGGTAGTTCCGTGATTTACTCGAATATTTCACAAAACTTGTTACAGGTAATACGTGTATTTTTAAAACCCTTAAAAGTTTTTCCAAAATATCTAATGAAAAATGTGTAATAACTTCATAATCGCGTAAGAGCGGTTGTATGAAAAACAGTGAAAATGTATGTCGAGTTGCATCCCCTTAAATGTATTAATCATTTACTTGAGTGTGTACATCCTTTGTTGGAGGTCCTTAATAAATATAATAGAAAGGTGATGGGGGAATCAAGTCATGTAATTCCTGCGAACACTCTCCAAAATGCTTCCTGTAAAATACCGAAAGTCTGGCTACCCTACGTCTGTGTTCCAGGCTTTGTAGATTGGTGTTAACCAAATCTGGATCAACAATTAGCCTCTTCGCACGTCTTTCCACTGAGTCCAAAGCTGCCCGATGGCATTTTGCAGCACCAGCCCATGTGTGTTACTTCTTTCTTATCAGACAAACGATTCCCTTTCACTTTGCATCCGTTGAAATATTTACTTGTTATCACCAAGAATGCTCACCTTTAGCTGCACAGTTTACCAATAGGTAATTATAATTATTATTTATGGTCTAATTACGTTGATTACATTATTGGCATACCTTTTTCCACGCGGTGTTGATATGAAGTGCCCATAATCAACTGGCCGATTCATAAGTTCTGACATTCTGGTAGGTAGGTTTTTTTTTGTGGGAAAATCATCTAATGACAAATCTTTGGCAGAGCGTCAGATAGTGTCAGACTTTTACTGACTAAAAACCCACTCCTGTTACTTTTTTGCCTTCGTCCCAGGGCCCCGGGTTTCACTTTCACAATACCCGTGGCCCCAGTAGGCTTCGACCCTGCTGGGCCCCTACGATTTGCTGACATCTCCCTGAGGCGCGCGTGGAACAATACGCGCCGTCGACGACTGGGCTCGGTCCGGACGGTTACCGAACGGTCGGACGGCGAGCTACCCATTGCTCGCTGTCCGCAAGCCCGCGCCTACGGTGGCCGGTAATCGGGATCGGAATCCGGCTGGGGCGTGAGGACCGTTGCTTCACGCGATCGCCCGCCTCCTTTGCTAGCATTACCTACTGCTTCGCAGAAAGAGGCGACCGCCTGCCACTCCTCCTCTCTCCGGACCATGGCCTGTACCAAGGCCCGGCGCGAGAGATCGCCGCCGCCGATCACCCCCACGAGGACACGGCGTTGCTCTGCCCAAGCGGGGCACACCTCCACCGTGTGGTAGGTAGGTTAGGTAAGGAAGGTAGGGCTTTTTATAAGATGGGAAATCATCCAAGGCCTTCTCCCAGTCTAGAACGGTCTCGGGTCTCCTTAGCAGATAATCCCAGCAGCCCAAGCGGATCGGCTCTTCATCTCGAATCGATGGTTTTCTTTTGCCTCAAAGTTTTTGAGCCCAGTAGGTTGCCACGTTTAAAGCAGCGTCAGTGGCGTATTTTAGGTCCTCCAAAGTGCAGATGCAGGCATAGGTACTTTAAAGAGATGTCAGCAAACCGTGTGGGCTCAGCAGGGTCGTAGCCTACTGAAGCCATGGGTTGTGCGAAAGAGAACCCCCAGGGCCCTAGGACGAAGGCAAAGAAGGAACAGGGTCCTGGAGGACTCTCTTGCTCCGCCCAAGAGTGGGAGATGTCATTGGATGATTCCCACTTAAAAAAAGGTGTAGGGACACTTTGGGCTCTAATAAGTGGGCCATCCTCTGGTCAGGCTATATATTTAATATTGGCCCTACTGGGCCCCTACGGTTTGCTAACATCTGATTCTCTTGGAGGAGCGCGTGGAACACTGCGCGCTGTCGACTTGGGCTTCGATCCTGTCGGTGACCGGACGATCGGATCGCGAGCTACCCATTACTCGTCGTTCACAAGCCTGCGCCTATCGTGCTTAGTAGTCGGGGTCAGGTTCGGAGTTGCGGTGGCTGGAGGGTGAAGATGTCCGTTCTCACACGCGTGCGGCCGTCTTCTACGCTAGCATTATTGCTTTGCAGAAGAACGCGACCGCCTCCCATTCTCCATGTGACCGTTTTCGTTTCGGACCATGGCTTGAACCAGGGCCCGTCGCGAGAGTTTGCTGCCACCAATCGCCTCCACGAAGACGCGGCTGTGCGGGTGGAGCACAGCCGTGTCTTCAAACAGGGAACACCTCAACCGTGTCCTCAGGGCGTTTCTTCACGAATCAGGTGCAGGAACCTCCCGAACTTACCATGTCCAGTGAGGTCCTTTGTCATGCGGAAGGTGAGGACGCCATAACGCCTCTCCAGTCACTTTTTCAAATAGGGGACTTACTGCCATGATCGGTTAGTCCCCCCCTATGCTCTAGTCCCTCTATCTCGACTCGTAAAATACCCATTAAAAACTCTCTACCTATGCACGAAATCACATTCGCGGACAGTGATGAAGAAAACTGTTAAAGTGTAATATTTTATTTTTTCAAATCATCGAATGATTTTCTCGCACTAGAGTAGAGCGAGAGAGCGTGTCAGACTTTTACTGACTAAAACCTACCTGCGTCCTTCAGTTGCCTTTGGTTTTCACGGCCACGGTAACTCAAATGTTTCCGTAGCCATCGGCCATCAGCCCTACTGCCACCCCTAGCCAAGTTACAACAGTTTCGTTTCGATTCTCTTTTCGTTGATCGCCTCATGTCGGCCACGCATCCTATTCCTTTGTTCTGACCACGTGGCTGAGCGTGGAGATAACGTCAGAATAAAGGAATCGGAGGCGTGGCCTACTCGAAACAATCGACGAAAAGAGAATCGAAACGAAAAGGTTGTAACTTGGCTATGGGGGCTGGGCTCCTACGGATTTACTGTCAATTTTCTGAGTCGCGCGTGGAACACTACGCGCCGTCGACTCGGGGTTGGTTCTTATCTGACGGCCGGATGGCAAGCTACCCGTGCCTCGTCGTGAAATCGGGAATCGCTTTGGGCGTCTCCCGACGCTCGGGTCGTCTCCTATGACGGCAGCTGGGGCGTGGGGATGTTCGTTCTCTCACGATTGCAGCCATCTCCTCTCACTTCAGAATCGCGTTACTGATTCTTAGAAGGAGATGACGGCTTTCCATTCCCTCTTGCTCCAGGCCATGGCCAGAACCAAGGCCGGACGCGAGAAGTCACCCCGCCGATTGCCTCCATGAGTACACGTCGGTGCTCTGCCCATGCGGGGCAGTAAACCTATGTGTTCAGTTCAGCCAGAATGGCAGCGCGGTGCGGAGAGCGGCGTGGGTGCAGGAACGCGCGCGTTGTGCCTGTCCGCATTCAAGCCAACATAACAACGCGTGCAGTAAGCTACCTTACCCGTTCCCGCGCTGGTTGCCGCCCGCCACCCGCGCACTCACTGCGACCACTTGTATAGCTATGACATGAGTTGCCCGCGCGTGCCCCACGTCGTGTAGCCCTCGCTTTCTGCACTCACGTGCTCACTATGGAAGTGTCCAAAGAAGTTCTTACATTTCAGTTAGCCGCGCCGCACCCGCATTTGCAGTCTGGCCGAACACTACGTGTGGCTCTGTTTCATATGTACTTAGGATTCAACGACCGGAAGCCGCGCTTTCGCCAATCTTCAATTCTTTTCCTCTTTCGGCTTCGATTGAAGCCGTATAAAACGCTATAAAAAAAAAAAAACAGTTTAAGCCAGCTAACATGGGCATGGGTAAGTAGTACAGTGTAGTCTTTTTTTCCATTAGATTATAGTTTTTGCAATGTTTGACAGCAAATGTCAGCCTTCTTGGCAAAATTCTCATTTTACATAGGTAGGTACATATACCTATATACTAGTATCAAACATACTTGAGAATCAAAACTACACCAATTTTGCATCACAATACCACTAGGAATCAATTTGCGAATAATTAAAACAGCCGCTGAACTTCACACGAAAAATTCCCGCCCAAAACTTAAACAAAAACAAGAAAAAAAACTTACCAAATGCCATAGAGTTTTCGAACGCGCAAGTTTTTATTCAATCAATTAATGCTCTAATGCTTTACTTTGTTTTGGGCTGGAACGCATTTCTCATGCAAACTCAGCGACAGAAATTCATTTTGATCCATGTTTTGATCACAAGAAAGTTATTAATTTTCTATAAAGACTGGCTACTTTCGGCGGCTTCGTCCGCAAAAGTAGAAAATATATAGCCTATGTTACCTACTCAGTGTTTAGTGATTAGAATTGTACTGGTAAAAAAAAACTTAAAATCGGACCACAAGTTTTTGAGTTTTTATGTTATAAAAAAAGAAAATTATAAAAATACAAGTCTTTCCTTTTTGACATAAAAGTATAAATAGAGGCTATAGGGTCGACCTTAGGGAGTTAAGTTAACAATAATAGGCACCTGAATCAGCCTATTACAAAACTTTTGACAATGAATCTGAGACCCTGACCTTGTTAGTGACTTTTAAAAAGTAAGGATGTAAAAAAGGTTAGTGATGTTTTAACTTCGGAAGCGAAATCATTCCGACTATGTCACTTATAAACGGTTTATTGTGAAGGGATATAAATAAAAGTAGTCGCCCCCGGGTGGGCTCGAACCACCAACCTTTCGGTTAACAGCCGAACGCGCTAGCCATTGCGCCACGGAGGCTATGAAAAATTTATTGAAATATACATGTACCATGTACATATTTTATGTCATACCTACATAAGCACTTATCCTCTCACACGATACCTACTCTTTTTTGCTAGTAAAACTGTTTTTAACCGACTTCAAAAAAAAGGAGGAGGTTATCAATTCGGTTGTATTTTTTTTTGTGTGTTACCTCAGAACTCCGCCGTTTTTGGACCGATTTGCAAATTTTTTTTCCTCTCAAAGTATATGCTTTCAGAAATGGTCCCATTTTTTCCAAAATCCAGCTCTGATGATGGGATCCATGAGGAATCGAGGGAACTCTTCAAATATTATAGGTAACCATATGGTGATTTTGGTATTTTAATCGAGGACTTAAGCATTTACAGTCAAAAAGTAAAATTTGATGAATTGGAACTGATGAAGAAGACCAGAAATGGCCAACGGAACTTCATACTTACATAGATATGACAATGAAGATAGGTAGTTAAGCGACTATGACAATACAAATAAATAAATGGTTTTAAATAGTTATGTTGAAAATGGTACCATCGAAGTGACCTGATGATGATGATGGAGCCGGAAGATAGGCATCGGAAATCTAATTCTATAATTAATCAATGTATCCTAGCTGTGTTTGGGCTTAATAGAATTGTCATGTGATGCACTTTGGCTATAAGGTACTATCGAATTGATCTGATGATGGAGCCGGAAGGTGGAAGGTAGACACAGGAACTTTATAATAAAACAATGTAACCCAGCCGTGTCTGGGTTAATTGGAATTGTCATGATAAATAGGCACTCTGGTTATAAGTGTATCGCAACTAAAAAGTGTGAAATAAAAAAATAACCGACTTCACTTAAAAATAAAAGGATCAAAATAACTTTAATTTCGGAAGTCGGTGTTGAATAAGAAACAAACAATACCGAGAAAAACCAGACCACCACCACCAGTCATACCAGTCATAGACAGAGTAAAAGTACAATTTCAAACATACTACCTCACAAAGAGCAAGGCTTTTGGGTCAGGAGTCTTCTTAGGAACCAATTTAACCAAAGTTTTTTTTTAAATCTGCTATTAACTGCTGGGCCTTGAGCTCTTTCGAAATATCCCTAATAGTTTAAGTCCAAGTCGTCTCGTCATCGTCACCTCTTTCTTGGTCAAATACATGGTCTTCGCTACCAAAAACCGTTGCGAGAAGATCCTTGCCATTGATAATTTAAAAAAAAACATCTACTTTTGACTTTAGCTTCAGTAACCAATGGTGGCAATTCAGCAGCCTATAACACCAAGCGACACGTTAAAATGTAGGTACCATCCTAACTGGCTTTAACTCCGTTTATAGGGCGACGAATAGCGTCATAAAATCTTTATTTATTTTCGTTACGGATAAAGATAAGCGGTGATAAAGTCCTTTTAAAACCTTGCCTTTGGGATTTTGATATTTAGGAATTCAGTATCTCTTTATCAGGACGAGTTTTGGCATACCTAACGACTCAGAGGCCATACCAAGAGCTCTTGACGCGATCCAATTGACGACCTTGAACTGTTAAAGGGATGGAGCTCTATAGGATGTATAGTTCCATTACATCCGATTCTTCCTCGCACGATTGACATTTCACGTCATGGTAAGGCCCGAGTTCTTCCTAGTGGATTTATGATAAATATGGAGATAACAAAAATCAATAGGACATAACAGTTTTGGAACATAAAATAAAAAAAAATAAGTAACATCTGGTATTTGATGCATAGTATTTCATGTGAACAAAATTATCAACCGAATTAAAAACCTCTTATTTTTGAGGTAGTTTAATAATTAATCATTTCATAGATATAAGAACGTTCTTATATCTACGTAATTAATTGAATATTCAAAAATGGTACGTAATATAAACATCCGTATTTTCACAACACTATCGATTGTTGTGTTCCATGCCGCAGAAACACCCAAAATATGCAATTTTTTTATCATCTTACGTTTGCCTCTTTCGCACATAGATAAATAATATAGCTCTATCCTGCTGTTAAAAATAAAAATTTGACAGGTTATTTGACATATCAAATTAAAAGCGCGGTAATTTGTGCGAGTTTTTCGAAAACATAGATTACGTTGAATTAAATGATTGTTTGTTAAATTGTTAATGATTTTTTCATAATAATACAATACCGTGACCGTTACTAGTAAATTATAAACTTTTTCCCACTTTAATCTCACAGAAATCGTATTTTTGAGGTATAATTTATCAAAAAAAAACATGTCGAGAGTGAAACTGAATTTAATCGCTGCTGCTTGTGAAAATATGGGTATTGGAGTCAATGGATCGTTGCCATGGCGTCTGAAGTAAGTCTAAATATCTTCCTAACGGTTATAAACATTGTATTTATTTCTATGTTTCGCATCTACAGCTAATGTTAGGTTAACTTTGGCCTGACTAGAAAATTTTGAAGGTGTAACGCAGAGATGACTATTTCAACCACATTGCGCTGGTTAAGTTAAAGTGTGACCTGGACGAGCCTTTTAGCACTTATTGATTTACCTATGGAAAAGTCCATCACCCTTTTTCTGTGAGCAAAAGCTCACTTTTGTTAGCCCACTCTACTATCCCAATAAATAATAATAATTTAATATATCCCAATATAAACCAGTAATGCTTTAACTATATGATAATAATTATTTAAACATTCAACTGCAGTAGTGGTACTTAAATGGATTTATTGCAATATGGCATTTGTTACTTAGGCTTGACTATCAGACGATTTTTCAATTACAGAATTGGGTTTCAATATTAACAAATTCAGTTCCAAAATTCTTCAAAACTTATACAAAATGGTATCTATTTTGGTCTGGTTTCCGCACTTAAGTAGCTCTTAGTAGACCATTATCGTCATCATCATCATTTCAGCCGAAAGATGTCCACTGCTGGACATAGGCCTCCCCCAAACCACCATTGTGCGTGATACAAAATGGTAAATTTATTGATTAACTGGTTGTAA
Organism: Mythimna impura; assembly: GCA_905147345.3. Classification (NCBI taxonomy): domain Eukaryota; kingdom Metazoa; phylum Arthropoda; class Insecta; order Lepidoptera; family Noctuidae; genus Mythimna; species Mythimna impura. The sequence continues at coordinate 13,302,059 of LR990369.1, forward strand.
CAAAATGAAGGGTTCTTATCTTATTGTGGGGCTGGCCAGAGCATTTCGACCCTTCTGAAATGAAGGGTTAGTATTGTAGGAAAAATAAAACTGAAATAGCCATTCAACACTTTTTTTTTCCCCTTTTTGGCAACTGAGCCGGTGTCGACTATTCTGCCAGTGTCATGTGGTGACGACAGCGCCGTAAGGTGAGTGAACGACGTGAGTCGAACTTTGATTCAGAACTTTAATTATAATAAAAAATTAACAACATCTGTTATCTACAACTTTTGTTGGTAGTAAACTTTCGAGAAAGTCAATGCGTTCAAGCTGTTATCCTTCAGAAAACTTCTTGCACAAATGCAAATATATAAGAAACTGCTGAAAAGGCACATTCAGCTTTGACACTGGTATGCGGGTGAATATTTGAGAGGCTCCAAATTCATGTCTTTGAAAATTTCTTGAGAACGCGTGTACGTATTTAAAAAAAAAGTGTTACTTTTAATAGTAAAAGAATCAACGAAAATGTTGCTCTAAACCACGATTGTAAAAAATTTATAATAAAAAAAATATTTAAAAAAACCCAATAAAATTGCCACTTTTTCACGTGTCGCCTCGGGCACACGCGGTATATATTTTGATGATATAAAAAATTGTGACTTCATGGAGCTATTTGCTGTTGAGTGCTGTAATTATACATAATAAATCTTCATATTCTTGATAAAATTACCAATGCCCGCTAAGTTAATAAATAAAAAACTCATGTTCAAAAAATGTGCGTCATTGTCCTGCGCTATGTTTGATTTCAATATTATGTCGAGTAAGAGACGGGAGGGAGGGAAATTAGTGGCTGGGCAAACAGACCTCCCCGCACCACAGTCGGACGACGTGCTTTGGTGTAGATATACACGCTCGTTTTTTGCAGGTAAGGCTTTGAAATTCATTCTCCAAAAAGTTTTATTGCAAACGTCATTTACATTTTCATTTGTTTACCCGTCAAATTCTATTGTTACACTATTCATTTAGCAAAAACGTATGAAGGTTTTGTGTACATACGCAATTATAAAACGTTTTTTGATATTCTACATGCGCAAAACCAGTGGCGTGCCAGATACCTTTAAAGGGGGCAAGCCAAGGAACCTTGACTTATCTACTACCTACCCAAGTACCCATTTACCTAATATTTCGAATAAAAAAAACTCGCGCTATAATCCGCCGTCACGTATCATCAGTGCAAAATCTCTTGCTGTAATGCTGATTAATTGCTACATTTTCATTTGTTATTAATAAGATAGAAATTAATTATACATCATACCTGTATCATAAATGATTTAAAATATGTAAGAGCCATCTATTGATATTTTTTGGCAACTCTTGCTCGCTCACAACAAAATTCTAGCTGGCTACTTCTGAATAATCCACTAGATGGCGCACAAAGTAGTAATCAATGAAATCAATCATTTGTTTACGATATATATGTAATATAATTAGCATAGCAAATACTCACAATTTAAACAGCCATAGAGTATACAACAGCATAGCCGTTCTTCGTTTCTTTATCACACACTTAGGCCACCGGCCTAACATCTGTTATCTACAACTTTTGTTGGTAGTAAACTTTCGAGAAAGTCAATGCGTTCAAGCTGTTATCCTTCAGAAAACTTCTTGCACAAATGCAAATATATAAGAAACTGCTGAAAAGGCACATTCAGCTTTGACACTGGTATGCGGGTGAATATTTGAGAGGCTCCAAATTCATGTCTTTGAAAATTTCTTGAGAACGCGTGTACGTATTTAAAAAAAAAGTGTTACTTTTAATAGTAAAAGAATCAACGAAAATGTTGCTCTAAACCACGATTGTAAAAAATTTATAATAAAAAAAATATTTAAAAAAACCCAATAAAATTGCCACTTTTTCACGTGTCGCCTCGGGCACACGCGGTATATATTTTGATGATATAAAAAATTGTGACTTCATGGAGCTATTTGCTGTTGAGTGCTGTAATTATACATAATAAATCTTCATATTCTTGATAAAATTACCAATGCCCGCTAAGTTAATAAATAAAAAACTCATGTTCAAAAAATGTGCGTCATTGTCCTGCGCTATGTTTGATTTCAATATTATGTCGAGTAAGAGACGGGAGGGAGGGAAATTAGTGGCTGGGCAAACAGACCTCCCCGCACCACAGTCGGACGACGTGCTTTGGTGTAGATATACACGCTCGTTTTTTGCAGGTAAGGCTTTGAAATTCATTCTCCAAAAAGTTTTATTGCAAACGTCATTTACATTTTCATTTGTTTACCCGTCAAATTCTATTGTTACACTATTCATTTAGCAAAAACGTATGAAGGTTTTGTGTACATACGCAATTATAAAACGTTTTTTGATATTCTACATGCGCAAAACCAGTGGCGTGCCAGATACCTTTAAAGGGGGCAAGCCAAGGAACCTTGACTTATCTACTACCTACCCAAGTACCCATTTACCTAATATTTCGAATAAAAAAAACTCGCGCTATAATCCGCCGTCACGTATCATCAGTGCAAAATCTCTTGCTGTAATGCTGATTAATTGCTACATTTTCATTTGTTATTAATAAGATAGAAATTAATTATACATCATACCTGTATCATAAATGATTTAAAATATGTAAGAGCCATCTATTGATATTTTTTGGCAACTCTTGCTCGCTCACAACAAAATTCTAGCTGGCTACTTCTGAATAATCCACTAGATGGCGCACAAAGTAGTAATCAATGAAATCAATCATTTGTTTACGATATATATGTAATATAATTAGCATAGCAAATACTCACAATTTAAACAGCCATAGAGTATACAACAGCATAGCCGTTCTTCGTTTCTTTATCACACACTTCATCACATAACTGTCGAGAACACGGATATCGGTCGAGAAATAGAACCAAGTTTTTGTTCGCGGTTTACCAAAACTACACAATGAAATAACAGCATTTGAGAATTCTGATGTCTTTTCATAGCACCAGCGAAGTTATTTAAGTCATTATAACCTGATGTATTCCAAGCATTCTTATCGTTTGAGAAAAATATGCAACACGAATGAAACAGCCTATTATGTGATTTAGTTTTCTGAGAAATATTCAAATCCTATGTTTAGGCGAAGTTACGAGATCATATTTATCTCTAAAAGTCAAAGTCTTTACCTGGCCAAGTATTTTTTCCACACATTTTAATCCGTCACAAGGAACAATTGCATGTATTTCCGAATTCATTTCAAAGATAATAAACTTTAATCACTTCAAAACAAAGTAAGTTACAGTAATAACTAATCATAAAACTTTAAATGACAGAAATCAAAAATCTTTGTTAACAAAACACACGTAAAAGTAAACACGATTTAACCGCTCAAAGCAAATTTGAACTAATTTGTTTGCGGAACTTTTAAGCGTCATAGATAGAGGGCGCCTCGGAATTTGTGCGCCTTGTAGTAAAATTCATTGATCAAACATTTCAAGCCCGGAATATTTTAAAGAAAAAATGTTCGATTAGTACTTGCACACAGTATCAAATTTTACTCACACAGACTCACATTTTTATGTTTTTATAGGGAAAAGTGAGATGGCAGATCAAGCCTCATAACAAGCCTTTGCGCCAGACAGAGGCAGCAACACACTAGTGTTCATCTCTTTTTTTTGTTAAGTGTTAGAGTGAGATCGGAGAGATGGCGCTCAGAGCGGCAACATTACTTAATGTGCATACGTCCTAGGTATCGTGCGTGAATGAACACGAAATGGCAACAGCGCGTAAACGCATAAGCGCGCGAAGTTTAAAAATTAGAGTTTTATTTAATTTAATTCATTTGTTGTGTTTTATGATATAGATGACTGTGGTGTGGTGAGGTATTATTTTCACATCAAGCCCGGCTTTTTAACTTGTATTGCTCGCACGTCGCTGCGCAAAACATGTTTGTACAAGTTTTTTTCCGATTCATCATTTTTCTCAACGTCATTGTCATGAATTTGTACTGCCAGGATAATGACGCACGTTGAGAAGAATGATATTATGTGAAATTATAATGACACATGTTGAGGATAATGATGGGAGTTCGTAATATATGCATTTATTTAAGGTCTTTTCTCTTCTGGTTTGTGTAATTTCAAAGAAGGGCAGCTGTTCAGTTTATTTGAGGAAGAGAGGTAGAAGTTTGTACGGAACCCTCAGGGCGCGAGTCCGACTCGCACTTGCCCAGTTTTTTTTTAGGTAGTAAGTTGTTTTGTTTTTCAATAGAAACATCTTTTTGCATTATTTTGATCATATTCAAAGTGTTTCTTTTCCAGGGTATGAATTAGAACTGTTACCTTTTCATTTTTTTCTTGTTTGGTTTTATAACCATATCTTATCTTGTTGTGGGGCTGGCCCTAGGCCAGAGCACTTCGACCCTTCTGGATCTTTTGTACTATTCCCCTCCCTTTTACTTAACACCTAGCACTCTGTGCACCTTCTTCGTGAGTCCCAGTATGGCCTTGATGGGGCTGAGCCTGTAGTCCTCTGGTCTTGGAAATGGTTGGCCCAGATACTCTAGTCTTTTGGAGCCTAGTGCTGCACAGTCGCACAGCAAGTGTAGTATATTCTCCTCTGCATCTCCACAGATCCTGCAAGTCGGGTCACTTGCTAGTCCCATGTTGTGGAGCTGTTTGTTGGTGGCATAGTGCCCCGTGAAGACTCCTGTGATTGTTCGGAGCTGTGATCTGCTGTACCTCCATAGTTTTTGGGTCCAGGCCTTATCTATTTCATTGAGAAATAGCTTTGCATGCTTCTGACCTGTTGTGTTGCGCCAGTGTGTGCTGTGTATCTCCAACGCAGCTCTTTTCAATGCTTGGTTGATGACCCTTGGTGAGAGTCCTATGAAGGGTTCCAATCCATATAGGGGTGTCTCGGATCCTTTCCTTTCCTTGCCAGAGTGTCGGCTCTTTCGTTGCCTTCCTGACCGTTCTTCCGTTGACCTGGCACCCAGATCAATCTGACCTTGTTGCGCCTTCCTATCCGGTTTAGTATTTTAATACAGTTTAGTACCAGCCCAAAATGCACTCTATTGGACGTGAGTGCATTAAGTGTTCCTTGGCTGTCGCTTAAAATGTAGACAGTGTCTGAATGTAGATCTTAAACTCCTTTTTGAGATTATGAATGGTATGTATTTTGTCATATCACATACCAGAGAATGGGCAGCAGCATTCTCTGTGAATTGCAACAACCACACTGCGATCGCCAACCCGCATGCCAAGCGTGGCGATTATGGCAACCCCAAAATGACAAGCACAACCAAAAAATGGCCCCTAGTGCCTGGCAGGCCGTCTACCCTTGACTCCGGTAGCGGTCAAGGTTACGGCGAGGCAAGGGGTGCGAAGAATCTCCGGCTACCCCTTTAAAAAACGACGACTGGACCTGGCAACATATAACACGCGTACACTCCGGTCCGACGAGAAGATCACCGAACTTGAGGAAGAATTGAGCAGGTTACGATTTAGTATTGTGGGATTATCTGAAGTCCGAAGACAGGGGGAGGACACGATAATTCTCAAATCCGGTAACCTGCTCTATTTCCGGGAGGGTGACCAGCAGTCCCAGGGTGGTATCGGGTTTATCGTCCACAAGTCCCTTATATGAACAATGTGGTGAAGATCGAGAGTGTGTCGACCAGGGTGGCGTACCTTAAATTCAGAATATCATCAAGATATTCGCTGAAGGTCATACAGGTTTACGCCCCGACCTCAACACATCCCGACGACGAAGTAGAATCCATGTATGAGGATATATCAAGAGCCATGCATGGTTCTAAGACTCACTTCACCGTGGTCATGGGGGACTTTAACGCGAAACTGGGCAAACGAGACGGTGATGAGCTGCGAGTGGGGCAATTTAGATTTGGACATCGGAACCGCCGGGGACACCTACTGGCTAGTTATATGGAGAAGGAGGGCCTCTATATGATGAACTCCTTCTTCAAAAACATGAGCGTAGGAAGTGAACCTGGCAAAGCCCTGATGGTGCGACCAAAAATGAGATTGACTTCATCATGTCGACGAAGAAGTAAATATTCAATGATGTCTCTGTGATCAACGCAGTGAAAACTGGAAGTGATCACCGAATGGTAAGAGGCACATTGAATATCAATATCAAGCTTTGAAAGATCTCGACTGATGAAGTCTACGCTCCGTCCAGCACAGATCCAGATTCAAAACTCCGAGAACTTTCAGCTCGAACTTCACAATCGTTTCGAGTGCCTAGGTGGCTCAGTGGACGAATACAACGATGGGTTCGTGGAAACTGTCCATACGGTCGGGTCTAAGTTTTTAAAGACTCGTCGTACAAAGAAGAAAAGGCTCTCGGGTGAAATTCTCAAACTCTTGAAAGAGAGGCGTGAGATGATTCTGCAGTCTTCAGACGATGCGTGCATCTACCGGCAGCTCAATAGACGGATCTCCAAGTCCTTAATACGCAATCTCCGCCTCTTTAATACCGAACGGATTAAAGACGTGATCGAGCGGAATAAGGGCTCCAAGGTTTTTGCAAGCGATCTGTCTATAGGGCAGAGCCAGCTCACGAAACTGAAGACCGACGGTGGCAGAGTCATATCCGCCGCGAGATTAGGATGGCTCTGAAGCAGCTTAAAAACAACAAGGCGTCGGGTGACGACGGAATTACAGCCGAACTCCTGAAGGCAGGTGGAAAACCGGTCCTAAAGGCCCTTCAGAGGTTGTTCGATTCCGTCATACTTGAGGGAAAGACGCCACAGGCATGGAGCAGAGGTGTGGTGGTACTTTTCTTTAAGAAGGGCGACAATGCCCTGCTTAAGAATTACAGGCCCATCTCACTTCTGAGCCATGTCTACAAGCCGTTTTCCAGAGTCATCACGAACTGTCTGGCGCGCAGGTTTGACGACTTCCAGCCTCCCTAACAAGCTGGATTTCGAAAAGTTTTCAGCACTGTAGACCACATACATACGCTCCGGCAGGTTATACAGAAGACCGAGGAGTATAACCTGCCTCTATGCTTAGCGTTCGTGGACTACGAGAAAGCTTTTGATTCGATCGAGACTTGGGCTGTACTGCAATCTCTCCAACGGTCCCAGATTGACTATCGATACATCGAGGTGCTGAAGTGTTTGTACGAGAACGCCACAATGTCAGTTCGACTTTAGGATCGGACCTCGAAACCTATCCTTCTGCAGCGGGGTGTGAGGCAGGGAGACGTCATTTCTCCGAAACTGTTTACGGCTGCAATGGAGGATGTCTTCAAGGTTCTGGATTGAAGTGGACTAGGCATTAATGTTAATGGTGAGTACATCACTCACCTTCGGTTTGCCGACGATATAGTAGTCATGGCTGAGACAACGGAGGAGCTCAGTACAATGCTCGGTGACCTTAGTAGAGCTTCCGAAAGAGTGGAGACTCTGCACTCGAAGTTGTAGACGATTACGTTTACCTGGGACAGACAATCCAGATGGGTAGGTCTAACTTTGAGAAAGAGGTCAATCGTCGAATCCGACTCGGCTGGGCAGCGTTCGGGAAGCTGCGCGGTATCTTCTCGCCCAACATACCACAGTATCTCAAGACGAAAGTCTATGACCAGTGCGTGTTGCCAGTGATGACATATGGCACTGAAACATGGTCGCTTACAATGGGCCTCATCAGAAGGTTTACAGTCACCTAAAGGGCAATGAAAAGGGCTATGCTCGGAGTTTCCTTGCGTGATCGCATAAAGAATGAAGATATCCGCAGGAGAACCAAGGTCGCCGACATAGCCCGAAGAATCGCCAAACTAAAGTGGCAGTGGGCACGGCACATTGCTCGTAGAACGGATGGTCGGTGGGGCCGAAAAGTTTTAGAGTGGCGACCGCGCACCAGAAGGCGCAGCGTCGGAAGGCCTCCCACAAGGTGGACCGACGAACTGGTGAGAATCGCGGGAGTGCGGTAGATGCGAGACGCACAGGATCGGTCGTTGTGGAGACGCTTGTGCAGTGGCGGTACCTTCATACAAGCAGAAAAGCCAGGCATGCCTTACTAAAATGCTCGATAGAGAATCAATATCAAACCCGAACTATTTAAAAGTTCGCGCGCTTTAATTCTTATCAAAATAACACAAAGTATCTACCTATGCCACACTACACACAGCGCGCGCAGAGTTTCGCATTGGCAGCATCTACGCGAGAGCTATATCTATCTCGCTTACACGTACCGGCTTTTACCGGGCTTTCAAATACTATCTCTGTCACTTTCGCACTTATAGCGATGTGCCGTATAACGAGTTAGAACTTTATGCGACTACAAATCGATCAGTATGGAAGATTTAAGCCGGGCATTCGTATGAAGTTGCATTCGTATGAAGTTGCTCGCGTATGCGTGACTTTGTCATCTTGCCAACTCTGCAGTGTTGCCGTTTTAGCGACGTTGTGAGATCTTGGAGATTTTTAACGAGTTTGGAAACTTTTTTTAAGATTTAGCAACAATAAAAACTAGCGACTTTTTAAAATAACGAAATTAAATATTCAAAAATAAAGGCAATTTTTTAGAACTGGTCTCGTTAATTTCAAAATACGATGTCGTTTTAGAAAAGCATATGCAGCATTAGAAAAGTGACAAACCGGGGCCGAGTTATTTATCTAACAAAATTCAAAACGATATTATTCATTCCGTAGCCGATGTGATGCAAACTTGCATCGATTACGAAGTTAGGCAAACAAAATTTGTTTCAATTATTATTGACGAAACCCCCGATGTTAGTCATAGAAAACAACTGTGCTTTGATTCTCAGATATAATTATAAATGAAATTCATGACTGTTTTTTGGGCTTTTAATTTATTGTACCTAATCAGTAGTTTGTGAGAAAATTGCGATGATACATACGTAGGTACCTACAGTCGAAAACTGAACTTTCTTTTTTTGAAATCGGTTAAAATTTTATTGGGCTTGCCTTATTTTGAAACCCTAGGCACGCCACTGCGCTTGTGGGAGGCCTATGTCCAGCAGTGGACGTCTTTCGGCTGAAATTATGATGATGATGATGTATTTTGTGACATCCCATGCCCATCATCCAGTCAAGTTCCCTGTTTGGTCTTGTGTTTGTATGGTTTGTTTTACATCCGGAGTTTGTCCAGTGCCCTATACTTTTGAGCCTATGAATGGCCCTTCTCGCCTCTAGTTCCACTTCAATGTGTAAAGGGGTGAGATTGAGCAGCGTTTCCATCGCCGCAGTTGGCGTGGCCCTAAATACTCCTGTAATGGCCATGCAGGCAGTCCGTTGTACTTTGCTTAGGGCCTGTCTGCAAGTTGCCAGCTTGGTTCTGGTCCACCATACGATGCTCCCGTATATGATTAGCGGTTCCATCATGGTGTAGATCCATTTGATAACCTGGGGTCTAAGGCCCCATATTTTCCCATAGGCAGAGCGACACATGCCAAATACTCATAGAGCCTTGTTTGCTGTCGCTTCGACATGGCTTTTTCAAGTGAGTTTGCTGTCTAGGATTACTCCAAGATATTTTACTTCTGTGGACAACTCTAGTACGGTGTCGTAGAGCTTTATGGTACCCATTGCTGTTAGGTCCCTCTTTCTGGTAAACGGGATGAACACCGTTTTGCTTGGGTTGATGGATAAATGGTTGAGTTTACACCACCTTTCAACCATGTTTAGTTTCTCCTGTATGATCCCTGACAGTGTTAGGAAATTTTTATAACCATAAATGAGGCTGTTAAAAATTTAAAATTGTTAATAAGTATTAATATTGTGAAAATGAAAAATTAATCAATGACTATGTTTAATTTATTTTTGTTAGACTTGTAAACTCAGTCACCGTATGATTGTGAAAACCGTGAGTTTATAGTTTGTTATAGTCTGGTTATGAACTAACGGTTTTTACGATCCTACGGCGAACAACTTTTAATATTTTGATATTCGACTGTTGATTTTGATACTTTTAATTTACATAATCTATCTGAATGCAATCATGTTTTTAGAAGTCTTAGAAGTTGGTTTTTGTTGGACTTATTTTGACGTTCGTTTATATTATTTGATTTGTGATACTTTAAACCAAATAAAAATATCATTTAGATACTTAATTATTTTTATTTTCATTTACCTTCGTCGTTTACAGAAGTACAAAACTAAATTCATGAGCATTATCATTATCCTCAACATATCGTCATTTTCCTAGGCTTGAAAATCATTTTTCTCAAATTACATCATTATCCTCAACAATGGTTAAAAACAATATATGAATATCTCCTTAAATTCTTGTTTATCTGGGGTAAATCTGATAAGAAACTTGTAATCTGAACATGCCTATTAATACTATTAAAATTTAAGAGCGATGCACGCAGGTTTACAAGAATCCACAAAATTTACTCAAAAATAATATTTTCTGGAGATCCACCCATGCAGTATTTTTTTAGGGTTCCGTACCTCAAAAGGAAACAACAGAACCCTTATAGGATCACTTACTAGTCTATCTGTCTGTCAAGACCCTTTATCTCGGGAATGCGTGGAGGTATCGAGTTGAAATTAAAACCATATACTCAGGTTTGCGGTCCCTTAAAGCTGCAAAAAAATCAAACTTCTAAGTTAACGAAAAAAAAAAAGATACGGCCGTTTATTTCACAAAAAACGTGTATTTCAACACTCAAGGGATTCAAAATTTATATGGTACTTTTCGTTGACCTAGAATTCCGAAATTTTGTTAAAACCGGAATCCCGAAGCTCAAGCCATAGGGCTTGAGCTTCGGAATTCCGCCCAAAAGCCCAAAAGTTGATTGGTAAAGAATAGTCTTTACCAATCAACTTTTGGGCTGAAAAAGACAATAATGTGTTAGGTGTACAAAATAAAATATACCAACATAAATAATGTTTAGCCTCTGAAATTATATTATATATAATACAAGCTTTTATTTAGTTTCACCTGTTTTGTTTCATGTTTATAATGAAATCTTGCAAATTAATGATCCACTTCCCGGTTACCAATTGAGCTGAAATTTTATATGCATGTGTAAATCAGTGCGTGTTGCCAGTGATGACATATGGCACTGAAACATGGTCGCTTACAATGGGCCTCATCAGAAGGCTTACAGTCACCCAAATGGCAATGGAAAGGGCTATGCTCGGAGTTTCCTTGCGTGATCGCATAAAGAATGAAGATATCCTGATAGCAGGAGAACCAAGGTCGCCGACATAGCCCGAAGAATCGCCAAACTAAAGCGGCAGTGGGCAGGGCACATTGCTCGTAGAAGGGATGGTCGATGGGGCCGAAAGGTTCTAGAGTGGCGACCGCGCACGGGAAAACGCAGCGTTGGAAGGCCTCCCACAAGGTGGACCGACGATCTGGTGAGAGTTGCGGGAGTGCGGTGGATGCGAGACGCACAGGATCAGTCGTTGTGGCGACGCTTGGGGGAGGCCTATGTCCAACAGTGGACGTCTTTCGGCTGAAATGATGATGATGATGTGTAAATCAGATGACAATGCAAAATTATTATGATATGGAGCTGATCTGATGATGGCACCGGAAGGTGGCCATAGGAACTCGATAGATAAACGACACAACACCATCGAGTTTGTGCTCGTATGATTCGTCTTGACGAGTATTAATTATACACTTCTGGACACATCTATTGGCCCACCTTGTATTTTCAGTTTCGTTTGGTCCTAGCTAAAATTTTATATTAGGTCGAGCAAAAAGTTTTTATGCAGTTTTGAACCTGGCACATTCACAATTTCATTCAATAGTCTTTTTTTGAATTTCGAACACAGAATTTAAAGAAACAAAAGACAATTTGGAGCCTGTTTGTTGATATCAAACAATCGAATACTAAGAAAATTTGGTTTTATTGGTTTACTTGGATTTAATTCTTGAAAAAGTGATTGATATCTTTGGTTTTGCAACAAACATTACTTATTCTTAACATTAAGCTGAGGTTCTATCAATAATCTATGGATACTTCACCTGAAGTCGCCGCCCAAGCTGTGGCACTTATTCAGGCCGGACACAGCCAAAGAAACGTGAGTGCTCAACTTAATTTAAGTCGATCTGCGGTCCGAAATGTTTATCGGAGGTACCTAGAGACTGGCGGCTTTGTTCGTCGCCAAGGAAGGCCACGATCTCGGGTCACAACTGAAAGGCAGGATCGATTCATCGTGACGACCAGCTTGAGAAATCGTCACCTTACCTCCATTGAGATACAAAACCAACTTCGCGACTTCCACGGAGTATCTGTGAGCGCTCGAACTGTTCGGAGAAGGTTAAAAGAACGCGATATGGTACCACACAAGCCAGCTAATGGGCCCAAACTAACGCGAGCCCACCGAACAGCGCGCCTTCATTTCGCACGCAGTCATTTAAATTGGACACAGCAAGATTGGAGCCGTGTACTCTTTTCTGATGAGTCTAAAATTGTGTTACATGGCAATGATGGAAAGAAGAAGGTCTACCGACGTAAGGGAGAGCGTTTCGCACAATGCTGCTTTGAAGAGAGGGTTGCTTATGGCGGTGGTTCATGGACTGTCTGGGGCGGTATATCCGCGAGCGGCAAAACTCAACTTGAGGTTGTTACAGGACCACGGCTGCCAACATTAAATGCTGAAAGGTACATTCGTGAGTGCTTAGAACCTCACGTGATACCATACGCGGACTATGTGGGCCCAAATTTCCTTTTTATGCATGATAATGCAAGAGCCCAAGCGAGCGGCATCGTCAGGGAATAAGTTCGGGATGTGAACATCACAGTTATGGACTGGCCAGCCAGAAGCCCAGACGTGAACCCCATTGAGCACATGTGGGACGAGCTAAAAAGACGTGTTAGGGCTCGTCAGCCAGTTGCCCAGACGATGCAGGAGTTGAAAACTGCCATAGAAGAGGAATGGGAGATGATCCCTCAAAATTTCATAGAGCGGTTGATAAACTCTATGCCTAATCGTATGAGAGCTGTGGTAGATGCCCATGGAGGCAACACGCGTTATTAAATTAAACCTTTATTTGATAAAACATGTTTTTTATTCAAAAATCAATTGCCTTTAACAAGGCGCATATCCGACTTGTTAGGCGTAGCTCCATGTCGTATGGTATTCTGAATTCAAATTTAAAACAATACGATCGAAAAAGATGGTAAAATGTATCAGGTTTAAAACTGCATCAACAGTTTTTGTTCAATCTAGCAATCATATTTCGGTAGGGGCCATCGAAACCTAAACTCTAAGGTGGGCCAATAGATGTGTCCAGAAGTGTATATATATAGATACAGACCACGCTACAAAAGCTTACTATGAAAAAAATAATTTTCATTGAAAACTTGTTTTTATTTTGTTCTATTAAAATGTTTCAGAAAAGAAATGGCCTACTTCACAACAATGACATCTAAGGTGTCGAATCCATCAAAGGTGAATGCAGTCATCATGGGTCGAAGGACGTGGGACTGTATACCGGACAAGTTCCGTCCCTTGAATGGCCGTGTCAATATTGTGTTGACTCATCATGTTGATGCCTTGAAAGAGAAGGTAATTTAATAACTGTTTTCCGCACTAGTGCAGAAAAGTGCGCGTGCTCTTCCCCGCCACAATGTTATTACAAGTATCGCATCAGGCTGGGCGCGCGTCGACCCCCACGAGTCGCCGGTCAACCCCCGTTTATTCATTTTTTCGTAACTGTGTTGAAAAAAGTTGTTAGATACACGTGCAAATTTGTCACTGCAGCCCTCAGCTCCATAACACACTCGCCTACGGCTCGTGCGAATTCCGCCTCGGTCGCAATGACAAACTTTCTGCACTTGTATCAAAATGTACTAAATTTACATTATACATTTGAATATAAAATGCGTTCCAAATATGAATAGGATCGATTTTTACGCCATGTTGTGACGTCATAGCTATCAAATCGAAAAATTGGGTGAGCAAGACAAATTTTTAAAAAATAATGTTTAATTACGAATCTTGAACAAAATAGTTTAATCAGAATCTAGTTCTTCAATTAGCTAATCTCTGTGTCACTGTGTGAAGTGTATGAGTAGTAGCAAATGGAAGAAGGCGAATTGTTCGTAACAATGAAAATAAGAAAGAAAATAGTTTATTTTAATAGTATATTATATTTATCGATGAAGATTTATGCCATATTTTTATAGTTAGATGTTTTAGACGATTTTCCACACCATTTAATTGAACAGGTACTCATTTTTGCTTTTGTTTTATGCAATAAATGTTTTTTTAAGTTACCAAAATTATCGCGTGTGCACAGATCCAATAACTGGTCAGAACTAAAAAAGGCATTAATATTGGCATCTAATATATGTGCAACTGCACATAAGTGTCGTGAGCCTGAGTCGCCCGTATGAGCAGTCAAGTGGTTGTACAATGCGTTCCAAATAAGAATAGGATCGATAGCCAGGTAGTGACGTCACGTCATACTGTTAAATCGAAGAATTATTATGGTGATCAAAACAAGAAAATTTTAAAATTTTAATTTATTTACGAACTGTGAACGAAAATAGTTTAATCAGAATCCAGTTCTTAAATTTGGTCATCTCTGAGTTCTTCAATTTTGCCCAATTTCTTGCGATTTGACAGTATGACGTGACGTCACAACATGGCATCGATCCTATTTTTATTTGGAACGCATTGTATAGTCATTGATCCGTTTGTGTCTTTTGAACCGTCGTTGTTCCAAATGTTCCGTTTGTATCTTGCGAGCCGATGTTTCAAATGTTCCGTTTGTATCTTGTGAATCGATGTTTCAAATGTTCCGTTTGTATCTTGTGAGCCGATGTTTCAAATGTTCCGTTTGTATCTTTTGAGCCAATGTTACAAATGTTCCAAATGATACATATCACTGTTTCGGAACATTTCAGTGATTCAGATGCAAATGTTCCAATCGCAAAGATGACACTTTTCCCACGCCTAATATAAAATCGAGCCCGCGACACACAGCAAAGCTGCCGTCAACAGAATTCTCAAGCTATGGCTTGAGAATTCTGTCGACAGCTGCTTTGCTAAGCTTTTGCTTCATTTGTATCTGAATCACTGAAATGTGATAATATAATAATAATAATAATATCCGCAGTGCAGTTTTGTGGATCCGCAGTGCAGTTTTGTGGCGAACTGTTGGGCATTAGCGACCCCACGGACCCGATCTCCCGGGAGAATTCTTGTTCTTCATCTCCGGCTTGCCTTTATTGGCCGGCCGTAGTGAACACTGACGAGGAACTGAGCTCCCACCTCTCTCTTGCCTTTATTGGCTGGCTTGAGTGGAGATTCGCAAGAGCAAACGTGCTCGGGAGAAGGATGTATAATCCAGTAAGGTGCTGGTAGGGATCTTGACCGTACTTCCGGGATTGTCCTGATAGCCGTGGTATACCTCTCCACTCCTCAAGCACCTCAGGATATGTTGCCCTCTTGTTGCTACGTCACTTCGTGCTAGCGGCCGTTTTTGGGGGCCCATTTATTGAGTGTGCAAGTCACCCCCTGCCTTTTTTCGATGCATATTAATAACGTTGTTCAGGCAGGGGCCATAGTCTTGACATAGTTCCATGTTACCAGTCCACTTAAGACTCCAAAAACCATAGCCCTATTATCTTTGTTCTCCATATGTCGCAACAGTTTTTCAATAACCGGGGGTTGTCCTTGGGTGCACTAGCATAGCGCGTACAGGGATAATCGTCGGTTGATATCATGTTCCTTTATAATTATCTAAAGGGCCTCTGCGAGTTGGCTTCGGCTCCTCGTACGCCTCCCAAAGGTCCAGGACCTCAGGGTCCTGAGATAAATAAAATATAAAAAAATAATAATAATATGTTTATTGTTTATTGAATTGTTTGATTTACATAAATATTTATACATCTAGAGATAAAGGTACAACATTGTATTCTACTTGAACTTGGAATAAAACCTGTATCTCAACTTATTAAAACCTGTATCTTAACTTATTTAAGTGCTTTTATGTTAATAAATATAACTAAAATTCATTATACAAAAAGTAAGTAACTTACGAACAATATTACTTCAAATTCATGACGAATACTGTGCTTAGTCTACAAACACATCATCAGACATCACCAGACATCACAAACAGACATCGTCAGACATTATTGTGACACAACATTACATTCTAATTTTTTGCAAAGTATAAACTAGTTTTTATTAGCACAATCAGTAAACATGTTAAAAAAAAAGTACTATATTATTTATGAGTAATATTATGCAATAAAACTCGTATGGGTTATATAAGTAACAGAAAACTTAAACGACGACGCTAATTACGTGTCCTCATTATAATCAATAGAATTTATGAGTCTTGTCTCAGCAATTTTCTTAGCCGGGCAGTCTTGATCGCCTGTCTTGTGATTACATGGTTTATTAAAACGCATGCACATTGCACACTGTGACTGATCAGCTGATATATCATATAACATATAATTTTTGCTACATTTCAGGTTCCTGAAGGAGTGGTGGTAGTCTCCGGTCTGGATGCAGCCATCAAGTACATTGAGAGTCGACCAGATATAGAGTCCACATGGGTTATAGGAGGATCTTCAATATACGAGGTAAGATTTGCAAAAGTATTTGGAGGTATACGGAACAGAGAGTAAAGTCCCGCAAACCTCCGTTGAAAAGGTAGGATCCTCCGACCAGACGGGTGTTATGTCTGGTGGGCAACTGCCCGGTAGATGATTTCGGGCTGTTCTATTTGTTCTAGTCTTAATCTTAATAAAAGATTAGTACTTATGTGACGCCATAGATGTCGCTATATCACTCCCCTCCGGAGATCGGAGATCGATGGTTGTTGATGCTTCTTGATGCGTGCTAGGCCAGTGTTAGGTTGGTTCCAGTGGGTCGGAACTGAATGCCGCATAGTTCTCGGTGAGTTGGAACTGCCTGCGGTGATGCCCCAGTGAGTCGGGGTGGTGCTGTCCCAGTGAGTCGGGATGATGCCCCAGTGAGTAGGGGTGATGATGTCCCAGTGAGTCGGGATGATGCTGCTGGCTCCAGTGAGTCGGAGCGGTGCTGTGCGACGTAGGGCTTGACTGCTTGCGTCGACCAGGAGTGGTTCTTCGTGGCTCTTCATGTGACTGGCCGAAGGTGCTGTGTGCTTCGCCAAGGTCGCTGATGAGGCTGAGGGTGGTGACCAGGTATGACCAGGTAGGCATGCTGATGGTCAGGATACCCTTTAAAGTACTAGCTGTATGGCTCGCTGCTCGAAAGCTTGAGGAAGTGATGATGATGTCACGAAGTAGTAACTGCACGAAGGCTGCGCTGATGTTCTTTATCGAAGGTCACCAGTTTGGAGGTATGCGGAACAGAGCGTAAAGTCCCGCAAACCTCCATTGAAAAGGGAGGATCCTCCGACCAGACGGGTGTTATGTCTGGTGGGCAACTGCCCGATAGATGATTTCGGGCTGTTCTATATTTTATTCTATATCGCGCAGAGAACTTTAATTGCGCGATGCAGGATTAGTTCTTATATGACGCCATAGTTGTCGCTACAAGTATGAACTAACTGAACTGGGTAGTGTTCCACTTCATCATCATCAGCCTGCAGGAGTTTACTGTTAGCCTCTAGCACTGATATCCATCATTTCAGCCGAAAGACGTCCACTGTTGGACATAGTGTTGCCATAAGGACCGGTCCTGTGCGTCTCGCATCCATCGAATTCCCACGACCCTCACCAGGTCATCAATACATCTTGTGGGAGCCCTTCCAACGCTGCGTCTTCTGGTACATAGTCGCAACTCTAGAACCTTTCGTCCCCATCGACCATCTGTTCTGCGAGCAATGTGTCGTGCCCACTGCCACTTAAGTTTGGCGATTCTTCGCGCTATGTTGGTAACCTTGATTCTCCTGTGAATATCTTCATTTCTGAAGGCAACGTTAGGTTTTAAATATAATATAGGGTGACTGGTAATTAGTGTACGATACTTAAACACGTGATTGTGCTCATGATAACCAACAACTTTTACTATGGGAACAAACCTGAAATCGTGAAAAATCAGCTATTCAGTACATTTATGTTTGCCTAATGTACTGAACAGCTGATATTTTTTTCGCGATTTCGGCTTTGCTCCCATAATAAAAATTGTTTGCTATCATGAGCACAATCACGTGTTTAAGTATCGTACACTAATTGCCAGTCACCCTATATATTAATATATAATATTCCACAACTATCGCACAACGCCGTCTGGTCCCAAGCTAAGCAGAGCTTGTGTTATGGGTACTAGACAACTGATAAACATACTTATACATTTCTAAATACATACATACATAATATAGATAAATTACACCCAGACACAGAACAAATGATCGTGCTTATCACCTGGGTGGGAATCGAACCCACGATCTCCGGCATAGCAGTCAGGGCCACTCACCACTAGACTAACAGGCCAGTCAAATAAGGTTTAAGAACAGCTTTATTTCTCATAAAGAATTGCTTACATAATTCACTTACTGAGAAACAATATTTAAAACTAAAATTAATAATTAGAGCGCACAGATAGTACGAATGTAAAATAACAAAACAAGATAGACAGGAAAAAAATAAATAAAATAAGATAAAATGTGAGTAAATCTAAACAGATAACATACTCAATCGTAAGTTAACCAAACATAACATGGATGCACGAATTTGATTTATACTAGATGTGGCACTGATGGTATCGTCTGTTATTAGCTCATTTATTATTATAAGTTTATTTTATTTTTAGTTTATTGTTCTATTCATATATTTTGGGTATGTATGTTTGGGAAGTGTTGGATTTTATTTATTTTTGTTTATTTAAGTAATTACTAGTTTATATTTTTAGTTTAAAGGTATAAAGTTAATCTATAGGGTGACTGGCAATTAGTATACGATACTTAAACACGTGATTGTGCTCATGAACTGTACTGAACAGCTGATTTTTTTTCGCGATTTCAGTTTTGTTCCCATAGTAAAAGTTGTTGGTTATCATGAGCACAATCACGTGTTTAAGTATCGTACACTAATTACCAGTCACCCTATATATAAAAGTTATAATCCTGTATTAAAATGCCTCTCACATTCTATTCCAGGCAGCAATGTCCCACCCCAATTGCGGCAAGATCTACCTCACCGAGATACAAAAGTCGTATGACTGCGACACATTCTTCCCTAACATAGACAAGCAGCAGTTCCATCTAGCTGATGAAGACGAGGTCACGGGGGAAAGGCAGCTTGAAGGCGATATCAGTTACTATTTTAGAGTCTATAAGAAGTTATAAAAGGGACTAAAAAAGCCGGTTTTGAAAGGTGAAATCATGACAAGCATTTTCTCACTAATTATAAAACTCGTTTTAAGGTTAATGCTAAGTCCAAGTGTGGCTATTTCCTCGCTAGATGGCGCTGAATTCAACATCACTAACGTCCAATTATAACTAGTGCTTGAGTACCGTCAAACGGGGTGAATAGTAACGCAGGGGTGAATAGGAATAAAACTGGTTAGGTTTTTCACTTTAGTATATATTTATATTATTAATTTCTATTAAAGCATCCGTTTTTATTACAATTAATGAATAAACAGAAGTACTTAAATGCTGGGAAAATACGTTAATTAACGCGAAGATCCCCTTCAAACTTTTGTTCCTATTCACCCCTGTGTTCCTATTCACCCCTGTGTTCCTATTTACCCCTGTGTTCCTATTCACCCCTGTGTTCCTATTCACCCCTGTGTTCCTATTCACCCCTGTGTTCCTATTCACCCCGTTTGACTGTATATAGACGGATTTATTTATCTACTAGCTTTTGCCCGCGGCTTCGCTCCCGTCAACTGACTACTATATCCAACTCTACCCAACTCTACCCTACACTACCCTACTCTACCCTACTCTACCCTACTCTACCCTACTCTACCCTACTCTACCCTACTCTACCCTACTCTACCCTACTCTAAAAAAAAAAAAAAAAAAGTAAAGTAAAGTATCCTATGTCCGTCTCCTGGTTCTAAGCTACCTCCCTGCCAATTTTCAGCTAAATCGGTTCAGCCGTTCTTGAGTTATAAGTGAAGTAACTAACACGACTTTCTTTTATATATATACAGAGTGGATACGACAATACGACAATAAATGAAAACACGCATAATACTAGTTCATAGGAATAATTCTACACTATCAAAAAAACCCCAAAATCAAAATAGAAAAAAAAAAATTTTCAAACAAACTAAATGGCTTAAAACTGAATAAAAAATAGAACACCATTTATGAATATTGGTTCACTAACCTGTGGTAAGAGCGGCAACAACGCAGTCGTGTAGCGACTTGATCTTTTGGCTAATGTTTAGTAAAAACAATTACACTAAATCACAGACTATTCACCAAACAATCAGGCACATCTCATCCGCTGGTTATTTTTTAATTAAATTATTAATCACTATCTGGATCACTGTTCAATCACTTAGCGGTACCTACGTGACCTACGTCACTAAATATTTCTTTTTTCGATATGGCCGCCATTAATTCTAATGCACAAACTGCAACGTCGCAGAAGATTATTTCTGACGTTTGACAAGAGGTCCCCATTCGCAGCCATGTGTTTTAATTTATTAAAAGATAAGATTATCCTGTCTTTTAAATCATCCACAGATTCAACAGCTGTTGCGTACACGTCATTTTTGATGTGACCCCACAAGAAAAAATCCAATGGCGTAAGGTCAGGGGACCTGGCGGGCCATTGCGTTGGTCCATAACGGCCAATCCACTGCTGTCCGAACATTTCAGACAAACGTTCTCTTGCACTCACAACTGAATGAGCTGGTGCTCCGTCTAACTGGTACCACATCTGCCTGTAAACATCTAGCGAAAGCTCTTCCGTGTACTCGGAAACGGGTCCGTTGAGGAGTTCCAAAAACTTTACGGCATTTAAATTTCCTTCAATAAAAACCGGACCAATTATGGTGTTTCTGTGAATGGCAGCCCAAACATTGACAGCAAATCTGTACTGGTGCGAAGTCTCCCGTCCTAGACGCGGATTCACCCGGCTCCAGTAACGAAGATTCTGTCTGTTCCATAAACCATTCCTAGTAAAAGTACTTTCATCAGTCCACATCACATTGTACAGAAAATTAGGATTCTCGATATGTTTTCTTTCTATCCAGCGACAGAAGTGTACCCTTACTGGCTTGTCTCTAGGTAACAACGCATGTAATGTTTTGTACTTATACGGCTTCCGTTTGTCGCGTTTTAAAATTTTTAAAATAGTTTTATGGTTAACACGAAAATGTCGACCTGCCCTACGCAAACTAGACGTTGGGTTGCGTTCAAAATAATTTAAAATTCGTTCCTCAAGGGTCACTCTTACACGTGGAGGAGCACTATCCACATGCGGGATTAAGGAT
This sequence comes from Mythimna impura, assembly GCA_905147345.3. Taxonomy (NCBI): domain Eukaryota; kingdom Metazoa; phylum Arthropoda; class Insecta; order Lepidoptera; family Noctuidae; genus Mythimna; species Mythimna impura. The sequence continues at coordinate 13,323,394 of LR990369.1, forward strand.
CGATTTTCACGTATCCTCTGGATAGCTTGAACAATCGTGCGCCCGTTGGTCGGACAAACTCGAGTGTTCCCATACCTCTCTCGGTATGTCCGTATAGCCAAAGCAGCATTTCTGTCACACTCCCCGTAAATTAAAACCATGTCGGTGTATTCCGAAGCTGTGTAGGAGTAACGAGGCATGATTATTACCTACAAACAAAACACGAAAACACAATAAAAACTAAGCGTCTAATCTCGCACAATTCACTTAACACTTAACTTGATACCTATTAAAATGTTACGTGTCCTGTCACTAAAATAATAAAGCGTCCAATTTCGCACTTATGTTAAATAACTAACAAATCACAAACACAAACACACGAACGCGGGCGCCGGGTACTTCAAAGGAGGCGCGGCGAGGCGGGCAAAGAAAGTACGTCCTGCGGTAGGTTGTGCGCTTGCGAAGCGATGACGCGTGGATCGTCACAGGATTGTAGCGACACACTGACCTAAATTTGTAGTTTCAAGTTTCGACAAAAAATGAAGTACAAAGCAAATTACATTTATCTCTTTCGCACTTACTAAATTTTCTATTAAGTAATACAGTGCATAGTTCAACTTCCGCATGCGTTATTTTCTTATCTAACTCTAAGGATACTCTTTATGACTCTTATTGGCCTGGTTTAAAGTATAATTTGCAGTAAATCAAATTTAAAAACTAATTTGGCGAAAGTTTTTAAATGGCGAGTTGGCAACGTGTCTTTAATGTTTTGATGTTTTACCGATGCGGGGGTCGTTAACCTGTTAGTGCTTCCTTAAAATCAGATACATCATGTCGCAAATGTTGAAGATGAAAAATAATTTCCAGTGACTAAACTACTTGATATATTCAATTTTTTTTTTGTATGTATATTGGGAACGTCTTAAGGTATGCGAAGTTTAATTTAATGTCGTATAGTCATCTCCACTCTGTAGATATGTCGTGGCCAGATCATAGAAATTGATCAATTCATGATTATGGCCAACTAAAACTGGCCAGATCGTTTAAACGTTAACATTTGATGATATGTCGATCCTCTATGACCATTATCATTGATGTAGGATTTCTATGATAATGAAGTCTAAAGAAAGTAGGCCAAATGAGGATTGACATGTCACCCAAGTCTAACGTTTAAAACGAGCCAGTTTAACTTGGCCATATCATGAAGTGATTAATTTCTATGATCTGCCCACGACATATATAGGGTGACTGGTAATTAGTGTACGATACTTAAACACGTGATTATGCTCATGATAACCAACAATTTTTATTATGGAAGCAAAGCCGAAATCGCGAAAAAAATATCAGCTGTTCAGTACATTAGGCAAACATAAATGTAGGTACTGAAAAGCTGTATTTTTTTTTTTGCGATTTCAGGTTTGTTCCCATAGTAAAAGTTGTTGGTTATCATGAGAACAATCACGTGTTTAAGTATCGTACACTAATTACCAGTCACCTTATATACAAATACAATAATATTTTTAATATATGCGAAACCTGAAACACGTGTCTAGTATTTTTATGTAAAGAATCTATGTACAAAATTTCATAACTGTATCATGAAAAATTACAAAGTTATAAACTTATGTTACCTGCCTACATGGGCATTTATAAAACGTTAGAAGCTAATGCACGGTCTCAATGAGAGTTTCCTATGGAGAAGAACCGGCAAGAAACTCGATGGTTAGGTGCCGTTCAAGTATTACGTAAGCAGATTCTTTGCAAATCTTAACTCCCCCCTCCCCCTTGTCAGCAAAAATAAACAATGCTCTAACCCCCCCCCCCCATGCTTACGTAAACTTTGATACAAGCATTTGTCAATGTGTTGGTTTCGTTATTAATTTATGAGCAGTACCTAGTTGTAAGTCTAGAAATAGGCTTGAAAAACAAAATCATTTAAAATTTTGACATAATAACATATTAACTTTAAATCTTCAATGACATTAGATGTTTGTTGCTCAGTAATTGTGTCTGCTCATTTTCTTGTGATTTTGGAACATCGACATTGTTCTCTTAAAAAAAATAAAGAAAATATTTACAGCTGACGTAATCACCATCTAGACCCCCCCCCCCCTGTAGTGCTTACGTAATACTTGAATGGCCCCTTAACTGTATCATGAAAAATCACAAAGTTATAAACTTATGTTACCTGCCTACATGGGCATTTATAAAACGTTAGAAGCTAGTGCATGGTTCCAAATTGGTTGTTTCTTATGGAGAAGAACCGGCAAGAAACTCCATGGTTACTCTTAAAAAAATTGTTGTTCTTACAATATTTCCTTAATACAGTTTATGTAGATATTATGTAAGGACAGTGTAAACCGGTCAATATCGTACTAAAAAGTACAATAAAAATAATCATAATAAAAAATGAGTCGTAATAGGAAGTAATCTAAGAATTCGCGGAGTCTACAGTGTTCTCACATTCCATCCCATGTAGGCCTATGTGAAATAAAAAACTTTTGACTTTGAAAAAAAGTTGATTTTACAATATTTTCATATTAATAGGCACGGAGCTGCGGAAAGGAACCTTAAAAAAACTTTTTAGAAAAAAAAAATAACCGACTTCACTAAAAAAAACACTAAAAGGATCAAAAGATATTTTCATATTAATAGGCACGGAGCTGCGGAAAGGAACCTTAAAAAAACTTTTTAGAAAAAAAAAATAACCGACTTCACTAAAAAAAACACTAAAAGGATCAAAAGATCCAGGATTTGAGGATTGGAGGATTTGTTTCTCGGTATTGTTTGTTTCTTATTTAACACCGACTTCCGAAATTAAAGTTATTTTGATCCTTTTAGTGTTTTTTTTTAGTGAAGTCGGTTATTTTTTTTTTTGTAAAAAGTTTTTATTTCACACTTTTTAGATGCGATAGACTTATAAACAGAGTGCCTATTTCTCATGACAATTCCAATTAACCCAAATACTGCTAGGTTACATTGTTTTATTATAAAGTTCCTGTGTCGACCTTCCTCCTTCCGGCTCCATCATCAGATCAGTTCGATAGTACCTTATAGCCAAAGAGCATCTCACGACAATTCTAATAAGCCCAAACACGGCTAGGATACATTGATTAATTACGGAGTTCCTGTGCCTACCTTCCGGCTCCATCATCAGATCAGTTCGATAGTACCTTATAGCCAAAGTGCATCTCATGACAATTCTAATAAGTCCAAACACGGCTAGGTTACATTGATTAATTACGGAGTTCCAGTGCCTACCTTCCGGCTCCATCATCATCATCAGATCACTTCGATGATACCATTTTCAACGTAACTATTCAGAATCATTCATTTATTTGTATTGTCATAGTCGCTTAACTATCTTCATTGTGATATCTATTTGAGTATGAAGTTCCGTTGACCATTTCTGGTCTTCTTCATCAGTTCCACTTCATCAAATGTTACTTTTTGACTGTAAATGCTTAAGTTCTTGATGAAAATACCAAAATTACCATAGGGTTGCCTATAATTTTTGAGGAGTTCCCTCGATTCCTCATGGATTCCATCATCAGAACTGGATTTTGAAAAAAATGGGACCAATCTGGAAGCATATCCTATGAAGGGGAAAAAAAAATTGCAAATCGGTCCATAAACGACGGAGTTCTGAGGTAACAAACATAAAAAAAAAAAAAAAAAATAATGATAAAAAAAAAAAAAAAAATACATCCGAATTGATAACCTCCTCCTTTTTTTGAAGTCGGTTAAAAAAAAAAATACAACCGAATTGATAACCTCCTCCTTTTTTTTGAAGTCGGTTAAAAATGAGTCAAATACCCAAGAACTTTGTATAACAACGATTCGGGAGGCGAATACACACGAATTATTGTATTGTTCTTGGCACCAAAAGTGTTCATACGTTAACAAAATCTTCCTTTTATCAAGGCACAGCTTTAGCTATCTATCTATATATTTAGGTATGGTTTCCGCACTTAGTCCTATGTGGACCATTGTACGTGGGCCATGGCGGCCATAACCTTAGGTGGGCTCATTCCAACCAGCCCACCTCTCCCAATAAGGGAGTTTGGGGATCCTAAGGTTCGTGTGAGGATTTCAGTGACACCTGTGCAGTCTAGGAGCACATGTGCAATTGTCTCCTCCCCCTCCAAACATGCTCTGCACAGGGGACTGTCTGTGATGCCTATTGTGTGGAGGTGCTTGTTCAGTGTGCAGTGTCCGGTGATGGTCTTCGTCACCAGGCGCAGGCTGCCTCTGACAGCTTTAGCTTTAAAATATCTAATAGATATTTTTAGTTGGGCGCGCATCACGTAAAATGTACGAAATCGACGTTGATAACTTTTATACATTAAAATTGTGTGTAACTTGATATATTACTTAGGCTTTGTTTCATCGCAATCGGTTGACTACATCAAAAGATATACTACATTCATTGACTGTTAGGTGGTACGAAGTTCGCCGCGTCAGCTAGTTTTTAACCGACTTCAAAAAGGAGGAGGTTTATGTTCGGTTGAATGTATGTTTTTTTTTTTATGTATGTTCACCGATTTCTCAGTCAATTGTGGACCGATTTAAATTTTTTTATTTTTATTGAAAGGTTATGCTTCCGAGTTGGTCCCATAGAAATATTGTTATGATCTGATCATGATCTTCGAAGATATGGAACAGAACTCCTCATAGGATCACAGCAGAACCGTCGTAACAAGTAAAATTACTTTGTTTATACGTGTAGTTGATGACTGACTAAAAGTAGAGGGGGAATATATCGAACTGATCTGATGGTGAAGCCTCAAGTTAGGCACCGAAACTCTGTAATAAATTAATGTAATCTAACCATGTTTGGGATTATTAGAATTGTCATGAGATGCACTCTGGCTATAAGGTATTTAAGTTTGGCTGAGGGGTACTTTTTAGTGGTGGTACCATAACTAAAAAGTGTAAAATAAAAAACTTTTTACAAAAAAAAATACAACCGACTTCAAAGTAAAAAAAAAACACTGAAAAGTGCAAAATAACTTTAATTTCGGATGTCGGTGTTAAATAAAGAAGAGACAAAACTATTATAGAAACACCGACTTCCGAAATTAAAGTTATTTTGCACTTTTCAGTGTTTTTTTTTTACTTTGAAGTCGGTTGTATTTTTTTATGTAAAAAGTTTTTTATTAATAATAATAATATTCCACAACTCCATCTAGTTCAAAACTAAGCAGAGGTTGTGCTATGAGTACTAGAGAACTAATAAACATACTTATATATTTCTGAATCTATTTATATATGAAAGCGAAATACCACTCACTGATTAATCACGAAATCTCAGAAACGATAACACCTACCAACTTAAAATTTGGCAGGTAGTTTCCTTATAGGGTGTAGACATCCGCTAAGAACAGATTTTACGAAACTCTACCCCTAAGAGGGTAAAACGGGGGTTGGAAGTTTGTATGGAGCTAGTAAAGATAAATGTGAAGGTGATGGGAATCGAACCCACGACCTCCGACATAGCAGTGAGGGCCACTAACCACTAGAACAACAGGCCAGTCAATTGTTGTATTTGATGTCTTTGGCTTAGTCTCTGTCACTGTTTGTAACATCATCATCATCATTTCAGCCGAAAGACGTCCACTGTTGGACATAGGCCTCCCCCAAGCGTCGCTATAATGACCGGTCCTGTGCGTCTCGCATTCATCGGATTCCCGCGACCCTCACCAGGTCCACGTCGGTCCACCTTGTGAGAGGCCTTCCTTTTGCCTTCCGGTATGCGATCGCCACTCCAGAACCTTTCGTCCCCATCAACCATCTGTTCTGCGAGCAATGTGCCCTGTCCACTGCCACTTAAGGGGTGACCAGATGGTTGCAAACCAACGTCCCAACCAAGGTGACATTGCTAGTTTCAATCCGTGTAGACAGCAGTTGTAATCCATGACCATCAACGCCCTTGGTTGGGAGGCGCGTTTTCCTAACCAATAAAAGTGTTGGCGCGTGGTTTACATGCATGTAGCCGCAACACAAACCAAGCTCCAACCAAGGTGACCTTGGTTGGAGCTTACAGGGTCGATCAGACGGTTGCAAACCAGCGTTCCAACCAAGGTCATTTTGGTTGGAACGCTAGTTTGCAACCGTCTGATCGACCCTGTAAGTTTGGTCAATTACTGGATAAGAATTATCTAAAAAGTTCCGATTAAAGTCTCGATTCATGTTTTTTGCTAAGGTGGTAATCTCGAATATATTATTTAACATGTTTTTATGTAATATTATTAAGAGTAATGCTTAAAGCGAAAACTACATTAGACCGACGCACACGTGGGCCACGCCTGATTTGTACGTAGCGGCGCTTTGCGTGGCGTGGATCAAGTGTAGCTCTACAAGTCTAGTTGCCATATAAAATGTATG